>JBBDGP010001003.1:1200000-1800000 GCA_037952835.1 Lithobates septentrionalis
CCTTTGCCTTAAAATCAGGGTCCCCAGAGAGCCTCTCCCTTGCATCAGGGTCCCCAGAGAGCCCCCCATTTACATAAGGGTCCCCAGAGAGCCTCCCCTCCCCTTGGGGACCCCAGCAGAGACTCGGGGCTATTGGCCCCAGATTCGGGGCTATAGCCCCAAAAGCCACCCCCTAGCGACGCCCCTGCTGTCCAGTAGGAAGATACAGGTTCTCATAAAATCCTGCCAGTTCCTGTAAAATCAAATCAGGGGAACTCACTATCTTCCCTTCCTTCGTTCTAATTGCCCCTATCACCGGGGACCGCTGTTGTGAGTTTGCTATTTTAGCTAAAAGGCGACCCGTGGTTTCCCCCTCCTCAAAGAAAGCTGCCTTGGGGAAGAATCTTTTCTTCTTTGCCGTGGACGACAGAAGTCGCTCATAAGCTGATTGAGCCGACTTCCATGACTCCCTGGCAGAGTCAGTGGGATCCTGAATGAATTTTCCCTCCAATTCCTGCACCATCTTTTCAAGTTCCTCTCTGTGCTCTGATGAGTTTCTCTTAACTTTTGTGATTTCTGCAATTAGTAAACCCCTCAGGTGAGCTTTAAACGCCTCCCATTGAGTTAAAGGGGAATCCAGAAACTCCTGCCCAGCCAGAAATTCTCGCATGCTCCTCTCCATCTCCACCGGGGATGTAAATAACTTTAGCCAGAAGGCAGCCACTATCAGACTAATCACCAAATGGGAGTGGTCAGACAGACACACTGCATGGTTTGTATATCACCTCTGAAACGGATGGGAGCATGGCAGAGTCACAAATATATATATATATATATATATATATATATATATATATATATATATATATATATATTAGGGTTGTCCCGATACCACTTTTTTAGGACCGAGTACAAGTACCGATACTTTTTTTTCAAGTACTCACCGATACCGATTACCGATACTTTTTTTTTTAATGTCACGTGACAGTTTTTTTTTTTTTTTAACAGTGCTTGCTTTTTTTTGGGGGGGGGGGGGGGGTAACGTATGTGTGTGCTATTTTTTTTTTTTTTTTTACAATTGTTATTTTTTACAATAATATTTTTTTATTCTTTATTTTTTTTTTTTAATCAGCCCTTTTGGGGGGCTTTGGTGAGATATCAGGGGTCTTAACAGATCTCTGATATCTCCCCCTTGAGACAGAGAAAGAGACAGAGGATAGAGATTCCCCAGTCCCTTTCTCTGCAGCCTCAGCTGCACTGAGAATGAATGGAGAGAAGACAGCAGCTTCTCTCCATTCATAAACTGTCACATCGTAATCACAGGAGATTACAATGTTTCAGTTATGTGAATGGACAGAGTCAGCTGACTCTATCCATACACAAAGGAAGGAGGAGGGGGACGGAGGAACGGAGGGGGAGAACGGAGGGGGACAGATAAGGAGAGGGGAACGGAGGGGACAGCGGAGGGGGACAGATAAGGAGAGAGGAACGGAGGGGACAGCTGAGAGGGACAGAGGAACGGAGGGGGCATGGAGGAGGATGCAGTGACAGTCAGCGGTGAGCGATCACCGCTGTATGTCACTAAAGCTGGTGAAAGCCGCTGGGGGAGAATCTTGTAACTCCCCCACGCGCCGATCACAGCTGTCTTCCAGGTATCGGGTGAAGCATCGGGAGCATTTGCCCGAGTACAAGTACTTGGGCAAATGCTCGGTATCGGTGCCGATATCGGGACAACCCTTATATATATATATATATATATATATATATATATATATATATATATATATATATATATATATATATATATATATATACATCTATGCTCTTATCTTTTGTCCTTCGTCTTACCTTCTTCTCAGCTCCATGTAGGGAGGGACTGACTTCGGCCCGCTCTGTTGTGTGGGTGGGAGGAGGAAATGACGTGAGGTGCGCCACGTGCAGCACCTCATTGGCTGGAAGCTCTACCTGGCAGGCACCTGTCCTGAACTGCTGGCAGCCTCTGGCTATTCGCGTTCTGGATTGGCGGAGTGAGTCCAGCCCGGCGAAAATTGACCAATCCGGGTTGCGCTCCATATCCCACACAGGGGAGGCCTGCGCAGTGCTGCACAGTGACATTCGGCAGCACTGTCTGCAGCAGTATGCAGGGCCGGTGGAGCCGCGGTGTCTCGTGTGGTGCCAGCCGCAGCTGCCGGCAAACACATGATGTCCACCCAGAGGAGTCTCGGGAACCTGGGCCGGCTGCACCCTCCCTAAGTGGCAGTGGGCCCTAGGCGACCGCCTAGTTTGCATAAAAGGAGTGCTGGCCCTGGACTCACTCTCCCCCCTCCCTTTCACACACCACGCAGGAACAGAGGTGAGGCTGTCAATCACAGACTGTGTGCTGGAGCTCCCTCCCCTGTCACCTTGTTTTGGTGTCAGGAAAACTTGTCGGAAGTGATTCATGTAGATGGCAGAGGAAGAGGGCAGCAGAGAGAAATGACACATAGGGATCAATTCACTAAAGGTTACCGCATAGTATATGAAGGACACGTGACTCATATTGTAAAACTCTCGCATGAGATAATAAGAGTCAGTTCATCAAAGTAAAATATTGAATGTGAGGTAAATGCTGCAAATTTGTTAAAATAGTGAGATAAATACCACAAAAAATATGAGATAAATCATTAGTCATTTCACTAAAAACACATTTGTTATTTATCACCTGGTGTTTGCTGGCGATATTTTAGAAAAGTACAAAACAATTGGTCCCGGTTCACACAGGGGCGACTGAGCCGCCTGACAAGTCCTGCTCCATGCAGTGCAATGGAACTGTTTTAATAGATGCGACTCAAGTCGCTCCGACTTAGAAAAAGGTTCCTGTGTTTTGTCACATATGGCGACCCATCACATTTGGCTACCCGCTGGAGTGCGCATGCACGACGCCGCCATATGCGTTCCAACACTTTTAAAACTTTACGTTTTTAAAAGTGTTAAAAGTGACAAAAACACTTTTAACACTTTTTATTTTTATTTTTTTAAACACTTATAAAACTTTTGTCACTTTTAACACTTTTTTAAAAGTGTTGGAACGCACATGGCGGCGTCGCACATGCGCACTCCAGCAGGTAGCCAAATGTGATGGGTTCGCCATATGTGACGAAACACCTGCACTACTTTGGGGTGACTTCAGAGTGGCTTGCATTAACTTCTATTAAAGAAGTCGTTTGCAAGCCACACTGAGCGCTGTGCGGGGCAGTTTCAGAGTCGGACGACTTTGAAGCCGCCCCTGTATGAACCGCCACTAATACCCCTTTCACGCTGGAGGCGATGTTCAGGTGCTTTAGCGCTAAAAATAGCGTCTGTAAAGCGCCTGAAAAATGCCTCATCTGCAGTCCCAGTGTGAAAGCCCAAGTGCTTACACACTGGGGTGCTGGGCTGGCAGGACGTTAAAAAAATGTAGGAGCGGTGTATACACCGCTCCTACAGCGCCCCTGCCTATTGAAATCAATGGGCAGCGCCGCCAAAGCACCTCGGCAGCGGGTGCTTTTAGCCCTTTATTCGGCCACTAGTGGGGGTGAAAAGCGCCTCTAAAACTATGGTAAAGCGGCGCTTTACCGCTGGCGCCCCCGCGCTGTCAATGTGAAAGTGCCCTTAGAGGAAGTCTGCACTGGCCAGGAAGAGAAAAGTATACAATGTATCAGTGTAAAATGTTCTCCTCTAAGCTCAGGAATGAAAATAAATTGTAACATTTCATTAGTGGGAGAACGTTTTGTGAATATAAGAATCCTAGAATGCTTTCATAGTTTCACAATATTGATGTGTGCCTTCTGGTACTGCGTTAGCCTGCAAAAAAAAAAGTTGCGAAAAAAACAACACCAAAAATAAAGCAAAATCTAAGCATTAAATATCGCAAAACCTAAATAATTAGCACATTTGGTAAATAACGCATT
Organism: Lithobates septentrionalis; assembly: GCA_037952835.1. Lineage (NCBI taxonomy): Eukaryota > Metazoa > Chordata > Amphibia > Anura > Ranidae > Lithobates > Lithobates septentrionalis. The sequence continues at coordinate 1,203,909 of JBBDGP010001003.1, forward strand.
TTTTTTGTGAATTGACTACTTTTGAGATAAATACCGCGCAAGTTATTTTAGCTAAAAAATGAATGCAGTGTTTATCTCTTAGTGAATTGACCCCTTAGGGCTCAGGACTGAGACAAGTACACACTATAGAGGGATATGCTTTGTTCATATTTCATATGAGAGGTTTACAGACACCTTAAAGTGGAGTTCCACCCAAAAGTGGAACTTCCACTCATCAGATTCCTCCCCCCCTCCGGTGACACAGTTGGCACCTTTCAGGGGGGAGGGGGGTACAGATACCTGTATATTACAGGTATCTGTACCCACTTCCGGCATAGATAGCCGCAGAATCTGCGGTTATTTACGCCACTTCCTGCTCCCTCCCCGCTGCCTGCTGGGAAACACACGGGTCCCAGAGGCAGCAGGGAGCATCCTTATTGCGCGGCGCGACTCGCGCATGCGCAGTAGGGAACCGGGAAGTGAAGCCGCACGGCTTAACTTCCTGATTCCCTTACCGAAGATGGAGGCGGCAGCACCCGAGGACGGAGAGACGCTTCGGCCTCGGGTGCTGACATCGCGGGCGCCCTGGACAGGTAAGTGTCCATGTTTTAAAAGTCAGCAGCTGCAGTATTTGTAGCTGCTGACTTTTAAAAAAAAATTTTCGGCGGCGCCCGCTTTAACTTGTTTTTATGGTTGACTTAAAGCTGAACACTGAGCGTAAAACTTAAATATATTTTTCTTCATTCACAAAATAATAGAAATACAATTTGTGTGCACCAAATGCCTTTGCAAACCCAGATATCCACATGTGGGTGTTTCCTAAGGTGGACAGCCTCTCCCACCAACTATGAACTGTCTGCAGTGCAAAGAGAAGCACAGAGACCCAGTGATGGCATAATTAAGTTTAAAATATGGTATGTAGCAAAAAACAATTTTACTAAAAACCGTAATTGGCACGTTGATAGGGGGTGAGATGAACTGTGGAATACAAACTATAAGCTGATTAAACTTCAGCTTTAAAGAATATGTAAACCCAACGTTTCATATTCCTGATATGCTGTACCATGCACTTGTACTTGTATGAAAAAGTATCCTGTTTTCATTGTATTGCTTCCTTTGTGTGAAATTCCTGCCAGTCCCTCTACTTTCCTATTAAAAACTGACCACACTAAGCAGGAGAACACACTGGTCCGGTTCTCTAGTTGTGCTGGGAACTCAGCCTGTCTCCAATAATTAGACTTGTCCTGACACCACCCCTACAAGCTTTTCACTGTGAAGCTCAGTGTGCCGCTGTTTCTCCTCCCCCAGCTCTTATACAGCTTAGAACAGAGGGAACGTGATCACTTCTAAAAACAAAAAGGGGGGAAGGTTATTTATAATGGTTTGTATGTTTATACACATGTTTTGCCTTTCATTTCTATTTTAAACGGTTGTTTTACAAGGTGAGGGCTTACAATCACTTTGAGTCATTTAAGGAGAAAAAGGTGTGTGTGTTTTTTGTTTTTTTTTTGTTTTGGGTAAATTGGAGAGATGTTACATCCTCCTGAGGTTGTTGTTTTATTATTTATTTTGCTTTTGTGGTCTGTGGCACCCATTCATAATGTTGTCACCAGGAGAGGACTGATTGAGATTGATTGAGGACTTAAAGAGGAGTTCCACCCAGGGGGGCCGTCAAAAAAAAAAAAAATTTAAAGTCAGCAGCTACAAATACTGCAGCTGCTGACTTTTAATTGGACACTTACTTGTCCCTGGGTCCAGCGATGCGGGGGATCGAAGCCCCGCTCACCCCCCCCCTCCGCTCGTCGGCGCCGGCATTTCAACTGTGGGCGCCGGGCTGTGGCTTCACAGCCTGGCACCCACTGCGCATGCGCGAGCGGCGCCGCGCGCTGTGATTGGCCGCTCAATCACCTGGGACCTGTAATGGGTCCCAGATGATTGACAGGAGGGAGGGAGCAGAGCGGAGCCCTTCCTGTGCCGAGGGGGAAGTGATGTCACCAGTCCAGACTAAGGAACAGGCAGACTACGAGGGACCACCTAGCAACAGGCATTTAGAGGTAAGTGAAAAAAAAAAAAATATCCAAATGTTTTTTTGTTTTTTGTTTTTAGAATTTTTCCAGGTATTTTTGTTTTTTGGGTGGAACCCCACTTTAATGAGATTTTACCTTCCACCTACTAAATTTTTTTTTATTTTTTCCTTCTTTAAAGGTTTTTTTCAAGTTACATAAGACAAGGGCGGTTGGAAAAAAATTAGAGTAAGCATATAAACAGTATATAAGGAGGGCATACAAGGACTGTACCCTTGCATTGGCATCATTATAATTGTAGTTTTAAAGCCTAGTAAACACAGGCCGAATGTTGGCCAGTTTAAGTGCCAGTGTTAGGACTACAGATTACAGGGTGCCGTGACGTGGCTCTGTGGCTTACGCGTGCGTTTGCAAATGCGTGTGGACTGAATCCCTGTTTTTAATGCTTACTGTTAGACAGGTCAATTGGTTGTCTGCGAGCTGGTGGTAAGTAGGCTTGGATTTTCTCCTGGGCATTCCCCAGGTTTTGTTGATATCTGTGTATGGCAGCCAGCTTGACAGAAGTCAGCCAAACTCTGACTGGCTCCTGATCAGCATCACGACTGGAGTGTTCTGACATGCGAGCTATCCCCCTGTCAGAACACTATTCAGAACACTTTCTCTACGGCAGTGGTTCTCAACCACTCTAGTGCCGTGACCCCTTGATAAAATTTCCCAAGTTGTGGGGACCCCTAACAGTAAAATTATTTTTGTACCGTGGGTAGTCAACACCCAAGGCAAGACAAGTAATTTGTGCCCCTAACTTAGGACATTTAGCTTTCCCTGAGTCCCTTCCACTCATACAGTGTTAAAAACGCTTATGGTACATTTTAGGATGTACCACTCTTTCTCTTTGTTCTCCTTTTCTTTCCCTTTTATCTCTCTCTATCCTAATTTCTTGTTTTTTTTCCCCCATCCCTCTCTCTAGCCGTCTTTCTTGTTTTTTCTACTATTCTTTCTCTCCCTTTTTCTTTGTTCCTTTCCCTCTTTTCCTCTCCATGTATTCTCTATTTTTATTCCTTCTTTTACTCCTTGGTGGGTGGGGGTAATGGGATGAGTGGCAGTGCTGGTGGGGAGTTGGGATGAGTGGCAGTGCTGGTGGGGAGTTGGGATGAGTGGCAGTGCTGGTGGGGAGTTGGGATGAGTGGCAGTGCTGGTGGGGAGTTGGGATGAGTGGCAGTGCTGGTGGGGAGTTGGGATGAGTGGCAGTGCTGGTGGGGAGTTGGGATGAGTGGCAGTGCTGGTGGGGGGTGGGATGCAAAGTGGCAAGTGCTGTGGGGAATGGGATGAGTGGCAGTGCTGGGGGGAATAGGATGAGTGGCAGTGCTGGTGGGGAGTTGGGATGAGTGGCAGTGCTGGTGGGGAGTTGGGATGAGTGGCAGTGCTGGTGGGGAGTTGGGATGAGTGGCAGTGCTGGCGGGGAGTTGGGATGAGTGGCAGTGCTGGCGGGGAGTTGGGATGAGTGGCAGTGCTGGCGGGGAGTTGGGATGAGTGGCAGTGCTGGCGGGGAGTTGGGATGAGTGGCAGTGCTGGCGGGGGGTGGGATGAGTGGCAGTGCTGGTGGGGGGTGGGATGAGTGGCAGTGCTGGTGGGGGGTGGGATAAGTGGCAGTGCAGGCGGGGGGTGGGATGAGTGGCAGTGCTGGCGGGGAGTTGGGATGAGTGGCAGTGCTGGCGGGGAGTTGGGATGAGTGGCAGTGCTGGTGGGGGGTGGGATGAGTGGCAGTGCTGGTGGGGGGTGGGATGAGTGGCAGTGCTGGTGGGGGGTGGGATAAGTGGCAGTGCAGGCGGGGGGTGGGATGAGTGGCAGTGCTGGTGGGGGGTGGGATGAGTGAGTGCTGGTGGGGAGTTGGGATGAGTGGCAGTGCTGGTGGGGGGTGGGATGAGTGGCAGTGCTGGTGGGGAGTGAGATGAGTGGCAGTGCTGGCGGGGAGTTGGGATGAGTGGCAGTGCTGGCGGGGAGTTGAGATCAGTGGGAGTGCTGGCAGGGGTGGGATGAGTGGCAGTGCTGGTGGGATGAGTGGCAGTGCTGGTGGGGGGTGGGATGAGTGGCAGTGCTGGTGGGGGGTGGGATGAGTGAGTGCTGGTGGGGAGTTGGGATGAGTGGCAGTGCTGGTGGGGGGTGGGATGAGTGGCAGTGCTGGTGGGGGGAATGGGATAAGTGGCAGTGCTAGCGGGGAGTTGGGATGAGTGGCAATGCTGGTGGGAAGTGGGATGAGTGGCAGTGCTGGCGGAGAGTTGGGATGAGTGGCAGTGCTGGCGGGGAGTTGGGATGAGTGGCAGTGCTGGCGGGGATTTGGGATGAGTGGCAGTGCTGGCGGGGAGTTGGGATGAGTGGCAGTGCTGGTAGGGGGTGGGATGAGTGGCAGTGCTGGCGGGGAGTTGGGATGAGTGGCAGTGCTGGCGGGGAGTTGGGATGAGTGGCAGTGCTGGCGGGGAGTTGGGATGAGTGGCAGTGCTGGCGGGGAGTTGGGATGAGTGGCAGTGCTGGCGGGGAGTTGGGATGAGTGGCAGTGCTGGCGGGGAGTTGGGATGAGTGGCAGTGCTGGCGGGGAGTTGGGATGAGTGGCAGTGCAGGCGGGGGGTGGAATGAGTGGCAGTGCTGGTGGGGAGTGGGATGAGTGGCAGTGCTGGCGGGGAGTTGGGATGAGTGGCAGTGCTGGCGGGGAGTTGAGATCAGTGGGAGTGCTGGCAGGGGTGGGATGAGTGGCAGTGCTGGTGGGATGAGTGGCAGTGCTGGTGGGGGGTTGGATGAGTGGCAGTGCTGGTGGGGGGTGGGATGAGTGAGTGCTGGTGGGGAGTTGGGATGAGTGGCAGTGCTGGTGGGGGGTGGGATGAGTGGCAGTGCTGGTGGGGGGAATGGGATAAGTGGCAGTGCTAGCGGGGAGTTGGGATGAGTGGCAGTGATGGTGGGAAGTGGGATCAGTGGGAGTGCTGGCAGGGGTGGGATGAGTGGCAGTGCTGGCGGGGAGTTGGGATGAGTGGCAGTGCTGGTGGGGGGGTGGGATGAGTGGCAGTACTGGCGGGGAGTTGAGATGAGTGGCAGTGCTGGTGGGGAGTGGGATGAGTGGCAGTGCTGGTGGGGAGTGGGATGAGTGGCAGTATTGGCGGGGAGTTGAGATGAGTGGCAGTGCTGGTAGGGAGTGGGATGAGTGGCAGTACTGGTGGGGAGTTGAGATGAGTGGCAGTGCTGGTGGGGAGTGGGATGAGTGGCAGTGCTGGTGGGGGGTGGCATGAGTGGCAGTGCTGGTGGGGGGTGGCATGAGTGGCAGTGCTGGTGGGGAGTTGGGATGAGTGGCAGTGCTGGTGGGGAGTTGGGATGAGTGGCAGTGCTGGCGGGGAGTTGCGATGAGTGGCAGTGCTGGCGGGGAGTTGAGATCAGTGGGAGTGCTGGCAGGGGTGGGATGAGTGGCAGTGCTGGTGGGATGAGTGGCAGTGCTGGTGGGGGGTGGGATGAGTGGCAGTGCTGGTGGGGGGTGGGATGAGTGAGTGCTGGTGGGGAGTTGGGATGAGTGGCAGTGCTGGTGGGGGTGGGATGAGTGGCAGTGCTGGTGGGGGGAATGGGATAAGTGGCAGTGCTAGCGGGGAGTTGGGATGAGTGGCAGTGCTGGTGGGAAGTGGGATCAGTGGGAGTGCTGGCAGGGGTGGGATGAGTGGCAGTGCTGGCGGGGAGTTGGGATGAGTGGCAGTGCTGGTGGGGGGGGGGGGGTGGGATGAGTGGCAGTACTGGCGGGGAGTTGAGATGAGTGGCAGTGCTGGTGGGGAGTGGGATGAGTGGCAGTATTGGCGGGGAGTTGAGATGAGTGGCAGTGCTGGTAGGGAGTGGGATGAGTGGCAGTACTGGTGGGGAGTTGAGATGAGTGGCAGTGCTGGTGGGGAGTGGGATGAGTGGCAGTGCTGGTGGGGGGTGGCATGAGTGGCAGTGCTGGTGGGGGGTGGCATGAGTGGCAGTGCTGGTGGGGGGTGGCATGAGTGGCAGTGCTGGTGGGGGGTGGCATGAGTGGCAGTGCTGGTGGGGAGTTGGGATGAGTGGCAGTGCTGGCGGGGAGTTGCGATGAGTGGCAGTGCTGGGGGGAGTTCTGATCAGCCAACTTAGGAGCTCTTGATCAAGGTCATCTGCTGATCTGAGAACTGTAGTGGGGGCTTTTAATGGCAACTCTAATCACAGGTAGTGTTACTCATTGTGTCTCCGGCTTCACTGTGTCTCCAGCTCTGTGGTGTCTCGTAGCAGTGACACCTGTGCCGAAATCAGGAGATAGGGTCTCCTCCAGCCCCTCCCACTTCACATTCCTCACCAGTCAGCTGACTTCTAGTCTCTGCCCCCCACCCATGCTGTGAACTGAATGAGCGGCTGCGGGCTCCAGGAACAGCCCTGCCGGACAGCCACGAAAAGGCTGAGAGAGCGTTGCGGGCTTCAGGAAAAGTCCAGGACTCGGTGACCCCTGGCAAATCGTCATTTGACCCCCAGGTTGAGGACCACTGTTCTAGAATTTCCAAACTCATTATGTACTTACTCTTGGAGTAAAAAAATCTAACATCATGTTATTTATGGTATTAACAGGATGTGCATAGGCACATTACAATTAAGGGGCTGTATTTTAGCTTAGTAAAAAATAAGCTGAGCTTTTTCAAGCTGCAATGTGCAAGAGGCCTAACTAAAATAATTGCATTTCCATGTTCTGTGTACTGTGGGAGACCAGATATAATGAATGCAGGGTCCTGGGTTTGGTAACACTTTAAGACAAGGATCTAGACAGCATTATTGTCTGAGATGGATTACATCAAACTAGATCAGGAAGAAAGGTGATGGGTTCGTCTGGCGTAGCTCAGGTCCCATAGAATTTTATATGGCCTATGACAGAGACCCATCCTGTCTAGAAAAATACAAAAAAAATTTTTTTTTAATTGCACTTATATCCTTAAAGGACGGATTTTGCCTGTTGCATTGACAGTGACAGAGGTTCTAACCCTTCCCCACCCCATCTAAGACAAAAAATAAAAAGTTTTGTATGGTTCCTCCTGAAGGATGTTGAGCTGTACGGCTCAGATAAGAAGAATTATTAGCCTGCCTCTCGATTTTGTTGTAATATGTTGGCCAATTTATAATGTATAATATTGGCCAATGTATAATATTGTATTGGAGTATGGGTTGAGCAGAAATTGTCCAAGCCAACTCAATTTTAAGATAACAGTTGAAGATCCTTTGATGTGCTAATCTCATGCAAGTCTACCTAGGGGTGTGAGGTATGGGCTGTTAACCTAATTGAACATTTCAAAGGGTACATTGTTTAAAGGACCATAGAAGAAATATTTATTGATGGTAATTAGACCTGAGGGGGTAACAATGGGATCAGGAAGTGTTTTGGGTTGGCCTAGCGGAGGCTCCCTCCTGTGGGGCTAATTTATCAGGAGGGCTTGTGGATATGCAGGAATGTAGGTATTCCAAAAGGTATTCAAAAGGGTGTTCAGGTGATATACACATATCTAAAGGGGACTTGTTGATGTTGATATGCGGGAGTGCAAATTGGGGTGGTTAACGGCTGTTCACGGCTGGGGGTTGTTGTCTGTTTGAAAGACTGTAATCAAAGTCCAATCAAATTGCTCAGCCATTCAATATTTAGTGTATATAACACAGCATTCAGTCTATAGGTTTGGGGAGTTAGGCTTGTCTTTGTATGAGAGAGGCTTGTCTGTGTATGCACACTCAGACCTAAGAACATGGGACTTTGAATTATATCTCCTCTGTCGGATTTCTTTGTCATCTGTGGACTTTGGACTTTGTTCTGTGTTGGAAGTCAATAAAGTGCATCTCTCTGGAAGAATTGGGTTGCTGCGGAAGAGTACTTATTAATTATCTATACACCCAATATTAATTAATATATTCGATCACAACACTGGTGCCGTGACCCGGATGATGACTGGGATGTGTACCTGTCAAGTATCAAAATTTGTTGATTGCCAGCCACAATTTGCTTTTGTAATTTGCTGTAGGCCGACCCCCCATTGTCTTCAATAAAGCAGTTACTTGGATCATTCAGTCCATAATTACACTTGAATGGTATGCCAACATATACATATACCCCCACACGATGGTGCAGATAGAGTCAGCTTCACATCAGTGTTTATCAGATCTTCTGTCCAGACAAAGCGGCAGTGGAAATTATTGCCAGTATCTTCACCATGAAAGGTAGAAACTTCTTTTTCATCCATATATGTCATAGCCTTTAGCATATTATAAACAACTGAATCAACACAGTTTCAAATCATGACTAGAGTGATGAATTTCACTCACCCCTCTTATAAATTTAGGAAAACCACCCAACATACTATAATTTAAGCTATGCCAAGCCATTGTGCAGCATCTCACCCTAGATGTCAAATATATTGATCAATATGCATTATGTAATATGTACAGATGTTACGAAAATTATTTTAGGTTAAAATGCTTCTCTTTGGTTTTAAGATAAAGTTCAAGAAATAAAACATAAATAAAAAAATAAAAAAATGAAAAGCAAAATATATCAGGAAAAGGGAGAAAAATTAAAAATTAGGGCGTTGAAGAAAAAAGAAAAAAAGGTCCATTGCTTGATGAATTTCGAGAGAGTCCATGAATGCTTTATAATTCCATGTATAGTGATATATTGTCTATTCAGCATTTCTCCCATAATTCTCCACCACTATTCAATTTCAGACTTCTGCTATTCACATGCAAGCCTCTTCAGACGTCCCTGAAAAACAAAACTCTCCAACAAAACTAATTAGCAAGGTCCTTAAACATTGTTTGAAGTTAAAACAAAACACTATTTACACGTTTACAGTTTGGAGCTAATTCACCCCCACTGCTAGAGAAGTGTCATTTGCATTCAAAAACAGATCTGGAGAATATACATCTTGTACATTCATGACACCCTGTATCCCCTTCAACTGCTCTAATAATGTATCACGTTCCCTTCTCATCTTGTCATACTCAATTTTCAGCTGGTCATATTTGTGTTTTAACTGAGAAAACGGTATCCAAGTCTTTGACCTTTTCTTATTATTATTTTGGTCAGCTCTGTTTTTCATATTAATATCACCAATGTTTGACCCGGAGTGTCCTCTCTGGGTGTCATCATAGGATATTATCTTCTGATCTTTATGCTCAGTATTTGTCCTAAACAATGTGGCTAAATCAATTTTGACAGCCTGCTCATTTGACTTTCTCCATAAATGGTCTGCTCTCAACAATATGTCTTTTAAATCATGAGGATTTGGGGTAACTAATAAAATATTTTGTTTGATATCTTCATGCAATGCATCTAGAAACATACTCATATGTATCAAGCCACCACGCTCAAATGCAAGATTATTACCGACCAATAATTCCATAATAGTTGCTATCCTGTGTGACAATTCATAGGGAGATTCATTTTGCATTTGTTGGATCTTCCCATGAATAGTAACATCAGAACGTACACCATACAAAATACATAATAATTCCAGTAATATGTCCCTGGTCCTCAGAGGCTAAATACAGATTTGTTTAATTCTCATCCAAAGACCACTTCCTACAGAATGTTGCAAAACTCTTTCTAAGTCAGATGGGTTGAGATTGTACATATCTCTGACTTGCTGCACGTCACAAAACCATTTTAAAAATCTGTTTAAATCATGGTATGGAACCATTCCTATTTCTTTAAGAATTGCGTCTAATAATTTTGGTTTCAATGGCTTCATTACAAGCTGAACTTCACCTGTATTATTATTATTGTTATAAACTGTGGTAGTCACAGTGGGGGCAGCTGGTAATGCATTATCAGATTTAATATGAGGTTCTGTTTGCTGCAGATTGCTGAATCCAAGATTTGATGCATATCTGCATTCCTGAGATCTCTTCTCTAATTCCATAATTCTTAATTTTAATCTCTCATTTTCCTCTGATAATTCATCATAATGTTTAGATTTCTCAAGTAAAGCTTCTCCAATCGTAACCGCATGCAATTTTAAATTTACTGTCTCAGTGTCTGATTGGTTTTGTAACCTCTCACAAACATTGTTGCTATTATCAACTGCCTTCTGTAACTGCGCAATTTCCTCAACCTTATTATTCAAAGAACTTTCCATTGTTAAACAGCAAGATAACAAGCCCTGTATAATGCAACCTTTTCTTTTACTTTCTGAAATTTTGCTATCAAAAACACTTTTCTCTAAAAATTCCTTCATCATCGTCCACGTCTGCTTACATTTTTCTGGAATTTCATAAGGACCGCCATGGCGCTTAATACATTTTAATACCCATCTGTTAACTTTATCAGAACTGACACTGGCTTCACACTGAGTAAGCATTTTGACTATATTACTAATAATTTAAAAAAAAAAGGAAATATTTTACTCACCGCATTAGTTACTCCTTCAGCTTCCACTTCAGGTCTTCTGGTACACGACACAGTCCTTTTTTTTTGTTGTTGTTTCCGGTCTCCAGAGAATAATTCTGGGGTCCCCAACTTGTTAAATTTTGTAATCCAGACTCTCTTATGTCACAACCAGACAATAGAGTCACAGCACAGCTCTTGGTTCTTCATCAGACTTCTGTCCAACTCACAGGATTGTTGTCACCACCGACTTCTGTTACTAAGTCTGAAAATGCTCTTCTGGTCACATGAACGGCACCAGTGTTGTGATCGAATATATTAATTAATATTGGGTGTATAGATAATTAATAAGTACTCTTCCGCAGCAACCCAATTCTTCCAGAGAGATGCACTTTATTGACTTCCAACACAGAACAAAGTCCAAAGTCCACAGATGACAAAGAAATCCGACAGAGGAGATATAATTCAAAGTCCCATGTTCTTAGGTCTGAGTGTGCATACACAGACAAGCCTCTCTCATACAAAGACAAGCCTAACTCCCCAAACCTATAGACTGAATGCTGTGTTATATACACTAAATATTGAATGGCTGAGCAATTTGATTGGACTTTGATTACAGTCTTTCAAACAGACAACAACCCCCAGCCGTGAACAGCCGTGAACCACCCCAATTTGCACTCCCGCATATCAACATCAACAAGTCCCCTTTAGATATGTGTATATCACCTGAACACCCTTTTGAATACCTTTTGGAATACCTACATTCCTGCATATCCACAAGCCCTCCTGATAAATTAGCCCCACAGGAGGGAGCCTCCGCTAGGCCAACCCAAAACACTTCCTGATCCCATTGTTACCCCCTCAGGTCTAATTACCATCAATAAATATTTCTTCTATGGTCCTTTAAACAATGTACCCTTTGAAATGTTCAATTAGGTTAACAGCCCATACCTCACACCCCTAGGTAGACTTGCATGAGATTAGCACATCAAAGGATCTTCAACTGTTATCTTAAAATTGAGTTGGCTTGGACAATTTCTGCTCAACCCATACTCCAATACAATATTATACATTGGCCAATATTATACATTATAAATTGGCCAACATATTACAACAGATTTGTCCCTGTATCTGATGCTCTGATGCAATCTGTCAGCTTGTCTCTGCTGTGCCTGGAGAAAGCCATTTGTAGCTTTTGTTGTGTTCTCCTGAGCTTTCCGCTGAATCTCATATGGGAGGGTTTTCATGACATCCAGCTGTGCCAGGTATATGGAACTCTATTGCCTTCAATGAAAATGTTCCTCAGCCACATGGGACGGTGTATCAGCATAGTACAGTAACCAGCAGCCACAGGAAATTTAAATGGCCTTTTATCATCTTCCACTTGTCAAATGCTGCACAATGATTTTCATATGAACAGACACATTTAATGGTGAATACATTCTCTAGAGTCATTAAAGGGGAACTCTATTTTATTTTATTTTTTTTAATTTATTTTTTTTAGCTATATATGAAAATCCGCTTGATGTACATAGTCTTAATGGTGTGTGTTAGCATATTAAAGCATCTTGCTTTTAGGTAAAATGTGTAATCATCTGTATACATGGCAGGCGGCCTATTGATCCTCTTATCTCAATACTGATTGAAACCAATGGACACCGTAGGAGACCATCTAAATCTAGGCTGCCTAGGCTTTAGGCCACAGGATGAAACAGTTGTTTTATTCATGGAAGCAAGAAGAACTTTTCTTTACATATTAAAGAGTAATATTGTGATTTAGCACATGCATTACTGATTCAGGAGTTCTTTCATTCTAAAGGGTAAGTTCACCTTTTACACGTTTCCCAAAAAGGTCCCCATGCGCCTCAGTGCCCCCAATTAAAATGCTGTGCTCCCTTCCTCAACCAAGTGCCCGATTCTTCATCTACTGACACCAAAGTACTCCCCAATCCGTCAAAGTACTCCCCTTACCAACGTCACTTAAAGGTGGTACCCGCTCCCATTTTGTGCATTTCCCGCTTAGGCGAGAATTACAGAATTTTGGCCTGCCCCCTTTCCCACTCGCAACATCCTGAGAAACATCACATGTCCCAGGAGGCTGCAGGACCAGCCTCAAAGTGCAGTGCCATCTTGTGCATGTGCAATGTGAAGCAGCAGGAAGTCAGAGCCTGCTCCCACAGCTAAGATGGTGCCCCTGGGGATCCGAAGATTGATGAACTGGCCTGGGCAAAGACAGTGCTAGACTCTTGGACTGCTAAAGTAATTTGCTGCTGACTTATAATTTTTTAAACAAGTGTTTCACTTTAAGCACTCTGACATTTCCCCTGCACCATGTTTTTTTTTTTTTAACAGAATTTTTTTTTCTATTGAACAAATCAGCAGTACAAAACAAGAATTTAGTACAGTCATTGCAGTGAGAATAAAAACAGTACAATTGACCCCTAAACAACAGTCGTTAGTTTTCAGATATTCCAGATGTGCAAACATCAGAAGTTTCACTCAACCATGCCTCTCAATACTCAAATCTTCCTACATTTTTTGGTAGTATAAAATGAGTGGCCCAATATTCAACCATACCTGTCAAGGACAGCGGGGGGGGGGGGGAGCGGATAAGGAAGGATGGAAAAGGGGCGAGGAAGAAGGGGAGAGAAGGCGGGGAGGGAAGGAATGGGATGAAAGAAAACGGGCATAAGGAGAATAGACGTGAGATGTAAGATGTCTTCCATTATTTTTCCCATCTTGTTTATGGGGTAGGGGGATCAGGGTCTCCGGAGGCGTCGACCCAGGACGACCAGATTTTATCAAACTTCCCGGGGCATTGCCTACTTTCATACGTTAATCTATACAGAGGGAGTACCTTATTCACAGACCTTATCCACGAGGCTAGGGTAGGAGGCTCTACCATTTTCCACCGCAATAGAATTTCCCGCCTAGCATAGAACAATGCGAAGGTTAGACACAATTTGCTATACCTATCACCCACAACATCCTCCAGATGACTGAGTAGTAGTATTTGGGGATCCGCCTGCAAGTCTGATCCTGTGACATTGCTCAGTGTGGATGCCACTGCCGACCAAAAGGGTCGGAGACTGGGACACGACCAGACCATATGCCAGAAGGTACCCACTTCTTGTCTGCATCTCTGACAATTGGGATCTCTCTGAGGGTAAATGCGCGCCAACCTCTGTGGGGTAAAATATGCCCTGTGTAGGAACTTGAATTGTATGAACCTATCTTTTGCAGCGATCATGGAAGGAATGTAGGATAGTAAACACTCCCTCCATTCCTCCTCATCTAACGAGGGAATGTCAACCCTCCACCCTCCCAGGTTTTAGTTAGTTTGGCATCGTGCTCCACCGTGAGGTATAGGTATAGTGTGGAGAGGGGCTTCCCCATCACACTGGAAGTCAAGAGCCTTTCAATAGAATCCGGTTCCAGAATGAGGGGGGCAGGGAACTGAGCCTCAAAGGCGTGCTTCAGCTGCCAGTATCTAAACTGGAAGGAGGCAGGAATAGCAAAGGATTGTCTAAGAGCTTGGAAAGTCAAGAGCCTGCCATCCTTGACTATATGCTTTAGTGTAAGAATTCCCTTTTTTGCCCAGAGAGAGGGGCCCTGCACCATGTTTCAATCAGCAGAGCTCATACTCCCTGAGGATTGCACAGAAGTTACCGCACACATAATAATACACCGTGGGGTTTATTTACTAAAGGCAAATCCACTTTGCACTACAAGTGCACTTGGAAGTGTAGTCGCTGTAGATCTGAGGAGGGCATGCAAGGAAAATTTAAAAAAAAACACATTTTTTCTTGTACATGATTGGATGATAAAATCAGCAGAGCTTCCCCTCATCTCAGATCTTTCCCTCAGATCTACAGCACAAAAAATAAAAACCGCAGAGGTGATCAAATACCACCAAAAGAAAGCTTCAATTGTGGGGGGAAAAAAAAGGACATCAATTTTGTTTGGGTACAACTTTGCACGACCGCGCAATTGTCAAAGTGACGCAGTGCTATATCGCAAAAAATGGCTTGGTCATTAACCACTTCCCGGCCGTCAAATCATGGCTGGGCGGTGCGGCTCTCGTTCTGGGTGGACGTCATATGACGACCTGCCAGACTGACCGCTCTCGGCGCACGATGATCGCGGCTGCGCCGTGTTGCTAGGTCATGGCGCGACCCCGATCTGTGTAAAGAGCCGCGGCTCTTTAACCGCGTGATTGGACACAGCCGGTCACATGTAAACACGGACATGCCGGTAATCGGCGCTCCTCGCCTCACACAGACAGAGTGTGAGGGGAGGAGAACTGATCAGCTGCATCTCCTCACAGGGGACAGCTAGGGATGTAATCAGGGCACTGATCATCAGTGCTCTGATTACAATTAAGTGCCTACCAGTGCCAGAACTGTGTGCCCATCACTGCCAGCAATTGGTGCCAATCTGTGCCAGCAATCTGTGCCCACAAGTGGCAGCAATCTGTGCCCACAAGTGGCAGCAATCTGTGCCCACAAGTGGCAGCAATCTGTGCCCACAAGTGCCAGCAATCAGTGGCCATTAGTGATGCCAGTCAGTGCTGGCTATAAGTGCTGCCCATCAACGCTCATCACTGCTACTCATCAATGCCTATCAGTGCCCATAAGTGCGGCATATTCGTGTCTCCTCATCAGTGCTGCCTCCTCAGTGCCCATCAGTGAAGGAGAAAAATAACTTATTTACAAAATTTACTGACAGAAACGAAGAAACTTTTTATTTTTTCAAAATGTTTGGTCTTTTTTTTTTTTAGGAAAAAATAAAAAACCCCTGAGTGATTAAATACCACCAAAACAAAGCTCTATTTGTGTGAAGAAAATGATAAAAAATGCACATGGTTACAGTGTAGCATGACTGCGCAATTGTCATTCAAAGTGTGACAGCGCTGAAAGATGGCCTGGGCAGGAAGGGGGTGTAGGTGCCCAGTTTTGAGGTGGTTAAGGGGGTAAATCCTTTCGGTTAAGTAAATCAACCCCAATATGTATATTTCCTTTCTATGCAGAGACTGAAGGCATATTTTATGACTTGCTTTCCAGCTGATATAAGTGTGAACTATATCCATGGTAAATGTAAATGTCCGGTCACACCTATAATTTCATGCAGGGCAGGTTTATTTAGTTAGGAGCACTGCCTTTGGCAAACAGGGCCAGTTTGAAATGTTTTCTCATGCAGCATGTGAAGTGCCACCCAGAGCAAGCTGCATATAGCGCATGGAATAATCTTTAAACAATTCCTCCAAAAATGTACAGCATTACCTTACTTTAATCAAAGCTGCACAGTTTATTTTGTATTTAATCTACAGCACCTATTTGAAAAAAGGGTTCCTGCACTATTTTTTGCAACTTCAGGTGCGACTTGCATATAGACCTCTGCGCATGAAGTCGCAAAGTTATTCGGCAAGTCGCACCTGAAATTGCAGTGGCCTGCGGCATTAAAATTGTGCTACTAAGTAAAACTATCATGATTTCAAAGCTGCATTCAGTGTGAGTGGGGGCTTAATGTAATTAGAAACATATAAAGAAAAGAATATTTCATTATAACATTATTTCTCTATAAGTTTTTAGCTATTTTGATGTTGGATACATTTTTAACAGAATTTTTGGTATATTCAGTGCTGTGAAAAAAGTAATTGCCCCCTAAACCCTCTGCTGCATAACCCAAGTGCGCTTGAGCTTATGAACTGATGGCCAGACATTCTCCTTCAGGATTTTCTGGTAGAGCACAGAATTCATGGTTCCATCAATTATGGCAAGTTGTCTAGGTCCTTGTTTGATGATCTGAATCATTTAAAGGAGTAGTAAACTGCAGTTGAACAAAAAAAAAAATCTCCTGCAAGGCAATGTTACTGTCACCGCTGAGAGGGCCTCCATCTTCACACGGTCTTTCTTTTTGGTTAACGGCCTCTGGCTACATGAGTGGCCGGGGGCGCAACGACGCCACTCCAGGGCATGCGTGCAGGAGTCGCCGTTTACGGCATGGACGCTGAAGGTCCGGCACTGTATGCCGGCGTGCCGATGACGACACCAGCTGCATGCACTCTGAATATCTCCTAAACAGTGCAAGTTTAGGAGATATTCAGAGTACCTACAGGTAAGGCTTATTGCAGGCTTACCTTTATGTAAAAGTGGTAAAACAGAGTTTACTAAGACTTTAAAGTGTTTGTTAACCCCCCAAAAAATAGAGATCCTGGTGCCTTAATGCAGTAAAAAACCCTGGCTGATTTTGCCACTTCTTGTATCCCCCTCTCTGCGCTGACCACGATAATCAGGGCTGCTGAGCCCTGACCACCGTGGTCAGCGAACGTCCCTCCGTCATCCGCAGCCTGCTCTCAGCTCTCCTGATTTGTGTATATGTGTTAACAAACCCTTTAATGCCCCGTACACACAGTCGGATTTTCCGATGGAAAATGTCCGATCGGAGTGTGTTGTCGGAAATTCCGACCGTGTGTGGGCTCCATTGGACATTTTCCATCGGATTTTCTGACACACAAAGTTTGAGAGCAGCATACAAAATTTTCCGACAACAAAATCCGTTGTCAGAAATTCCGATCGTGTGTACACAAATCTGACGGACAAAGTGCCATGCATGCTCGGAATAAATAATGAGATGAAAGCTATTGGCCACTGCCCCGATTATAGTCCCGACACCGCGTTTAGAACGATCGGATTTTCCGACAACTTTGTGTGACCGTGTGTATGCAAGACAAGTTTGAGCCAACATCCGTCGGAAAACATCCTAGGATTTTGTTGTCGGAATGTCCGAACAAAGTCCGACCGTGTGTACGGGGCAATAGTGTTACAAATCTACAAAAAAAATAAAAAATCAGGAAGGGGGCAAATACTTTTTCACAGTACTGTAATACTGAACGCAATTCTACCCCCTTCACGATCTTAAAACAGCATTTCCATGATTTAATGCAGAGAGTTCTCTGCTCACAGCTGACAGCTGTAAAAAAAAAAAAAAAAAAAGTTAAAGTTAAAATCAGTATTTTTTTCTATAAAATTACTTAGAACCCCCAAATAATATATTTATTATTTTTTTTTAGCAGAGACCCTAGAGAATAAAATGGCGGTTTTTGCAATATTTTCTGTCACACTGTATTTGTGCAGCGGTCTTTCAAACGCAATTCTTTTGGAAAAAATACACTTTAATGAATTAAAAAAAAACTAAACAGTAAAGTTAGCCCAATTTTTTTGTATAATGTGAAAGATGATGTTACACCACGAGAATCGTGGTCTTTATTCTAAGCAAAAAAATTGTGTTTCTCATTTTAGCCAGAATCGTGCAACTCTACTTGCTGATTATGCATACAGTTTAATAATTAATATTGTCTTTTTTACCTTTCAAGGACTATCTTTTTGGGTTACATCAGCTGTCCCATCAACATGAAGAAGTCACTGGTCTTCCATCTATGCAGTCTGCTATGTAGCATGCTGCTGGTGTCGCCAAAGGCTTCATGTCTTTCTCTTCAGATGCTGGAGAAAAGGGACATCCAAGATGGAAATGAAGAGCTTGTTGGGATAGGTGTCCCTGAATCATTGCCTGGTGGATCACTTCTTCCAACACCATCTTCCATACTCAAGGATGTCAATGTGTCTGTGATCTTGCCAAATGTTGTGCCGATTGTGCCAGAGGAAATACAAAATGGCTCTGGACTTCTGAACACCAGCACTGTTAACACATACCCAGAGGCAAATAATGTTAGCATTGCTAATGAAGCTGGCCCCTCTAGTGAGAATGGTCTTCTGCCTACACTTGGTTCTAGCACTGATTACCCAACTGATGTCACATCTCTTGGTATACCTATCCAAGGAGATCCAAAAGGACCTAGCCAGCTTCCAGATGAGAAGAGTGTAAATTTAGATCAAAGCAATTTGGACAATTCATCCCAGGTTAACACCATCGAGATGTTAACTACCAATCCTAGAACCAGCATTTTCAAGACAGACGACAACCAGCCCACCACATCCTCTCCACTCATTGGTCAGATGATTACCTTTGTTAATGCAATAACATCTGAAAGTCCCACAGGCTTGGGAAACTCAAGGTTGGACAGCCAAAATAACATTAGTTTGTCCTCTACCATGTCACAAATAAACGAGGAATGGGATGACACCAAAGGTACAACCCAGAGTTCTGACACTGCTAGTAGTGATGTTATAACCCCAGGTCCAGACCAGGTGTTGGAAAATGAAAGCAGTAAGACTGCCGTGTTTACAATTCATCCAGGAGTGACTGTCCCATCCGATGACAAATCTGTATTCAGTACTGACGAAAAGATGACTGAAGAAAAGCTATCATCTGAGCTTACGGAAACCGTAGGGTCTCCTGGACCTGAGACAGAGGACTTCCCTACACCACTACCAAGTACAGCTATTGATGGTGCCCAAGCTCAAGATTTTCCAGTGTACACAGGTACATAGAACATCAGGAATTATAAACCGTATGCTATATTCTCCTTTCTAGAGAGACGTTGTCATTTTATAGCAGGTGTGGTACTGACATAAAACATTTCAAAGGTACCAACAGTGCTGAAATGCTGGAATATTTAGCTTCCAGCAAGTCAGTGTGTTAGACTTCATATTTATCCCTGAGCAGCACCTTGAGTCCTAGTCCCGGGATGTACATTGAGGCTCTAATTCTGTCTAAGTTAATATTAAAGTGGAAAAAATGCCTAAGGCCTCATGCACACGAGACGCTGTTAAACGCGTGTTCAGAGGCACTTGGACACTTTTTTCAACTGCCCTTGAACCCATTCAATGTTATCCTATGTGTCCATGTACACAGTCTCGTTTTTTTGGCGTTTTTAGGGAGTTGTGTTTAACCTCGTTTTTCCAGAAGCAAAAAAATGGGTTCAGATGCCAAAGTTTTCCACGTTTCAGACGCCAAACGCGGCTAAACGCCGGTACCGCGTTTGCATTTAAGTGTTTTTAAAGGAACATTTTATGACCCGAATTTGAGTCCCCATATCTCGGGGCCACTTGGTGCCCCCCAGTGCTAGTTCCACTGTGTTTGCACTGTGCAAAAACAAAGGAACTAGCACTACAACATATCCAAATTTGGGGTTCCTAGCACCAAGTGGCCCTGAGATATGGGGCCCCAAAGTCGGGTCAGAAAATGTCATTCTCTGCTGCAGAAAAGTGCTTGATATTTTGCGACCTGACTTTGGGGCCCCATTTCTCGGGGCCGGTTAGTGCTAGGAACCCCAGATTTGGTGTGCTAACACAGCACCAAGTGGCCCCGAGATATGGGGCCCCAAATTCAGGTCGGAAAATGTCATTCTCTGCTCTGCAGACGCTTCTAGACGCAAACGTGGCATGCAAACGCGGCAAAACGGGTGTTTCTAAACGCCGGTTTCAGCTTTTAAAGACATGTGTTCAGCAGAGTTTGCACCGGCGTCTCGTGTGCATGAGGCCTAACACTATATAATCTCAAAAATGTTCCATCCTACCTATTCTGACTAACCTATATAAAAAGTGTGTGTACTTAACTGTTTTTATTCAACTCCAGTCACGTGATCCCATAGCTCCAGCTTCTCTGTTTTGGTGAAAGGCTGCTGCAGGGGAGAGAAGGGAATGCCGACCAAGAATGGGCAGTGGGTTGGAGCCTATGGGTGACGTCATGGCTTCCAGAATTCCTAGCCATTTTCAAGCCCTTCCTGAGCCAGAGCTGCAGGGTCAAGTGATTAGACCAGATTTTTTTCTATACAGGATAGGTAGGGGGGAGGGAGCATTTTAAAAATAGACTTGGGCTCGGCCATAGAAGGTTCAAAATTTTGGCCAGTTCAGCAGGAACTGGCCGGGATTCAAACCATTTGTGGGCAGGCTGAATGTACCAGGTCGTTTGAGCAATCAACTTGGGTACAACCAGCCTGACGGATTTACTTGGGATTATCACTAGCGGCTAGTATGGCTGCTAGCAATAATCACTGTCTTCTCCTGACTGGGACTGCTTCCTCCACGGGGAGAATACATTGTCTCAGCAAGAGGGATTCCCCTGCCAGCACTATCTGACCCGTGGTTGCAGGAAAAAAATTCACACCGCCTATGGCCTGCCTTAGGCTTTTCTTCCACTTTAAGCTCATGGTTCAGTTTAGCAATGTTGTTAAAACGTATGTAAACCTTAACATCTATCTTTTCTTACTTGCTCCCTTTTTCTCAGTTAACTATATATTTCAAGTGTTGTATCTGTTCTACAAATGCAAAAAAATACCTGCCAGAAATTTGAGTGCTGGTAACTTCCTGTGCAGTCTGCTTCTGCTGACTGTTATCACATCTAAGGGCTAGTAAGCTGCAATATATCACATTTTTGTTCTTGTGTTTACATACACTTTGTAACGAAACATCCCACACTCCGCTTGAGTGCTTCCGTCCGTATATATCTCTTCCTGGAACACGAGACCAATGGATCTGGCTATAGTAACCCCCAAGAACCAGACAACACAAGTCTTGGAGTACATCAGGAATAGCCTGCTTTATTTGAGATCTCAGACAAAAATATACACCAGGATGACAATACAAACTGTAACCAGAAACCTAATTAACATGAGCTAATTAACAAATCCTTTAACCAGACAGGTGACTCAGAGATATGACCTTTTAGGGCAGCCTTGACGTCTCCTAGCTCACCGACTATACAATACACATTATCATAAATATCAACACAGAACTCCTTCATACAATTGCAGGGTTAAAGGAGTTGTAAAGGTAATTTTTTTTTTTTTTTTTAAATAACAAACATGTTATACTTACCTTCACTGTGCAGCTCGTTCTGCACAGAGTGGCCCCGAACCTGGTCTTCTAGGGTCCATCGGCGGCTGTTTCAGCTCCTCCCCGCAAGGACTCACCACCTTAATGCAAGCTCCCTCGCATGGTGGTTAGTTCTTGCAGGCGCACTCCTGTGATACAGCCGGCGGCTATAGCCGCTCACTGTATCACTCGGCCCCGTCCCCCCAGCGTGCCGCGTCATTGGATGTGATTGACAGCAGCGCGAGCCAATGGCTGCGCTGCTTTCAATCAATCCACTGTAGCCAATCAGCGGCCAGGCTGAGCGGCAAAATCGATGTCGGGAGCGAGCGCGGGACTTTCGAGGGGTCAGGTAAGTAAAACGGGGGGGCTGGGGGCGGCGGTATTGTCGGAAGTTTTTTCACCTTAATGCATAGAATGCATTAAGGTGAAAAAACTTTTACCTTTACAACCCCTTTAATTAGCACAAACAACAAAGGGTGAAAGACTCTTAGAAGTAATAGTAGACGCTAGACGTATTTACATTATAGCAGACAACAGACAGACAGGTGGCTGGAGTTGATGACATCAGCATCTTCTAACAGTATGTGTCCCAACAGTATGAATCAGTCACTATTTCTAATATGGCATATACAGGATTCCCAGAGTCTGTGTGTCTTTGGGGAACATGGACCTGAATCCAAAGTAACACCACCTCCAGGGTCCCCAGGCATACAGCTCACAAAGAGCACCGTTCCCCCAAATGCCAGGGCCCATAATCACTAGGCAAGAGGCCAGCATTCAGTCCACTCCAAAAGCCTCTGTCCCGGGTGAGTCCATCACACACTTTAAAGCAGAATGTCACCTCAAAGGGGAAGTTCCACTTTCTGCCTTTACTTCCTCTATTCTATTACTACTTTTTTGGGGGAGGAGGGTGAGTACCTGGTTTTGACAGGTATCCGCCTCCTACTTCCGGTCACATCGCTGCGGCACATCCATTGGAAGTTCTCCACCCCTCCCTCTCTGCCGTACCCTTCTGGGACATGTCAGAGGTCCTAGAATGGTGCGGGACAGTTCACAAGGTGCAGTGCGGCACGCGCATGCGCAGTCGGCTGTGAAGCCACTAGGAATCACAGCCGACTGCCCACAGTAAACATGCCGGGGACCTGAAGACCAGTGAAGAACTGGTTTGAGTGAGGACAGCGCTGGACCCCTTGACAGGTGAGTGTCTTTTTTTTTTCAGTATTTGTAGCTACTGACTTCACAGGGTGAAGAACCATTTTATATCAGATCTCCAGCAAAAAATAGCAGCAAATATTAATAACCCATTGAAAGAGAAAATAACAAAATCCAGAGATTTTCCCTGCGGTACTTATTTCTGCTGGTAGACATCCTCACCAGGTTATCTTGCCAGTAACACACTCCCTGTCCTACAGTGACAACACTTAATTAAGCAAGCCATAGATTATACAGTGTTCTTTCCTTCCATATGGGTGGAAGGAAAGAAAAATTGCTCGATTCCCTCATCACCACAGTCCGTGTTTAATGAGGGAATCCCTTCTGCAGCGATATTGTTTTCTGCTGGTGGGTAGCCTTCACTTTTGTACTACTGCCCTTTTGGAGTTTCCCTGTTAGATCAGCACTGCTGGCTATAGCCAGCAGCTCTGATCAGCGTATTCTAACGGCAGGGAAGTTTCCCAGCTGTCTGAATACAATAGCTCGAGGGGAGTCTTTTTTTTTTTTTCATTCAACCCCCTGGTTGAATGAAAAAAAAAGACTCCTATTGGCTGCCTTACACTGGTCCAGCTTGGACCAATGTAAGCATGCACATCTGATACCTAAGGGACTGCTGGGGAAGCTGACAATCACTGTAGCACCAGCACTACTGCAATGATTGCCATGATCTTCTGGGTCCTGTGCTGCCACTGCCACCATTCACAGAACTCCTTGTCATTTTTCCAGGGAATGCAAGATGATCTCTGATTGGGCAAGGTGAAGAGGAGGGGGTGTCACCATCCCTCCTCTCCACTTCGTCCAATCAGTGAGTGCTTTGTATACATTTAAGAAAATTCAAGATGTTCTATGGTGGCAATGCCAGCGAGTGACCCCTTCTGGTCGGTATGCAGTGGAACAGCTGCTCAGCACATGACCTTTAAAGATTGTGGCGAACACTGTAGTAGCACTGACTACTAAAGTGATTGTCAGCTTCTACAGCGATCCCTCACATATTAGATATGCATTCCAATCAAAGTATGCCATTAAGATCATACCTGGAGTTCAGCTTTGGGTAAGAAAGTTACCGTATATACTCTAGTATAAGTCAAAATTTTCCCGCACATTTTTTTGTGCTGAAAGTGCCCCCTCGACTTATACTCGAGTCAAGCACTTTTCTGCAGCAAAAAATTTCATTTTCCGAACCAAATTTGGGGCCCCGTATCTCAGGGCCACTTAGTGCTAGGAACCCCAAATTTGGTGTGCAAACCCAGTGGAAGTGGTACCACAACATATCCAAAGCTGAAGTTCCTAGCACCAAGTGGCCCCAAGATACGGGGCCCCAAAATCGGTTCGGAAAATGTCATTCTCTGCTGCAGAAAAGTGCTTGACATTTTCCCAACCGAATTTGGGGCCCCATATCTCAGGGCCACTTGGAGCTAGGAACCCTAAATTTGGTGTGCAAACCCAGTGGAACTGGTACCATAACATATCCAAAGCTGGGGTTCCTAGCACCAAGTGGCCCTGAGATACGGGGCCCCAAAACCGGTTTGGAAAATGTCATTCTCTGCTGCAGAAAAGTGCTTGACATTTTCTGAACTGATTTTTGGGGCCCTGTATCTCGGGGCCACTTGGTTCTAGAAACCCCAGCTTTGAAAATTTTATGGTGCCAGTTCCACTGGGTTTGCACACCAAATTTGGGGTTCTTAGCACTAAGTGGCCCTGAGATACGGGGCCCCAAATTCGGTCAACTGTGTCCATCTGCAGCAATGTCATTTCGGGACCCTTTGGGTTCAGAGACCCCAAATTTTGGCTGTAGCTAGGGGGCATCTAGGAACCCTTAACTACCAAGTTTGAAGTTCAGGGGACCTATGGCTGCAAATGGGCACAGTGATGCTGCAAATGGGCATTGTTGACCCTCTTTTCCACTTACAGTAGCTGTGCATTTCTCACCCTCGTCTTATACTCGGGTCAATAAGTTTTTCCCATTTTTTTGTGGTAAATTAGGGCCTGGACTTATACTCGGAACGACTTATACTCGAGTATATACGGTAATATATATCTTTTCTGTTCAGTTAAAATAATTTGAAATTGAATATTAAGACTCATGCATAAACCCAATTGTGACTGGTTCTCTTTTTTTTTTATTATTATTTTTACTCCTTTTTGGAATATGTGTATGGGATTTTATTCCAAATAAGTAAAATAATTTAAATTAAATCTGTAAATTGTTGGACACTTTTTACAGATGACTGTGGTGTGATGGAAAATTGGGATTTATGTTATATAAGGACCTCTGTGTGATGAAATTGCTCAGATAGACGTCCTGACCTTTGCTTGTGTTCAGTTGATAGGAAGCATTATTTCTCTTGACTGTAATGCCGCGTACACACGGTCCTACTTTTCGTCTACAAAAGTCCAACAGACGCTGATGGACTAAAGCTGGCTGGTAATCCGATCGTGTGTGGGCTTCTCCGGACTTTCAACTGACTTTTTTAGCCTCAAATACGACGTACTTTAGATTTGAAACATGCTTCAAAACTTTTACTTCGTACCTACGACGGACCCCGAAATCCGCTCGTCTGTGTGCTAGTCCGACGGACAAAAAGCCACGCTAGGGCACCTATTGGCTACTGGCTATGAACTTCCTTATTTTAGTCCGGTGTACGTCATCACGTACGAATCCGACCGACTTTTGTGTGGTCGTGTGTAGGCAAGTCCGGTCGTTAGAAAGTAGGCCGCAAGTCCGCGGCAAGTCCACCGAAAGTCTGCCGGAAGTCTGTCCGACAGGCTGTCCGACTTTTGTAGACGAAAAGTACGACCGTGTGTACGCGGCATTAGTTCCTTCCCTCGGACAGACGGGCTGTCAGAGCGAAGCTGTGTTTTGCTGAGAACGGTGTTATATTATGTGCAGTGAGAGAAGTGGCTGGTAATTCAATTAACACGATAGAGATAGCAAAAGTCAAAGCTGCCTGAGAACATCATCGAAGGCTTCAACTTTCCTAGGCCAGCAGCTACTAAACCCGATGTAGAAGATGATAAATATTGTTTCTTTATTTACCTTGGCTTGTTTTTTGTGTGTTGTATCTGATCAGTTTGTCCATCAATTTGTCGTCCTTAAAATGAACGCATGCTTTACTTATACCAGTCAAAGGATTAGGTGCACAATAATATGGTGGCCCCAAGACCAACAAACATACTTAAAGCCCAGGCCCAGCTTTAAAAAAAAAAAAAGGCTGCTCAGTTCAAGGTACTTAAAGACGAATTCTAGCCTTGAGTTATCTCTAGTTTATTTGGGCCAAGCTGGTCCAAACACATTATTTCTATTAAACATGGCCCAGACGTACTCTTTAAAGTGAACTGAAGCTGGAACTCTACTTTAAAGCCAATCTCCAGGTTTACTTTCACTTTAAATAGTTCATTTGAGCTAAGCTGGCCTATACCAACCATTTCTTGTACTAATAGATGCACCCGCTGTATAAGCTGTATGTAGCATTAGCAACATACAGTGTACAACTCTGTGTTCTCAAAGTGGTACAAGGAATTCCTGTCGGCTGCCGAAACAAAGATGAGTCTGGCTGAGAGATGCTCAGCCATTCACAGGAAAAACTTACATTTTTTATCAATGACTACATTAGCTTCCTCTGGCTGAGCTTGTGGCATCACTTGCCCACCTAAGCTAACTATTTAAAGGGAAAGTAAACCTGGATTTTGGATTTGAGCTAAATCTGGAGCAGTCTCTCAGTTTTCCACAAGATGTCCTTCGTCTTCCAGTTGGGAGAATGCCCAACAAGCTCTCCCTTTTTTTTTTTTTTTAAATAGTCTGGTAGTTTTTTTTTTTAAGGATTAAAAAAAAAAATGCGTTACAAACATTTCCAAAAGAGGAAAAAGCAAAGCATCAATGCAGCCTTAACAGCATATGAACAACATTGCTTCATAACAAAATAAAGAAAAAACAAACGAAAAAAACCCCAAAAGATGCATTTTAATACTGGTAAAAAAACATAATTAGCCCATTTCTCATAATTGGCAGGGAATATAAACATTAATCCCAGCAGCGTAACTACACCACCTCTCCAACATGCTAATGAACCTTTAAAACAAAGTTGGATTCTGCCGAGGACAACCAGAGGTCCCAGACCCTGCCTCTGATGTATGTTAGTTCTTTCCTTTCGTAGGTTTGTATTGACCGCTTCACACCCTTGTGAAGTTGTGGGAGGGCGAGAGCCATTTTTGTAAAATTGTAAAAGCCATGTCACCATCCCTCCTCTCCACTTTGTCCAATCAGAGAGTGCTTTGTAAAAATTTGAGAAAATACAAGGTACCTGACGCAAGGTACTTGTGTCAGGCATTGGGAGGGTGAAAAGGAGCCAATAGGAATAAGCTCTAGGGCAGTGATGGTAGGGCTGGGAGATTTTCCAAAAAATAAATTGCGATTTTCTTAAAAAAAACTCGATTCACGATTCGCATCGAGTTTCTTTTTTTTTTTTTTTTGGACACCGTGCCGGTCCTGAAAAGCTGCGGGCAGGAGTTTTTAGGCGAGGCCGTGGCTTCGGCCTAGTCCGCGGCGTTCGGTCTCGCGGACTAGGCCGAAGCCGCGGCCTCACATAAAAACTCCTGCCTGCAGCTCTTCAGGACCGGCGCAGTGAAATAAAAAAAATCTAAAAAAATCGATTTGCTTAAATTTTGAATCGATTTGACCTTCAAGATTTAAATCGAACATTTTTGAGCCCGAGTGCCCAAACTGCAACACAAAACCAACTTATTTTTTTCAAAGGGCCAAGCGGCTCTATGAAAAAGGCTAGCACCTGTCAGTGTAGGGATATGCACATATTATAAGAGTGGATCAGAGACCGCAGACATATTACAAGTGCGGATCAGAGACCGCAGACATATTACACGAGCGGATCAGAGACCGCAGACAATATTACAAGAGCGGATCAGAGACCGCAGACATATTACAAGTGCGGATCAGAGACCGCAGACATATTACACGAGCGGATCAGAGACCGCAGACAATATTACAAGAGCGGATCAGAGACCGCATACATATTACAAGAGCGGATCAGAGACCGCAGACATATTACAAGAGCGGATCAGAGACTGCAGACATATTACAAGAGCGGATCAGAGACTGCATACATATTACAAGAGCGGATCAGAGACCGCAGACATATTACAAGAGCGTAATAAACAATAAAGTGCAGCGCTAAAGTGTGAGAAAATACAATTGAGTTCCACCAAGTGACAAATAAAACAATTAGTGGCAAAACATATTGCAAATACAAATACAAAGCAAAAATTAAAATCATAAGTGTATGTGGAAAAAAATCCAAAAATTCTTGGTAAGTCCACAAATAAGTAAATATAAAGAACACCCGTCCAAGAGAAGTAGTGATGAAAGGTGCCTAGATATGATCCACCAAAACGTGTATGAGTAGAGTCTGCTTACCAGACGGCGATGACTGCTATTATGGCAGTCTCGCCCAGCATAGGGATTATGGTCTCCCAAAACCCAAGGTACAATGCGGGATCGGTGGTTCTAATACTCCATCAAACCGGAAATACAAAAGAGAACACCTCCATAGCGCAACATTGTATGATATAAAATTTAATGATATATAAGGAATCGCACTTACAATATTGCAGATGGTATTCAGCATATGAAAAATCAAACGAAGCGGCGGCGTCTCCGTGCGCCGTAATTCACTTCCTGTGTTCAAGCCCTTCCGAAAACGTGATGACGTCACCGTCGTAGGCTCCTCCCTACGCGTTTCGTCACGATTGGACGTCGTCTGGGGATTGGCCGAGAGCGGATCAGAGACCGCATACATATTACAAGAGCGGATCAGAGACCGCAGACATATTACAAGAGCGGATCAGAGACTGCAGATATATTACAAGAGCGGATCAGAGACTGCAGACATATTACAAGAGCGGATCAGAGACTGCAGACATATTACAAGAGCGGATCGGAGACCGCAGACATATTACAAGAGCGGATCAGAGACCGCAGACATATTACAAGAGCGGATCAGAGACCGCAGACATATTACAAGAGCGGATCAGAGACCGCAGACATATTACAAGAGCGGATCAGAGACCGCAGACATATTACAAGAGCGGATCAGAGACCGCAGACATATTACAAGAGCGGATCAGAGACCGCATACATATTACAAGAGCGGATCAGAGACCGCAGACATATTACAAGAGCGGATCAGAGACTGCAGACATATTACAAGAGCGGATCAGAGACTGCAGACATATTACAAGAGCGGATCAGAGACCGCAGACATATTACAAGAGCGGATCAGAGACTGCAGATATATTACAAGAGCGGATCAGAGACTGCAGACATATTACAAGAGCGGATCAGAGACTGCAGACATATTACAAGAGCGGATCGGAGACCGCAGACATATTACAAGAGCGGATCAGAGACCGCAGACATATTACAAGAGCGGATCAGAGACCGCAGACATATTACAAGAGCGGATCAGAGACCGCAGACATATTACAAGAGCGGATCAGAGACCGCAGACATATTACAAGAGCGGATCAGAGACCACAGACATATTACAAGAGCGGATCAGAGACCACAGACATATTACAAGAGCGGATCAGAGACCGCAGACATATTACAAGAGCGGATCAGAGACCGCAGACATATTACAAGAGTGGATCAGAGACCGCAGACATGCTGCTTTGCTTGGCACTGCATCAAACAGACCTGCAGCTTCTGCAAATCTGCACTAGTGATGCAGCAGCCCATGTTTTCCTGAATGAGTTCATGTAATCATTAATATTATCTATCTCACATGCTAAAACACCTAGGTAGGTGCCTAGGCCAGCAGCACCTTCTCTCCTTGTTTCCTCCTCCTCAGCCCTGTGTGTTTTCTCCCGCGCTGGGGCGGTCACTGCACTGACCCCCAGACAGGCCCCAGTCCCAGGCCAGACCACCCAGTCCCTCCCTCCTGTCACACTCCCTGGCTATTGCTGAGGTGCTAAGTCCACTCCAGTGACCAGTGAGTCCACAGCGCATAACAAGTTAACTTACTCTGCTCCACAGCCTTACAGTCAGCAGACACTGATGGACTCAGTCGGCTCCTTGGGCTTGAGGCGAGCTGCCTTCCAGTTGGTTCCTCTGGAGTCTGTCCTCCTGTTCTCCTGCCATGACCCGCGCTGCCTGGCATTTCACAGAGAGACTCCCAGCCCCTCCCTCAGAGGTTACTCCTCACTGCACTGCAGAAGTCAGGACGAGTGGGTGGCGCCCTGTCCCGGGCCAGACCTACACAGTCGCATACAGCCTAGGTAGGAGGAGAGACTAAGCAGCGGAGTCATCAGACTCATCAAAAATGTGAAAAAAAGTCTGCTGCGGCCGCAGAAATGGCTTCCTGGTGTGCCCACCGAAAGGGCTCGGCATGCCAGCCGTGGCACGCGTGCCATAGGTTCGCCATCACTGCTCTAGGGCTTGTCTTCACAGCACCCTGCATTCGCTGGTGTTGAGAGTGTCCGTAATGTTATCACATCAGTGCAAATTGTAAATGAACATTGGTAGTATCGTCCCATTGGTGATTAAAACATTAATTCATTTGTATGTATTGATGGGAAGAAATCCAGGAGTGTAGGACTAAAAGAGTCACCGTGTGTGCATCCACCACCATGGGGAGAAGATTAAATACGCTTACCAGAAGGTAACATCAGTCAGGCATGTGATATGAAAGCTCTGGATAGCGAGTGGTGCAATTCCTCCTCCTCAGCTGAGCCACCTCAGGCAACCTCGACCCGACATGTGAGAATATGGATCAGGATGGCAATGTCCAAGATGGTAAAAACCTCCTTCCACCACAGAACCATTTGGTAGGTTTATGGTTAACAGCATCCATAAACAACAACAGAAAGCCTCCACATAGTGAAAAACCGCATGGTTTCGGATTGATTTAGAATAAAAATGCTTTACATAGATTCCAAGATGTATAGCATCAAGTAAAAAATCTCCTCTGTGATCACAAAAGCATAAAATTCAAAAAGGTGTAATAGCATGGAAAGGACTAATTAACACTGACACATTTCATCTACAAGGACTTCTACTGGCAACTAAACAACTAAATACAGAATTTAAATAAATACAGCAAACGTTACTGTTTTCAAACAGAGACAGAGACTGCACGGACTCTGGGGCAATACCCTCTAATAAGTTGTAAAATCTCAAAACAAAATGCACTCACAATCGATTGTGCAAGAAATATCATCCTTAAAGTGTTACTAAACCCACAAGAGTACCATCAGTCTCTATATGCAGTAAAGCATGCTTGGTATACTCACTGTGGAACCTAAAGGGCTAATCCTCTGCATTGTATAAAAAGGCTGTTTGATCCAGTCTTCTCTGATCCTCTCCTTCTTCCTCTGTCCCATATATATCTCATGATAGAACAGAGTCTTGGGGGAACTCTGCACATGCTCAGTTTGGTGTGTATTGCTAGAGAGTTTTCTTTTCTTGGGGGGGGGGGGGTGCATGTGATCAGCACAGGGCCAATCAGCAATGTCCAGGCAGAGGGTCAGGAGTCCTGCAGCCTCATGGGACAGTCAGAGTAGAATTAAAAATCCTCCTACAAGCTTTAAGCAGACACTTATAGAAGTCACAAGACTGCTATATACTGCTGATGCAAAAAGGTATTTAGCAGTTTATATTTACAAAGATAATTGCATTTCCATGTTCTGTGTACTGTGGGAGACCAGATATAGTGAATGCAGGGTCCTGGGTATAGTAACACTTTAAGCCTCCGCCGGGATACTATGCGACCCAGTTCTCTCACCGTTCTCTGTTTGGTAAACTGACTGACAGTGCAGATGGTATGTGTGCCTCTCTCCTCCACACGCTGACCGTCCACTGAGTGGGGGATCCTGTCCTGCATCTAAACAAGCTGGCGCCACCCCCGAGTCACGTGGTATAGGCAGCAGGAGGCTGATAGGATGCCATTGCTATGACAATGAGTCAGTAGGCTTTTCAAAGGTTTTTACCCTTTCAATAATTTGTATAAACGTATATCAAAGTACCAGCACCTCCTTAAATGTTTTTTTTTTTTTTTTTTCATTGAAAAATGAATGCACGGGAGCAAGAGTGCCAACCACTTAGCCATAATACTGCCCAAATGCAGGATACTAATACACATACAGTGGATATAAAAAGTCTACATACCCCTGTTAAAATGTCAGGTTTCTGTGATGTAAAACAATGAGACAAAGATGAATCATTTCAGAACATCACAGGAAGCACCTCCATGGTTAACAGAGGACAGAATTAAAATTAGACTTGGGAAACTCAACATTAATCAATCACCGGGACCAAATGGCTTGCATCCGAGGGTACTTAGGGAACTCAGTCAAGTAATTGCCAGACCATTGTTCCTAATTTTTACTCATAGTCTACTGATTGGAATGGTACCAGCTGATTGGAGAAAAGCTAATGTAACATCACTATTTAACTGCTTGCCGACCGGCGGTGTTCCCCGTTCTGCCTAGTGACAGGACACTGATCACAGCTCCCTGTAATCGGGAGCGGTGATCAGTGTCGTGTCACACACAGCCACACCCCCCCACAGTTAGAATCACTCCCTAGGATACACTTTAACCCCTTCATTGCCCCCTAGTGGTTAACCCCTTCACTGCCAGTCACATTTACACAGTAATCAATGCAATTTTAATTGCACTGATCGCTGTATAAATGTGGATGGTCCCAAAATCACGCCAAAAGTGTCTGATGTGTCCGCCATAATGTCGCAGTCACGATAAAAATCGCTGACCACAGCCATTACTAGTAAAAAAAAAATTATTAATAAAAATGCCATAAAACTATCCCCTATTTTGTTGACTCTAACTTTTGCGCAAACCAATCAATAAACGCTTATTGCGATTTTTCTTTTTTACCAAAAATATGTAGAAGAATACGTATTGGCCTAAACTGAGGGAAAAAAAAAGTTTTTTTATATATTTTTTGGGGATATTTATTATAGCAAAAAGTAAAAAATAATGTATTTTTTCTTCAAAATTGTCGCTATTTTTTGTTTATAGCGCAAAAAATAAAAACCGCAGAGGTGATCAAATACAACCAAAAGAAAGCTCTATTTGTGGGGAAACAAAAGGGCGTCAATTTTGTTTGAGAGCCACGTCGCACAACCGCGCAATTATCAGTTAAAGCGACGCAGTGCCGAATCGCAAAAAGTGCTCTGGTCTTTGGCCAACCAAATGGTCCGGGGCTTAAGTGGTTAAAAAGGGCCCAAAATACATCCCTGGGAATTACAGACCAGTTAGCCTAACATCAATAGTATGCAAGCTCTTGGAAGGGATGATAAGGAACTATATACAATATTTTAGTAATGAGAACGCTATCATTAGCAGTAATCAGCATGGATTCATGAAGAATCGTTCTCGCCAAACCAATCTATTAACCTTCAATAAGGAGGTGAGTTGCCATCTAGATAAAGGAAGGCCCGTAGACGTGATGTATCTGGATTTTGCAAAAGCATTTGACACAGTTCCCCATAAACGTTTACTGTACAACATACTGGCAACAAACCTACACACTTGGATGAAAGACTGGTACCAAGAAGTAAATAGCATATGTGAAATGGATGACCTCACTTACTCTCTGTACCATACGTTTGATAAACTCTGAGTCACTTGGTGTGCTTTATTTTCCTTAAACAATATAAAAAATACTTGCAACATGAATATTATATTTTTTCTCTGCTTGTCTCAGATTTGAAATAAGGCATGAATTCCAAAGACCCAACTAGTCAGGGGCTCCAGGTTCAGGAAACTTTCTCTACCTAACTCTTCCTTTGCTTATCATTATTCCTATTATACCACTATTATAAACCCCCCCACAGTCTTACAATAATAATCCTATCTACAAAATAGTTAGCCCCCGGCCCACCACGCGCCAGTGTTTCTCAGGCTTATCATTTCCACCGATTAGCACGAGAAACTATCTGACTCCCATAGATCACCTCTATAACCTTGGCGGACTGGAGCGACGCCATGCTGTTTCTTCTGTTGCAGGCTTTAAGTACATTTTTTTTTTTTAAAGCAAAAGATGAAGAAAAAACAATTTTTTGGATCTTTTGCTTTATAAAGGTAAAGAAAAGATTTGGGGTCTTTTTGAAAAAAAAAAAAGCACCCCCATCCATAGTGCGCAGAAGTGAACGCATACGTAAGTCATGCACGCATATGTAAACGGTGTTCGAAGGCGAAGCCGCCTCATCTGTGCCCACTAATACCGCCAGTGCCACCTGTGAGTGCCCACTGTGCGACTAATCAGTGCCCACCAGTGCATAAGTGCCACCTATCAATGCCCACGATTGCTACCTATCAATGCCCACCAGTGGTGCCAATCAGTGCCTCATCAGTGCTGCCTATCGGTGTCACCTACCAGTGCCCATCACTGCCACCTATCAATGCCCATCACTGCCACCTATCAGTGCCACCTATCAATGCCCTTCAGTGCTGCCCATCAGTGCCACCTCATCAGTGCCCATCAGTGCAGCCTATCGGTGTCCATCAGTGCAGCCTCATCAGCGTACATCAACGAAGGAGAAAAATTACCTGTTTGCAAAATTTATTAACAAATTATAAAACGTTTTTGTATTGCGTGCGCAATTTGAAAACGTGACATGTTGGGTATCTATTTACTCGGTGTAACATCATCTTTCGCACTATATAAAAATATTGGGGTACATATTGGTTTTTTTTTTATTATTCATTAAAGTGTTTTTTTTTTTTTCCCCCAAAAAAATTGCTTTTGCAAAAGTGTTGTGCAAATACTGCGTGACATAAAAAATTGCAACGATCACCATTTTATTCCCTATGGTCTCTGCTTAAAAAAAAAGTATAATGTTTGAGGGTTCTAGGTAAATTTCTAGCAAAATATACTGATTTAAACTTGTAAATAATAAGTGCCAGAAAAAGCCTGTTATAGTGAGTTTGAATTTTAGAAATAATCTTGAAATAGTTTGATTATAGACAGTTTATGTAAAGATCACTTATATTTGGTTTTAAAGAATGTTCTTTCATGTTGGTGAAATGCAAGATTTGTCTTTATCCATTATCATTATGATCTCTTTTTTTACAAATATATTTATTATGTGGAACAGACTATGGAGGCATCCTTCCATTCCTTTGTTGTCAAGAGGCTACAAGCTCCACCATGTTCTGCCAAGGCATTTGAAATTTGTAGTACAGTAATTAAGGCAGAATTAAACCCAAATGTAAATATTTATTATATTGCAGCTTACCAATTCTTAGATGTGATCACTGTATTTACTTTTCTAGGCTTTCTTTCACCTATTTTCATCTGGGGATCCAGCCGCAAGTCTGTTGTTTTTCAGAAGCACAAGCTCTCCAGCAGAATGTATCAGTTTACATGGAAACCACTTAAAGAATATGTAAACCCAAGTTTTCATATTCCTGATATGTTCCTGCTGTACCATGCACTTGTATTAAAAAGTATCCTGTTCTTGTATTGCTTCTTTTGTGTGAAATTCCTGGTTTTCCTGCCAGTCCTTTCGTTTTGCCCTATTACAACTGACCACACTAATCAGGAGAACACACCGTGGTTAGTTTTCTAGCTCTGGTGGGAACTCGGCCTACTTTCCTCCAATGATCAGACTTTGCTTTACTTCACTTTAAAGTATATGTGAACCCTCAACTTGTAAAACAACACATTCAGTAGAAAGGGAAAGCAAAACTTCTATGTATACATTAAAAAAATATATATAAATTACTCTTTTTCCCTTTTTTTTAATAAGTGATCACCTCTGTTTTCAGCTGCATAAGGACCTCAGAGAGCTGGAGGAGGAGAAACAGCAGTACACTAATCTTCGCATCTTCCCTGGCTGTGCGGGGGAGCGGCATGTGAATAGGCATCTGATCATTGGAGGAGAGCAGGCTGATTAATGAGTGCAGCTAGAGACCTAGCCACAATGTGCTCTGCCTAGTGTGGTCAGTTTTTAATAGGAAAGCAGAGGGACTGGCAAGATCACCAGGTACTTTTTCATACAAGTGCATGGTACAGCAGACAATTACAATTTACAATTTTTTTTAACATTAGCAGGGGTGATTAAAATGATCAGCTTTTTTTAATGCAAAGCCTTTATCCCAAAAGGGGAAAAAAAAGTTTGCTGTAACTTATAAAGTGTTGGAATTTGGCTTACGTTTTTTAGTATATCTAAATCTGCTTATACATTTAACATTACCCCCCTCCCCCCAGACTGACAGTGCTGATATTTAGGGGTGTTGAAATTAATCGTAGCATTGATGCATCGCGATTCGACCACCCATGATGCGGCATTGATGCTACGACTTGTATAATCAATTTTCTGATGACGTCACCCGTATGCCACTATATGCCCTGCCTCTGAGTCTGAACTGAACCAGAAGCACCCGAAGGAGCCATGGGCGTCGCCGCGTTGAGCTGGCTGCTGCGAGACACGTGGAGCGAGTGTACCCCAACTCCCGATGAATCGTGACCCGATCCCCAGAGCCTTTCTCCTTGGCACACCTCACACTCTGCACAGGCTGCCTCCGTCCTCTTTACAACAGGCTGCTGTGGGAGACCCGAGCCTTAGCCATAGGAGGTGCATGGGGAGCTGAAACAAGGCTTTTCCAACCTCCCCAACGAATTCTGGGTTCCACGGGCCCCCCGCCCCAAAGTGACTCCTGTCACAGTCGGTATACCCATCCTTTTCCTGTGTGAAGACTGAGGAATAAAAAAGCATTTAGCACAGCTGCCTTCTCCTTGTCATCTGTAACAATCTTCCCTTCCTCGTCCTTTATGGGGCCTATGTGTTCCGTCCTCGCCGTTTTACTGTTAATATATTTAAAAAATTTCTTGGGATTATTTTTACTCTCCTCCACTGTGTGTCTCTCATAGTCTTTTTTAGCCAACCTCATTGCATTCTTACACCTCACATTGCATACCTTGTATTGTTGGAATGCTGACAATGACCCCTCCGCTTTGTACATTTCAAAGGCCATTTTTTTTTGTCCTTCATATGACATTTTAAGTTTTGGTTCAGCCACCCAGGTTTAACCTTTGTTCTTCTATATTTATTACCCCTTGGAATGCACTCAGTGAAGCTGCAATATAATTTTTGGTTATGGGTTTAATACTGCTTTAAAGGATGCCAATGCCTGCTGTAGATCTTTATTGAGAATAACTTATTTAATAATGCAATGCATAGAGCAGTGATGAAGTGCTGTAGCCTGTAGCAAATAATTAAACTTCACTTTAATCAATATAGGGCAATCAGACTAATGAAAGTTTCTGCTGGAAATTCAGTATGCCTCAAAAACTGTTTTTTTTTTGGTTTTTTTTATTCATTTTTGTTTGCTGCAGTCAGTGGTTTATGTTTTGTTCAGCAGATGTCAAGCAGCCAGACTTGTACATAAGTGAGAACACAAATGTCACCGTGGCACCTGCTATCACTATGGATGTTTCAAGTCAAGAAACCACCAGGGAGTCTGGCATGATTGATAAAGCAGAAGAGACGGTGAAGGAAAGTACAGCATCACAGGTGGTGATAACCAGCAATGAGTCTGCTACCGCTTCTCCCACTACGACTCAGGCCTTACCCATTGAAATTCCTAGCACTGAAAGTACACTCGATGGTAATGTTTATTCTATCCACCTGTCCATCTATCTTCTGGCTCTGCCGGTTTTATGTCTTTCTTTTACTGTTGGATAGACAGACAGGATTAGATTGTCCGGTCCTGCAAAGCATATTCAATTGCACCATTACAAGGAGATAAGGATTTCAGTAGCCTTAAAGTGATATTATAGTCTTGTTTATTTTAATTTTTTTTTTGTTTAAATATAACAAACATTTTATACTTGCCTGCCTTGTGCAGTGGTTTCGCACAGGGCAGTCCCGATCCTCCTCTCCTCGGGTGCCTCGCCAGTGCTCCTGACCCCTCCCTCCTGTCGGGTGCCCCATACAGCAAGCAGCCCCCTCTCTCTCCTCGTTGGCTCACTGTCTTTGACAGTAGTGAGAGCCAGTGGCGCCGACTGCTGTCTCAGCCAATGAGGAGAGAGAGTTCCTGTACAGTGGAGGCTCTCATGCACATCTTTGGAGGAAGATGGGGCTCAGGTAAGTATTAGGGGGGCTGAGGGGCGCTGCTGCATTTAGAAGTTTATATAGAATGCATTCAACCTCTTGGTGCCGACGTAATGCAAACATGTGGCCCCACTGGACTGGGCTTTTTTTCTGTGGGGCCACATATTTGTGAATCTGTCTTTGTGCTCACTGAGAGCCCCGGGCCTCGTTTTAACGATCGGAACATCAGATTCCGAGTCACCTGATCGCTGTGATAGCCTCTGATTAGCTATCACAGTAATCAGTCACTATGAAGCCCCGCCCCCTGTGTTTTCTTGTTTTCTATTTGTGAATAGATGAGAGAGATGCATTTAGTGGCGTCATGAGAGGGGGGCTGACTGGGACTATAGCCCTGTGTGGGCCCCCGAAAAGCCCCTGGTCTGGGCATTCATAATGAAAATTATTAGTCCCAAGGGTTTACACAGAAAGCTGGGATCGATCTCCCGCTTACCCGGCGCAGCCGAGTGAAATACAAAGTCCGACCTCCTGGACCCAGCTCCTATGATGATGTCACACTGGTCCAATGCTGGGACTTGTGGCGTAGGAGTCAGTGTTCAGAACACCGGGTCCAGAAGGCTCTCGCTCTGTGTAAACCGGTGGGCAGCTCTCCCATACTGGCTGCTGTCTGATCATGCGTGGGCGCACAGCATCGTCCCAGCACACACACAGGTACTACAGCTGAGATCTCCTATGGGCTCTCTTTATCAATGTTCCTACCTAAGGTTTAGCCTACATTCACACATCAGAGACACCTTCTTCTTTATTTTTACTGCCTTTGTAGTTTGTACACAAGTTTTTAACACATTATTGATGCCTTTTTTGGGGGTAAGAATTTTTTTTTAGGTCAATTCATTCACTGCAATTTTTTTTTTTTTTTGTGGTTTTTGCACACGTTTAAAAATCTTTTAGATCTCAAGATTAGTTACACCACTTGAAATTTTCCACATTTTGTTATGTTACAACCAAAACCGTAAATGTATTTTATTGGGATTTTATGTGATAGACCAACACAAAGTGGCAAATAATTGTAAAGTGGAAGGAAAATTATAAATGGTTTTTAACATTTTTTACAAATAAGGCTGGGTTCACACTGATGCGACCGTGGGTCATAGCAGGTGTCCGGTGCATCTCTGTTCACCAATTCAGGTGTGAATCGGGTTCGAATTTTTGCCTGAATTTGCACCTGAAATGGAGCTAAAGACGCACAGGACCCTTTTCTAATGCGGACCGCGGGTGTCCCGAGGGTTATCAAATTTATCTTCGGGCTGAAGCCCCTGGTCTTTTTCCCACCTAGCAACACCCCTGGATACATTGTATGTCCTTACATTGTCCTTAGAGAAAGGAAAAAAAAAAGTTTGTGTAGAAAAAAATAATAATAAAAAAATAACAAGATTAAGGTTTGATCCAGGTCAGTGCCAGAGTTAGCGTTTGGGTCAGAGTCGGTATTTTTTTGGCAGGATTTTTAATGTATTTTTTTTTTATTAGTATCAGTGTCAGTTAGTAGTCGGTGTGTTTTTAGGTAGGAAGGAAAAAAAAAATAAAAGCAAAATGCGCGCTATTGTTCTGGGCTGTACTACGAGTGCATACAACACATATGTGGTATTGCTGCGATCGTCAGGAGCAGGAGAATTTATTTTGGATTGTTCTTTGGGAATACGTTATATTAGTACCAAGAAATATACAACTGAATTTAAAAAAATTTTTTTTTTTTTTACTATTTTGGGCCAGTTATTCTTTGATAATATAAAAAAAAAAGCATCAGATCTCCATTACCATTTACCACCAAATGAAAGCCCAATTTGTCCTGAAAAAACAAGGTATATTCCACCTGGATGCACAAAGTAGTTGTGATGATATGTAAGGCTTTACTAACAAATATCAAAGTCACAAAATTGGGCTTAGGTATAAACGGGTACAAACAACAACTAACATACACATATGTGGTATCACTGCGATCATCGGGAGCAGGAGAATTTATTGTCGTTTGTTCTTTGGTGGCAGGTTATGGTAGTAGCAAGAAATATACAGCTAGATTAAAAAAAAAAATATTTTTTTACTGTATTGAGATAGTTTTTAATCCACCTGGATGCTCAAAGTAGTTATGATATGTACGTTTTTTTCTAACACAAGTCAAAGTTGGAAAAATTGGCCTTAGGCATTAAGATTTGTTTTACCCTTATCTCGTGTACACACGGGCGGACTTTTTGACGAATCCGTCGGACAATCCGACCGTGTGTGGGCTTCTTCAGACCTGCAGCGGACTTTTTCGGGTGAAAATCAGACGGACTTTAGATTTTAAACCTCTTTCAAATCTTTCCGACGGAATCGAGTCCGGTCGAAAAATCCGCTTGTCTGTATGCTAGTCCGACGGACCAAAACCGGCGCTAGGGCAGCTATTGGCTACTGGCTATCAACTTCCTTATTTTAGTCCGGTCGTATGTCATCACATACGAATCCGTTGGACTTTGGTGTGATCGTGTGTAGGCAAATCCGTTCGTTTGAAAGTCTGTCAAAAGTCAGTCGAAAGTCCGCCGGAAAGACCGTCGGACCTTTGATGCTGAAAAGTCTGCCCGTGTGTACACGGCATTAGGTGCAAAGGGGTTAAGGTAAAAAAAAAAAACTTCTGCCTTTGGAACCACTTCAAATTGTAGCCCTAGAACATGGTTCTTTGTTTCTATATATTTTTAGGAGGCTATTCACATTTGTCTATTTTTCTGCAGAAAACACATGAATTTTACAGTAAGAAAATGCTTTTCTAGTAGAAATACCATTATTTCCTGTGTGTCTGTTTCACAGTGATGTATCTATGGATATAGCATCTATGGCAAGCACTGAAATTGCACCCCTGTCCTAACACCTGACACCCATATTTTTGTTCATTTTACCATAATATCAGCGCAAAAATGGTTGATTTATTAACCCAGCATGCTGTAAGTGCAGTCTAATGCACCTCTCCCTGCATTTGCTCCAGGCGTAAGCCGTGTGCCCTAGCAACACTCATGCTGCATTGCTGTGAGTGTCTGTCGCTGCAGTCATCACATCAGAGTCTTCAGAGCCCCCATCACAACAGTGTCCCACCTTACAATTAGTATAGCAGAGGAGGGGAGGCAGAACAGTCCTGGACAGAGGTGGACTTCTATCCTCTTCTGAACGCTGGGGGCTGCGCTGGATGTCGCCTGCATTTAATCAGCATCATGTATTTCCATGGTGTGGATGAGCCGGCATTGGCATTAAATGGGCAACCCTAGGGAATCTGCCTTTTAAAATAAGATTGCTTTAAGCTGCTTGGAGGTGCTAGCAGAATTTTTTAGGGTGCTACAGCACACTCAAGTGCTCCTCTGGCTCCACGGCAGGATGCCTCTCCCTTCAAGTGACGCACAGGGCACGTTCCATACACTGGATAATATGCCACTGAAAATGCCACTGCTGGTTCATATGTGTGTGCTATAGTTGAGTTGTTTTTAAAGTGATACTATAAGAGCCCATTCATTCCTACACGTGTGCATTGTAATGTGAATGCATGGGTGTGAATGAAACCTAAATTGCCAGCCTAAAACAAAATAAGGCTCACAATTCAAAAAAAATTTTCATAAACAAATACAGAAAGCACTCCAGATTAACATATTACATGTGCTATTATAACATATGTATTACATGCAGTGCCTTGAAAAAGTATTTATACCCCTTGAAATTTTTCACATTTTGTCATGTTACAACCAAAAACGTAAATATATTTTATTGGGATTTTATAAGATAGACCAACACAAAGTGGCACATAATTGTGAAGTGGACGGAAAATTATAAATGGTTTCCAAATTTTTTTTACATATAAATATCTGAAAAGTGTGGCGTGCATTTGTATTCAGCCCCATTTTCGCTGATACCCCTAACTAAAATCTAATGGCACCAATTGCCTTCAGAAGTCACCTAATTAGTAAATAGAGTCCACCTGTGTGTAATTTAATCTCAGTAGGAATACAGCTGTTCTGTGAAGCCCTCAGAGGTTTGTTAGAGAACCTTAGTGAACAAACAGCATCATGAAGGCCAGGGAGTTGTGCTGAAGTTTAAAGCAGGGTTAGAAAAGGTCTGCCTTCTACCTCCACACACACTGCCGCTTACTGGTTCCTGTTGATCTCTTAGTTATAGGAGATCACACATGCCTGTGGCTTGATACCCAGCCCGGGCCTTTAATTACACACAGCCAAGATCCCAGCATCTTCACAGGAGTTACAACTCTTACAGGTATGTTTTACCAGATGTTTCCCAAAAGAGAGTAATAAAAGGCTTCCATAGCGTAAAACCATTAGATATTTATTTAATTAAAAATTAAGAAGTATTGCACTTACATTTGTAAGAAGCATAACATGCAGTATAAAACTCCGAGCCATCCGGCTCTCGATAGCAACCCGTGGTTCTGGGACTTGCCTGTATCACCGTGACGTCAGCACGTCGCTCCTCCCTAGACCTTGACATGGCTGTCCACCTAAATTGAGAGGTCAGTCAAGAAGAGCATTGATCCGAGAAGCAGCCAGGAGGCCCATGGTAACTCTGGTAGAGCTGCAGAGATCCACAGCTCAGGTGGGAGAATCTGTCCACAAGACAACTATTAGTCGTGCACTCCACAAATCTGACCTTTATAGAAGAGTGGCAAGAAGAAAGCCATTATTGAAAGAAAGCCATAAGAAGTCCCGTTTGCAGTTTTCGAGAAGCCATGTGGGGGACACGGTAAGCATGTTGATGAATGTGCTCTGGTCAAATGAGACCAAAAATTAAAATTTCTTGCCCTAAAAGTAAGACACTATGTGTGGCGGAAAACTAACACTGCACATCACTTTGAACACACAATCTCCACCATGAAGCTGGGAAGCTGGTCAGAGCTGATGTGAAGATGGATGGAGCCAAATACAGGGCAATCTTATGCCGCGTACACACGAGCGGACTTTACGGCAGACTTTGCCCGGCGGACGGGATTTTGTCGGACAATTCGATCGTGTGTGGGCTCCAGCGGACTTTGTTTTCTCAAAAGTTGGACGGACTTAGATTTAAAACATGTTTTAAATCTATCCGTCGAACTCGAATCCGGTCGAAAAGTCCGCTCGTCTGTATGCTAGTTCGACGGACAAAAAGCCACGCTAGGGCAGCTATTGGCTACTGGCTATGAACTTCCTTGTTTTAGTCCGGTCGTACGTCATCACGTACAAATTCGACGGACTTTGGTGGATTGTGTGTAGGCAAGTCCGTTCATTCGGAAAGTCCGTCATAAAGTCAGTCGAAAAGTCTGCCGTAAAGTCCGCTCGTGTGTACGTGGCATTAGAAGAAAACCTGTTAGAGTCTGTAAAAGACTTGAGACTGGGGCAGAGGTTCACCCTCCAGCAGGACAACGACCCTAAACATACAGCCAGAGCTACAATGGAATGGTTTAAATCAAAGCATATTCATGTGTTAGAATGGCCCAGTCAAAGTCCAGACCTAAGTCCAATAGAGAATCTGTGGCAAGACTTGAAAATTGCTGTTCACAGACGCTCTCCATCCAATCTGACAGAGCTTGAGCTATTTTGCAAAAAAGAAAGGGCAAAAATGTCACTTTCTAGATGTGCAAAACAGGTAGAGACATCCCCAAAAAGACTTACAGCTGTAATTGCAGTGAAAGGTGGTTCTACAAAGTATTGACTCAGGGGGGGCTGAATACAAATGCACGCCACACTTTTCAGATATTATTTGTAAAAAATGTTGAAAACCATTTATCATTTCCCTTCCACTTCACAATTATGTGCCACTTTGTGTTGGTCTATCACATAAAATGCCAATAAATACATTTACATGAGGAAAGACGCCTAGGTTACAAAAATTATTTCAAAGGGTAAAGGTACCATCATCCCAAGTATCAAGTTCAGGAACAGGAAGGGGGAGGGGGACGGCCGCAGTTAGCTGCTCCTGTCAACCAATGTCTCCACCCCCCGACAGGGAAAGAAAGGGGGACTATTTCGGTACTCAATATAAGTATGTAGTAAACATAAGGGGTAAACAGGGGAATAACAGGTTTTGTAAAAATATAATTTTAATAGAAACAGTATTTAAAAGGTTACAATACCGCATACAGTTGCGATTTGAAACAATGACAATACATACAACCATATGGATTACACCCAATTTTGATGATAGATATATATATAGCTTAGATTCTCGACCGGTTTCGCGGTTCTCACCGCTTC
Organism: Lithobates septentrionalis; assembly: GCA_037952835.1. Classification (NCBI taxonomy): domain Eukaryota; kingdom Metazoa; phylum Chordata; class Amphibia; order Anura; family Ranidae; genus Lithobates; species Lithobates septentrionalis. Next base: position 1,247,631 of record JBBDGP010001003.1, read on the forward strand.
CTCAGGAGAGCCATATCTATAGTGTGACATAAAATAGTTGTAACAGATACAGACAACTCAACAAATGCATATAATAAAATTATTATCGCAGCAGAATTATTAGCAATTATTATCAAATAATTCTGCTGCGTTAATAATTTTATTATATGCATTTGTTGAGTTGTCTGTATCTGTTACAACTATTTTATGTCACACTATAGATATGGCTCTCCTGAGGAAGCGGTGAGAACCGCGAAACCGGTCGAGAATCTAAGCTATATATATATCTATCATCAAAATTGGGTGTAATCCATATGGTTGTATGTATTGTCATTGTTTCAAATCGCAACTGTATGCGGTATTGTAACCTTTTAAATACTGTTTCTATTAAAATTATATTTTTACAAAACCTGTTATTCCCCTGTTTACCCCTTATGTTTACTACATACTTATATTGAGTACCGAAATAGTCCCCCTTTCTTTCCCTGCGGTATTGTAACCTTTTAAATACTGTTTTTATTAAAATTATATTTTTACAAAACCTGTTATTCCCCTGTTTACCCCTTATGTTTACTACATACTTATATTGAGTACCGAAATAGTCCCCCTTTCTTTCCCTGTCGGGGGGTGGAGACATTGGCTGACAGGAGCAAATACATTTACATTTTTGGTTGTAACGTGATCAAAATGTGGAACATTTCAAAGGGTATGAATACTTTTTCAAGGCACTGTATTTTATATTATGTATTGTTCAGGATTGACCTAGTTAACTCCGTCATATGTCATTATTTTAGGTTCACTCGCTAAGGACGAAGATGATTTGGCTGGTTCAGTATCTTCAGTAATACTTAAAGCACCAGCAGAGACTGAATCCACCACTGTTACAGTGGCCACATCTGTCCCCCAAGTCAGTGTGATGGCTCCCCCAGCAAGAAGAATCACAGCAACACCAGCCTTTGGGTCAGATAGGCTGGAATCAGATGGTAAGGGTGGAGTCTTTTCTTCTGAAATTGGAATATACACATTTTATTACTTATTTGTAGAACCCTAACGTTTTTGTGATACATAACTGCTGATCATAACTGTTGGAGAGATTTTTCAAAAATGAGGAATTTCCATTTGGGTAGGATTTATTAGCAGTGCAACTTCCTTGCTGATTGGTTGTTTTGGGTAACAGGAAGTGTTACATCTTCCCTGCTTTTTTATGACATGACAGTGCTTACGCCTCCTGTATCCCATTCAGAACTGCTCTCAAGGGTCCTAAACATTCGTTTAGTGGACACGGGAGGGTCTCATCCAACAGGTAGGGTTTTCCTATTTTCTTGAAGATATTGCAGACTCCATACCCATTAAAGGAATTAGCAGGAACAGAAAGAAAAGCATGCTATTCTGCTGGTGAACCCAAATATCAAAGAACTTAAGTGTGCGTGAAAAATGGACAACTTCCTCAAGAGCCCTAAGGTGAACTTGTTGGTGTGGGAAGGGGTGGGGGTGTAAGGGTCTGAGTCTGCTGTACAGTGCCCTGAACAACCTAAATTTAGGGTGCTCTGTGCTGCAGAATTCCAAATTGAGTCATTCCCTTATATGTGTATTGAATACTCCAAAAGTGAGATCTTCAATATTTCCCAACTTTATTCCTGCCCACCTGGGAATTTTTGGCCTTCGTGTTTTTTTTCTTCTATTTCCAAGCTCCTCCTGTTGCATTACCTATAAAAGTACTAATGACAGGGAAAGTAGGAACCCTTCCTAAAGGCGACCTCAGAAATCACACCAACAGAGTACCTGAGAGGAATAAGAAAACTTCAGGAAGAACCTCCGGAAGATGTTAGCTTCTTCATGACCAGAGCATTTTTCGCTTTCAGCACTGCGCTACTTTAACTGGCAATTGCGCAGTAATGCGACACTGAACATAAATTACATTTAATTTTTATTTTTTTTTTTTCACACAAATAGAGCTTTCTTTTGGTGGTATTTGATCATCACGCAGGTTTTTTATTTACTGCGATTACGAACAAAGACTGAAAATGACAAAAACATATCCAATAAAAACATAAAAAAAAAATTAAATTCCTTTATAAATTTAGGCCAAAATGTATTCTGCTACATGTCTTTGGTAAAAGAAAATCCCAGTCAGTGTATATTAATTGGCTTGTGTGAGCGGTACAGTTTCTACAAACTATGGCGTGTGTATGTATGTGTATATATACTAGAATTTATGCAGCTTTGTCTATACAGTGAGGGAAAAAAGTATTCGATCCCCTGTTGATTTTGTACATTTGCGCACTGACAAAGAAATGATCCGTCTATAATTTTAATTGTAGGTTTATTTTAACAGTGAGAGACAGAATAACAACAAAAATATCCAGAAAAACGCATTTCAACAAAGTTTTAAATTGATTTGCATTTTAATGAGTGAAATAAGTATTTGATCCCCTATCACTCAGCAAGATTTCTGGCTCCCAGGTGTCTTCTATACAGGTTACGGCTTAACAGCTGGTTTCCTACTGCGCATGCACGAGTTGTGCTGCATTTTCCGAATGGTCCCGTTGTCTTCTGGGACATGCACAGGTCCTAGGAGGCAACAAGGGGAAAGGAGGATGGGCGGATGCAAACACGGAAATGACATAACTCGCCATGGGGAGGTAGGACGGAAGTCAAGCTGGAAAAGAACGTAAGAGGTACAAAACGATTAAAAAGAAAAAATGATATCCAAAAACAAGGGGTTGCTCTATTCTTCAAGACCTAGTTGCATTTTAGCCTGGAACCCCGCTTTAATGAAAAATTAGGTCTTCTTCTTTTCTTTCCACAGTAGCGTGACAATCCCTCCACCTCCGTCTAACTAATCACTCTCACCTTATGGCATGGACCCCTGTGCAAACAGGTGGTCATGCAAGCGGGTATCAAAAGGGTTAACACGGACCATAAACTTCTCTCACGTCTCCTTAGATCTCAGCAAGGACGCCAGGTCATGCGTAGAAAGAAAAGATCTAAGTGCTTACCGCTTAAGTATAAGATTTAATTTTTGTGTTCAAACACAAACTACTCACATAAAGATGATAAAAACACAGCATGTAAAGCCCACAATCGTGTTAGTTCCGTAAGGCGACGGGTGACGTCATGCGTAGCTCCTCCCCGGTACGCGTTACGTTCAATCAGAACTTCAACGTCACCAGACTCCTCCCCCTTCCCTTCGTTAGCAGACAGAGGCACTTGGGGAAGGGGAAGGAGTCCGGTGACGTCGATGTCCGTGACGTCACCGGATCTCCGACGGAACTCCCTGAAGACCCGGAAACCGGCAGAGAGGTGAGTACCGATCAAAAGAATTTTGATTGATCAAAAAAATGAATCGATTAATCAAGGAATTAATCTTTAATTTTCACAGCCCTAATTTTTTGTTTTTGCGTTAAGCATTTCTCTAGAATTTCCAAACTCATTTATATACTCCTGGAGTAAAAAAAACGAATAACGTTATTATTTATGATATTGAGGTTTGAACAAACTACTCAGAAACAGATTTAGCCAATATATAATGTAAGACGTCCCTTCCTCACATTTTCGTTTGGTTTTTCGTTCGTTGACAAAAATCGGAATTGATTTTCGTCATAGTGTTCGTCAATTGAGTCATTTTCGTTTCGCTTTCTTCACTTAAAAAACGCCGCTGACGAAAATTATTACGAAAATAATTTTCATTGACGAAATTAACACTGCTGCCCCGCCAAACAGGTTTGTGGGGTGCAGAAGAGATGTGTAAATCTCAGGACTGCACAGACAGGCAAGCCCTTTGGCAGGTCAAACAGATCCTTTATATTAAATAAATGTTTTTTCTGTGAGATTAGCTGGTTGCCTGGAGATCAGGCCGGTGAAAGCTTGATAAGCTGCAATATATTACATTTTTTGTTTTATACTGTTTTAAGCTAACTGTACATCTATAGGTGTATATAGGGCACCAGGGGTATAGAGGATGACAGAATGCCAGGCATTATTCAGGTACTTAAAATACTTGTGCTTATGAATACAACTAGATTTATAGGTATTATTTTAACTAGTTTTTAGTTAAACTTCAAAGCGTATTTTCACTTTTGCAGTCAAATTTGAGAGAACCGCTCTGTATGTTTGTGTTCCACTTCACACAGCTTACTTAAAAATATTTCTTACCTTTTTCTAGACCGGGTTCACACTGGTGCACTGTGGTTTAGCCGCAGCTTAGGTGTATCTGTGGTTTTTGTTCGTTTTCGCTGCAGTCCTATAGACTTCTCTTAGGTTAAACGTTTATGCTGCTATTTCTGAAAGCACACCAAAGATGCAGCATGGGATGATATCACTTCTGCATATGCACAGGATGGCTGTGATCCCGGCACACAGACACTGAGCCATGAGGAGGCAGGTAGGGTTCTTTTATTGCAGAGGATACATCGTATGTCTCTTCTGCAATAAAGAGCCTGCTTGTTCAGTTTTTTGAAAGTGAGACTTTTCTGTAGTTCTGCTTAAACCACTTAAAGTGTTTGTTAACCCCAAAAAATAAAATAAAGATCCCGTTCCTTTAACCACTAGGTGTCCGCGCTATAGCCGAAAGACGGCTACAGCGTGGACTCCAATTGCCGGGAGGGCGTCCCTGGACGTCCCCCTGTTTACTTCCACGATGCGCGCGCCTGCTGGCGCGCATTGGGGCTAATTCTGTGTTGGCCGTGTCACAGCCAATCACAGATCGTGCTAAATGGCCAATCACAGCGGCCATTTAGCACTCGATCTGAGTGTCCAATGAGAGATAATCTCATATGTAAACATATGAGATCATCTCTCTTTACAGAGACAGCGTGTGAGGAGGGAGAGCGACCGGCTGCAGCGTCAGTGTAAAAAAATAAATAAATAGAAAATACAGTGACCACAGTACCTGTCAGTGCCATCTGTCCCCAGTGCCACCTATCAGTGCCATCTATCCCCAGTGCCACGTATAAGTGCCATCTGTCATCAGTGCCACATCAATGTCACGTGTCATCAGTGCCATCTGTCATCAGTGCCACGTATTAGTGCCATCTGTCATCAGTGCCACATATTAGTGCCATCTGTCATCAGTGCCACGTATTAGTGCCATCTGTAATCAGTGCCACATCAGTGTCACGTGTCAGTGCCACATATTGGTGCCATCTGTCATCGGTGTCACGTGTCAGTGCCACGTATCAGTGCCATCTTTCAGTGCCACCTGTCAGTGTCACTTGCCATCTGTTATCAGTGCCACGTATCAGTGTCACGTGTCATCAGTGCCACGTATTAGTGCCATCTGTCATCAGTGCCACGTATTAGTGCCATCTGTCATCAGTGCCACGTATTAGTGCCATCTGTCATCTGTGCCATGTGTCATCTGTGCCACAAATTAGTGCCATCTGTCATCAGTGTCACGTGTCATCAATGCCACATATTAGTGCAATCTGTCATCAGTGCCACATCAGTGTCACGTGTCATTGTCCTGGTGCTCCAGGGCCTTCAAAAGTGTAATAGGTAGTCAACAAGTTAGATGTGTAATTTATGCTCCTAGAACACCTGATGGTGCTCCCTGCATGTTGGGGCTCTCTAAGTGGCCAAGCTGTGAAAAAGTCCCACACATGTGGTATCGTAATCAGGAGTAGCAGAATGTGTTTTGGGGTGTCATTTGTGGTATAAACATGCCATGTGAGAGAAATAACCTACCCTGTTTCCCTGAAAATAAGCCCTACCCTGAAAATAAGACCTACAAGGACTTTAACTAGGGTTTATTTGGGGGGTAGGGCTTATATTGTAGCCATCACCGACAATCACGCTAGGTCTTATTTTCGGGGAAACAGGATATTACAATGACAATTTTGTGGAAAAAAAATCTTCATTTTGCAAAGAATTGTGGGAAAAAAATGACAACCCTCAAAAACCTCACCATGCATCTTACTAAATACCTTGGAATGTCTACTTTCAAAAAAGGGGTCATTTGGGGGGTATTTGTACTTTCCTGACTTGTTCGGGTCGCAAGACATGAGATAGACCACCAGTACATCAGGTGCGATCAATTCTTTATGATTTGCACCAAAGCTTGTGGACTCTATAACTTTCACAAAGACCAAATAATTTCCACTAATTTGGGTTATTTTTACCAAAGATATGTAGCAGTATAAATTGTGGCCAAAATTTATGAAGAAAAATTAATAATTTGCTAAATTTTATCACAGAAACTAAGAAAAATGCTTTTTTTTTCAAAATTTTCGGTCTTTTTTCATTTATAGAGCAAAAAATAAAAAACCCAGAGGTGATAAAATACCACCAAAAGAAAGCTCTATTTGTGTGAAACAAAGGACAAAAAATTCATTTGGGCACAGAATTACATGACTGAGTAATTGTCATTCAAAGTGTGAGAGCACTGAAAGCTGAAAATTGGTCTGGTCACGAGGGGGGTTTAAGTGCCCAGTAGGCAAGTGGTTAAAGCATTATATATAGCACAGGGCTTGTGCTGTGTCATTTGGCCCCCTGTATCACCTGTAATACCTGTCTGATCCTGCCAGTTTCTACCCTCCCCTCTCTGCGCTCACTCCAATATATATGGGCTGCTGAGCTCTGACACCGCAGTCAGCGTACGTGTCTCCTTCATCCGCAGCCCTGCGCCGTGTCTCCTGTGTCCTCTCCTCCGTCCTCTCCCCTCTGTCTGCTCCGTGTCCGCGCCACCCCCTCTCATCCTGCTGCTCAAATTAGGGTTAATTTTACATTATCCTCTTTGTTGATTAAGCTAATATCCCCCTGTGACTGCGCTTTAATAAAAATGCAGCTATATACCTTGTTTACTGAACGCAGATCCGCAATCACGTGACATGCCGCCTCTCTCTTCTCTCCCATGACAGCTGCATGGGGCAGGGCTGCCTCTCTCCTCCTCCCCTCCTAAATGACGTCAGCGGGGGATCCTCATGCCCCGCCTGCTGCATCTGTCGGGCCGAGAGAAGAGAGAGGCGGCATGTCACGAAGGTACAGGGGGACATTAGATTAATCAACAAAGAGGATAATGTAAAGGTAACCCTGTGAGTTAACAAATACTTTAAGGTCCACCCTATAGCAGTTTTACTGCTACAGGGCACCACCTCTGCAGCGGATCACGTGTGTGTGTGTGTGTGTGTATATATATATATATATATATATATATATATATATATATATATATATATATATATATATATATTATACAGTATGTCACCTCTCACATTTTTGTAAATATTTTATTATATCTTTTCATGTGACAACACTGAAGAAATGACACTTTGCTACAATGTAAAGTAGTGAGTGTACAGCTTGTACAACAGTGTAAATTTGCTGTCCCCTCAAAATAACTCAACACAGCCATTAATGTCTAAACCACTGGCAACAAAAGTGAGTACACCCCTAAGTGAAAATGTCCAATTTGGGCCCAAAGTGTCAATATTTTGTGTGGCCACCATTATTTTCCAGCACTGCCTTAACCCCCTTGGGCATGGAGTTCACCAGAGCTTAACAGCTTGCCACTGGAGTCCTTTTCCACTCCTCCATGACGACATCACAGAGCAGGGGGATGTTGGAGACCTTGCGCTCCTCCACCTTCTGTTTGAGGATGCCCCACAGATGCTCAATAGGGTTTAGGTCTAGAGACATGCTTGGCCAGTCCATCACCTTTACCCTCAGCTTCTTTAGCAAGGCAGTGGTCACTTTGGAGGTGTGTTTGGGGTCATTATGTTGAAATACTGCCCAGCAGCCCAGTCTCCGAAGGGAGGGGATCATGCTCTGCTACAATATGACACAGTACATGTTGGCATTCATGGTTCCCTCAATGAACTGTAGCTCCCCAGTGCCCGCAGCACTCATGCAGCCCCAGACCATGACACTCCCACCACCATGCTTGACTGTAGTCAAGACACACTTGTCTTTGTACTCCTCACCTGGTTGGCGCCACACATGCTTGACACATCTGAACCAAATAAGTTTATCTTGGTCTCATCAGACCACAGGACATGGTTCCAGTAATCCATGTCCTTGGTCTGCTTGTCTTCAGTAAACTGTTTGCAGGCTTTCTTGTGCATCATCTTTTTTAGAAGAGGCTTCCTTCTGGGACGACAGCCATGCAGACCAATTTGATGCAGTGTGCGGTGTATGGTCTGAGCACTGACAGGCTGACCCCCCCCCCACCCCTTCAACCTCTGCAGCAATGCTGGCAGCACTCATATGTCCATTTCCCAAAGACAACCTCTGGATATGACACTGAGCACGTGCACTTAACTTCAGTGGTCGACCATGACAAGGCCTGTTCTGAGTGGAACCTGCCCTGTTAAACTGCTGTATGGTCTTGGCCACCGTGCTGCAGCTCAGTTTCAGGGTCTTGGCAATCTTCTTATAGCCTAGGCCATCTTTATGTAGAGCAACAATTCTTTTTTTCAGATCCTCAGAGAGTTCTTTGCCATGAGCTGCCATGTTGAATTTCCAGTGACCAGTATGAGAGAGCGATAACACCAAATTTAACACACCTACTCCCAATTCACACCTGAGACCTTGTAATTGTAATGAGTCACATGACACTGGGGAGGGAAAATGGCTAATTGGGCCCAATTTGGACATTTTCACTTAGGAGTGTACTTACTTTTGTTGCCAGCGGTTTAGACATTAATGGCTGTATGTTGAGTTATTTTGAGGGGACAGCAAATTTAAACTGTTATACAAGCTGTACACTCACTACTTTACATTGATTGATATATAAATATAGTATGTATGTATGTATATGTGATCTGACATTTCCGGGCACTGCAGACTCAATTTCCGCCGGCACTTGGCGATCATCCTGCAGAGAGGCAGAACAATGGTCTGCCTATGTAAACAAGGCAGATCGCTGTTCTGACAGGAGGGATAGGCATGGATCCTATGTTACTGCAAAGCAGAGACTGAGATCCATTTCTTCCCTTAGTAAAAGCACCTCCCACAGTGTAGTAAAACACTGGTTAGGCACACAGCTAACCCTTTGATCGTCTTTGATGTTAACCCCTTCCCAGCCAGTGTTATTAATACAGTATCAGTGCATATTTTTTAGCACTGATCGTTGTATTAGTGTCACTGGTCCCCAAAAAGTGTCGGTGTCCGAATATCCGCTGCAATATCGCAGTCGTGCTATAAGTTGCTGATCGCCGCCATTACTAGCAAAAAAAAAAAAAATATCCTATAGTTTGTAGATGCTATAACATTTGTGCAATCCAGTCAATATATCCTTTTTGGGATTTTTTTACCAAAAATATGTAGCAGCATACATATTGGCCTAAATTTATGAAGAAATTTGATTTGTTTTTTAAATTTTTTTTTTTTTTTTTTTATATATGTAATCTAGCAGAAATTGGGGATTTTTTTTTCAAAATTATTGTTCTTTTTTTGTTTTTAGCACAAAAAAAAAGTATATATACTTGATCCTGAACTTCCGCCTGCAGGGGGCTTGCGGCTTCTGCTGTGATTGCTCACAGCAGAAGCCGATCTGGTTTTTCACACCGTATACTTAAAGTAAAACTAAAGGCAAAACTTTTTTTCCCATTTTTAAATAGCGTAAGGGAGGGTTATTACCCCTGTAAGGTTTATTTTTGCCAACTGACAGCATAAAGATTTACTGCTGTTCAGGGGTTCTGGGCTTCTGCAAAAAGGCAGCCTCCAGCAAAAAGAACCAGGAGTAATGCTGGAGGAAATTTACAGCACACACTAATTTTGGCAGAATAATTATTAATGTGGAATGTATGTTTCTTGCAAGAGAACATTATTTTTATCAAGTTGTTATGGATAAAGTTCCACTTTAAGTCTTATTTTAGTATCAGGGACTCTTCATAACATAGGGACAGGTAAAACATCTGCACAATTTAAACCTGGTCTTTACGCTGTAAGCCACCCAAAACTGCTAGCGCTGAGATCCAATCTTCCATTCAAACAGGGACCCAGGAGATCAGCAGAGGCGGGATGGCTGGGAATCAAACTGCCAGGGTGGTCACTATTTTCTGTATTGTCTCAGTGAGTCTCTTGTTTTTTGTGCCTCCTCCTGTGCTGGTGTAAATGCTGCACATGTAGTTTGCCTTCCTCTAATGAGAGGTAACCATAGACAGTATCATTAGAGCTTACAGTTTAATGTCTGCTGTACTTCAGCTCCCCAAGCATTTCAGAGTATGAGAGACTTTATTAGAACCTCCATTTATAGAGCCTAATTGCAGTACCATCATATCATAAAGTGTTTTATTACTGCATTTGGTTGGTATTTTCTTACCAACCTTCAAATCTCTGCTAAAAAAAAAATGAAACCCTGCAAATTTCTCCAGTCTCTGCAGTGTTTTCTGCTTCATATACAGCAGATGGCGCTACAAACCACCTTAACTGCATTTGTAGCCAGACCCAAACAATACTCTGCATCAGAACATATACGCAGACTGTAATGCAGTGTCAGCGCTAACAGTTTTAACAAAAGCACAAAAATATGTAATAATATACAATACATAGTTGTAAAGATTACATAAGTATTGTGCTTTGTAATTTTGCATTTTCCATTGTGCTTTGTAATTTGGCGTTTGCTATTTGCCATGGCATATATTTTAATTTGGTTTATAAAGAAATCCTTTATTGACCAAACTACGCAGTCTTCCGTTTCCTATGCTATTTCTGAGCGCATCTGAAAATCCTAGTTGTCTGACCGTCTCAGATGACTTCTCCAGCAAGTGAAACCATAATGAAGTCACAAACTCCTTATCTGCACACTTGTTATAGTTGAATAACTCAAATTGTTAAAGCTTGCAGAGCAGCTAGTATATTTGGAATAAAAAAGTTCTAAGATAAGGCAGTCCGGGTATTCGTCCAGCATAGATTGTTTTTTAAAGAAAATTTGTCATGAGAGAAGCATTGAGGTTGTCGTTGTTTATCTATCCTTCTAAAAATACTTGTTCTCTGGCTGCCATCCTGATCCTATTGTTTTTGAGTTATAAACATGGAACAAGTACTGAGATCAGGACTTTTAACTTTTCTCAGATTTTTCTGATTTGCATTCTTCTGCAGGGTCAGTGACCCAGCCAGGAAGCTGGCATTTTCAGAAGGAATTCAGCAAAGAATCCCTCATATTTCTCTAATGACAGCAATGTAGTCCAATGTGAATAATCTGTGCTATTCTGGGAACATTAGTCTTCAACTTAAGTGGTAGTGGGGGCCTCAGTAGTAAAAAAACGCCAAAGGGATGCACACAATATTCTGTATATGTAATGCTACAGAAGACTGACAGACACTGCAGACATACTAGAATAGATGATCAGAGACTGCAGACATACTAGCAAAGATGGTTAGAGACTGAAGACATGCTAGCAGAGATGGTCAGAGAGTGCAGACATGCTTATGAGTTCTCCACTGCAGCTCCTTATACATGTAGGATGTAAGATGGATTGAAAACCATATGATCTCTCTTAGAAAAGCTCTCAAAACATAGGATGGTAAAACAGGCAAAAAGAAACCTCATTGCGCAGTATTACTGACAAGGATATTTAACACAAGTGGAAAGCCAGAATTCTCACAAACATAATGGTAAAAAGCGCATGTTAATCCAAATGGCATAGGCAAGGTTTCCAACTGGTAAGATGACTGACCATCGAGCGTGACGGCGTCACGTGACCAAACTTCTCCTCGGCGCGTTTTGTCACGCACAGACATCATGTGTGGAGAGCTACAGTGGAGCACTCATAAGCGCTTTTGACTGCTTTTGACTAAGCGGTCCACCTGTTCGGGTAAGGATCAGTGTGAAGGGTCAGTGTGAATTTTCCTTTTGGTGACGGATCCTTCCCAGCACTTCTTTGTGTGGACCTACACTTGTTGGACTTTCTCACACATAAGAAGATATATTCGTTTGAATTATTTGGACTATTAGCAATATATAAGCGCTGCACTTATGTTTTATTGTTACCATTTTCTATACCAGGAGAAGTGTTCTAGCAGCCTTTTCACATCATTATTTGTGCTATTTTATGATCATATCTAGAGTGGGTGTATTGTGGTTTTTTGAATGCTAGAAGAGATGGTCAGAGCCTGCAGACATGCTAGAAGAGATATTCAGAGCCTGCAGACATGCTAGAAAAGATGGTCAGAGCCTGCAGACATGCTAGTATAAATGATCAGAGCCTGCAGACATGCTAGAAGAAATGGTCAGAGCCTGCAGACATGCTAGAAGAAATGGTCAGAGCCTGCAGACATGCTAGAAAAGATGGTCAGAGCCTGCAGACATGCTAGAAAAGATGGTCAGAGCCTGCAGACATGCTAGAAAAGATGGTCAGAGCCTGCAGACGTGCTAGAAAAGATGGTCAGAGCCTGCAGACATGCTAGAAAAGATGGTCAGAGCCTGCAGACATGCTAGAAAAGATGGTCAGAGCCTGCAGACATGCTAGAAAAGATGGTCAGAGCCTGCAGACATGCTAGAAAAGATGGTCAGAGCCTGCAGACATGCTAGAAAAAATGGTCAGAGCCTGCAGACATGCTAGAAGAAATGGTCAGAGCCTGCAGACATGCTAGAAGAAATGGTCAGAGCCTGCAGACATGCTAGAAGAAATGGTCAGAGCCTGCAGACATGCTAGAAGAGATGGGCAGAGCCTGCAGACATGCTAGAAGAGAGGACCAGAGCCCGCAGACATGCTAGAAGAGATGGCGGCCAGAGCCTGCAGACATGCTAAAGAAATTGAAGGTCAGAGACTAGGGAAATGCTGCAGGTGTTGGGGACTGGAGACTTGTTACATTAAACTGCCTTTACTGCTCCTTTGCAAATAGGTGTTCTATCTCTCACTACTGAGCACTTGAGGGCTGCACAGCAAGTGCCAAGGGCCAAGTGTTGCCCCCAGTATGCTATAGGCAGAAATTCTAAGGTATTTACCATATATTACAATGTAGCCATCATTAACTTACATAGCTTTGGTGGGACCATAGCTTTGTGTTTCTTTGCAATAGAGAGATGTCAAAGGATCAAACTGGTCTGCGTTTTTCTAACCTGGTTTCCATCAGATTCAGGGTCCTTCTAAAGAGAAGGGTATTGGTAAGAATTGGCATTTATATAGAGGGGAAAGCAGGTGCAGAGGGCAGAATAGCAGGTATCTGGTCTCGTATGTCAGGCCTGGCACATCCATACATTGTATGGGACACTGGTAGTGCTGGAGGATCAAAATTCTGGGTCATAGGCACAGGGCTTTGAACACATCAGTTTACTCAGATCTGATTATCTGGGCCCAACTGGCAGGCTTTTGACAAAAAAATCTGTTCAGTGGCAACAAGTTGCCCAGCCAATTTTGTTAAATTATGAAGCGCGGTGTTCCTGATCTTGCACATTGCATTCTTTTACATTCTGATGGATTGTAGGATGTGCCATCTTACCACCATCTTATCTACACCTGTCAATGGTCCTCTACACACCACCTTCTATTGATCACTGACCCTTTGTTCTATGTCAGCCAGAGCAGTACCTACTGCCCCTGACTGATAGTCTGCGCATTGCCTCCCAGAATCCAGGGCCTGGAGCAGTGATATGGGCCTTGCTTGTTTCTATGGTCAGTTAAGTGATGATGATTGTCTGTCGTTTTCAAAGAGGACCTTGACATTCAACAGATTGTTGGCTGTCCATGGTGTGTCCACAGGTGGCTGTTAATACCGATATAGGCACGGAATGTTCTGCCACATACCAGGCAGACATGTGTGGGCACCACTGTTGCAGCATTTGCAGCTCTGGCTTTACGAATAGCTCGCTTCTCTTGTGCTATGGTTGTCTTTCTGGATTCAGTTGTCTCACAGCCTTGGTGGATCAGCATGCGCCACGTAGATCGGTCGGTGCCAGGATTTCCCAGGAGGTGGTGTCGATATCCCTTTTATCACTTCTTTTGTCCCCTGCACCATGGCTTTCCTTGAGACAGCTCACCATAGAGGAAGGAGCTGTTTGGGGATGCGGTGGTCTGGCATCCTTGCAACATGGTCTGCCCAGCGTGTCTGGGCTTTCATCAGCAGGGTGTGAACTGACGGCAGGCCTGCTCTGGAGAGGACTTTAGTATCTGTCACCTTGTCCTGCCACCGGATCTTCAGAAGTCTGCATAAGCAAGTCGTGTGGAAGTGATTCAGTTGCCCAGCATGCCTCCTGTATACAGTCCAAGTCTTGCTGGCATACATCAGGGTAGTTGGCACTACTGCCCGGTAGACTTTAAGCTTTGTAGCAAGGCTTATGCCATGGCAGTCCCACACGTTGGTCCGCAGTCTGCCAAATGTAGAGCTTGCCTTGGCGATTCTGCAGTTGACCTCGATGTCAATCGTCACTGAGCGGGAGAGGGTACTGCCAAGGTATGTAAATTGCTCCACTGCTTGCAGCTTTTGTCCCTTCAATGTGATGGTTGGCTCTTGGTGTTCGGCTTTCGGAGCTTGCTGGTGCATCACTTTGGTTTTCTTTGTATTGATGAGGAGGCCGAAGTTGTCGCATGCTGCTGCAAATTTGTCCATGCTTGCTTGCATTTCCTGCTCTGATCCAACATTCAGAGCACAGTCGTCAGCAAAAAGGAAATCTTGTAGCACAGTCTCCTTTGTCTTGGGGACAGCCTGGAGTCTTTGCAGGTTGAACAGTTTCCCATCAGTCCTGTGTCTCAGGCTGAATTCCAAGGAAATGTTCTGAAAGGCGGCTGAAAACATTATGCTGAACAGGGTCGGTGCCAGCATGCACCCTTGGTTGATGCCGTTTGTGATGGGAAAGGCCTCGAAAGCTTCTCCGTCATCCAGAACGCGAGCCGGCATGCCATTGTGGAACTGACGTACCATAAGGCTGAATCTGTCAGCCACAGACATGATGCGCCACAGACCTTCGCGACTGACAGTTTCAAAAGTCTTGGTGAGATCCACGAAGGTGGTGTACAGTTCACGATTCTGCTCTTGACACTCCTCCTGGAGCTTGAAAAATATATAAATAAATATCGCGCTGTCAGAAGAAGTAAACGTAAATAAGCAGCTAACACATACAAGTGACCTAATCATGTAGTTACAACCAAATAAAGAAAAGTGTAGCGCTAACAGTTATAAACCTAATCAGTAATCATGTGCAAAGTTTAGCATAATATATATGGTACATAAATGTGTATAATAATCCTTAAGAAACAGTACACATTAAGTCCGTAGTGTAAATAAAAGTGCTAATGATACACTTATCATACACTCTTGAGAAGAAAAAGTTAGAAAGTCCTTAAAGAATATATAGCACCAAAAAATTGTGAAGAAACTTTGTGTGTGTGTTGATAGAAGATCCACCACCTCTTAAATTGGGGGCTTACCGGAAAGATTGGACACAGATGGGTGGACACCCACTGGGTCAATCTAGCTTGTAACTGTGGGGATCCACGATGGTATCTGTACTGCGTAAGCGTTAATCCAGGTGGCCCGGGTGCTTGCGAATATTATATATAGTATAGGGGATAGATCCACTCAGGCATCCAGTATGTATATAGAAAAAATGTAAAGATACATAGCGTGATACTGTATAGACGATTTAAAACTCGTTTATTGAGGGTAAAAACACTCACATTTTAGAAGAAAAAACAGCGCTTGTAAAAATGCAGATCTCTGGCAATGTTGGTGATGTCAGCAGTTAGTCCCGACGCGTTTCGTCCTGGGGGACATCATTTGGGGTGATGCACCACCCCAAACATTGCCGTTATGTGTACTAAAGACCCCCATGCTGAACCGTGGCTCCAATCAGCTCCGTAGCTCGATTAGGGCGACTTCCGGGTATCAACAAGATGGCGCCAGCCGCGTGCGCTCCAAACCTCACTCTCAGATAGAGGGGATGGAGCATACGGGTCACAGCGTTCACAATGTGACTTCCGGGCATCAGCAAAATGGTGCCAGCCACGCGCGTCCCAAACCTCACTCCTAAACAGAGGGAGTGGAGCGCACCGATCTAAGCGTCATGCGCTCCACGGCTCGCTGGGAGGTGCTGGCATGAACCGCATCCTCATAATGTGAACAGCGTGTGGGTAAGGAAAAAGCGTCATGACGTCACGACGCTGTATCTCGGGTCCAATAACAGGAAAAAAATATATATATAAAACAAAAGAGAGAGAAGCCCTGGATTTAATTATAGATCTCTCAAACTGGAAAAAAAAAAGAAGCAAAAAAACCTTCTAATTGAAAAATATATCAATCACACAAAAAGTATATAAGGACATAATCTAAATTATTAACAGAAGTGCTGCACATAAGGTACACCACCTCTGTCTATTATTAAATAGGCTTATAGATCACCTATATATATGCATGGCACTCATGGTTCGATATGTACCATAGTACCAAACACATACAGAGGGGTACAAATCCAAAGGAAAAGAAAATATTATTAAAAAATAATCAATTCAAAAGGATCCACGGCCCAACATGAAGGTCCATCATAACAAATAATAAAAGTAAAAAATGGCCAGTATATGTCATGTGGTCATACTGTGAATATTAATATTGATTGAAAAAATGAAAACCATATAGTTCACAGTAACAAATAAAAATTAAAAAATGTTATAAATAAAATAAAATAAAATGGATCAAGAGGGGAATGAGTCAAAGACAGATATAAAGAGGCAATGATGTTTTATGATTGGTTAATGAAAGCGTTAATGTCCCACTCGACATTGAGTCCCAATGGCGAGTGGGACTGGATTTCATATATCCAGTAAGTTTCCAATTGTGATACACCACGAGTTAGAGCCCCTCCACGCCACGGAGGAACGTATCTATCGATAATAAGGAATTGTGTTCCAGACGGATCTCGATTGTGATGCTGTCTATAGTGTCTGGGGACCGTATGTTTGGTATCACCCCGAATGATTTTTGCTACATGTTCCCCTACCCGAGTGGAAAAGGTCTGAGTGGTGCAGCCCACATAGTGTTTTCCACAAGGGCAGGTGATAAGGTAAACAACATGCTTAGTTGCACATGTGCAGAACATTTTAATTGGGAATGTTTTATTAGTCACATTTGACCGAAATTCAAGTGTTTTGTGTCTACCACTGATGTTATATTGGCACACTGTGCACTTTTTGCACGGAAAATAGCCCACTAATTCGTGAAAGAAAGTAGAGCGTATTGGGGGTTCAATTACATTTGGGGCAACTCTATTCCGTATAGAGGGAACCCCCTTGTAAATGATTTTGGGTCTTTCTGGTAGAATGTTACCTAGGACATGATCACTTTTCAATACTTCCCAGTGGCGTTCTATAATGGTTTTTATAACTCTGTGTTGAGTTGAAAAAGAAGTCATCAGAGAGTATTTATAGGTGTCACTGGGTGTACGAGAAGTTCTAGGGCTCAGAAGTGATCTCCTTTCCGTTTTCTAAAGCATGTTGTATCTCAGCTTCAAGAGTGACTGAGTCATAACCTTTATCTAGGAATCTTTGTTTCAAAGACAATGCTTGTATTTGAAATGTATCAGTATTGCTGCAATTCCGTTGCAACCTTAGAAACTGGCTACGAGGGACTGATCGCAGCCAGGACTTATGATGGCAACTGTCCATAGGTATGAAACTGTTGCGATCAGTTGCTTTGAAATGAGTTTGAAATTTAAATTGTCGAGAATTGATCTCTATATCTAAATCTAGGAAGTGTACTGTAAAGCTGTATTGGAGCTGCCAGGCTGCGAAGATCATGTCCACCGAGCCACGCTCTTTGCTGGAAACTGCACTGTGTCTCGGGTAGTAGATTCTCTTCCAGGTGGTCAATTAGGCGATTCAGCAACACTCGTGCAAGGCTCTTACCTGCGATGGAAAGCAGTGATATTCCTCGATGATTATCGCAGACTTGTCGATTTCCTTTCCTCTTGTAGAGGTGTACAATGGATGCATCTTTTAGTTCCTGGGTAATGGATCCTTGATTCCAGAAGGACTGGAACAGCTGAGTGAGTTTGTCGACAAGCACTGCACCACAAGCCTTATAGATTTCCACTGGGATTGTGTCAGATCCTGGGGCCTTGCCACTGGACAGCTGGCTGATGGCCTGTAAGGTTTCAGCCTCTGATGGTGGGATGTCCAGGCTGTAATTGATATCCGCCTGGGGCATTCTGTCAATCGCCTCGTTATTGATGGAGGATGGTCAGTTCAGTACAGATTGGAAGTGCTAATCCCAACGCTGTAGAATCAGAGTCTTCTCAGTAATGAGAGTTGCACCATATAGTCCAGTAGAGGGGAGCTTCCTGAGGGTTGAGGTCCATACAGGGATCTGAGGGCTTCGTAGAACCGTTTGGCATTGTTTCCATGAGCAAACATCTGGATTTTATCTGCTTTGGCATTCAACCTGGAGTCCTGCGTCTTGCGAAGCTTGCTTTGTACGATCCTGTGAGTGTTGTTGAAGGCATTTTTCTTAGCTGTTGACGACTCTGTTGATGAGCACGGTGAAGGCGTGATTTTCAGCAAGTAGGCCCTTGATCTCCATCATTTTTATTAAACCAATTCTGCTGTTTCCTGTGTGAGGGTCCAAGAACCTTTAGTGCAGTAGAGTGCACAATATCCCGGAAGCATTCCCAGTCCTTCTCAGCATTTTCATATAATTGCAACTTTGAGGGTTGGTTGTCAAGATCTTCTGCTAGTGAAGCTGCTGTGTTGGCGTTGCTCAGTTTACTGACCTTGATTTTTTTCATCACATCTTTATTTCCCTGTGGACGCCTCTGGCTTGATGTGAAGGCTTAATTTGGAGATGATGAGTCTGTGGTCAGTCCAACAGTCAGCATTCGGCATGGCCCTGGCTACCCTTACATCCTGTCTGTCTTTCCTCCCCACAATGACATAATCAATGAGATGCCAGTGCTTGTAGTGTGTATGCATCCAGGACGTCTTTTTGTGAGTAGGCAGCCGGAAGATGGTATTGGTGATGATCAGATCATGAGCCGCACATGTCTTCAATAGTAGTAGGCCATTGCTGTTACATTTGCCAATTCCATCTTTTTCAATGACGCCATCCCAAACAGAGTGATCAGACCCCACTCTCGCATTTAAGTCACCAAGTAGAATCAATAGTGAGTGGTATCACCTTGCATTTTGTTTGCAGTTTTGTTGTTCGACTGCATAAGATTTGATCCCCTCCTGCCGCGGTAAGCTGGCCAGGGTTCTGTGAAGCAAACAATGTTTAGTGCACCTTTTCTAGCCCCTTCCTCTTACTACGGAGGTGAGCAGAGCGGTCCTAAAGAGGGCTGCTCAGTCACTCAGGTAGAAGCCGAATCCAGCTGTTGCTTCAGTCAGCAAGTAGATGACCATTAGACCTGAGCCGCCTGTGTGCAGGTCCGCTACTACAGCTCCCAGTGAATCCACACCTGCTGCTTGGACATTCTGCCTATCGTTACAGGACTTTGAGGTTACGGGAGTTGGGGGAATGTCAAGACTTGCACATGAATTGGATTAAAGTGAGGGATAGGTGCACATAGTCAGCCTCACTCTCTCTTCCCAGATTCCATCTTGCTCCAATGGCAGGACAAAAGTCGAGACGGTTGGAGATGGGCTGGGCGCAGTAGTTGACCAAGGCATCTTTCTTGTCCAGCCCTGCTCTTGGCATACCACATCACTAGCAGAAACCGCCTTCATGACCGTTGGTCCTATTTTAGTAGGTCTCATCCGCTCAATCCGCCGGAGTCTGTCTTCACATGCTTGGGACAGACAAGTCCCTATCTCACCGTATGTCAATGACATGATGGTTACCCTCAACCTGGTTTGGTCAGCCGGTCGAAGCTGTTGCCCGGGATGTGGCCACCGCACATGCTACAGCTACTAGGAGCCACAGATGAGAGCGGAGTGACAAGTGGGGACCAAAGGTGAACGAGCTACCCTAAGAAGGGTACGACATGCCCTTACATCAGAGGTGCTATCCCACCCTAAACACCCCATACACCCCGGTCAGAGTAGTATTTGTAGTATTTGTTTGGACCAGTGTAGCTTTAGCAGGAATGTCTTCAGTTTACTTTCTGATTGAATGTGCACTGTTCTCATGATTGGCAGCACTCTTCTTTTTATTCAGCCTTTATTCAGTTTGCTGGCTTTCATGCTACATCTTCCCTTCAACCGTGCAGAACTGGCAAGTGGTATGTTGTCACTCAGTTGTCACAGTGCCATTACTTCTCCTAAATGCTCCACTGCCTCGTTGATCCCCTGTCTTTTTTCATGCTCCTTTGCACTCTGGCTTCCATTCTCCTCTAACATTTGGTGCTTAAATTCAGTAGTCATTCTATATTTAAACCAGCCTGGCTACATATAGTTAGGTCCATATACAATTGGACACAATTTTTATACTTTTGACTCCGTATGTGACCAGAATAAAATTAAAACGAAACAATACCAATTAATTTGAAGTGCAGACTTTCAGCCTAAATTCAAGGGGTTGAATATAAATATCAAGTACAAATTTTAGGAACTGCAACCATTTTTATACACAGTCCCCCCATTTTCAGGGGCTCAAATGTAATTGGACAAATTAATATAATCATAAATCAAATGTTCATTTTTAATATTTTGTTAAGAATCCTTTACTGGCAATGACTGCCTGAAATCTGGAACCTATGGACATTACCTAAGACTGTTTCCTCCTTTGTTTCCTCTGATGCTTTGCCAGGCTCAAACTGCAGCTGTCTTCAGTTGTTCTTTGTTTGTGGGTCTTTCTGCCTTTTAATTTTGCCTTCAGCAAGTGAAATGCATGCTCAGTTTGGTTGAGATCAGGTGATTGACTCGGCCATTGCAGAATATTCCACTTCTTTTCCTTCAAAAGCTCCTGGGTTGCTCTTGCAGTGTGTTTTGGATCATTGTCCATCTGTACTGTGAAGCGCCGTCCAATCAACTTTGCTGCATTTAGCTGAATCTGGGCTGACAGTATATCTCTAAATACTGCAGAATTCAACCGGCTGCTTCTGTCTTCTATCCCATCATCAATAAACACCAATGACCCAGCGCCACTGGAAGCCATGCATGCCTGCACCATGTTTTACAGATGTCATTGTGTGCTTTGGATAATGAGCTGTTCCAAGCCTTCTCCACACTTTTTTTCCTTCCCATCATTCTGGTACAGATTATTCTTATTTTCATCTGTCTAAAGAATGCTTTTCCATAACTGGTCTGGCTTTTTTAGAGGTTTTTTGGCAAAGTATAATCTGACTTTTCTATTCTTCACGCTTATGAATGGTTTGCACCTTGTGGTGTACCCTCTGTTCATCACCACTGTTGTCTTCCGTGGACGTCCAGCCGTTTTTATGTTGCTGAACTCACCAGTGCGTTCTTTCCTCAGACTGTAACAAACTGTTGATTTGGCCACTCCTAATGTTGCTGCTATCTCTCTGATGAATTTATTTTGTTTTTGAAGCCTTACAATGGCCTGTTTCACTTACATGGTCAGCTCCTTTGAACACATGATGTAGGTTCACAGCAATAGATTCCAAATGCAAATACCACTCTTATGCCCTGTACACACGGTCAGATTTTCCGACGGAAAAAGTGCGATCAGATTGTGTTGTCAGAAATTCTGATCGTGTGTGGGCGCCATCGGACTTTTTCCGTCGGAATTTCCGACACACACAGTTTGAGAGCAGGATATAAAATTTTCCGACAACAAAATCCGATCTATTAAATTGTGATGGTGTGTACACAAATCCGACACACAAAGTGCCACGCATGCTAAGAATGAATTAAGAGACGAAAGCTATTGGCTACTGCCCCGTTTATAGTCCCGGCGTACGTGTTTTATGTCACCGCGTTCAGAACGATTGGATTTTCCGACAATTTTGAACATCACCTGCAAATTGATGTTCAGTATATTGTGACAAGTCTTAGCTGCTTCCATGTATTCAGTAAGTTCAAAAAACTTTGCAACTATAACCTGTCTTTCTACTGCTGTCCTTCCAGAGATGTAATGGGATTGAGACTTATTCAAGCAGGACTTATGTCTCCATTACTAATGTGAAGGGAATCCTAGAGCACACCAGTTTTATCTATATGGGGGCTGCACTTACAGATTTCACCTTCAGTGCCAATTGTGCCATGAGTCATAAAGACACTCCGTGAGTGGCATTGGTCCCTCCTCTGTGAGTTATGTTCTGTTTAGATGACAGAACGTTAGTTCCATGAACATTGTAAACCAGAAGAGGACAAGAGTGCTACCTGTATTTACAGGAGGAAACCAGGAGGTGTGTTTTGATATACATCATAGCTGAAGTTAAAAAGTGTCAATGCAAAATACTGAAAAATTTCTAATATTCAACCTATATATATAATATTTAATCCAGTGTGCCTGTACTACCACAATCCTCCCACAGGCACCCAGGGAAAAAATAAGAGGCGCTTGAAAGGATTCATTAAAGTGTTCACGTGCTTTAGACCCAGTGATGGTGTGACCCTCTACAGGTGTCCTGCACCTTAACACATTCAAAAAATAGAAAATGAACAAGTCTGCAAATTAAGAAGCAAACATAAATATAAACCACACTCTCTATGTGTTCTAGTGTGTTCAATAAAGTGATGGTGTGACCCTCTATATGTATAATTATACACCCACACTCAGTAAATGAATATCACAAACATATGTATTAAATACGTCTCCAGTGATATATTGTGCGATCACTTCATGCTGTGCATGCACCAAAATAAATAAAAAAATGACATATCTTTCAAAAAACAATCAGTCCAAAAAAGACATGACATCACACATGGTGGACAAATGTCCTAAAAAAGTGATCAATCTTGATGCAAAAGGGCGATAGTAAGTAAGAGGTGGAAGACACTTACTATCACCCTTTTGCATCAAGATTGATCACTTTTTTAGGACATTTGTCCACCATGTGTGATGTCATGTCTTTTTTGGACTGATTGTTTTTTGAAAGATATGTCATTTTTTTATTTATTTTGGTGCATGCACAGCATGAAGTGATCGCACAATATATCACTGGAGACGTATTTAATACATATGTTTGTGATATTCATTTACTGAGTGTGGGTGTATAATTATACATATAGAGGGTCACACCATCACTTTATTGAACACACTAGAACACATAGAGAGTGTGGTTTATATTTATGTTTGCTTCTTAATTTGCAGACTTGTTCATTTTCTATTTTTTGAATGTGTTAAGGTGCAGGACACCTGTAGAGGGTCACACCATCACTGGGTCTAAAGCACGTGAACACTTTAATTAATCCTTTCAAGCGCCTCTGATTTTTTTCCCTGGGTGCCTGTGGGAGGATTGTGGTAGTACAGGCACACTGGATTAAATATTCTATAGATAGATTTTGTTTTAAAGGGGCAGCTCTACACTAGCTGTGGGGAGTCATTTCACCACATAGTATATATCTATATATACATATATATAGATTTGTGATTTCACTTTTAGTTGTGGTCTTTAGGAGGCGTGGTGGAGGTATTATTGGTGGGAAGGGCAGTTTTTCTTAATACCTTTATACATTCAACCTATATAGCAATCACTTATAAGATGTGCCATCAAATGAAACCAAGGCCGCACACTGCTCTTTTAACTGCTGTGCAACTGTTTTTACTTATTTATTAGAGGTACTTATATAGCACTATCAATTTATGCAGCACCTTACATACCGTATATACTTGAGTATAAGTCAACCCGAATATAAGCCAAGACAACTAATTTTACCACAAAAAACTGGGAAAACATATTGACTTGAGTATAAGCCGAGGGTGGGAAAATGCAGAAGCTACCGGTAAACAAAGCCCATCTGCAGCATCACTGTGCCCATCTGCAGCCTCACTGTGCCCATCTGCAGCCTCACTGTGCCCAGTTGCGGTCTCACTGTGCCCAGTTGCGGTCTCACTGTGCCCAGTTGCGGTCTCACTGTGCCCAGTTGCGGTCTCACTGTGCCCAGTTGCGGTCTCACTGTGCCCAGTTGCGGTCTCACTGTGCCCAGTTGCGGTCCCACTGTGCCCAGTTGCGGTCCCACTGTGCCCAGTTGCGGTCTCACTGTGCCCAGTTGCGGTCCCACTGTGCCCAGTTGCGGTCTCACTGTGCCCAGTTGCGGTCTCACTGTGCCCAGTTGCGGTCTCACTGTGCCCAGTTGCGGTCACACTGTGCCCAGTTGCGGTCACACTGTGCCCAATTGCGGTCACACTGTGCCCAGTTGCGGTCACACTGTGCCCAGTTGCGGTCACACTGTGCCCAGTTGCGGTCACACTGTGCCCAGTTGCGGTCTCACTGTGCCCAGTTGCGGTCTCACTGTGCCCAGTTGCGGTCACACTGTGCCCAGTTGCAGTCTCACTGTGCCCAGTTGCAGCCGTACCTTTTATTACTAAAACAGCGTATGTCTCCCGCTGTGTAATGCATTCTGTTCAGCCGTCCATTGAAACAAAGCCCGCCCCGCCTCCTCCTCGTCTGTGATAGGCGGAACACTGATACAGTTTCCCAGCATCGTATCAGTGTTCCTCTATCACGGACGGACGAGGAGGAGGAGGGGTGGGCTTTGTTTCAATGGACGGCTGAACAGAATGCATTACACAGCGGGAGACATACGCTGTCTTAGTAATGAAAGGATTCATTCCGTCGGACCAGTTCGGTCGAAAAGTCCGGTCGTTTGTACACGGCATTAGATACTGTGCTGCCCATTATTAATCAGCATGGCCACTCACGTTTTGCCACACTCCCCCTGCTGATGCATTTTGCTGTATACAGAGCTTAACTGTATGGTAAATCTGAACTCCATGCAAACCGCTAAATAAATAGATAAAAATGTAGCCGTTGTACCTGCCAAAAAAAAAGAATTGTATTCCTCTCTGTCCAGGGCTGAGATTTACACAGTCCCTTTGTACAGCACAGTATTGCCTGACATGGAAGGGGGGACCTAAGGCAGCAGACTGATGAGCTCATTTCTGTCATTCTGTATCTTGCACTGCAGCACACCCAATTGACTCCTTGTGCTGCTCCCACTCCCCCTCCATGAGCTCTGCTGTATAGTACACTGCAAGAGGCCGATAACCGGTCAAATTCAGGTACGATGATTACAATTCTTGCATAGAAAAATTAATAAAATATTAATGAATACAGAATCTCTTTAATTTGTGTCTCTTATGTTTTCCTGGAGGTCATCTTAAAGAGAGGGAGCAGCTAGGTGAATTGTAACTGGCCACTTGGAATAATATACTGTAGTTGTAAGGCATACCCAATTCTTGTTTTCATAGACCAAAACCGCAGGAAAACGGCCGCATTTCCAATCAAAATACATATGTAGGAACAGTATTACCTGTCAAAATATTTGTAATTCTGTGCAGTCAGTCCTGTGATCCAGGGTCACTTGCCAGACAGCATAGCTAGGTCCTCACCCTGACTGTTCTCCACAGCAATTAAACAATAATGACCTGCTCCAGTGTGCTGATTGGCAGCAGCAAACTAATTGGGTCATTATTTTACTGTATCCTCCTGTAGCAGGTTTAGGAAGGGAGACTGACAGCACTGTAAAATTAAGTAAAATCTGCCCCTTCCACCTCTGTTTGGGCCCTATTATGTAGGGCATTACCGGAGGGTGAAATAAAGAAAGATGCAGGTAGGATAGTTCTATCTCAGAGTATTTTTAATGATTTTTTTTAATTAATGCATAACAGAATTAAAATTAATTTAAGTTATATTAGTCTGCAGTTCTACCTTAAGGATTCAACTTTGGAAAGTTTTGTCCCAGGCACATCGTTTCTTTGCTTACCTTTTGACTTTAAAGAGCAACTCCACTTTTGTTACGAGAAAAAAAAAAACATTCCCCTCTGGGTGATCTATGTACATTTCAGAGATTTTAACAAATGTTGTTGCAGATTCCTACCTTTTGTCATTCAGAAGAAATCCTTACCACTCTGTGTCCATGTGGTAAGTGAGTCTAATGGGAATAGTTCTACAATTATCAATCAGCTGCTGCACCTGCACCTGCAGGGCTCTAATGATGAAAATTGCAGGGCCTGCATCCCTTTAGACGTGGTTTCTTAGTGGGAGTATCATCAAAAATGAAATTTGTGTTACAGGGGATGCCTAATATCTGACTTGTATTTTAGTGTACACTTCACAAGAGAAAATCAATGAGCCAATCACACAAGCAAGAAATTTTGTTTCTGGGGGGCGTTCTGTACACATTGTGTATAGAGCACCTCCAAGTTGCAATATTGCACTTTACAGAAAATTACAGCGCTGCAGATTGAAAAGGAAAGGTAATTTGTAATAACATTCAATCACAATATGACTTGTGTCGCTATTGTTTATGCTATATGTGTGAATGCAACCTAACTATCACCAATAGATATACAGTTTTCAGATACAAGCATTGTCGTTACATCTTACACTACCCATAAACCCTTCTTCCCATCTTTGTTCTTTTTCCCAAACGCAGAAGGCGATGAGGAGGAAGATGATGAGGAAGATGAAGATGATGAGGTGGATGAAGATGAAGAAGACGAGGAGGAGGATGAAAAAGATAATGACTCCGTAGATGACAGTGCAGAGAGAGATTCTGACTTGCCACTCTTTACTCTCCCTGGACTGTCCTCCCAAGAACCACTGGAAGACGATAGCAACGTCGCTCTCATAGAGGGAGCCGCTTATCAAGTGCCTGACACCATGGAGTGGGAGCAACAAAACCAAGGACTTGGTAAGTGAGACTGATATTATCCCTTTATAGTTGCTGGGGAAGTCTGTCTCTGTATGTAACATTTGTAGAAATTTAGAAGATAATGGAGAAATACACATGAAATGTAAACTGAGATTATACAATATGCAAGAAGCATGTGTCCTGTTCTACTGTGTGTAGTCTAAACTGGAAATGTTTTGCATAGTGACACTTTTTTGTTTTTCCTAGTTTAATTGTATAGTAAATGAGATTTACAGTTATGCTCATAAGTTTACACACCGAATAGAATTTATTTCTTGGCCATTTTTCAGAGAATATGAATGATAACACAAAAACTTTTCTTTCACTCCTGGTTAGTGTTTGGCTGAAGCCATTTATTATCAATCAACTCTGTTTACTCTTTTAAAATCATAATGACAACAGAAACTACCCAAATGACCCTCATCAAAAGTTTACATACCTCAGTTCTTAATACCGTGTATTGCCCCCTTCACCATCAATGACAGCTTGAAGTCTTGGGCTGTCTTGCATGAACTGCACGTTTGAGATCTCCCCAGAGTGGCTCAATGATATTGAGGTCAGGAGATTGAGATGGCCACTCCAGAACCTTCACTTTATTCTGCTGTAGCCAATGACAGGTCGACTTGGCCTGTCATTGGCTTCAGCATGTTGGAATGTCCAAGTACGTCCCATGCATAGCTGCTTCCTGGCTGATGAATACAAATGTTCCTCCAGTATTTTTTGATAACATACTGAATTCATATTGCCATCAATTTTGAACAAATTTCCTGTGCCCTTGTAGCTCATACGCCCCCAAAACATCAGCGATCCACCTCCGTGTTTCACAGTAGGAATGGGGTACTTTTCATCATAGGCCTTGTTGACTCTTCTCCAAATGTAGCATTTATGGTTGTTGCCAAAAGGCTCAATTTTGGTCTTATTACTCCAAATGACTTTGTACCATATGGTTTGAGGCTTGTGTCTGAGCTGTTTGGCGTATTGTAAGCGGGATACTTTGTGGCATTTGCCTGGTAATGGCTTTCTTCTGGCGACTCGACTATGCAGCCCATCTTTCTTCAGGTGCCTCCTTATTGTGCATCTTGAAATGGCCACACCGCATGTTTTCAGAGAGTCCTGTATTTCCCCTGAAGTTATTTGTGTGTTTTTCTTTGCATCCTGAACAATTTTCCTGGCAGTTGTGGCTGAAATTTTAGTTGGTTTACCGGACCGTGGTTTGGTTTCAGCAGAACCCCTCATTTTCCACTTCTTGATTAGAGTTTGAACACTGCCGATTGGCATTCTCAAGTCCTTGGATATCTTTTTATATCCCTTTCCTGTTTTATACAGTTCAACTACCTTTTCCCGCAGATCCTTTGACAATTGTTTTGCTTTTCTCATGAGTCAGAATCCAGAAACCTCAATGCAGCACTGGATGAAAGATACAAGGGTCTGTCAGGAGTCCAGAAACTCATTGACCAGTGATCAGTGGTAAAAAATATGCACTCTTACTATACTAATGGCACTGGCAGGGAAGGGGTTAATATCAGGGACGATCAAAGGGTTAAATGTGTGTCTAGCTAATGTTACAGTGTAGTGGTGGAGGTGCTTTTACTACTGGAAGACATGGATCGGTGTTTCTCCTTTACAGGAACACAGGATCCATGTCTTTTGTACTCACAGAATAACAGTCTGCCTTGTTCCACTCTTTCCTGTCAGAGCACACTCCCCCATATCAGTTAGTGCTTCTTGGGCTTTTTAGCATCTGGCATATGTTTCCCATATTTGCAAGGAAGTCACCTGACCTTGTGTTCACAGTTTAAGTTTTACCAGGTAGATGTTCAGGCCTCTTCTGATGCTAGTTTTGGATTTAGCCCAGGTTCACACTGAGCTGCGGGAATGAAACCGTGCGAGTTCAGCTCACAATTTCACTCCCGCATGTCAGTCCCGATTTCGGCCGCGATTTCAGAGACATCTGTGCAGTTTCTACACAGATGTCAATGTAAATCTCAGCCCGAAATCGCAAAAAGTAGTACAGAAACTACTCTTTGAAATCGGTGCAGCGCTGCAAATGTAGCGTCACACCATTAGGATGGTGTCATTGTATTGGATGTGTTTTACAAATTTGTATGTTACAGAACTCCAGCCCCTTCCCTCTGTTTCTTATGATCCGCTCCTATTATTGCTTGTGAAAAAATAGAGGTTTGCTGGGAGGGGTGCGGGGGGGGTAATATATAAGGCAGTCCACACATCTTTGTTTGCCACTGTCCAGTCATCTGAAGGCAACTGAATAAGCCAGTGGTGTAAGACAGCCATTCTCAACTAGGGCTCTGAGGAACCCTAGGGAATCCTCCAGATGTTGCTAGAGGTTTCTTAAAACGGTTGTTAACCCACTTTTATTAAATGCTGCCATCCTCTCTGCGCTATTATATTAAATGTCCCTGTGTTCTGTAGAAAAAACTGCACAATTGTACCTGTATGAGCCCTGCTCCGGGCGCACAGCTAATTCCTCTCCTCCCTTGTCTCTCTGACTCACAGCTGCAGTGGGCTGGGCTGAGCCCTCCCGCTGATGTCAGCCGGGGAGGAGGGGGAGAGAGAGAGCGCCGAGCCGCCGACAATCAGCACCGAGAGTGGAGCTCATACAGGTACAATCGAGCATTTTTTTTTTTTACAGAACACAGGCACAGGAACAATTATTATAATGGCAGAGAGGATGGGGGGAGAGGATGGTAAAGCAGAGACAGGCAGAGAGGGGAGGGAGGAGAACGACACAGGAGACAGCAGGCTGCAGCTGACGGAATCACGCAAACTGACCACAATGTCAGGGCTCAGCAGCCATGATTATCGTGGTCTGTTTGCAGAGGGGCGGGTATAGCCAGGCAAGATCAGTTAGGTATTTCAGGTGATATGGGGGTCCAAATGACACAGCACAAGCACTGTGCTGTATAACATGCTTTAAGGGAACAGGGTCTTTATTTTATATTTTTTTGGGTTAACAAACGCTTTAAGCAAGGAGTGATGTTTGTCTCTCGGATAAGTGCCAGCTGACACCAATGATTTTTTAGCTTTCTATAAGGGGAGATTCTTCCTACTATCCACAAAGGAGCATTCTTCCCACTGACTACCACACTAATGTACAATAATTTGTATATAATGTAATTATTGGCTGTAGGGGTTTCCTGAGACTGGAAAGTTATTTTTAAGAGTTCCTCCATGTTAAAAAGTTTGTCTAAGAGTTAGATTCTGTGTCTTGTAATGTACTCAAAGAAAATACATTTACAGGTAAGACAAAAATCCTATTTGCATGCTGTGATCATTGTAATCTACATGTTAAAGAAAACTGAAACCTGCAATACAAAAAAAATCTAGGCTAACCACCTTCTTTAAATGCTAGTTGCCTGGCTTTGAGCGTGTGGCACTGAAGTTAGAATTCTTGATCTGCATATTTGTTCCAAATCAATGACTCAGAAAGTATTGAAGTCAGAGAATCACCATGACAACTAAGTAACCGTCATTTTCAGGACAGGTCAGTAATCAAAGCCTACGTATTTCTCTCAACATAGTTTCCAGTTGTACATTCGTTCTGTGGTTCACATGCTGCTACTTCCTGCTCCTTATTAGTCAATTAGTCCCTTGATGAGCAGCCAAGGTCACCAGTAGAGTAAGGTGAAGGATATGGGATGGAATGGGCCAGACCCAAGCTTGGTACTCTGGATATCAGTGTCCCAGGTCTGTAGCCATGGCGGCTGGTGGGCATGGCGGGAAGCAATCCAAACACCAACCCCCCCCCCCCCCCCGGTTAGTCAGCCAATAGGGGCCCTGCACTTACTCCATCTCGCGAGCAGCGATCTGGGTGGATACTTTCTCAGTTTTCCTGTGTCTGCTCCCTCCTGGTGGACAATTTAATTGGATCGCCCACTCTTTTTTGAAGCCTATTAGAGCCTCTGGCTCTAATCATGAGCTTTAAAAAAAAACAAAACTCAGATTGGAATCCATGCATGGATGGGGGGGGGGCCCTTATGGATGGGCCACCACTGGTCTGTAGGGTTCTGGGGTACTCCGTAAGGGTCCTTTCACATGGTGCTGCTCCACTCTGATCATCATCCGTGAGCAGATCCCCTGCTGAATCGGAGCTGAACTGGATAATTATCCGTTTGGGTGGCTGGATGTAAACAAACTTGTACCCATTTACATCAGACTACCTCTGATCCATCATGCTTAGGTCCAGAAAAGCACACAGTCGTTTTTCCATTGTTTTTTTCCGAACCTGGGTGGGTGTAAATGGACACAAGTCCGTTTGGCGTCAGCTTGCCCATGGACCTACATGGAGCTTCTGATCAGGTCCACCTGAAAAATGGACAGTGGGATCTGATTGAAAAGCCAGTGTGAAAGGGGCCTAATGCATCAGAAAAGATTTGCTTGATATGAAATATACTGTAAGTGGCATATAAGGTTTTCATTTAGCCCACAGTGATACCTTTGTGCTCCTTTTAAAATTTTTTTTAACTTTGTGTTTGTGGGGTCACTTTGAATATAGTTGAAGTGATTAAAATCATCCTTGGAGTGTCTGTTTAAATGTACAGTAAATGCAATATACTACTATACAGGTTTAAGATTCTCTACATCAGGGATATGCAATTAGCAGACCTCCAGCTGTTGCAAAACTACAAGTCCCATCATGCCTCTGCCTCTGGGTGTCATGCTTGTGGCTGTCAGAGACTTGCTTTGCCTCATGAGACTTGTAGTTCTGCAGCAGCTGGAGGTCCGCTAATTGCATATCCCTGCTCTACATCATTATTTTCCATAATTCTGTAAGTGTCATATGGTGTATTTTCTCTCTGCATGTTATTGACCATTCTTTCTTATCAGACCACATTGTGTCAAAAATAGAAAAAATTGAAAGGAAGACAGGGAAATTTCTTGAGGGATGTATATTCCTAGGATGATGTCTGTTTGGCTAGGTGGATGACTTTTAAGGGTTAAAAGAGTCACCTCGGTAGAGCAGCACTTTAAAATATTTGGGGCCATTTGCAGAGATAGGGAGGTAATGTAAATGGGTTTGACCCAAAGCAAGTTTATTTTATTTTTTTATAATTCCCAGTGTTCAGTTTTAAAGTGTTACTAACCCACAACAGTAAAATCAGTCTGTATATGCAGTAAAGCATGCTTGTTATACTCAATGTGGAACCTAAGGGGTTAATCTTCTGCATTGTGTAAAAAGCCTGCTTGATCCTGTCTTCTCTTAACCTCCCCTTCTTCCATTGTCCCCAATCTATCTGCTGATAGAACAGAGCCTTGGGGGCAAGCTACGCATGCTCAGTTTGGTGTGTATTGCTAGAGAGTTTTTTCTTCTTGGGAGAGTGCATTTGATCAGCACAGGGCCAATCAGCACTGTCCAGACAGAGGGTCAGGGGTCCTGCAGCCTCATAGGACGATCTGGGGAGATTGAAAACTCCTCCTACAGGCTTTAACCAGACCAGATAGAAGCTACAAGACTGATCTTACTGCTGATGAGAAAAGGTATTTAGCAGTTTATATTTACTAAAATATTTGCATTTATGTGTTCTGTGTACTGTGGGAGACCAGATATAGTGAATGCAGGGTCCTGGGTTTAGTAACACTTTAATGATTTTAATAAATACATATCTGGTTTAAATGGTAGTTTTGTATCTAAAATGGAGATCATCATTGGAGACATACAGGCACTAGAGGGCAAGCACCTAGCTGCATAAGAATAACATTTGTATTATATTTTCAGTTTTGAGCCATAGCTTTTCTATAATCTATGGAGTAACACATATATTTAAACAATGGCTTCCCATTACTGATAAAAATGCTAGGAACAGATATTATATCTTTCTACTGTTCTGCTTGGTAGGCAATCATGTGCTGCTGGTGTTGTATAAGTTTTATGAGATTACTACATCATGACTTTTAGGAAAACTGGAATGTATTGTCTACTACTGGCACTAGAGGGCAGCAGAGGTCTACAGCTATGCACAACATTCTAAGTAAATTGCTCTTTTTCTGGCCACCAAAGGTTTCCCCTCTGGGAGACAAATAATGATGTCATTTTAGCAAATACCGTAAATGTGGGTCATATTATTACTAGTCTGTCAGTATACTTAATACACTGCTGCACTTGTCCTCAAGACATAATCTAGTGCCATCTCTGTCCTCTTTATGGATATTATTTAATATACTGTGCTAGCTTTACTGTAAGTGGAACACGGTTCAGCTCTGCACAATTCCATCCCAATAATAGGTCTCTGCATGAGCTGTATCATCTGTGACCTTGCCTGTCCTTATATCTTCTCCTACTTATGAATATCATCAACTTTCAATTGTATCAGCTAGAAAAAAAGTGACATGAACGTACCACCCAGAGGGGACTCAGGAATAGCAAGTGCTCGGAAATTACAGAGGCATCTAATTGCCTTGAAAACAGCATAATGTGCCTTACAGGATGGGCCCTCTATGTAGAGGATCTATAACGGTGGACAATAAGCTGTAACTAGGAGGCCATAACAAACGTCTTTTGTAGAATAATGAGTACAGTTTGCTCTCTGCTTGGATCCATTATGCTATGATGATTGAGAGAATTCTGTTTCAGCCTTGGTTTATTTTCATGGTTTATGTTGAGTATCTACTGCACAATTTTATTCCATCATAGAGCTCCTTTTTTATTTCACTTAGCTGTATCCTGGCCAATCCTTATTTTATAAACTCCATCAGCTGCTATGCAGCATTTCTCAATATCGGGCTCCTGGTAGGTGAATAAGTGTACTAGGCTGAATGGTTGGGACATATATCCTGTCGGATGCCATGCTGAGGCATGCGCTGCAGCATTTTTATTGACTTCAGTTGATTCAACAGTACAGGCTGAATGGCGCCTGCAATTTTTTAAGCTGAACCGCATGCTCCCCCACCACTCAACAGTGCTCGCTGCCTGGATTCCTCATTTATTCTCTACAGCTGGACTTGGCAAATGCACAAGATTTCAAAAGAAGTTGGGAATACTACACAATATGAGAGATATTGACAATATAAGAGAACAAATTATTACAGCACACACATGGAAAAAAATGACATTTAACTCCTGCAAAGCTATTTAAAACACCTGAACATTTTCAAAAAATATGGGGATTTGGTTACACCATATGGCTATATAGTGCTTAAGCCCACTTACTGCGACAAAGTACCCCATTATCAGTGGGACCTACGCTATCCATAGAATGGAAGATCCTGCTTCCTGTGTTATAGGAGGAGTCCTTTAGTTCTCCCATATAGAGGAGTGTATTTCTCCCATGGTTCAGAGAAGCAGGATCTTCCATTCTATGGATAGCGTAGGACCCACTAATAATGGGGTACTTTGTCGCAGTAAGTGGGCTTAAGGAGGAAGTAAACCCTGGTGGGTTTTACTTCCTCTTTGTTTCCCTGCAAAGGTAAAGCATAATGGGCTACTATGCATCGCACAGGAGCCTGCGATGTCCCTGATTTCCTCACTGGCGGGGAGAGTCCATTCTTCACCCCTCTTCCTTCCGGGGCCGCAAACTCCGGCTCTGTGACTGGCCGGAGTCGTGTGACGTCACTGTCACGGCGTGACCCCAGCTTGAAACGGCATAGCGTGCCCTTTCAAGACTGCGCATGCACTGAATACATCGGTGCATGCGCAGAAGACAGCGTCGTTCGGGGGAATAGTAAATATCTCCTAAACCGTGTATGTTTAGGACATATTTCAAGCACCTACAGGTAAGCCTTAATCTATACTTGCCTATAGGTGAAAGTGGTCTGTAAGGGTTTACAACCACTTTAAGCACCATATAGCCATATGGTGTGACCAAATCCCCATATTTTTTGAAAATGTTTAGGTCTTTTAAATAGCCTTGCAGAAGTTAAAATGTAATTTAATGCATCTTTTAGGGTGTGCCTCCCAAATCTTTGTTTTACTACACAATATGAACACTGCTATGAGAAGATGGAGTAGGCTGCATCCGAGGTCTGTACTTGTACTGAAGAAATTGATGAAGGGGAGATGGTTTAGGTTCTTATTCTTTTAAAGTAGGTAATATATCAAAATTACAAACAGTACTATGCAAAAAATGTAGGCAGGTGGGAAAAAAAATGCTGTAAATTAGAAACGCCTTCAGAAAAAAAAGTCTTCGTAGTTTATTTTTTACCAGTTAACAAAATTGAAAGTAAATGAACAGATGAGAAATCCAAATCAAATCAATATTTGGTGTGACCACCCTTTGTCTTCAACACAGAATTCATTCTTTTAGGTTTTTGAAGGAACTCGGCAGGTAGGTTGTTCCAAACATCTCTTCTGTAGATGTATGCTGCCTCAAATCCTTTTCATATAATCCCAGACAGACTCCATGATGTTGAGATCAGGCCTCTGTAAGAGCCAAACCAACATTTCCAGGACTCCTTTGTTCTTCTTTACATTGAAGATAGTTCTTAATGACATTAGGTGTATGTTTGTTTGGGGTTGTTGTCCCGCTGCTGAACAAATTTGGTGCCAGTCACCCACCTCACTCATGGTATGGCATAATAGAAAAGTATCTGCCTGTATTTTCCATCATTGAGGACACCATTGATCCTGACCAAATCTCCAACTCCATTTGAACCTCCACCATGCTTCACTGTTGCCTGAAGACACTCATCATTGTACTGTTTTCCAGCCCTTTGTGAACAAACTGCCTCCTGCTACTGCCAAAAAATTCAAATTTTGACTCCTCCGTCTAGAGCACCTGCTGCGATTTTTCTGCACCCCAGTTCCTATGTTTTCGTGCATAGGACATGGAAACAAGGCTAAGTGACTCAACTATCTGGATACATAGAAAGCGCATACTTTAGGACTGCATTCTAGTGGTCAAAGTGTTTGTACTATAGACAAATGTGGTCCTGTGAAATGGATGGACATTAGCTTCTACACAATAATGAAGCTAATGTCCTAATGACTTCAATGAGATGAGTTGTCTGCAACATTATTGAGCATTTAATTCTGTTGCTCAGAGTGGGGCTTAAATGTTAAGATCAGTGTTAAGAGTTAATGTTAGGGTTTAGGAAGGATTGGTGTTACAGCGGAGTATATAACTCCACTGTAGCTAGCAAATACTATGACCGAACTTCCTGAACTTAGCACAACTGCATTGTTTTAAGTTGTAATGGTTCCTGGATATCATTATCAGCTAACGCATTGATTTTACCTGTTGTTTGCTATTTAATCAGGGAGTGTAGACGTAGATGAATGGTTGGTGTAGATCAAGGGCAGATAAGCGACACTGAGAGAAAAGTGATGATGATGGCACCTGCAAGTGACCTTCAGTTCAGAAATCCATTATTTTCATCTCATTTACAGATAGGTCCCTTCCTTGTCCTTTAGAGCTACAGTTCAGCGCATCTAGAACCTATAATATAGATGCTTGACAATTTAATGGAATGATGCCAACTTGACAATGGTGACCAATTAATGGCCAGTCTAATTTGGGAAAAGGTTTATTGATTTCATTTAGGTGGACTTTTCTTTGAATAAATATTTGTAAATGTGGTATGCAAAAAATCCTGCACTTCTAAAGACTCTAACGATCCTAAAGATCCTGCATTTCTAAAAACCCAAAAGACAAAGCCATTAATTGCTCCTTTGTCATAGTCATGTTACATGCAGACTTCAACCATGCCAAAAATGGTAATCTGCATAATTTGTATGGGATTGAATGTTTAGGTGGCTGGTCTGCGTTTACAGTTAGTAAAATGGACTCTGGTTGTGACCACTAGTCACCATTGTGCTTAATAAAACTAAGGCATAGGGTCACCAAAAAACAGGTTTAAACTTTTCATATTTTACCCACTATGTGTATTCACATGTCACTTCTTACAGATCCTTAAAAAGGTCAGGCCCACAGTTCAGATACAATAATTCTCAAAACAATCCTTATCCAATCCTGCATCCTTATAGTTGTTTTGCCATACCAGGTTCAACCAGCAGGTGTCTCTGCAAGTAAAGTCTAAAACTGCACCACCCAGGGGTTCATTTACCCCCATCACTTGAGACATGGCTTTGTTAAAGTATAACTAAAGGGAAAACTTTTTTTTTAGTTTTGGATAGAATGGAGAAGGACTAGAACGTCTGTCAGTTTTTAATGCTGTCTGTGTCCCCATTGACAATATTCTCCTTCCTATTTGTTCTGTTTACCATTATCAACGAAAGTGAAAGAAGATCCCAAATTTTGGGTTGTCCCCAGAAAAGAAATAGAGGGGAACTCTTCCAACAGGGACACTAGTTCTGGTGACCTAGGGGGGGTACACAAGGAATTCTCTTAATTTGCAGGGATTTCCTCTCACTTCCGGCTTGGCTAAAGGACAGGAAGTGAAGGTAAATCTCCGCAATAGGACACAGATGGTGGGAAAAAAAAAATCTTAGCGGCTATAACTATAAAATGAAAAAAAAAAAAGTTTTGCCTATAGTTCTACTTTAAGGCTCCATGCACACTAGCATTTTTATAAGCTCAAAAATGCTGGATGAAAAATGCTGATAATAGCGTTTTTGTGCTGGCTTGTAGTAGCCTTTTAGTAACTTTTAGAAGCTTTTAGGAGCATTAGCATTTTTTTAGCGTTTTTACAGTACATAAGATAAATTAAAAAAGGCTTGAAAAAAAGCTGTTAGGAGCATTTTAGTAGCATTTGGAAGCATTTAGGGTCTTTTTAGGGTTTTATTTCTGCTGAAAAACCGCTCTAAAAAACACGACATAAACCGTTTTTTTTTTCCTGCTCTTTGACACTGAAGCTCAAAAAATGCTAATAGCCTAAAGTAGTGTGCATAGACACATAGGATAACACTACTTAACTTTTAGAAGCAGAAAAAATGCTAATAACCGCTTCTAGGAGCTTAAAAAATTGCTAGCGTGCGTGGAGTCTAATAAGACAGAAAAATGACCAGTGGCGGCCCCTCCATAATCCATGCAAATTAATATTTGCTATTGTCTTCCTGATTCTCATCCCGGCCAATCAGGAAGCGGGTCCTGAGACTTAGGACTCCTGGTCAATCGGGTCTCGGGACCCACTTCCGGTTTGGGTGGGAGGAGAAGCAACAGCCCCGGAGCGAGGAGCAGCAACCCTACCCTGGATCCTTGTCATCTGCCTCCTAAGGTACCTTCCTGTCTCTCTTCCCTTGGGGGGGGGGAAGTGGTGTGGACCGTTTGTTCGGGGGGTGGGTGATTGCTGCCTTTCCGTCCATCTCAGGGGGAGGGGGAATCGGTTGCGTATGGTTTGCTGCACCCCCCCCCCCCAAATATTGAGCACCAGTGGCCACTGCTGATGTCTGTAAATTTTAACACCCCTTCCACCTTTGCTAATTTTGCTATGCATAAGGAAAAGAAAATTCTTCCTCAACCCCCAAAAGTAGTTGTCTCATTTCTTTTCTTTATGAATTATACATTGGATGTTATACATTACAATAAAATCATCCGATCAATCATTCGGTTGAGAGCACAAGCAACTGTGACAATTCTCAATTATGGCATGCCTAGAATGTAACTGTTTTGGAAAACAGTTAAAGGAGATGTATGGGGCTATTAACAAAACAAACCTATATACACAAGACTGCAGCATCGGCGTGATGGTGCAGCTGCCCCAGGTCGGGTCTAAGACTGAGAACTAACCGTTGATTGCTCAGCTATTGATCTTCCTGAAGTGGAGAGCAGTGACCGTCGCCGCTTTCTGTTCTGCCCCTCCAGGGCTCACTGATACGCCACACTGTAGCGGGTGTGGGCACAGCTGGTTCAGCTCTTAGCCATGGTCCTTCCAGAGCCTGCAGCAGCTCTGTGGCATCAGCTGACAAAGGGGTTTAAGCTGCTGTCAGCTGATTCTGGGTCACAGGAGAGTCCAGTGCCAAGTCCAGGAGATTTTAGTAGATTTACAAGTCTGCAGGAATAGATGTCACTATATACAGCAGCAGTATAATTTTTCAAGCTTTACCCTTTATCATAATAAAGCAGTAATTGAGCTCCAGGAAATCGTATTTGCCTGGAACGATATGATGATATCAATCTGCTGCAGATAGGAGGAAGCATTTCCAAACTCTTGTCCCTCAATGATTTCCCTTCTAGATTGTAAGCTCTAACAAGCAGGGCCCCTCTGATCCATCCTGTATTGATTTGTATTGTAAGTGTACTGTCTGCCCTCATGTTGTAAAGCGCTGCACAAACTGTTGGCGCTATATAAATCCTGTATAATAATAATAACAATAAACTACAACATTGTAACAAGTCACAAGGTGAAAGGCTGCAGCAGGGGCTGATCTGTTACCAAGCCCTAGCAAGTGAGGCGAAACATGTCAGGGGGTGTGTGGTTGGTGTAGTGCTGGCTGAGGCCATACACAGCCATATCCACATCTGAATCACTGGGTGAGCAGCACCTTATCCCACAGGGGCTGATCTATGTCAGACATTTGTAAACACAGCCAAGAACTTCAGACACTAGCTTTTACATGATTGTATATTTTTTTTTTAATCAGCATCTCAGTCCAGAAAGTGGATGCTGAAACTGGATAATACCTGAAAAAAGCTTTGTCCTTCTAATGAGAAAATCCGATAAAGGCACTGTCAGGAGAACTGTGATCTCTGCAAGGATAATAAATACCCAGAAGCATCACACTTGCCTATTACTTAGGATGCATGTGCGTACTATGAAAACATTTTTTCTGATGCTATGTCTACATGACCTATTCTGACCAAGTACCTTCTAGCTATCGTTTTTCTGGTGCAGGTTAGAAAATTAGACTTGACACCTTGACACCTGCTTGCTCTCTGCAGAAAGAACATTTTCACTCGTGCACGAGGTTATGCAAACATACATCAGTGACTGCAGGCAAAGGGAGCAATTAAATTATACATAGACATATGACCAGAGACATTCAAACGCTCCACTTGCACTTAAAGAAACAGTCACGATCACGATTTGGCTTGTACAAAAATTTGGAATCATTTGCAATGGAAACATGGGACTTGTCATTGCTGACTTGTTTTTAAAGTTGCATGCTCTGGAACTGTCATCTACATCCTCCCTTTATGACTTTGTGTTTTCTGACTTTTATATCAGATGTCGGGACTTATTCAGGCTGTGGAGAATCCTACAATGGAATATCACAGTTTCCTGAGTTACTAAATAAGGACATTCTCTGCACTGAGACTGTATTCAGATAAATGGACAAATCAGAAATGATTGATTCTTTTGATTCTGGCATGAAGTAGCAGCTCTTCTGTTTGGTTGCACTGTCCTACATCTCAATATGTAACAAGAATTAAAATTGAAGCACCCCACCCCTGCGAAGAGGTCCAGATACAACTTTATTCCAATAAGTCAGGAGTACAATCCCAAAAAGTATCCAATGTGTTTCAGGGTCCAAGGTTTTGGGTGGTCTGCGGGTTTGGCAGCCTAACAAGCTGCTGCTAAGGCCTGTGCTTGTATTTTACAATGGATAAAATACCGTTGTAGGTCCAGTTCATTTCTGGCTTGTTCACATTGTTACCAGTGAAGCCCTGATGAAGGGGGCATGTGGACCCCCGAAACACATTAGCTACCGTATTTATCGGCGTATAACACGCACTTTTTTCCCCTTAAAATCAGGGGAAAATCGTGGGTGCGTGTTATACGCCGATCTCCGCTGATTGGCGCTGTTGACACGATAATGGCATTGCTCCCTTCATCATTATGCTATAAGTACGAGGTCTATGAAGTGGGGCCATGATGTCCTGCATTGAATAGGAGGTCCTGTGGACACCCTTCGAAGTATTGAGTTGAAGGTCACCAAGCCAGGTCCATAAATATATGGCCTACTGAGATTGGTGTAAAAGAACTTGAGTGGTCTCCTGAGAGTAGTGGCTTTTATAACCACAAATCGGGGAGCCAGCTCCATATTAATACCCACTGATTTGGAGTGGGATGCTTATAATAATGTGATATGTGTCCACAAACTTTGACAATATAATGTATGTGAGCTGTCCTTTGAAGCCTAATGCCCTGTACACACGATCGGATTTTCCGACGGAAAATGTGTGATAGGACCTTGTTGTCCGAAATTCCGACCGTGTGTAGGCTCCATCACACATTTTCCCATCGGATTTTCCGACACACAAAGTTTGAGAGCAGGATATAAAATTTTCCGACAACAAAATCCGTTGTCGGAAATTCCGATCGTGTGTACACAAATCCGACGGACAAAGTGCCACGCATGCTCAGAATAAATAAAGAGATGAAAGCTATTGGCCACTGCCCCGTTTATAGTCCCGACGTACGTGTTTTACGTCACCGCGTTTAGAACGATCGGATTTTCCGACAACTTTGTGTGACCGTGTGTATGCAAGACAAGTTTGAGCCAACATCCGTCGGAAAAAATCCTAGGATTTTGTTGTCGCTATGTCCGAACAAAGTCCGACCGTGTGTACAGGGCATAAATCCGGGCTCTATACTTTTCCCCACCAGTGGCTCCTTACCTCCCCCAAAGGTTCCTCCAAGCTGTATGTTATGCTATAATATTATTATTATTATATTATTATATACTTACCTTTTAGAAAGTCCTTGCTTTTCTCTAGGCTAGGTGGTCCTTAGTAAGGTTATTTCAGCAGCTGCATTTTTGAAAAGGGTCAGGGACTAAAACAAAATGGTGCTTTTTGCTTCAATAGACTTCAATGAAGAAGTTGCAGAAAAGCAGGTAGTGTTTTTTTTTTACCGCAATTTGCATTTTTTAATTCACCCAACAACAAATTGGCTGAAAAAAAAGCATCAAAAATGCAAAAATGCATCAAAAAGCACTGCAGAAACCGATCGAAATCAAACTGCAGAGGTGTGAACCAAGCCTAAAAGTTTGCTATTCACACGCTTTAATTCAAGACCAATAGGGCGTACACACGGTCGGACTTTGTTCGGACATTCCGACAGCAAAATCCTAGGATTTTTTCCGATGGATGTTGGCTCAAACTTGTCTTGCATACACACGGTCACACAAAGTTGTCGGAAAATCCGATCGTTCTAAACGCGGTGACGTAAAACACGTACGTCAGGACTATAAACGGGGCAGTGGCCAATAGCTTTCATCCCTTTATTTATTCTGAGCATGCGTGGCACTTTGTCCGTCGGATTTGTGTACACACGATCGGAATTTCCGACAACAAGGTCCTATCACACATTTTCCGTCGGAGGCACAAGAGTAATGTGGCGGCAGCTCCAGATGGATAGTGTGCATTAGGCCTTGTTTACACAAGCAGAAGGAAGGTAAAAGCAGGCCGCCAACCACCTACCTAAGAGATAACATACAGGTGGAGGGGGCTGAACATATGCCATGGTAAATTTAACATGGCACTCTTGAGTTTGCCTGTCAAACTGGCCCATTGAAATTAATGTGGCCAATGCCACAGCTGCCAAGGCTCCCCTTGCGGTGTTAGCGCAGTAATCCCCTTCAAAATTTGTTAGAAACAAAAAACAGGTATTCAGGAAGCGGAAATACCGCCCACTAAATGCCGGCAAACCACTGCTGTTCCGCCCTCTAACAAGTGAGCCTGAGCTGCTTTTTTTTTTTTTCTTTTTTAATTTAAAGGGTAAATGAAGGCTAAAAATTATGAAAAGGTCATTATTGCAGAAAAGAAATACAATGTCTCTTTTGCAATAAAATACACTTATCTACCTGTTCACAATCCTGCAGAATGTACATTGAGCTGTGCATACACAGTTAAAGTGGGAGTAAACTCCCATGCATGAATTTTACCTTTAGGTAAGCCTTATTATGTACAGTATACAGTTTAGGAGATATTTACTGTAGATGAAACCAGTGACGTCACCGGCGCATGCAAACGGCGGCTCCCACGCGCATGCTTGGGAGTGATTTCATTGTGGCTCTGGCCACTCACACAGCCGGAGTCTGCGAACCCAGAAGGAAGACCGGGTGAAGATGGAACCCTTGTCAGCAGTGACAGCGCGCCGCTGGAGGGCTTCGTTCTAAGGTAAGTTGCACATAATGTGCTAGTATGCGATGCAAACTAGCACATTGACATTGCCTTGCAGGTTTAACCATTTGCTGACCTCCGCACGCCGATATACGTTGGCACAATGGCAGCGGTGAGCAAATGGGCGTACCTGTACGTCCCCTTTAAGAGCCGGGGATAGCAGGCGCACGTGCCCGCCACGTACAGTGTGACTGTGCCCGCAGGACCAGCGGACTCTGTGCCCACAGGACCGGCGGACTCGATGTCCGCTGGTCTCCCGGCGATCGTGTCACGGAGCCTCAGAACGGGGAAGTGCCTATGTAAACAAGGCATTTTCCCCCTTCTGGCTTGTGTCATGACAGAGATCACTGCTCCCGCTGTCATGTGACTTGAAGCCCATCCCCCCCACAGTTAGAATCACTCCCTAGGAAACACTTAACACCTTCATTGCCCCCTAGTGGTTAACCCCTTTCACTGCCAGTGTCATTTACACAGTAAGCAGTGCATTTTTATAGCACTGATCGCTGTATAAATGACAAAAATAGTGTCAAAAGTGTCCGATGTGTCTGCCATAATGTCGCAGTCCCAATAAAAATCGCAGATCGCTGCCATTACTAACAAAAAAAAATTAAAAATAAAAATGCTATAAACCTATCCCCTATTTTGTAGACGCTATAACTTTTGCGCAAACCAATCACTATACGCTTATTGCGATTTTTTTTTTTTTTTTTACCAAAAATATGTAGAAGAATACATAGCCTAAACTGAGGAAATTTTTTTTTTTTTTTAATATATTTTTGGGGGGTATTATAGCAAAAAGTAAAAAAATAATGCGTTTTTTTTTCAAAATTGTTGCTCTTTTTTTGTTTATAGCACAAAAAATAAAAACTGCAGAGGTGACCAAAAGAAAGCTCTATTTGTGGGAACAAAAGGACGTCAATTTTGTTTGTGTGCAACGTCGCACGACCGCACAATTGTCAGTTAAAGCGA
Organism: Lithobates septentrionalis; assembly: GCA_037952835.1. NCBI lineage: Eukaryota > Metazoa > Chordata > Amphibia > Anura > Ranidae > Lithobates > Lithobates septentrionalis. The sequence goes on from JBBDGP010001003.1 coordinate 1,291,183, forward strand.
CGCAGTGCCGAATCGCAAAAAGTGCTCTGGTCAGGAAGGGGGTAAAATATCCCGGGGCTGAATCGGAAAAAAAAAAAAAAAAGGCAGCGGTTTTCTACCGCTTTAAAGTTTACATTCTGGTACACTGGCAGTGTGTCGGGAAGACTGCACTCCTTCACCGGCCAATCAAAGTGGTCAAAGTCCAGCATCTGAAAGAACCCAGGGTAAAGATGCTGGTGCCAGCGAGGGATCTCACGGGCATCGGGACCACCTTTGGAGCATAGGTGAGTATTTGTGCCTTTAGTTCCACTTTAACCCAAAAAAAAATAGCCCATAATCAGGCTTTCTAGTTTTATGCATGTCACCAATGGCAGCCAACATATTCTCTCAGTACAGTTTTCCTTTTAAAGAATACAGTATGTAGCTATAATAGACTATTACTTGTGCGGGGGAAATGCAAGGTCTAGAACGATCCGTGTCGGAGGATTATGGAAACAGCATGTGTGGAGATGGAAGGAGGGAGAAAAAACAGTTTGTCCTGACATTTGTGGCCTTTTAATTAATATTCCACATTAATCTGGCAGCAGTTCAGCAAATTAATGCACATTCAGCATGTCAATACACTTTCATTACCCTCCATGCAGCGTGAATAGCCGGGGCCCTGGTGATCACTGCAAACACTTAATCATTACTAGTCAAATAGCTGTCACCACGTCTTTCAAAGCAATGAATATGTATGGTCTCCTTTCTGTGCACCGGAGGAATAGTAACACAGAGTACTATGTACCTATATCTCAAAGTGCTTGAAGTTCGAGTTCAAGCGTAATTCGTGTTCATGACGTCTGTCTTAACAGCAGGAGTCGTTCTTTATGCCAATTGTAAGGACAAAATCCAGCAAAATAAACATGCAGTAATAAAGCCCTTGGTTTAAAGCTGAGCTGAAAGCAAATAGGATTTGTATTTCTGTTCATCCAGTGCTGAGATTTAAACAGCCTTGTCAGTCAGCAATTGCTGGCCTGACTGTATCTTGGCAACACTCAGCTAGGACCCCTCCTGTACCCCGCCCTGTGATTGGGCAGTGAAGGAGCAGCAGCAGATTGATAAGCTCCTCTTTCTGTCCATTTCTGCCAGCGTGTTCCTTGTTGGCAGATACATGCAGGATAACTAAACTAACCACATATTTTTTTCTTTATGCCTTGCGACGTGATTAGGTTTCAAACAGGGCCTTACCATGACAGAAATACGAAGCTGCCATCATTTAATTTAACTTGTTCTTCAAAGTTTAAGCTCTGGAGTTGTGGCCACATCTTCGTTTTTCAGGTCATTGACCCAAGGGATAAGGATGACCGTTTGCACCTTTAAAATTAAAAATGGTCATAGATGAATTGTTTTTTCTTTTAATCAGCCAGCTGCCTGTTTTAAAAAAAAAAATGGATTTCCCCATCCACTCTTCCATTGTCAGAATACACTGATCAGTGCTGCAGCCATTGGTTGCATGCGCTGATCAAGTGAAACCTTTCCAACAGTCCCATTGGAGAGGAGCTGGCTGATGGATCCTCTCTGGAGCAGGAACAGCCAGCGGGTTGAATCTCTTGTTAAATGACTGTTTATTGAATGTTTCCAATTGCTTACATACAAAAATCTATAGGATTGCAATACCATAACAAGAAATGTATATTAATACATAGTATCTGCGATTGAAACAATATCAAAAATAAACAATAACTAGGGTTGCATTGACACCGTTTTTTTTTTTTTATCGGTGAGTACGAGTACCAATACTTTTGTTCAAGTACTCGCTGATACCAAGTACAGATAATTTGCAGTGCAATTTGCGCCTACACAAAATAAATGGGCGCAAATCGCACTGCACTGCATGTAATTTGAACAGGAATGCAGTGCGCTTCCTGTCCGAATCCCATGCGATTTTCCCCCACTGCTCCTGTGTGGGTGTGTAGAAAGAGAAAAGCGCCATCTAGTGGACAGTTTATTAAAAAATGTTGGAACTCGCATTAAAGCGGAGCTCCAGTCCCCATAAACTTTTTTTTTTTTTTTTTTCAAAAAAGCTCCCAGTGATTGTTTTTACTTGTACATTTACATTTGAATACTGTTAGAACAGTATTCATGCTGATTAGTCTTAAATCTTTAAAAATGTACCTGATCTCGGAAGCAGGCAGGTGGCCATCTATGATGTGGGTATCCGAAGCCCACAGCTGGCTACCCAGCATGCACCTCCCGATCTCTTGCCTGCGCAGTAATGACACCGTGTGGTGCAGCTGATTGCAGGCTCTCATCTATCCCAGGAGTCTTCCCAAAGACTCCTGGGATAGATGACGGCAATAGCCCAGGAGTCAATGGGAACCACCTAATGATGTCATTACCTAGGCAGCCAGGACAGGAAGTGCATTCCGAAGATATATATAAAAAAAGGTATATAGAAACCAAAAAAATATCCATTTAGCACTGTACACCGGGGGGGGCGGGGGGGGGGGGGGCATTGGAAACAATGGAAGTGTTAAAAAAAAAAAAAGACTGGAACTCTGCTTTAAGTACTTATCTGGTCAAATGCAAAATCTGCATTGTGTCCTGGTCCCACCAATGATAGAAAATCCTGGCCGCTGGAGGTGTTCACAGGGCTTGAGCACAAGTTTTGGGACCCCAGTGGGTATAGGGCAGAAGTGATGTCAGCTTGGGGGCGGAGTGTCTTTACATCTCCTTCAGCCCTGTAATCACCTCCAGCGGCTGTGATTTGTTTTCAGTGGGACCGGGACACCTATGAATTTGTCAAGATACAGTATGTCCTTAATGTGAGGTCTAACATTTGAAATAAATTGCCCATTAGATGCCCACCTTTCTTTATACAGACACAGGAGGGGTGGGGGAAACCACATGTGATTTATACAGGAAACTATTGGTATTGGGAGCATTTTCACGAGTACTCATGAAAATGATTGGTATTGGCACCGATAACTATCATGATCGGGGGCCATCTTCTGCTTAGACTTCAATCAGCTGCCTATCGTTCTGTTCTGTTGTTGATGGATGGGCAGCCCATTAATGTCTACATAGCAGACTAGCGCTTTTATTCCATTAGAAAGCTCTCATGGTTTACCTTAATCTGAGTTCTCCATAATGCCCTGCTTTCAGTGTAGTTCCTAAAACCTGTGCTGTGTAAACTCCCTATTATCTCCTTCCAGCTTTTCCAGACACATTCAAACTTCAGGACCAGAATCTGTTTGGTGGCCATCTAAAATCTCTTAGTACTGCCATATTTGTTTTATCAGGCTTTCTGTACATCAGAGAAGCCAGCAGTGTGTGTTCCAGCATCACAACCAGACATGTTCCAGGATCACTAGTTTATTGACAAAGGAGGAATGGTCTGGTATACTACAACAATAAGTATTTGACAAAGTGCAGTACTGAGCAGATTGTCTGCAAAACTTGTAGGTATCTCAAAGATTATTATAGAGGTGCACCAATAAAGTATCTAAAGCCAACTCCTAATTTTGGATAAAGTAGGGGGAGGGGGTAAAAGTGCTGTGTCTTATTAGGGATTTCACTTTACTTCCTGCCCTGTAGACTCAGGAGGAAGTGAGAGGATATATTTCCCATGTGAGGGAAATTACCTCTTAGACATTTTTCATGGGAACAACTGTCCCTGTAGGAAGATGTCCCTTCTATTCCTCTTTTCATGGTAATTCAAAATGTATCCTTCCTTTCATTTCCTCTGAAATTTGTGATCACAACAGCTAGAGAGAGAACGCAGACAGCAGTAAAAACCTAACAGAGGTTCTAGCCTTTCCACACCACCCCAGCAGCCCTTTACCTCAGTAGAACAGCTGTGGCATAGTTGAGGGCCCATTTACATTTTTGCAGTGTGTTAAAAGAGAAGTATGGGATTTTTTTCCCCCAATCATACTTACCCAGGTAGATGCAGCATCGATTCCCTGCCTGCTCTATCACAGAGAACCGAGTGATCGATCGCTCCGTTCTCACAGCTCCCCAAGCAGAGAGCTGGTGACTGCCGGTCGCCGCTCTCTGCTCTGCCCCCCCCCCCCTCACTCACTGGAGCGCTGAGCTGTGGAGGGGGCAGGAGTGGCCGGCTCAGGCTCTCAGCGGCTTGCTGAGAGGCTGAGCCACTGAGTTGGGTGCCGGTCCAGGCATGAGGGCGAATCCTGACTTCATTGTCACGATATTGCCTGAGCCTGGACCGAATCTGTGACATCAGCCAACAGTGGGCTTCAGCCCACTGTCTGCTGAAAACGGGTCACAGGAGTGCAAAAAGAACTGCGCTCCTGTGATCCATAGGAGAAGTACAGCCAAATGAGCTTTGGCTGTACTTCTCCTTTAAGGCAGCCCATTGAAATTATCATATGCCAACTCACCAAAAAGTCCCAAAATCAAATGTGCCACAAAATTAGTAAAGCAACCCACTGTGATGTATTGCCTTGCATTGCACTACATCACATGTACATTGCCTTAGTCCATAGGGGTGCCATTTGAAACTGCAACACATAACATTGGTTGCCATGCATTGCAGTAGTTTAACTGGGCTCTGAATGTTTGTTTCTTCCACAGAAATCCTCTGCAGCCCTGACTAGGCTTGTTCAGCTGTATAAGGCTGTCCTTCAAGCATCTGCAGTCTCAGAATATGATTCTGTAGAAGTCTATTATTATACGAGATTTTTATAGCGCCAACAGTTTACGCAGCGCTTTACAATGTATAAGGGGGACAACACAATTACAGTACAGTTCAATACAAAAGGTACAGGAGGGCCCTGCTTGTAGAGCTTACATTCTAAAGGGAGGGGGTGGTGGTACAAAAGGTAATAGCTTCAAAGAATGATTTGATGGGGGTGGCTATGGGAGCTCACTGTGCAGGCGCAGCCAGAGGGGAGGGGGATTCCTGCTGGAGAGGTTGTAAACATTGGAGCAAGCTAGGGCTTTGCTACGGAGGTATGCAAGCGACTGGGATGGGGGTTTTAGTGTAGATTACCGTATTTATCGGCGTATAACACGCACTTTTTTCCCCTTAAAATCAGGGGAAAATCGCAGGTGCGTGTTATACGCCGATCCCATGCGATCCCGAGCTGTCACATCTTCAAAATCGCCGACCGCGATTTGAAAATGGCACCGCCGGCGCCGAAATACACAGAGCCGGTCCTCGGCGGCTCTCGTTCACTTTTGGCTCCACTCGTAGCCCCGAGCGGAGCTATCCGATCCTACTCTGCTAGGTTCGGATAGCTCCGCTCGGGACTACGAGTGGAGCCGAATTTGAACGAGAGCCGCCGGGAAGAGCCGAGGACCGCCTCTGTGTATTTCGGCGCTGGCGGTGCCATTTTCAAATCGCGGTCGGCGATTTTGAAGCCCAGGATGGCAGGGATAGAGGATCGAAGGCTGCACTGGGGAAGGCTGCACTGACAAGGCTCCACTGGGGAAGGCTCCACTGGGGAAGGCTCCACTGGGGAAGGCTCCACTGGGGAAGGCTCCACTGGGGAAGGCTCCACTGGGGAAGGCTCCACTGGGGAAGGCTCCACTGGGGAAGGCTCCACTGGGGAAGGCTGCACTGGGGAAGGCTGCACTGGGGAAGGCTGCACTGACAAGGCTGCACTGGGGAAGGCTGCACTGGGGAAGGCTGCACTGACAAGGCTCCACTGACAAGGCTCCACTGGGGAAGGCTCCACTGGGGAAGGCTCCACTGGGGAAGGCTCCACTGGGGAAGGCTCCACTGGGGAAGGCTGCACTGGGGAAGGCTGCACTGGGGAAGGCTGCACTGGGGAAGGCTGCACTGACAAGGCTGCACTGGGGAAGGCTGCACTGACATGGCTGCACTGACATGGCTGCACTGACATGGCTGCACTGACATGGCTGCACTGACATGGCTGCACTGACAAGGCTGCACTGACATGGCTGCACTGGGGCAAGGCTGCACTGATGGGCATTTAAATGTAAGTTTTTTTTCTCCTTAAAATTCCCTCCTAAATTGGGGTGCGTGTTATACGCCGGTGCGTGTTATACGCCGATAAATACGGTACTTCTTGTGGGATAGGTTGGTTGGTTTAGCATTAGTTTTATTACAGGTACAACAGAGATATCAACGTGGGACAGCAGTTTATAGGCCGATAATAAAATGGCACTTGTGGCAAAAACCGGTAGATGAGTAGGAGGCATGCATTAAATCGTGGTACTGGTAATTTTGCCAACATTTTAGAAACTGTAACCAAAAAAACTAAAAAAAAAAAAGTTTTGTACTTGTTTAAACTAGCAGTGCAATGTTTACTTTTTTTTTTAAACTTTATTTGAAGTGTCGCATACATTGTTCTCCAGTGTGGTGTCATGCGGTGCTATCTACTGCACTGCAGAAAAATGTAGCATGTCTCAGCAGATTTGTGGTGTGGACAGGGCACCCAGAGTACAATGTTTTTTATGTGCTTTTATGGTGACTGGCATTAATCCAGTGTTGGAAAAAATGACATTTACTGCACACAGTATGAACAAGACCTTGCTGTATAATATACATATAAACATATCAAGACCTAGAAGTTATGTAGAGAAGAGAGCTGGGTCAGATCTCTTGTGAATGAGAGGAATCGAGGGAGATTTGAACATCATGCAGGAGAGAGGGGTAAAAATTAGGGTGACTCCATGGACTTTAGGGTTAGTACAGCTGTTCTTTTTTTTAAATTAAAATCTGAGTGCAACTTTAAATGACAGCTGTACCTTTTGGAGCCGCAGTGTCGCCCAAAAAAATCTGTTCTGTGCCATTGGGGCAAAACTAATGTAAATAAGCTATATTCTTTGCTGTCCAAAAATAGCATTTAACCACTTACTTACTGGGCACTTAAACCCCCCTCCTGCCCAGACCAATTTTTAGCTTTCAGCGCTGTCGCACTTTGAATGACAATTGCGCGGTCATACAACACTGTACCCAAATGAAATTTTTATCATTTTTTCCCCACAAATAGAGCTTTCTTTTGGTGGTATTTAATCACAGCTGGGGTTTTTATTTTTTGCTAAACAAACAAAAAAAGATGGAAAATTTTGAAAAAAAAAAAAATCATGTTTAATAGTTTGTTATAAAATTTTGCAAACAGGTCATTTTTCTCCTTCATTGATATGCACTGATGAGGCGGCACTGGTGGGCACTGATAGGCTGCACTGATGGGCACGGATAGGCACAGATAAGGCGGCACTGATAGGCACAGTTAAGGCGGCACTGATAGGCACAGTTAAGGCGGCACTGATAGGCACAGTTAAGGCGGCACTGATGGAGACAGATAAGGCAGTACTGATGGGCACAGATAAGGCGGCACTGATGGCCACGGATGGGCGGCACGGATAGGTGGCACGGATAGGTGGCACGGATAGGTGGCACGGATAGGTGGCACGGATAGGTGGCACAGATAGGTGGCACTGATGGGGGGCACTGATGGGGGGCACTGATGGGTGGCACTGATGGGCGGCACTGATGGGCACTTATGGGCACTGGTAGGTGACACTGATGGGCACTGATAGGTTGCACTGATGTGGGTGCTGATGGGTGGCACTGATGTGGGTGCTGATGGGTGGCACTGATGGGTGGCACTGTGGGCACTGATGGATGGCACTGTGGGCACTGATGGGTGGCACTGTGGGCACTGATGGGTGGCGCTGATTGATTGTGGGCACTGATGGGTTAATCTGGTGGGCACTGGTAGGCAGCACTGCTGTGTTACAAGATCGCCGTAATCGGGACTGATGTCCCGATCACGGCCGCCGGTGATCGGGTTTTTTTTTTCCTCCTCACGCTGTCAGCGCGAGGAGGAAAATAGCCGATTACCGGCTCTGTTTACATCACATGATCAGCTGTCATTGGCTGACAGCTGATCATGTGGTAAGGGGTTGGGACCAACCCCTTACTCTGATCTGTGATCAGGCGAGTCTCATAAACTCGCTGATCACCGAGCGCGCCGCGCGCGCCCTGCAGGGGGCGCGCAGGCCGCTCGTGCACGGGACGACGTCAATGGACGTAGTCCCGGCAATTTAGATCCGCGCTGTTGCCGTCATTTGGCAATGGCCCGGATCTGAAGCAGTTAAATGGAACATATACCACATTTGGCCACTAGATGTAGCTAAGTATCATAAGAATTTCCTATAACACTAAGGGGTTATTTACGAAAGGCAAATCCACTTTGCACTACAAGTGCACTTGGAAGTGCAGTCGCTGTAAATCTAAGGGGTAGATCTGAAATGAGTGGAAGCTCTGCTGATTTTATCATCCAATCATGTGCAAGCTAAAATGCTGTTTTTTATTTTCCTTGCATGTCCCCTTCGTATCTACGGTGACTGCACTTCCAAGTGCAATTTCAGTGCACTTGTAGTGCAAAGTGGATTTGCCTTTCGTAAATAACCCCCTAAGACCCCTTTCTCGCTGGGGTGCTTTTGGGCTAAAAAAAAGTGCCTGAAAAATGCTTCCCCTACAACCCCAGTTTGAGAGCTGGAGTGCTTTCACACTGGGGCGGTGCGCTTGCAGGACGTTAGAAAAAGTTCTGCAAGCAGCATCTTTCGGGCGGTGGAGGAGTATACACCGCTCCTGCCCATTGAAATGAATGCAAAGCAATTCGGCAGCGGCGCTACACTGGTGCATTTAACCCTTTATTCGGCCACTAGCGGGGGTCAAAAGTGCCCTGCTAGCAGCCGAATAGCGCCGCTAAAATGAAGGTATAGCACCGCTAAAACTAGCGGCGTTTTACCATCAACGCCCGCCCCAGTGTGAAAGCAGCCTTAGCACCATCTAGTAACCAAACGCAGTATTTTCAGTTCAAAATCAATTAATTACATTCGAACAGCACAGGATATAAGCTATTTACATTTTTTTTTGCCCCATTTGCACAGAACAAATGTACATGCACAGTCACTGGGTGGATGGCTTTACAAATACTTTATAAATCACCCCTATATTATTCTCTGGGCTTAAATGCACTTGAAAAGAGCTTAGCTAGGGGTGACTATCTTTCACCCTTGCTCTTCTGTTCTCTCATTTAAAATGCCAGCATGGTCACACTGGGGGTTATTTACTAAAGGCAAATCCACTTTGCACTACAAGTGCAAAGTGCACTTGAAATTGCACTGAAAGTGCACTTGGAAGTGCAGTCACTGCAGATCCGAGGGGGACACGCAAGGAGAATAATGGCGGGGGCCATATGATGTCCAGCAGGATAACATGCCGCCGTGCGCCCGCGGGGGCGCGCATCGCGGCGATCGGTGGAGCGGTGTGTCAGTCTGACACACCGCTCCACCGATCTTGGTAAAGAGCCTCTGGCGGAGGCTCTTTACCACGTGATCAGCCGTGTCCAATCACGGCTGATCATGCTGTCTATAGGAAGAGCCGTTGATCGGCTTTTCCTCACTCGCATCTGACAGACGCGAGAAGAGGAGAGCCGATCGGCAGGTCTCCTGACAGGGGGGGTCTGTGCTGATTGTTTATCAGAGCAGCCCCCCCTCAGATGACCACACTGGACCACCAGGGTTCGCCACTAGGACCACCAGGGAAGGGGGCAACATGTGGATGGCCAGGTATGTACCCCATGGCCATCCGCATGTGCCCAATGTGCCCAGTCAGTGCCCAATCTGTGCCAATCAGTGCCCACAAATGGGCACTGATTGGCACCATTATATTGCAGTGATGCCCAGCAATGCCACCCTTAGGGGCATCAGTGGCACCAGTGTCATCAGTGCCACCAATCAGTGTCCATCGGTGCAACCTGTCAGTGCCCATCAGTGCCCACCTATCAGTGCCCATCCATGCCACCAATCAGTGCCACCCATAAGTACCCATCAGTGCCACCCATAAGTACTCATCAATGCCACCTACGAGTGCCCATCAGTGCCGCCTATGAGTGCCCATGGGTGCCACCTATGAGTGCCCATCAGTGACGCATACCAGTGCCACCTCATCAGTGCCACCTCATTGGTGCCCATCAGTGCCGCTGTATCAGTGCCCGTCAGTGCAGCCATATCAGTGCCCGTCATTGAAGAAGAAAACTTACTTATTTACAAAAATTTTTAACAGAAACAAAGAAAAACTTGCTTTTCTTTCAAAATTTTCAGGCTTTTTTTATTTGTTGCGTAAAAAATAAAAACCGCAGAGGTGATCAAATACCACCAAAAGAAAGCTCTATTTGTGGGAACAAAATGATAAAAAAATTGTTTGAGTACAGTGTAGCATGACCGCGCAATTGTCATTTAAATTGTGACAGCACTGAAAGCTGAAAATTGGTCTGGGCGGGAAGGTGTCTAAGTGCCTGGTATTGAAGTGGTTAAAATCCCAGCAAGTATACACAAGGTTGATGGAAATTTACTATGAAATGTAAAATAAGTTATGCACAGCATAGATTAAAGCTGGAATATAGATTTCCCTACAGATAATATTTCACTGTGCTGTGTTGGTATTCCCGGCTTTCTTGGAAGGAAGAAGGAGCTCAGCGAGGAATAAGTGGCAGTTGACATTAGTTTGCATGACCCATGACAGGTGGTAGTTTCTTAGAGATGTTATGACACACTCCATTGTGTATATTCTTCGGCTGTTGTGGATTGGCAGTTGATAGGAGGTACATAATGATGCTAAAGCACAGCAGTTTGACCTCTGTATTACATGTTATATTCAGTTAGGCGATCTAAAAATAACTGCTTTACTAAATTCAGCCTCATACCTAGATATAGCAATTGTCTTCCAACTGCTGCAGCGTACATACCTACATGCATTTTACCAAGTACAAGACTGAAGGGATTGATTGGAAATGAATAATACATGAAGGGGATAGTGAAGGTTTTTTTTTTTTTTTCCTCTCTGCGCAAATCCAGCCGCATTTCTCCTGAATGCAGCTACTAATTGGACATCTTTCAGCACAGTCAATAATAATGCCGCCCTGGATTACGCCAGTGTTTACCAGACTAGCAGAGATTAAGAACTTGTCAGGAAGATATTAAATGAGGCTCAGGAAATGCTTTATGTTGGGATTTAGATGTGTCACTCTATAAGAATAACTATGCTTTACATCACCGGAAAAAATGCAGATGGGCTGCACAAAGTACAGAGCTTTCTATTCTATTGTCTATCTTAATTAAAGGGGAAAGTAAAATGAGAAGCAGTGTACCTATATTTAAAGAACTACTTTATGAAACTCTTGGGAACGTATAATGCTATTCACAAATCATTGTATGCGTAGCAGGCTGATCAGGTCAGGCATAGGCATACTGACCTTTAAACTGGTTCCAGGTAGGTAGACACATCAATGGCTGACAATAACAGAAGTGAAAGGTTGATCATAATAAGCACAGACAAGCTAAGTACATACACAATGCCAGTAATACAGGGCATGTATCAGACTCCTACTTACCAGACCGGTGAGTCCGCTTTGGGCAGAGAGTAGGCTCCCTTACGCGTCCGACTCGCGGCCCCTGGTAAGGTAACAGGAAGCACAGGAGTGCGGAGTGGTATGAGAGCCTGTGAACTAGAGTCCAGATGCTGGTGGAATAGCAGTCTATGAACAGCAGGTGCAGGCTGGAACACAGGCGATGAGACTGAGCAGGATGGTCAGGAGACAGGCTGGGTTCGGCAACAGACGGGCAACAAGGTACAATAGGAGCAGGCAGAAGCGGAGTCAAACAGGCCAAGGTCGGGTACAGGCAGCAAGAAGGGGAATCCAAGAGCAATCCGGGTCGTCAGGAGATCAGGTAAACAGGAAGACAAGACAGGAAACAGGAACTACGGCACAGGAAGCTGATGATCAGGCAGCATTGAACAGAGTGCCTGACAAACTTAAATAGGCCGGCTTGCTCACAAGCACTCCCTCTGGTGGCCAATCCCATGACCAGCAAGGTGAGCTCTCTGACAGCATGAATAGTCAGGCAGACCTCCTATCCAGGGCATAATCAGACAGAATAAAACTGGCCATGTACAGATACACCATAATCCGATTCCGCCATCCACACATATACAGCATGGATGATCGAACCTCCCGCTGTGACTATTGTATTTTCATAGCCCCCCCACCCCAGCTGTCAAACAACCCGAACAGTGACTTCACCTTTTTTGACAACAATTTACTCCCCCGGCTCCCTCCTCTTCCAAGGGGATGTGAGATGGGAGGCAGCTGACATCTGACATGGCCCCCCACTGACTAAATTTTGGCCTGTTCCTTTAGGAACCAGCCAAATTGCGTATAGCAGAGTTGACATACTCAACATTATGGGCCGCATCAGCATTATGGTTGCACTCAAAGGGCCAGTTGTAATCTCTAAGATTAGATGTCTAGAGCTGCCCCCCTCCCCCACCATCAGAAGAGTTCCCACCCTCTCTTACATCACAGTGCACTCCCTTCCCTTGTGCCGGGAAGTAGCTGGGGGCAGAGCTAGGAAGCAGAAGGTGCAGAGTCTGGAGAAGTATCAGAGGAGACCTGGAGTCTGCTGAATGCCAAGACTAGGGAAGGCAGAGATGAGGGGGTGCTGAGACTGCATAGAGAGGTGCAAGATCTGTATGTAGGAGGAGTTCTGTCCTCCTCTTTGCTGCTGATTGCTGAGACAAGGTGGGGGCAGAGACAAGGGAGGTCCTGCAGCAGCAGGAGAGGTACGAGGGCCACATGGAATGTCATAGTGGGCCGGGGTTTGACGCATCTGGCGTATAGTGTTTGGCCAGCTTAAAGAGGAACCGCAGTATGCTCACATAATTTGTAATAAAAACATCTTTGCCATTTTGAAGCTTCCATCCAACCACTTTGCATATTATGTCATATATACTATAATTCTGTACTTGCCAAATATGCTGCAGAGATCTCCCTCCACTGAGTCTGGCTGCAATCATTTTAACTATGGGCAGCTGAAGCTGCTGCCTGTTTACTTCCTGGATTTACACAGACACACATCCAGCTCTGCAGCTCTCATTGGCCCTCTTATGACTCATCCCCCCTCTCCCTTCCTGGCATCCCTCCTCTCTTCCTGGCAAACTCTCACTAGAGTGATAGAAAGCTGTGCACGATGTTATAAGCCTAGGCTTTTTACCAGACAATTAATAGGAAGTGGGCTGTATAAGGTATTTACTGGCAGAAAAAAAATGTTTTACTATCCAAAGTTAAAACAACAAGGGCAGAAGATTTAATAGACGGAAAGTTGAAAAAATGACTGAAGTTTTGCTTTAACGTGTTAATCAGACACAAGCTGAATGTCCAGCAGTCTATTTAGGAACTCTTAATTGAGACAGATGTGCACCGCAAATACCTGAGCAGCAGTGTTGAGTAACAGTCAGCAGATGGCGAGGTTCAAAGCTGATTATTTTATACACAGACTGATTTAGGCAAGATTTAAAAAAAAAAAATACTCTTTGAATGCAGGTAACATTACAGCATTAAAGAAACAGAACAAAATTGCTGACAACAAGATATCTGTGAAAGTGATTCTCCAAGTTATTGGAAAAATCTTTTTGGCAGATGTTACATAAAATGATCTATAAAAACATTCCTGTTTGCTTACCTACAATCATTTAGATAAAAAATATTTAATAAAAGTTCCTGAACAGTTGCTACATAGGGAATAATAAAAATAGGAAGTGGGAGTTCCCCCTACTCCTTTGTCCGGAAGACACATACTGGACATTATTTTGGTATTTGGCTTAGGAGAAGATTTGGTTTATATAATGACACTCTTTTAAACCATTAGAAATGAAGAGCGGTGGGGTGAAGGTTGAGGGGTGGGGGTAAGGGTTATAAAAACATCCATGTCATTAGAAACTATAGAAACGGATCTTCAACACATACATTTTTTTTGTACACTGAAATTGGTATGTCCTTTACATTTGTAAGACCTGCAAATATGGATTGAAATGACATCTATAGACTTCAGCAGTTATAAAGACCCCAGTGACAATCAATGGTATAAATTATACATGGCTTCATTCTATTGATTGAAATTTCAAACAGACCCGTTTAATGTCAGTCATGTCACTAAAAACCATGTACACCCTCATGATTGAAGATGTTCTTAAATCTTTTCCATATTTTTATTCAGCAGAGCTACATGAAATAGCCCAGACGTGTGAGCTGGGTGATATAAGACTGCCTAGAGTTGAAGATATTAAGGAAAAGTTGAGGTGTTACCCCAAGCTTTAGTGTTTCTAATCTATACTAGTAACTTGATAGCTCAACTCTGATTGGTTACCGAGGGAAACACAAAGGTTTCCCTTTTCTTACATTTATACATGAGAACAATTAAAACTTTGGGAACAAAAGAACTAAACTATGCAAAACTTGGAAGTCTCAACATTAACCCCTTCTTGCGTAAGGGTAAAACAATTCTCAATGCCTAAGCCCAATTTTGTGACTTTGATATGTTAGTAAAGCCTTACATATCATCACAACTACTTTGTGCATCCAGGTGGATTATACAGTAAAACCTTGGTTTGAGAGTAAGTTGTTTTGAGAGCGTTTTGCAAGACGAGCAAAATTTTTAAATACATTTTGACTTGATATACAAGCGATATCTTGATATAAAAGTAGCGTCATGTCACAACTGAGTATAAAAGAGAAGAGAGGCGCCTTTAAGTGTAGCACTTATCATCAACCATGCGAGTTTCTAAATGTTGTACCTTCATTAAATGTAACCATAGTGCTACACTTAGAGGCGCCTCTCTTCTCTTTTATACTCTGTAGCTCCTGCTGGATTTTGCTTCTAATTCCCTCACTTACCCCATGGCTGGAGATCAGACTTCCTGGGCTGCTGTGTCCACTCCTCAAAGAGGCATCCCCACCCCGCCGTCCAACTCCAGCTGCCTCGGGAGATATTGAAGATCCCAGAGGGGCAATTTAAGATGATTAGATTGTAAGCTCTAACGAGCAAGGCCTTCTGATCCCTCCTGTATTGATTTGTATTGTAACTGTACCGTCTGCCCCTATGTTTTAAAGCGCTGCTCAAACTGTTGGTGCTATATAAATCCTATATAATAATAATAATTAGAAGATAGAGGGGTGGTACAGGCAGCCTCCCCTACCCTTGTGGGTCCTCTGCTGACCTGATCAACTATTAAGCTGGGCAGTACATTTACAAGGAGAGGGGAAGTACATTTACAAGGAGAGGGGAAGTGCAGCTGTCTGCAGTATAGTTCAGTGGACAGGCAGAGTGTTCGGAGTGGGGGCAGTTGGCTTTGGGGGGGGGGGGGGGCACACCTAAAATCTGGGGTGGCTTAGCCCATTTCAGCACCCTCTAGATCCAACCATGGTTTGTGAATGCGCACTTTTGCTAGTTTCAGAAACATAAAACAAAGTAAAATTTGGTGTTTTGCTGACACAAGCCCTTTATTTAAGGAAATTGTATTTATTAGCTCAAATGATTCTAAGTGAAAGGTATTGTTTAGGCAGAGTGTTATTGATCCATCCTTGATGAAGCAATTCAGACTGTGATCCAATAACATTCTACGCAAAACAAAAAGGTTGGCTAGAATATTAAATGGAAGGTTACAGAATTTTGAAATGTGTCGGTTCTGGAGAGAAAAGTCACATGATTTATTATCTTTTATTATGATTTTTTTTATTATCTGCTTTTATTATGATTTATTGTCTTCTTGATCTCCGCAAGACTCCTTAACTACTTCAGTGTAGAATTCAGATGACAAGTACGATAAAAAAAATGACAATACTCAATTACATTCTCTCTGAGTTTGCTCTTTCCTATATTTTTTTTTAAAATTGATTGATAAAGCTAAATGCACAGTCAAAGATCGTAAACGGACACTTTTAATTGCCCAAGGATTTGTAGTTATGCACAGCCAGTAATCAGGCAGCTCAACTAGATCCAGAACCTCCACTCCAACAGCATATTTTCATCAAGAGCAACCCCAGCTATCTGATTGGATATAAAAGAGCAGCAACAAACTGATGAGGCATCATTCTGCTCGCTATGGGCAACAGCAGAACCTAATTCACAGTGCAGTGCAAGAAACATGCTTATAGGAGGAGAGAGCAGAGTGAATGAGAGACAAGCTCATCAGTGTGCCCCCTATCAGATTGGGCTGTGCTGTGTGGCAGAGCTGCAATACAAATACTTTTATCAGGTAAAACGGCCCTTATATATGTATTTCATCTGTGTATTGAGCTGTTTGCCTGGATTTCAATTTTAATAAAACGGATGTGTGTGTATATCAGAGAACACGTTGCAGTTAAAGCTTTCACCGTGAGCCAATGCGGAGAGAACCTTTATTGAGTTAAAGGAGCAGAGAAAACACAGCAGGCTTCTAAACATGCAGTGAAGAGCGATTGTTTTAGATCTCTGCTTTTTTGATGTAGTGTTATTCCAAAAAACAAATGTGTAAATTTCTGAATCTGCAATAAAAGATCAAGCCTTCCTGTGATGCTGCCCTGGCTCTTCTTGCACTGGACTACATTTTTATTTCACATATTGCAGTTCTATCCAGTAGCAGAATGTTCCCACCCATACAATGCAGTGGTTAGAAATTGTGCTTCTTACTGCAGACTTTGTACCGTCTACCACAATCCATGTATTTTTACTATTTGCAGCTGTCCCATGCAAAATCTGCCCTGTGACTTTTCTCTTTCTTCAGCGGTGAACGTGGGGCAGTGCAATACAGAATCGCCTTAAAAGGCCCGTAAAATTATTCTCCTCCACTGGAACAAGCACTTCCCCTCCATCCCTTAAGGAATGGCTAGACCATATCTGTAATACTTTAAGATTTGAAAAGGTTACGGTATTTACCAGCACCATGTGCCTAACATATCAGCTTCAGTTTATCGGCCTTAAGACATATTCAGATATTTTGCAAAGCTCACCCTTCCCTTGCTTAGGAACTGGACTGCAACAGTTAACATAAGTTTGCGCCTGCTTCTGAGAATACATTCAAAATATAACAACATAACACCAACGGTTTAAAAAAGAAGAAAGAACATGGCCACTTCCTTGTGGACGTCCCAGCTAAAAGCCAAAACTTTGTCACATACTTTGTCACTATATGTATTTTTATATTTGTGCTTTCTTTGTGGTTTGCATGCGCTGTATAAAAGTCTGGAAAAGAGGAAATTAAAACAGAAGTTTTTTATTCTGAACGGGTGTCAGCGTAATCACTTCAGAGCGTGCATGCTTTTATATTCGATTTGATCGGGGTAGATATAATAATATCAGACTTTTGTTCTGATCCAATACAGATGTCCTGCTAAATTTGAGAGGGTTTGCGGAGGATGGCTTGATACACCAGGATTGGCCCTAGTAGACCTGACTATAGATAGGATATTGGGGTAGAATGATGTTGGTTACTTAATCCTGGATATTACTATCTGACTTTGGAGTATGCAAAAATGATGCTCTATTGGCACTGTCATTTCTGTTTTCAGCCACTAGGTGGGGCTGTATGTTCTCTTTAGTGAGCTCTATGCAGTTGAAAGATGCAATTGCCTATTTGATTTCTTTTTTATTCATTTTTTGTACATTACAACTTTGCATTCTTTTGTGAGTGTTTATGGAACATGTATTTCCTAAATGTGTTCAAATAAAACTTTCTTCTGATTAAAAAAAAAAAAGAAGAAAAAATTGTACTTTTTGCTGGGTTCTGAATTGTAACCATCAGTACAGAAGCTCCTTCTAAACCAAACATGATTAAAATGGAAGGTGTACATGGTGCTTATTTAATTTTGCATGTGACATAATTAAAATGCAGGGCTACTACTGCTGCTGCTTACAATCAAACTGTGCATGCAGCCTTTTATTTCGCTTTACAACTGCACTTTTTTTTTTTTTTTTTTTTTTTTTGTACATTCGACGCAAGATTTTTATGAAAGAGTTACATGGGCAGCTGATGCTGACCACTGTCTAAAACGCTAATTGCCTGTCTGTTTCAGGCTTTAAAAATGAGGAGAGGACAGTAGAGCATTTTCAGAAGAAGAGGTCATAAATCGCAGCCTGTATAGTTTCCTCAGTATAGGTTTCTGTAAAACTGCGATAACTCAACAACCAGCTAAACACATTCCAGGGTCGGCAAATCAAAAATTGTACAAACTGTTACTGTTAATTTTCCTTAGAAAGCAGCCACAGCCTGAGTAGGAAAGCATATCCCCTGCCAGCAGCTGCCGAGTGGGACCCATGCTCTCGGTGGGGGCTCTGCAATCAGCAAAACTCATGCTCCCTTCTACATAGAGAGCTCTAGCTCTGACTCAGCAGGGGGCATTTTGAACCTCTGCAGAGGCACCACTGCTTCAAAACGGTCAACAAGGTTCCTTTTTTGCAGCATACTGGCAGTGGGCAGAATTTTTTACTCATGATGTCTGCTTGTTAAAGAAAAAAAACTGTAAGACTTTGAACACCTTTTGTTTTGAAGCCCATGGAATGTATTTATCAGATGTTAACCTAAAAAAAAAATGGATCCTGTTCCTTTAAAGCATGTTATACAGCACAGTGCTTGTGCTGTGTAATTTGGCCCCCTGTATCACCTGAAATACCTGACTGATCCTGCCTGGTTTATCCCTCCCCCTGTAAAGTGACCATGGTTTATCATGGCTGCTGAGCCCTTACACCATGGTCAATTTACATGCCTCTGTCATCCACAGCCCTGCTCTGTCCTTCTCTGTGCTCCCCTCCCCCCTGCCTGTCAGCTCATGACAGTGCCTGCCCCTCCGCTCCTTCTGCTAAAATAAGTTTTACTTTTTTTTATACTATCCTCTCTGTTCTCTAAAGCTAGGTGGTTTATAAAAAAAAATGCCGTCTGATTTCAGAGCGCTGTCAGATCGAGAGAGGGGAGAGCCGGCCGGTTATGTGAGCAGCACTCTGAAATCAGGTATAGACGGCATTTTTTCATAAAGCATGTACACGGGCACTTAGCGTTCGAAAACAAAGAGGATTGTATAAAGTGGGCAGAGTCCCTTAACCACTTTAATGTGAAAGTTCAATTGGGGTTCCAACAGTTGTTTAGTACATTTCTCTTTTTCTATAAAGAAGGTATTTTCTTCTACAGGAGGAAAATGTTATATATACCATAACAGAACAAAACCTGCACAGTTGTCCAAGGCATGCACCAATACACTGAACGGAGCCCCAGGGATTTAGACATCATGTCAGGTTTAATGTGCAATACCATATGCTTTTTATGAACTTGGCAATGAGATTTACGGATAAGTAATTTTGCAGTATAAAAATTGTTACACTACCTACCTATAAGTAATAACCTACATATTCCTGATTCTATATATATATGTATGTATATATATATATATATATATATATATATATATATATATATATATATATATATATATATAATATTTCTGCTGGAAACTACAGTATTTCATGTAGAATACAATTGCTAAATTTCTGTCTAAAGCTCTAAAAATTATAATTATTATACAGAATTTATATAGTGCCAACAGTTTGTGCTTTACAGTATAAAGGGAGATAGTACAATTACAATACAGAAGGAACAACGAAATATAACTGGTGCTCTTCTTTTGGGCTAATAAAATATGCATTTTTTTTCTTGAGTAAATCATGTGTAATTGCTAAATCCCTGTGCAAAGCTATAAAAATAAATAAAGTAAATATACAGTGGGTATAGAAGAAAATCACCAAACTTTAAAGTAATCACATTTTGTTGATTTGCAGCCTGAAATGAAGACACACGGGTTGATTTACTAAAGAGAAATTGACTGTGTACTTTGCAAAGTGCAGTTGCACTAGAGCTTACTAAATGAGACAAAGCTTCACTTTGCAAAGAATACCCAATAACGTGCAAGGAAAACTAAAGGAAGAACCCCATATTTTTGCTTGCACGTAATTGAATGATGGAACGCCAGCATTGCTTTTGCTCATTTACAAAGCTCTGGAGCAACTGCTCTTGCAGAGTGCAACTGCACTTTGCAAAGTGCAACTGCACTTTGCAAAGTGCACAGTCTATTTGCCCTTAGAGCCCTTGCACACTGGGGCGGTTTGCAGGCGCTATTGCGCTAATAATAGCGCCTGCAAACCGACCCGAAAGTGCCGCTCCTTGCATTCCAGTGTGAAAGCCCCGAGGGCTTGCACACTGGAGCGATGCGCTGGCAGGACGGTAAAAAAAGTCCTGCCAGCAGCATCTTCGGAGCGGTGAAGGAGCGGTGTGTATACCGCTCCTTTACCGCTCCTGCCCATTGAAATCAATGGGACGGCGCGGCTATACCGCCGGCAATGCGCCTCTGCAGAGGCGCTTTGCGGTGGTATTTAACCCCTTCTCGGCCGCTAGCGGGGGGTAAAACTGCCCCGCTAGCGGCCGCATACCGGCGGTAAAACGCCGCTAATAATAGCGGCGTTTTACCGCCGACGCCGCCCCCCGCCCCAGTGTGCAAGGGCTCTTAGTAAATCAACACTACAATTTTTGTTTTTATCCAGCTGTAATTTACTCAGTGAAAATTATAACACCCAAGTGAAAGATATACAGTACCTTAAAAAAGTATTCATTCCCCTTAAAATTTTCCACATTTTGTCATGTTACAACCAAAAACCTAAATGTATTTTATTGGTATTTTATGTGATAGACTAACACAAAGTGGCACATAAGTGCAGTGGAAGGAAAATAAATGTTTTTAAAATTGTTTACAAATCAATATCTGAAAAGTGTGGTGTGCAATTGGTTCCACTAGATTTTATTTAGGGGTATCAGAGTAAAGGGGGCTGAATACAAATGCACACCACACTTTTCTGATATTTAATTGTACAAAAAATTGGAAACCATTTATCATTTTCCTTCCACTTCACAATTATGTGCCACTTTGTGTTGATCTATCACATAAAATCCCAATAAAATACATTTTCATACATCATTGGACACAGAGTCGGGCTAATATTCATTACCTGCTGGGTTATACTCCATCTCCAGGTGAATGGACACTGGTAGACCAAAGGTTTTTAGATAGGAAGTGAACCCCTAAATAACTCCTCCCACACAGGAAGCACTTCAGTTTTTTACAAGTGTCTGCAAGGTGGATGGCACGGTTTTTTTGAGCTCTCTGGGCTCCAGGTCTCTAGTCCCACAAACGGTTCTTAAATAAATCAAGGGATTGACCGATCGGATCCATTTGACATAGGCTTTATATGCTTAGATAAATGGTACCCGAGCCTTGCAAAGAAGATTCAAGATCCTGCGAGGTTTTGCCTGTAATGCGGACTCCGGGCGCTGGCACCCTACAAAGTGTAATCCTGGACACCAACAGTGCTAAGGCATTCCTGCAGGGTGCTGTACAGATCCAAGGGAGTGGACCCCAAACATGAAAAGGGTACCCAGTCCTTGAAGGTCCTCAAGTGACAGGAACCCACCATGAAGGGTGAATTTTGGGCTCTTAGTTTCTAAGCTGCCCTGCGCCTGAACAGGTAAGTGAAACCCCTTTACTTATGATTGTGGGGTGTCCAGGGCTTTTTTTTAGGGGGAACTTGGTGGAACTCCGTTCCACCACTTCTAGCTCAGACCCTTTGGTGCCTGCTCACCACAATCACTTGTAAACACAGAAGTCTGGTTTCTGTGTTTACAAGTGACAGCTCTGCACTCTCTATGTAATGCAATCGTGGTATTTAATGCCCCTTTAAGACCCTCCTACTGTTTTCGTGAAATTTGACTGAACAAACCCACTATTTGATGTGATTTGGAGGGTGTGTGTAGGGAGAGGAGTTTTGTGGGGCCGTGGTTAAGTTCCAGCACCTATTGTTTGAGAAAAAAAAGCCCTGGGGTTGTCCCTGTGATTGTAACAATCAGTCAAGCTAGCTAAAGGCTGGACACCTGTGTGTGGTGACCAGACGGGGGAGTTTTGCGCTAGCTGTGGGTGTTTGCAAGGTGTACCTTTTTTTTTTTTTTTTTTTTTTTCTTGTGTCTGGCTGTTTTTTACCTGTATGATGGCGCGCGATGATGCGCCATTTCGCCTTGGTTCACCATGGCACACGTGCATTTGCAAAAGCGCCGCTGGACTTAGCAGTTTGTTTGGTGGCCATGGTGCACGCGGCTTCGCCGCACATGTGCAGTAGCCTTTATCTGGGTGCACGAGGATTCGCGTCATACGCGAATACAGCCACACCCGTTTATCGGGACCACGCACGCACAGAATGTTACGGCGCACACCCAGCTTATTTAAGCTGTGTAGGCCAAGCATGCGGTGCTTCCAAAAGGCAGCTGTGGGACACACAGCAGGCTCTGAACAGACACTTGCAGCGGTTCATTTTTTCCTTACCCCGGGTCACGTGAGTCACAAAGTGTTGCTTGGCAGGCTAAAGGTGCTTAGCAGGATTGTTACATAGGGGCTTGGCGAGCCCTAATAAAGGGTCTCCCTTCTGAGGTGTTTTAATACTACACCCAAGTACTCTTTTTGTGGCTGGTAAATGTCTTCAAAAAAGAGGAGCGGGACTAACTCTACAGGGAAGGGCACACCGAATGTCATCAGTAGTTCCTGATAAACCCAGTTGTATCCCCTGAAAGACCAGAGGCTTCCGGGCAATCTGAGCCGCTGCGCCTATCTGGTATTGTGCCTACAGTCAATGCTGCTGCTTCACCCTTCATCACTAAGGATGAGCTGTCTGCGGCCCTAACCGGGTTAGAGCACAGGATTGCTGGTATGATTGCCTCCATCCCGCAGGGTAGCAAGAAGTATGAGTACATACTCAACTCGCATCAAAGTACAGGGACTACTTTGAAGTCAGTGCGACTCGGTACTCATTGGAAATCATGGGACACAACTTGTCATGCGACTTTGCAGTCCCAAGTCGCAGAAAATGTCGCACAAGTGTGAAAGGGGCCTTTAAGCTAACTTTTTTTTGTGTGACTTTTCTGTTGTGGGTAGAAATGTGTGACGGGTTTATTAAAACTTGCATTGATGACTCTTAAATGACACAATCACATGTCCACACCTTCATTAATAGTTTTGAATATAAGCCGTCTTAACATTTCTCAACAATATCAACAGAAAAAAAAGTGTTTCTTCGAAAAACACTGCTCAGTACATAAATATATAAATGAGAGTATGTGTAGAATGAGTCAGACACAAATAGGCTTAATTTTGCAAGCAATTTTGAATTACCTTTGACCTGGTCCTCACTTTTCTCCATGGAGACAAGAGAATGTGGGAGTCCTTGATGCTAGAGCTGAGCGTCCAGGGGGGGAAAACTAATATATGATAAGCTGAAAGAACTTCATTTCATGCCAGGCTTTGTGCGTCATGTGTTTACAGCCACAAAAAAATAACTACTTTGTAAAAGATACCTGTGCTATTTACATTTTTTTGATGTATGTGTCATAATGATCAGCTTGATGTATTTCATGTTATCAGTGCGTGTTCGTTTTAAAAACATGGTTTCTGCTTATAGTTTGTAATTATATATTTACATGGGGGCAGCCATGTTTGCTCGTTGCACAAGCTCTGCGTACTGGTTAGTAGTTCTGTACAGTGGGTGTACTTTACTATTCACCTTTGTTAAAGTGTCATTAAACCCAGGACCCTCCATTCACTATATCTGGTCTCCCACACACAGAACATGGAAATGCAATCATTTTCGTAAATATAAACTGCTAAATACCTTTTCTCATCAGCAGTATGTAGCAGTCTTCTGACTTAGATCAGTGACTGGTTAAAGCTTGTAGGAGAAGTTTTCATACTGCACTGCCTGTCCTATCAGGATGCAGGACCCCTGACCCTCTGACTGGACAGTACTGATTGGCCCTCTGCGGATCACATGCACTCTCCCAAGGAAAAAAAATATCTCTAGCAATACACACAAAACTGAGCATGTGCAGCCTGACTCCAGTAACACTGTCTTATCCGGACATGTTTTGGGGCAATACAAGAAGGGGAGGATCTGCGCATACAGGATCAAACTGCCTTTTTTACACAATGCAGAGGATTAATCCCTTTGGTTCCACAGTGAGTATAACAAGCATGCTTTACTGCATTTACAGACTGATTTTACTGTTTTGGGTTTAGTAACACTTTAATTCCCTACAAGACAGGTCTATCTGAAACCAATGCAGCTGAGATTTAAGAGACGAAACTTGTACCGAGAGAACTACTGAGGTTAATGTTGCTGGCCCGCTTCTGAAAAATGCAACTTTTGGCTTTTGCTTGCCTTGGTGCTGTTTTAGGTCACAAGCATGATGATAGAGGAAAGTCTAGGATCCTGATCTGCTTCCTTGCTCTGGGTTAGTACCTCGTAAAGTTTGGAAACTAGTGAATCAGTGTAATAGCCAAATATCTAGCATCTTAAAAAAAAACAGTTCAGCGATGGAAGACTAACATTTTCTCAGTACAGGTACTGACTGACACCGATAGGTACACAGATAGCAGTAGAGTGATTTATGTATAAAACCTCTTGTACACAGCCACAAGAGGTCCGTACAGCCAATATTCATCCGTATTTCTTTGCCCAGGAGTGACAGTTGAGTCATACAGCCAGCCTGTTCAAATCAATGATAGGCTGGCTGAAGCTACAGCTTTATGGGTATGTAGGCAAATCCTATTCTTTACAAGTACACTTGGACTTGCGCACCGCCCTAAATGCAAAGAGCTGGCATTCCAGGCAATGTGTAAATACTGGTATACATGTAAACAATGGGATCTGCATAAATACCTGTACAGCCAGCCTGTCATTGATTTGTACAGGCTGGCTGTACACAGCTGTCACTCAAGGGGAGAGAAATACACCCAAACCTACCCTGCTCTTGCAACTGAATGAAAGAGACTTAAATAGGGTCACATCAAAATATGGTTTCAGATTAAAAAAATATATATATTTGATTGCTCAGCACGCACTATATTTTTACATAAAATAATAAAACTGGTGAATTACAGTGCAGAGCCTTTGCATAGCTGTCTGTATTCCAATTGGAGAGATTTTACCACTACTTCTATCCTAAAGTCTGGTGTTAGATGCAATATTAGAGTGATAGTAAAGGCTTTTTTTTTTTTTCATTAAAATAAAAAAAGACGTTCTACTTACCTGCTCTGTGCAATGGTATTGTACAGAGTGGTCCCTTACCTCCTCTTCTGGAGTCCCCCACTGGAGCTTGCCGCTCCTTTTTCTGAGTGCCACATCTGCTGCAAATGAGACAGCATTGGATCGGTGAGAGGCAGTAGAGCATTTAGACTTTAGAACTACTTTTTAAAGTGGTTCTAAAGGCAGTTTTTTTTTGTTTTGTTTTTTATCTTTATGCATTAATATAAAAGATCTTCTGTGTGCAGTAGCCCCCATAATACTTACCTGAGCCCCACCTTGATCCAGCAATGTTGCATGGGAGCCTCGGCTGTCCGGTACTCTCCCTCCTGATTAGCTGAGACGCAGCAGCAGGCACCATTGGCTCCTGCAGCTGTCAGTCAGTGAGCCAATGAGGAGAGAGAAAGGGCGGGCCTGAGCCGCGGCTCCATATCTGAATGGACACAGAGAGCAGTGGCTTAGCTCGGGTGCCCCCATAGCACGCTGCTTGCCGTGGGGCAGGAGGGAGGGGCCAGGAGCGCTGGCGAGGGACCCGAGAAGAGGAGGATCTGGGCTGCTCTTTGCACAACCATTGCACAGAGCAGGTTAGTATGACATGTTTTGCTATTTTTAAACAAACAAAAAAACAAGACTCACTTTGCTTTGTAGATTTGTGTAAGCTTGTTTAAGCGCGGTGTATACAACAAGTTTTCGTAAAGCATTTAGGCTGGGTTCACACTGGTGCGAATCCAATGCGGGTTCCTGCATCGCACCTGAATCGCCGGCAGTTCACACTGGCCTATGTGAACCTCTGCGGGTTTCAATACAAAGTTAATGACACCCCCAGATCGGTTCGCAGTTTACAGTGCAAACTGTGAATTTGGACAGGAATCGGATCGCATGGGTGTGAACACTCATGCAATCTGATTCCAGTGCGGACCAAAAAAAGGGTCCTGCACCATTTTAGTCTGAATGCGCTGCAAATTCAGCCATACAATCTGTGATCTGCACAGCAGTGCGGCTGAATCACATGCAATGTCAGACATCGCTATACAGGAGGTCCCCGGGTTACAAACATCCTACTTACAAACAGAGGGAGACAACAGGAAACGAGAGGAAATCTACCCTTGGGAAGGGAAATTCACTCCTGTAATGCCGTGTACACACGGCCGGAATTTCCGACAGCAAATGTTCGATGTGAGCCTGTTGTCGGAAATTGTGACCGTATATAGGCTCCATCGGACATTTGTTGTCGAATTTCCGACAACAAAAATTTGAGAGCTGGTTCTCAAATTTTCCGACAACAAAATCCGTTGTCGGAAATTCCGATCGTACAATTCCAATGCACAAAATTCCGCGCATGCTCGGAATCAAGCAGAAGAGCCGCACTGGCTATTGAACTTCATTTTTCTCGGCTCGTTGTTGACGTTCGGAATTTCCGACAACATTTGTGTGACCGTGTGTATGCAAGACAAGTTTGAGCCAACATCTGTCGGAAATAAATCCAGGATTTTGTCTTCGGAATGTCCGATCGTGTGTACGCGGCATTAGAGTTCTCATGGGGAAAAAGGTGTTTCCACTGAAGCTTTATCACCAATCCTTGTTTCCCCAACAACCCAGAAATTTTCTAAATCCAATTGTCATAGAAACAGAAAGCGAGGTGAAATCTTCTGAACGGGGTCACAAACAGCAAAACAGACGTTACAGAGGTATTAACCTTTCCCTATGCTATTTTAAAAAATGTAAAAGTTATTTTTTTAGGCTAAAGCTACAAATCTTGTACCTATTCTGACCTTCAAACGAATTTAACTTGAAACGGAGTTCCACACAAAAATGGAACTTCCGCTTTTCGGAACCCTCCCCCCCTCCGGTGTCACATTTGGCACCTTTCATGGGGGAGGGGGGTGCAGATACCTGTCTAAGACAGGTATTTGCACCCACTTCCGGCATAGACTCCCACGGGAGTCTATGCCTCTTCCTGTCCCTCCGCGCTGTCTCCTGGGAAACACACAGGTCCCAGGAGATAGCGGGGACCAGTTACAATGCGCAGCGCGACTCGCGCGTGCGCAGTAGGGAACCGGGAAGTGAAGCCGCAACGCTTCGCTTCCTGATTCCCTCACCCAGGATGGCGGCGGCAGCTGCCGAGAATCGAGCGGGTTATCGGCGTCGGCTGCCGACATTGCTGGACCCTGGGACAGGTAAGTGGCCATTTATTAAAAGTCAGCAGCTGCAGTATTTGTAGCTCTTGGCGTTTAATATGTTTTTTTTTTTTAGGTGGATTTAGGTGGACTCCCTCTTTAAGAACAAACCTACAGACCCTATCTTGTTTGTAACTCAGGGACTGCCTGTAGTGTGAATCGAGCCTTACTGTTTCATTATGTTTATTGACATTTTGTATGAAAGGAGGTACCAGGACATTACATACATTGGTGACTTTCCCTATGCAGGAGGTGGTACACATTAAACAATAGTAAATAAGTGAATAATTGAAAAAAAAAAAGAAAAGAGAGCTGAGCCACACCATAGTTGCATGTTGTTGCAGTTAGATCAGTGGTCTCAAACTGGTGGCCCTCCAGCTGCTGCACAACTACAAGTCCCATCATGCCTTTGCCTGAGGGAGTCATGCTTGCAACTAGCAGCCTTGCAAGGCCTCATGGGACTTGTAGTTTTGCAACAGCTGGAGTGAACAAGTTTCAAGTTCTGATTGATGAACAACTGAGTGCAGACACAACATGGTGCTATGCATGCATCAAGGTACATATATGGATATTTAATGTTCATGGAGTACTTCTGCTTTTAGTTTCACAAAAAGATTGCAAAATAATAACGAACAGCTTGTGGAGACCACAGCAAAGTCATACCTACGTCCATGAGAGAGGTGTAAGAGTGGCCCTTTGTTCCTTGTGCATTCTTCCACTTATTTGTATGCGAATAGTAATGAGATTGTATAAAGCATGAAAATGATCGTAATGACTTCATCTACAAATCTTGGCTGTTTCAAAGGCACCTTGTACCCCGGGCAATTTTCTTCTAGAATGAGTGGCTGGCAGAAAGGCTCATAAGAAACGGTAAACAAATCAGTCTTTGTTTTTGCTAATCATTTAACGCATCCTAGTCTCCTCACCGCACGCCGCTAATGCAGCCCCAGTGATGCCGTATCACAGTGGAGTAAATGATCAAATAATGGGTGTCATTTTGAGAAATAGAAAACAATGACACATGCACATTATGTGAAATTAAGATTGTTCTAATTAACATTCTATTCCTAAGTGGCTTTTGGAGATGTTTGTATGTTTGCTCTGAAAATAGAGGATGTTTATAGGAGGATTATATGGGGTAATCGATCACATATCTATTTATCCATCGTCATTAAAGCAGACCTGTAAATATCTGTGAATTTTATTTTTTTCTTTTTGTAAATATCTTTTTATTAGTTTTTTATATATCAGTGAATTTTTACCTGCCCAAAAATTAGTAATTCTGTTGACCCATTCTTGTTATCCTGGCTTCACTTCCTAGCAGCGTAGACGGGTCTTTGATGCCACAGCCTATTATTGGATAGCTAAGGAGTAGCATACTAATCATTTCAACCCAGTGTTTGTTTTTTTTGTTTTTTTTTACTCCTGCCAGCCAGAACCCTGTTTTAGATTGGCACCTCCATTGCAAGCTATTGTAACTGGGATAATGAGCGCTTGCAAGGTTGAATGTTTTGCTTAATGCACACATGTACTGTATTCAGTCATGGAGCAACAGCTTTAGAATGAACACTGATGTGACAGGTGTGAGTAGGTTGCCCTTCTGCACATTTACATTAGTGACCTGAAGGGGAGAAATGCAACACTTGGGGAAACTGACAACCTTGAAAGGAGTCTTCTGCTCACTGAACAGGTGCTTAATGGGGTTGATATGGAGGACCGATAAGTCTGGATTATCAGGTAGGAAGATGGTTCGCTGTAGTTAGAGAGAGTAGTAGAGGCTCACAGAAAAGGTAGATCAGTCCTATGAGCACGCAAACAAATTTGGCAAGTTGGATGAGGGTGTGTGTGGCAGACTCGGCGGTGGCAGCCCTAGATGTCACTGCTACCCCGAACTGCCAGGAAAGCAGCCAATCTAGAAAAGGTAGTGAGGGTAATGCAGAAAGGCCAGGACAGTTGGTGGTTATTAGGGATTCTGTAATCTGGAGGACTGATAGAATCATTTGTTACCAGGATTATCTTAACTAAATGGTTTGCTGTCTTCCTGGTGCAATCATTTGACGCGAGGTGGACCCCGGTAGATAAATTACTGGGAGGGGCTGTACATGACCCAGCTGTCTTGGTCCAGCATCTCCCCATCTAGGCATTGCTGAGGCAGCTGGAGCCACTGGGTCCTGCTGCTGTCAGTCAAATTCTGTGACGAGTGAGCGGGGGTGGAGCTCAGGATCGAGCTCACAGGTGGAACAACTTCCTATGGTGGTACGCTGAGAAGAGAGCCAGGAGCGCTGGCAGGGATCCCAAGAAGGAGGGGCAGGCTACTCTCTGTAATTCCATTGCACAGAGCAGGTAAGCATATCATGTTTGTTAATTTTAAACAAAAAACATTTTAAACTTTACAATTACTTTAAGAATAAAAAAAGAACTAGGCTGCAAGTTTGAAGAAAAGCACCACCAACGTTATATTGTCTGTAATTTTGCCTATGCCATGCCTGAAAGGCAGTAGGAGCTTAGACAACTGAATGCATGGCTAGAGACCTGGTTAAAGATTTGTGTTTTTAGAACACTAGACTGACTTTTCATTGGGGTATAACCTATATGCTAAAGATGGTTTTGCGCGTACATGGAAGGGGGGGTCTGCTTTGCTAGGGGAGAGGTTTGCAGGAAGCCTGACGAAGTATTGAAACTAGGCTGGGGGGATTACATGGATTATGGCAGATTATGTTACAAAAAAATGTAAGCATTATTATAATCACTGCTCCCGAAAAAATGGCCGCTTTAAAAACATTCTTTCCCTTATCGTCTTTCAGGACAGCACTTGAGAGAGTGACTCCTCCCCTTGCCAACAGGAAACACCTCTTCCACCAAACTTTAAAAGGAGGCTCCTTTCCACATCTTGTCAGTTTTTGTGTTTCCTCCGGAGGGAACACTTCGTGGGGAAGTCAGGGCTCTCAGGTGCTGTCCTGGGAGCTCAGGTTTCCTGGTTTTTTCATCAAACACTTTTTTACCTCATGAGAGCTGTTCCTCCCATTCCACAGCTGAGGTGAAGTGCTGCTGGCTGGGCTCCCTTTCCCTCTTCATATGGGCTCAGGGTGAGTCCGACTGTCGTGGGCATCGCCCCTAGGCGGCGGCAAGACAGGTGGTGGCCGTTTACTGTGTTTTTTTCTCAGGTCCACCGCCTGTTGCTTATTGCACCGCCGCCATCTTGGGGATGGCAGCGGGGCTCCATCCGCCGGAAGTGAGGCATCCGGAGGGGGCGGAGCCCATGGAACAGGCGTGCGGCGTAATTTCCGCCGGAAATCGCAGAGGGAAAGGGGAGGAATGGGGCTGGTGCTTATTTAGCGGTTCCGGTCCGGCGCACAGGCGCTATTGGAGTCCGGAACCGGCGTTTAGCCACACAAACACAGCAAGCGCTCCTCGATGGAATCGATGGCGGCAGCAAGTGGGACAGGCACAGGCACCAGCAAGGCCCAGGTAAGGGGCAGTTGTATACTGTCCTCCTTGTACTGTGGGGTCTCTCTCTCTCTCCATCTCCCCCCCCCCGGTGGCAGGGGCCTGTCTGGGCACATAAGGCAGTTTGGTTCTTACTGTGCACCTGTGGTGAGCATCCTTGGGTATAGGACAGGTTGTCTCATTGGGATGGTTTCTTCTTTTGTCTCATGGCAGGCCAAGAGCTCTGATCCAGTGGCAAAAAGAAAATGTCCTTCATGTAAATCCAAGCTACCTGAAGGATGGAAGAAGACGTTATGTCAAGCTTGTATTGATTTGCTAGTTAAAGAAGAAGCTTCTTCCGCTTGCAGCGACTTGATTGCATCTGTTAAAAAAGAACTTGATGCGACTATTCAATCATTTCGCTCTTCCCTAGCAAACCCATCCCTGAGTCAGCCTACTACCTCACAGTCCTCCCAAGGCTCACTTATAGTCCCGGCGGTGGAGACTGAGGCATCTCCTACCCCAGAGGGACATTCCCCCTCTCAATCTGAGGATTCTGATGAGGGTGAGGAAGGAGAAAATTTACCTTCAAGATTTAAATTGTCTTTAGAACAGGTAGATGGCCTGTTAAAAGCAATCTATACCACACTGGGTCTGGAGGAGGAAAGAAAGGAGTTATCTCTGCATGATAAAATGTATGCAGGGCTTAGCGAGCACAAAAATCGCAATTTCCCAGTGCACTCTGTTATTTCTGAAGCTATTAAGAAAGAGTGGGCAGAGCCAGAGAGAAAGCCTTTCTTTCCCAAAGCCTTAAAAAGGCGTTTTCCTTTTGATGAAGATCCAGCGGCGGTTTGGAACAAAAACCCCAAACTAGATGCCGCGTTTTCCCAGGTCTCGAGGTCTACAGATTTGGCATTCGAGGACATGGGGGTGTTGAGAGATCCCATGGATAAAAGCATGGACCAGGTTCTAAAAAGGGCTTGGCAATCTATCATGGGAAATCTTAAACCTGCTATGGCAACTACAGTGGTATCCAGAAATATGGAGTTCTGGTTAGAGCAACTTAAGGCCCATATCTCAGCAGACTCACCAAAACAAGAGATTTTGGATTCATTCTCAACTCTGTCGGCCGCTGTCGCATTTATATCTGATGCATCAGCGGAATCAATTAAAATGACAGCTAGATCTGCTGCCCTGGCCAACTCAGCCAGAAGGGCTTTGTGGTTGAAAACTTGGCCGGGGGACGCGGCATCCAAAAACAAGCTGTGTGGGATACCGTTCCTGGGTGACTTGCTTTTTGGGCCTGACTTAGATGCGGTTCTAGATAGAACAGCGGATAAAAAGAAGTCTTTTCCCATCAAAAAGAAAAAACAGCCAGTTAAACGTTTTTTTCGTTCCCAAAGGGCTCAAGAACAAAACAAACCCCAGGAGAACAGAGAAAATTGGGCATCGCAGAAGGGAAAAGGAAATGTCCTTTTCCATCCTCCTGCAGCCTCCGGTAAAACGCAATGACTTGTGCGTACCGGTGGGGGGAAGGCTTCAAGGTTTCCTTCTCCTTTGGGCCAGCATGACAGAAAGTCTATATATTTTGGACATGCTGTCCCAAGGTTACAGGATAGAGTTTTCGGATCGCCCGCCAGAAAGATTCTTTGTAACAAACCTACCAAGGGATCAAACAAAGGCTCTGGCCATGAAGAACCTTTTAAGGGATCTGAGGCACCAGAGGGTAGTGATACCAGTATCCCCAGAAGAACAGGGTCAGGGTTTCTATTCACACATCTTTCTGATAAGAAAACCATCCGGAAACTTCCGTCTTATCCTCAACCTAATACCCCTGAACAGGTCAGTCCTATACAAAAAGTTTTGTATGGACTCAATTTTCAC
This sequence comes from Lithobates septentrionalis, assembly GCA_037952835.1. Classification (NCBI taxonomy): domain Eukaryota; kingdom Metazoa; phylum Chordata; class Amphibia; order Anura; family Ranidae; genus Lithobates; species Lithobates septentrionalis. The sequence continues at coordinate 1,323,609 of JBBDGP010001003.1, forward strand.
CGTCAGAAGCATTCTGACAAAAGATTGTTTTATGGCATCAATCGATCTGAGGGATGCTTATCTTCATATTCCTGTAGCACCTCAGTCCCAGAAGTTCCTGAGGCTTGCGGTGAATATGGGCAAGGAGATTATACATCTTCAGTTCAGGGCCCTTCCCTTCGGCCTGTCGTCAGCTCCTCGTATTTTTACGAAGATAATGGCGGAAGCTCTCGCCCCTCTTCGACTCCAGGGGATTGCGGTAATTCCATATCTGGACGACCTCCTCTTTTTTGCCCCATCCAGGGAAAAGTTGCAGGAGGATTTGAACAAATCCCGCAGTCATTTGGAGTCAATAGGGTGGATAGTGAATGTTCAAAAATCAAATTTCATCCCAGCTCAGCAAGTACTGTTTCTGGGTTATTTGATAGATTCAGTGGAGCAAAAGATTTTTCTCCCAGAGGAGAAAAAGATCAAGGTCCAAAGGGTAATAACGGCACTACAAACAAATCAACTGATTTCAGTCCGAAAGGTTATGTCGGCTCTGGGGACATTAACCTCTTCAATGCCAGCCATCCAATGGGCAAGGCTGCATTTCAGGACTCTCCAGAGGTTCCTTCTAAGGACATGGAACCACAGGACGGAGAGTTTAGATACAAAAGTAAAGATTCCCACCAGAGTCAAACGTTCACTTTGGTGGTGGAAAAGTCAGGGGGTACTGCAAAGAGGTCTTCTTTGGTCTTTTCCGACCGGGAAAGTGGTCACAACAGACGCCAGTTTGCAGGGATGGGGGGCCCACATGGGTCAGGCCTTAGCGCAGGGAACATGGTCCCAGTTCGAGGCCCAAAAATCCTCAAATTGGAGAGAGCTGAAAGCGGTTGCTCTAGCATTAGCTTTCTTCTCTCAAAACCTCATAGGTTGCCATGTCCAGATTTTGTCAGACAATGCCACGGCCATAGCCTACCTGAACAAACAGGGAGGCACAAGAAGCAGGGCTCTTCACTTACTGGCAGTAGAGATTCTGGAGTGGGCAGAGAACCACTTACCATCTCTATCCGCAGTCCATCTAAAAGGCACATTGAATGAAGTAGCGGATTATCTAAGCCGACAGAAAGTTCAGGAATCAGAGTGGAGTCTGAACAGGAAGGTGTTTGCATTAATCACCAGTGTTTGGGGCCTTCCGCAGGTAGATCTGTTTGCTTCAAAACAAAACACGCAGCTCCCGAATTTTTTCTCCCTTCAGAGAGACATTTGCTCTCAGGGGATAGATGCTCTGGCACATCCATGGGATTTTCACCTAGGGTATGCTTTTCCTCCATTCAGGTTAATCCCTCTAGTGTTGAGGAAAATACTGGAAGAGAGAGTATCAATAATTTTGATTACTCCATATTGGCCAAAGAGGGCTTGGTTTTCCACGATTCTTCAGTTGGCAATCAAACCATGTTGGCATCTTCCGCTCAGTCAGGATCTGTTGACTCAGGGGCCAGTGCATCATCCAGATGTAGGCAGGTTAAAACTCACTGCCTGGTATCTGAGGAGCAGTTAATGAGAAGCAAAGGCTTTTCTGAGCGTTTAACTACGATGTTGCTTTCCAGTAGGAAAAAGGTAACCAGGGATATTTACGCCAAAGTATGGAAAGTCTATGTTTCTTTCTGTCATTCTGAACATAGGGAGGTTAAAGATCTAGTTTCAGTGCTGGAGTTCTTGCAAAACGGTGCAGACAAGAATCTGGCGGTCAGCACTCTTAAGGTGCATGTGGCCGCCTTGGGAGTTTATCTGGAGAGATCCTCATCTTCAGAAACTCTGATCATGAGATTTTTCAAAGCACTTTCCAGGTCTAGACCGGTCCCGGTGAAGCATTTCCCAAATTGGGATCTCTCGGTGGTTCTGCAGGCTCTGGCAAAAGAACCATTTGAGCCTTTACAGGCCATATCCCTAAAGAATTTAACTTTGAAGACTATTTTTCTGGTCGCAATTACTTCAGCAAGAAGAATTAGTGAACTGCACGCCCTATCAGTAAAAGAGCCTTTTTTGTCAGTTTTTCCTGATAGAGTTGTCCTTAAAGTAGATCCGGGGTTTTTGCCAAAAGTGGCAAGCTTTAGTAACAGGTCTCAGGAGATTACTCTACCAACCTTTTCTGCTAACCCTTCGGGTGCAAAGGAAGAGCAGTTTCACAATTTAGACGTAAGACGTATCCTATTACAGTATTTGAAAGTAACAGAAGGGTTTAGAGTTTCAGATTCATTATTTGTTCTTTTTTCTGGAAACAAGAAAGGCCAACAAGCATCAAAAGCATCATTGGCTAGATGGCTTAAGACAGCTATTTCTGTAGCCTATTCTCAAATGGGTTTATCTTCCCCGCTGGGAATTAGGGCTCATTCAACAAGAGCCCAGGCCACTACATGGGCAGAAAGAGCTGGTGCCACCCCAGATCAGATTTGTAAGGCGGCTACGTGGTCAAGCTACTTAACGTTTGTCCGTCATTACAGACTGGATCTCCTATCAGCAGGTGATCAGGCTTTTGGCAGAAAGGTTCTGCAGGCTGTGGTCCCTCCCTAGGGGGGTAAGTCTCTATTATCCTCTCAAGTGCTGTCCTGAAAGACGATAAGGGAAAATTCAAGTTAGACTTACCGGTAACTTGTTTTCCTTGAGTCTTTCAGGACAGCAGCATCCCGCCCTATTGTTTTTACATATATATATACTGTGACTAATCATATCTCGATTATGTGTTCCAGTTTGGGACCGGAGGTTCTCTACTACTACTGACAAGATGTGGAAAGGAGCCTCCTTTTAAAGTTTGGTGGAAGAGGTGTTTCCTGTTGGCAAGGGGAGGAGTCACTCTCTCAAGTGCTGTCCTGAAAGACTCAAGGAAAACAAGTTACCGGTAAGTCTAACTTGAATTTTCCAATTTATACATGTCCCGCGGGGCAGGACCCAGGTACCCATACACTTTTTTTATGGCAAAGAGCTTGAATATGAGCCTTCAGTGAGAACTTTGGATTTTGCAGGTTCGAGCCCCATTGACTTCCACTATTCCTGCATATGTGATCTGACAGGCATGTTTGCCAGAAATAGTGCTGCTTTCTATTTACACTAGCGCCCAGTTTCTGAGAGTTGATTGATTTCTGAGTCTTAATTGGACGCTATTTTCCAGGACTGCAGGATCATTTATCGACGCTATAGTAAATGACCCCCATACTGTAAAAGGCTATTGGGGAACTGGAGCAATAGTGCAGACAACAAGGGCAACCAAAATGATAAGAGGCATGGAGATGCTCAGCTGAACTGAATGTATTCTCTCTGGAGAAGAGGTGATTAAAAGGGGAAATGATCATCATATATAAGTATATTAGTGAGCTTGGCGCAGAGTTATTTATTAAAAGGGACAGAATGGCTTCTTCACAGTAAGAGCCTTCCTCAGGAACTAGTTCTGGCTAGCTCAGTAGATTGTTTTAAAAAAGAGCTGGATGGATTCCTAATCTACAAAGTAGAATTGGTTATTAACATTTATAGGTAATCAAGAACACCAGATTGTTGATCTAAGGAATATCTGATTACCTTCAGGGGATGTTCTCTTCTGCAGTAACAAATTGGACCATTCTTTATAGGAGCTTTTGTCTTCCTCTGCATTAACTGTGTGTAAATTAGATCTGGGTCTTGAATTAAAATTTACAGAGGTCCAGTCAGTAAATTTTTCTTCCGGCAGAGGTCCGAATCTCATGTTTTGAAGCCCCTCTTTACATTAGTGTGCTTAGCCCCCATTCACATCACAGTTTCCCCCCCCCCCCCCTTTACATTGGTGTCTGCAGTCCCTCTTTACATCATAGTCCCAATCCCCTTTACATTACAGCCCCCCCATTAAAGCAGTCCAACAGTGCCCTCAGTTCCCCTTCACATCACAGCCCCCCTTTATACTGGCATGCATTAAAAAGTAAGTAAACCCACTATAAAAAAAAAACACCCTGCAGGACAAAGCCATAATGAGCTAGTATGCATAGCATACTAGCTCATTATGAATTACTTACCTGAAATCGAAGCCCCCGAAGTGACCCTCGTTCACCTCCTCCTTCGCTGACATGTTGACTCGGCATGTCTTCCGGGTATCGCTGCTCCAGCGCTGTGATTGGCCAGGACAGCGATGACGTCACTCCCGCGCATGCGTGCTGGTGCCGCCACTAACGGCATGATCACCATTAGAAATGGCACGCTCAGTGCGCCTGCGCCGTAGACATCGGTACTGCTATTTCTGCAAATATTTCTTGCACCTACAGGTAAGCCTTAATCTAGGCTTACCTGTAGGTTAAAGTGGTTATAATGGGTTTACAACCACTTTAATGTAAACATTATATGTAGCAGATAATAAGCTATCAGCGTATAGATTTGGTTTTATGACCTGTCACTGCAATGCTGTCCAGCACACTAATTTATTGTGTCTCATGGTCATCATTTTCTTATATATACACCTATGTCCCCCATTTACGCATTTACTCCTCCGCCTACTGATAGATCACTGAGCCATTAGGCATTGCACTGTGGGTTTTGTGTGTTTTGGAATGAATCATAAAATACTTTATATAGCTCCGTTGGCTCTTCTCTGTATGTTAACCTCTGTCCCTTTTTCCTTCTCCGTTGTTTTTATTTTTAACCTGATGTATAGATTTCATTGCAAAACTAATGATTTTACTGTTGGTGGAAACACTCTAACTGAGCTACATAGGCAATTTTTTGTTGACAAAAAATTCTACCTATTTGGGGGAATTTATTTTATTTAATTTAGTCTTTGTATTTGTTTTTTGTTTTTTTTCTCTTTGTTTATTTGGTCGTTTTGTGCGCTTCTTCCTTGCATTTTTAATTTTGTTCTCGTGAGGGGTACATTTTTGGCACAAGAACAGGTCCAGGTTGGTTGCATAGCCCTCAGCAGCCATTTTAGGCCCATTGCATCCTTTAAAACCACCTTAATTTCCCTATCTTCCCTATTGACTTACATGCATTCAACTAAAATGTTGTAATTTTTCCAACCATTCCTAAAGTTTTCTTGAAATGCATAGAAATCAAAATTTCTCTCAATTTTGCCTATTTTATAATCACAAATGAGTGTTCGTGACAGATAGTGCATGTATTGCAAACCGCCAAGTACCTTTTAAATATATGTCAGCATTAAGGCTCGGCTTCCACTAGTGCGACTTTTCATGCGACTTGGGACTGAAAAGTCGCATGACAAGTCGTACCCCATGATTTCCAATGAGTACCGTTCATATCTGTGCGACTTCAAAGTAGTCCCTGCATCACTTTGGTCCCGCTTTAATGCGACTTGAGGTCCATAGACCTCAAGAATACACAGGCATTGCTTCAAGTCGCGGCAAAAAATCGCCCGTCTTTGGGGTTGCAATAGTGGAAACCGAGCCTAAAGGATAATAAAACTGAATATAACCCCCCCAACCATTTTTTGGGGGGCAGCCATCAGATGTGTACTCTTGCATGTTGTCCCTTCCTTCCTCATGGACTCCAGCTCATCATTCAATACAGAACTGTCAATATCCTTTCAGAAGACAACCAGTGGCTGTGCCAGCCTGACATAGAAAGAATGCTCTCCATCTCTTGATAAAGGAGTTTTCTTTATTTAAAGAAACAAGATGATGCATTCTAGAAGCAGGGCAATCATTCACTGCTCTTCTCTGTGGGTGCTTCAGCATGTGCCCGGGGAAACCGTTATGGTCAGTTTATTACCGGCTGTGAATAAACATTACATTTGTACTAAGTATATATTTATATTGTTCTAAAGCACACCTGTTTAAGAAAATAAATATCATGTACAGGTAAAAATTTAAAGATGAACTCTAGGCTAATAGTGAAATACACAATTTAAACAAATACAGCAGAAATTTTAATTGATCTAAAGCTTTTAAAATTAAAAGAAGTATGAAAAAAGAAAAAGAAAGCTTTTTGGCCATTCTTCTCTTCTGAATCACAGGAATATACTTACTTTTGCTCTCCGGTGGCCCAGAATTTGCTAAAGCCCGCTGTTGGCTGACGTCACAGAGCTGCTCCAGACTCTGGAAGGCTTTTGACAATAAGGTGTGCTGAGAGCCTGAGCCAGCCGCTCCTGCTCCCTTCCCAGCTTGGTGCTCCAATGAGCACTGGAGGGGCAGAGCAGAGAGTTGTGACTGACAGTAACCACTTTCTGCTTCGGGAAGACTGAGAACCGAGTGATCAGCAGTCATGTGATCGTTCAGTTCTTGGGCTTAGAGCCAGCGGGCAATAGCTGCAGCATTACACCAATACTGCAGAAGGTACGTGAGTATAGATCTTTGTTGTTTTCAATTCCCATACTTCTCCTTTAAAAAAAAAAAAAGTATAATATTAAATTGTCCAAAAGCCATTATTTTCTTTAGACCTTGTTAACACAGGCTTCATCCTGTATAAGAGCAGTGTGTACAACAAGCTGTTGAAAAACATTTGTGACGCTTTTGGCAGACCTTGAGTAGTATTGTTAAAACCTATATAGAGACCCCGTCACCAACTTTAAAAATTGCCGGAAAAAACACAGAAAAATCAAGTGTTTTGAATTGTTACTAGCTGTGTGTTTTCTTTCCATAAATTATTATGTAGCTGCTAAACATGAAGCAAAGGGGGAATGCTATAAAGCATACATATGTTCATGTGCGCTCTGTCAGCTCAAATAGAGAGAAATGGGCGATTAATCCACTCTCTATAGTGGGGCGTCCATGCATGAGAGTTCAAATGCAGCAAGAGGTGTGTAGATGATCACAGATGGGCTGACTGAATGGCTGCCGGCTCATAACAAGCTAGAAGGAGCTCTGTAGACAGTAAAAAACAAGAGAGCAGCGCCATCTAAGTGCAGCGTGATAAAAACATTTTAATATAGGACAGACGATTTTAAACTCACAAGATTGTAGAGATTACAACGCATGTGAAATGGTATAGGAGGTTCATCCACTCCTGGCTCAGGGGCCCGATGAAGGAGCACGCATGCTCCGAACGCACGCTCCTCCCCACTCTCTCACCATCCGGAAGTGATGTGTCCAGCCTCCCCTGAGCTGAATCTGAGAACCAGGTAGCGTTGGGAGCCACCAGCGCAGCCGGAAACATCAGCTGCCTCTCCATCTGCAACTCGAACGCCTTCCCCCAGTAGTGGATGAACTTCCTATACCATTTCACATGCGCTGTAATCTCTACAATCTTGATACAATTTGTGAGGAGATCTCCAAAAAAGTGCAGATTTTTTCATTTACTTCAGTTTCTAATATTATTTTTTATTCGGGTCCTTATGCCATTCTTGCCTAGGTAGGAATGACCTGTCTTTACTCCCACAACCTCCTGGGATATGCAGAGGTAAAGAGTGTCCAAAAAAATGGAGCTGGGCATTTTGTTTGCAATAGGAGGGTGGGGTAGGTTGGTTGCCTGAACCTGGAAGAGACAGTTGTGCTCCCAATGACATCAGAGAAGATGAGAAAAAAAAAAAGATGTTTGGGGTAAAGCTCCTCTTTAACATTCTTAATTTGGAATGGAATGGTACTTTATAAGTCAGTAGGTCAGTAAGCTTGCCAAAAGCTCTGCCATTGCTTTTAATGCTATATACATTATTCTTATGCAAGCTGAGCACACGTGAACAAAGCATTAGAGGACAAGGTACAAATCTTGTGTCCTACAGCAATGTCTAACACAGCAGAAGCACAGTGTGTACAGTGATAAAGAACACTGTACTATAAAAAGTTTGGTAAGAGGGAGTCATCAAAAAGACAGCTCTACTATACTACTCTTCCCATATAAAATGACTCCAATGATCGATCAGCTGCTAAGTTGCTGACTCCCTTTGAGTTATGAGCCTGCAAAAGTGAATCTATTTCCCGTACACAGAACTGCTGAGAGTGGTAACGGAAGCTGTTTTTTTGACTCGTTTTCCTATGTTGATGATTAACACCTTAAAAAAATGTACACACTCAAAGCTAAGTCTCTTTTTCAGAGCTGCGGGAAATCATTTTACATTTTCTGCACTTCTAATGAGTACTCGTTGTTACATTTTACTTCCAAATAACCCCTTGTTCAGCTGCTGGATTTTCTTTTCAGCCCACACAAGCAGTATTGTTACTCAAAGCTATACTATGGTATACCCTTTTGTTTTGCTGATTGGTGCTTTTGAAAGGGCATAGCCATTATTCCTTAATGGCCGTCCAAAGCCATATCATAAGTTGATTACTGCATTCTGGTATTGTGCTTTCAAGTTGGAAAGGACTTTGTGATTTGATGTACAGTCTCTTATTACACAAAAAAATATTTTTGGAACTATGTATTTGAAGTTTTTTTTTTTTTTGGACCTTTTTTTTTTAACATAAAACATCAAGCATAAAGCACAGCCCAGCTAAAAGCAATAGAGAAGGACAAGTTGTTCTTTCTCAATAGTGTTCCTTTATTTCCATGGAGCCATTAAAACTGCATGTAGTAAAGGTGAGAGAAAATAATTCTATAGCTGGGGGTGTTGTTAGGATTCTAAAAGACTGGGGGCACTCGGGAGCATCACCATAGGCAGCAAATGTGCAGTGGTATATTAGGGGCATGGCCACAGTGTGAGTGTTTTCAAGGTGTGTAGTAAAATAGCAAAACCATTTCTGCATGTTGTAGGCACTCTTTGCAAAAACCAACAAATCTATAATTCCCAGCATATTCTTCTCCTTTCTGTAGCTGTTACATATTTCAGAAAAAAGAAATTGGCTGAATTCATATACGTGCATTGTGGTAATACACATTATTATCACATCTTATGACAATGCAATGTACTATATGTGCATTGTGGTGCCATTCATTCTAAATGGTAGCCAACACACAGCAAAGAAAAATTAAGCTGTGTTCTAGTGTACCACATTACAGAAATAGGAACAGTTGCGTGTTGTAGTTAGTGTTGCCACCTTTTTTTGGGCAAAATAAGGGAACAGAGCAGGACTATTAACAGCAAAAAAAAGATTCTCTCAGTGAAATGACTTTTAGGCTCCTTTCTCATTAGTGTATCTCCAAAATCGCATGATTTCCAGTGCGACTTTGGCGCGATTTTGCTTTGACCTTACATTCTATGGATCAAAGTCACACCAAAGTAGTGCAGGCACTATTTCAAAGTTGTTTTGCAACTTTAATGGGTGCCATTGAAAAGAATGGTGTGCCATTTGTCATGCAACTTTGATGTTCAAAGTCACATTATAAATCACACAAGTGTGAATGGACTCTCAAGCAGTCTCTCAAGCAGTCCATTACAACAGAATACATGTTTTATTGAGTTTAGTTGAGCATTTTGGGACCCGCCTCAGGTGAAACAAGTAGCACAACCTTTAGGAGACTATGCTCAATAGTAGTCATATGATAAGAAACTTGATTTGGAAGTACAGCTTCAGTTGTATACTATTCAGCCAACATTACTCTTGCTTCCCTCTTTGCCTCCAAAAGTCTAGTTGCCTGGCTGTGTGCGGCTCTAATACTTTTGACTCACAGACAGAACAAGCATACTGTAAATGAGGGTTAGAAAAATTTTAGAATTCAAGAACTCTATACCAGTTTTGAGAAAGTGACTCAGAAAACATAACTCCCCCTTGACATATGTCTAGTGCATTACAACAAGCATGCTAACATGCTTGTGTGGCACTCGTGACTGTTCTCCGACGATCATCATGCACAAGTTGCCGAATGGGTTCAACATTTTCGGGGGTTGAGCTTGTTGAATGTCTTCCTGATCTCTCGTCTTCCGTTGATGTTCTTCTGCTCTTGAAGTGCGTGTGCCACGCAAAACACCTCGAATTACTCATTGCAGCATCACCGTAAACTTACCGAATAATGTCAAACGTTTCTGTGGCAGATTTGCCAAGTTTCACGCAGAATTTCACGTTTGCTCTCTAACTTGCTGTCCATAATGAAACGGCAGACGTGGTACCGCACGTGCTCAGGATAGCCTCAGTTGCACAGCACCTGATGTACACAAGATGATGTCTTTTAGCACACTGACTTATGAAGATCACCTCAAAATAATCTGGGTAGTTGGATTTCTAATAAATGAGATAAATCCTATGTTCACTTATTTTGGGGAAATTATTTTACAACCAAACTGCCAGCAACCATAACCTTCCTAAAGAAATAATATTATGGATGTCAACAGACATATAACACTGTGCCACAAAGTCTCCAAAGATGTGTTAGCATATGTCCCTTTTCCTTTCCACTTGTAGAAACATTTTAACACTGATAGGTTCATGACCTCCCATATCTAATATGCACCTCAAAAATGTGTAATCTTAAAACCATTCCCAGGAGCTCTTCCAAATACACAAAGATAATGTAAGTACTCAATAAAGAGAAAGTACTTATAGGTGCATGGTCTGTTACACTGACCAAGAACAGGACATAATGTTTTTGAGGATGATCCTTCAAGGAATATACTGTTTGTATCTTCTCTTTCCATACAACAGGAATAGGAGGTCCCAATTCAGAAGAGTCTACAGCAGGAGTGTCCAACCTTTTTGACCTTCCTGGGCCACATTGGAAATACACAAACAATAAGGATAGCTGAGGAGCAGTAAAAGTTGGGCAGATCACAAGTTACCAATCACTGATATAGATAATATACCTATTTATTATTAGAAAAGTGAAACAGGGCAATATAAACTAGTGCAATGTTTGACACTGTTTTTGATAAACTAACACATCAATATCTGGTTAAATGGATGTAATAGTCTCAATGAAATCTCAAGGGGCTAATCAGATATTTTGGTTCTAATTTTGCCCTTCGTGAGCTATATCCTTGAAAATGGTTGCTCACAAATATAGGTGCTGCCAAAAACTGATATAAGGTGTGATTGTGAAGATATTTTTCTTTGGGAAGATAAAACTTCTAAAAGTCCAGCAAAAAAACACTGTCAAATTTTACTTCAGCTGCATGTGTTCGCTAAGTGTAAACGCATTTTTGCAAAAATGTTTACAAAGTTTACGTTTTTTTTGTCGGGCTGCATTCATAGCCGTCTTGGGCAGCAGGTTGAACACCCCTGGTCTAGAGAGACACCACCGGCAAGTGTGGTTAAATGGGAGCCACTCCCCAGCGATCACCATCAGGAAGAGAGCGGAGAGCCGGCCTGATCATCGGAGAGCGGGGGAACATCGCTGTAATTTGAATTGCGCTTGCTGTCACACACAGTCCAGCCTCCTGGCCCAGGTACTTTGATAGATGCCACACGTCCTGGCATTAGACCAGTGTTCTGCCAATCAAAGTACCCGGGCCAGGAGGTGGGACTGTGTGTGACCGCGAGTGCAATTCATATGAAAGCTGTTACAGCGACGTTTCCCGCTCTCTGATTATCCGGCTGGCTCTCCTCTTCATCTCCTCTCTCTTCCCCTGCACAGGTGAGGCTGCATTGATGGGCACAGATGAGGCTGCATTGATGGGCACAGATGAGGCTGCATTGATGGGCACAGTTGAGGCTGCATTGATGGGCACAGTTGAGGCTGCATTGATGGGCACAGGTGAGGCTGCATTGATGGGCACAGGTGAGGCTGCATTGATGGGCACAGGTGAGGCTGCATTGATGGGCACAGGTGAGACTGCATTGATGGGCACAGGTGAGGCTGCACTGATGGGCACTGATGAAGTTGTTGTTAATATTTATTTTTGTAACTTGCACAGAAAGTATCAAAGCATCATGTTTATACGCATGCAATAAAAAATGCCGCGCTGGAGCAATAAATTAAATAAAAATAAAATGAAATAAAATAAAGCAGCAGTAAACAGTGCGACAACACAGACAACAGTAATAAAAAATAATGTTTATACCTCCGTGCTTGACACTAGGGATGGTGTTTTTAGGGTCATAGTCAGCATTTTTCTTCCTCCAAACACGGCAAGTCGAGTTAATGCTAAGGAGCTTAATTTTGGTTTAATTTGACCACAGCACTTTCTCCCAATCCTTCTCTGAATCATTTAGGTGTTCATTGGCATGACTGTACAAGTGCCTTGTTGAGGAGGGGTTCTCGCCGTGTTTGGAGAAAGAAAAATGCTGACTATGACCCTAACAACACCATCTCTACAGTCAAGCACAGAGGTGGAAACATGATGTTTTGGGGCTGTTTCTCTGCTACAGGTACAGGCCGATTTTGCCGCATTGAGGGGCCAATGGATGGGGTCATGTATTGTAAAATCTTGGATGAGAACCCTCTTCCCTCAACCAGTACACTGAAGATGGGTCGTGGATGGGTCTTCCAGCATGACAATGACCCAAAACATACCGCTAAGGCAACAAAGGAATGGCTCAAGAAGAAGCACATTAAAGTCATGGAGTGGCCTAGTCAGTCTCCAGACCTTAATCTTATAGAAAAATGTATGGAGGGAGCTTAAACTTCAAGTTGCCAAGAGACAGCTAAGAAACCTTAAACATTTAGAGAAGATCTGTAAAGAAGAGTGGACCAAAATCCCTCCTGAGATGTGTGCAAACCTGGTAACCAACTACAAGAAACCTGCTTGTCAACAAGGGATAAAATACTTATTTTACTCACTGAACTGCAACTTAACTTATAGGATTAGTTTTATGTGTTTTTTCTGGATTTTTGGTTGATATTCTGTCTCTATCATTTAAAATATACCTATGATAAAAATTATAGACCCTTGATTTCTTTGTAAGTGGACAAACTTACAAAATCTGCAGGGGATCAAAAAATAATTTTCCCCACTGTAATTCTGCATAAAACATTTAAGTGTAATTTCATGAGATAAATTATGAGGGCATGTTTAGGGGCAGGGTAGGGGTTGTAGCTCAGGGCTTAAAATTTTGAGCCCTGGTATCAGTAACATGCAAGCCTCTGAGTGCACAGACACGGGCTCTTCCAGCACATCACTGTAGGGGGCAGCATAGAATAGCAGGGAAAATAAAGGGAGATATAATTCAAACCCCTTACTGCAAATGACTGCCAGCACATAATCAGGGAATATGGAAGGTTAAAAGTATGCACGAAAATGATAGCCTGCATTTTAACAGTTAATCTGTTTTTACATTTATTTTAATTTTCACAATTCTGGCGAAGTTCCTCTTAATTTAAATTGAGTGGCATTTCTTGTTAGCATAGCTGTTCCCAGGAATTGCTTTTTCAAAATAAATACAAACTATAGATTGTTTATGTGTTATGTAAAAACAGTATACAATCAGTGGTGTATTGTACTAATGCAAATGGTGGGCGTGGAATTAAAATGCTGAAGACATCTAAATTGCAATTTATCTTATAACTATTCTAATTGCTCATACTGCCACAACATTGTCAAGTGTATAATCTGACTAATACCCTTTTCATAAAGGAAGGCGCCACTTTTCAAGACAAACACACATTAATCTGCTTTTGTAGTATTCAGGGATGAGAGATCAAAGTGCTGAACAAGTACTCACAAGTGATTACTCGTCCTTGCACATGGGCGCTGAGCCCGTTCCATGCAAATGCCGTCATCTTTTCCCCGCCAGGGCTAATGGCCCAGGGAAAACTGCTAAAGTAGTATTTGCTAGAGGTTATTGTTCTGAAATCCTGGGTCTGGAGAAGGGTCTTTTTTATCTCTCTCACTGAGGATTTACCTGTGGAAGCTGAGTGGCAGATGGCTTCAAGGACATTCTGAGTAAAGACCTTGCTGTGGACTTTGGGTATACTTATATTAGAAGGGGTCTAAGTGCCATAGGTTGCTACATGGACTGGGGCTGCTCTGATAGAGTCCTAGATTTACTGGCCATTCCCTGTTACCTCCAGGAAAAGCTGTTGTAAGAAGATAATTGAGAATTTGTCCTCCCTTCTTATTGCTATTGATCGTTTCAGAGTACCCTTTGACCATAAATCCTTTCTCTGTTAAAGTTTCATCAAGCAATAAATACTAAAAAGGCATCCCCTAGATTGTGTTTTTGGCGCTAGTGTGAATGTACTGGTGCTTGCGGCAGTGGGCAGCCTCTGTACTTTTAGGGAAATATAAGCTATCAACTGCAGGGTAGCGCTACAGGAGGCCATATGCTGCATCTAGGCTACCTGGGCAGGGAAAAAATTCTGGCATTTTGGTTGACTGGCCTCAACTGCCCATGTGCAAGGACCCCTAAAGTGTCACATAGACCCTCAAAGAGAAAGAAAAGCTGTTCACCGTTTCAAAGCCTTAATGTCAACGACAGAAATGTCCTTGAAGCTACTAGCAAAATGGTATACGACTCCAGTGAGATCCCAGATATTTGGGCCAGCTGCATCGCCTGTGTGTTGGAGGGGGTATGATGCTCTTAGAACCCTGGCACACATGTGGTGGAACTGCCCTAGAAGAAAAGTTTTTTTTGGGAAAGAACACCTTTAATTATCCAAGATATAATGGGACAGGAGATACCCACGGTGTCCTGGAAAGTCCTGTTCCATTGCACTGAAGTACCGGTGGCCCAGTATAAGAGGTCTCTACTACCCCTTCTATTAAACACAGCTAAAGGGTTGATCCCTTGGTTCTGGTTGTGATGAACGTGGGTGTCAGATCCCTGCCCTCCTCGCTAACTCGCGACAAAGGACCAGCCAACCTCACACCACACTGTCACTTCCGTAACAATGCCACTCTCAGCTGCGCCCAGCACAAAGATTTTCAAGCTTGCGGGACCACAATTTAGGTGCGAGCAGCCTGAGAGCGATTGTCACTGGGCTAATTATGCAATTAACCCTTTAACTACCACCACCCCGTTTTTAAAAGACTGAGACGGGGGAACCTCGTAATTTTAGCAATACCAATTATAATTTTAGAATAAACATCTGCAACACACACTGCCAACACACACAGGTCTGCTCAGAGGCCTTACACTAAAACAGTAGTGCTCTTTTAAGAGGCAGGTTTGTTTATAGCTTGCATTAGCGACAAGGTTAACACTTTTCAACATAAGGGTTTATTACAAAAAGGTCAAGTTGGTACAAATAAAACATTTACAGAAAAAAGATGTTTCAAAAGGATAAAGACAATTTACAGCCACAAAGAAATAAGGTAGAATTAGGGAGGAAGAATACTTGCAATTAATGTCCGAGGGTTGATCAGAGTTTGATCGATGAGCTGGATAATCGGTTCTCAAACTTGGCAGATGTTCCTTCTTGGATGGTAAAAGGAGAACCGACCATTGTCTTGGCTTCTCCTCTTTTCTGTCAAATCAAAGGGATGTTGACAGCGACCAGTGACCAATCGTCTGGTCATCTTGTTTAGGGGTTGGGTGCTGGGAGGTGTCTACCCTCATAATCATGGCCCAGGTACACTTTGTGATACATATTCATATCTCTGCATCTATAGTGTTTACAGACTGCGAATATCCAAATTATTGTTCAGTGTGAGATTTGCTTTAAAACAAATATAAACATGCTATGTCTCTAATGTCTCGTTTACGTAGGAGGAATAAGGGGTACCAGTGGTTTCCCATATGACCTGACATAGGGGTGTCTGGACTTGAAATGTTACAAATTATCTGAGGAAACTAAATATGTCCATATTATGGCTGTGCTATAATTACTTTGGAGGTTATGAAACATGCTGAAATTTCATACTTATACTTATTCCACTGTTTTAAGCTTTATGTGCATTCAGGTATTTATGACCGGTATCTGCTGGTTCTCTGAATTGGGAGGGTGACAGTTTTACGACAGGCCTAAACATCCTGCCAGGCCTACATTAGCTGTTTTTACAGACCTAGCCTGGTTCTGCTTTCTCTGTTGAGATAACCGTTCCTTTGAAGTCTAAACCTATGAACTCCTGCACAAGGGAGGAGGGAGGGAGTTCAGATTGTTCTGTAATATTACGGTTAGCCAAACTGTCATGGCTGCCCTAAGGTCCTCAAACAACATGGCCACTAGCTACAGCTTTTCATGTCCAGTACGTGATATCATTACACTGGTGTTTCCTACAGTGAAGGAATAGCTTCCAAAAGTAAATTATACATGCACTGTAGAAGAAATGATGCATAGGTGGCAAGATACTTTGGAGAAGTTTTAAAGCTATATGGGAGAAATGGTTAATATTTAAGAAAAATTTACAATGAGTGCAGAAGAATTTGATTAAGAAGGAAATCTAATAAGTAGGAATAATTATACACAATTAAGGTTTATTTTCCCTTATTTGCATGCTATGAAGGGCTTTTATTAGTGAGCTATCAATTAAAATATGGAATAACTGTATAGAGCTGGAAACAGGATCCAGAGGTTTGGGATTTGGATTTTTTTTTCCCTTCACATATATACGGAAAGGGGAGGGTGGTGTGAGTCTGGGGTGTCATTTTAGATATAGTCGATTTGAAGTGAAGCTATTTATTTGCACTATATTTGTATGTTTTCTAGATTCTTAGATGGAATGATAATAAAGAGAACTCACATTAAAAGCCTTAATGTCAGTTTAATAAACTCTCCATCATACAATCTGTGCTGCCTGGGATATACAACCACAAAGCTCTTATTGGAATGAAACTCATTTGGGCCTGTACATGCCAGGCGGCACAGTCTGTATGATGGAGAGTTTGAAAAACCAACACTAAAGTGGAAGTTCAGGCAAATTCTAACTAAGGTTAAATCTACTACCAACCTTATTCTAAACCTATTCTATCCAACCCTGCAAAGAAAAGATCTGTATACTGTTCTGGAAATTTTATAGATGGGCAACGCCTATCCTCATATTGACTACTGGTTCTAAATTAATAAGTACTGCAGGAGGGAACAGACACAAAAAGATTCACTCAGCATCTTTCCAAAATAACTGTTCTGTTTTATTTGACGCTATTACTTACCTATTTTGAAGCTGCTTCTGTACTGTCACTTGATCTCTCTTCTGTGCAGAGGAGAAATTGCAGGCAATGGCTGCAAATGCCTGTGCAGTGACATCACCCATAGGTTTACTATGGGGCATCCATTGTTGGTGGCCCCTCCTCTACACTGAATCTGCTGGGACCCAATCAAGTGACCTGTCCGGCGCAGCTTCAGATTAGGTAAATATACACATATATACACATACACATGGGGGTGAGACTAGATTTAGCCTTAGTTAGTCTTAACTACCACTTTAAGGCTTTTAAATGGTGAGCGGGTTCCCTTTCTCTTTGAGATTCTGTGTGGAGCAATCGGTGACCGTTGGGTACCAGTCTGAGGATCAGTGAGGGATCGCTGCCTGCAACAGATGATTATCTCTTGTCTCTGACCCTTCAGCTGTACCTAAACTCAAAAGCAAAAAAGTATTCTAGTGCAGGTTACCATTCCTTATGCCGCGTACACACGAGCGGATTTCTCGTTGGAAAAAGATATGACGGCTTTTCCTACGGGATTCCGCTCAAGTTTGCCTTACATACACACGGTCAAGCAAAAGTTTGCTGAAATTATGACTGTCAAGAACACGGTGACGTACAACACTACGACAATGAAAAATTAAGTTCAATGCTTCCGAGCATGTGCCAAATTGTTTCCGAGCATGCGTAGGGATTTTGCGCGTCAGAATTGCCACAGACGATCGCATTTTCGGATAGGAACTTTTCCCGACCGAAAAATTGAGAGAATTTATTATAGAACGGCCGCTTACTGTATTTTTTGTGCCACATCCAGTATTGAAGCTAAACAACAAGAAAAACACCTAATGGTGGACTTTTGAGGCACATAAGAAGAATAAAAATATTTTAATACAAGTATAGTTTATTAAATTTAAACAATAAAAACACAACAATGGTGTAACATATACTATTTGGAATGCATATCAAGCATTTTGCATCAATGTACATAAAATATTAAAAAGTACTCTTGCACCCGACGCGTTTCAGAGTGTGTATACCTCCTTCCTCAAGGGTGGGTGTGAGCTAGAGACATTTCTATTCTAGAGAAATATATTAAGAAAAACAGGTGTAAGCATTGTAGCACATATATGAGTATAACAGTTCCTAATGTAATTTCCATATTTCTTACACTTACGTTCTTATAATGTATTGCTGATTTGG
Organism: Lithobates septentrionalis; assembly: GCA_037952835.1. Lineage (NCBI taxonomy): Eukaryota > Metazoa > Chordata > Amphibia > Anura > Ranidae > Lithobates > Lithobates septentrionalis. Next base: position 1,341,566 of record JBBDGP010001003.1, read on the forward strand.
CATTCCATATGATTCTAATTAAAAGCAACAGCAACAACGAGGTCTGTCTACCAGATAGATTCTTGGTTCCAAAAGAAACACAGCAGCTTTAAGTTTGAGTATTTTGAAGGACTATTTTGTATCCATACCCGAGTACAAACAAAAATTTGTTAAAAAAAATATATATTATTTCATCTAATAATAGTGAGAGAGGGAAGGAGCCCTCTCTTAGGCCCCCCCAAAAAAGGGGGTGATAAGGGGCTAATAACAGGGTATATTCTAAGGGTTCACTGAGGCCGAAAGGCAAGTCCTGCAAAAAAATATAATAATAAAAATGTATAGTAAGGTATCATGGTTACTTATTGTTTTAGATAAAAAACATTGATTTTATTGATTAATAGGGGATAGTTTTGTATAAGAGCGTTAAATCATACCTGAAAGATGGTTGTTTGAAAACTCAGCGACTGATGTTGCTGGTATGTAGGTAGTAACTATAGAAATACAATGGTAACAAATGAATAAGTACCTTGCTTAATCAATTAAATGGCTAGTTTTAAATATTATGTAAAGACATCACAGGTGTAGTATTATAACTAATCTGTTGCTATAACGTTTAAATAAGGTCAATTTGCTTATTAAAAATTATTTATGTGTGATAGAGGATAGAAAACACTAAAAATGAATAAATTGGGATATTATTAGTATTATCAGTTAACTCGTATTTCCTAAAATATGGTAGCGATGGTAAATTGACCAAAGCAGAGCCGTAGTATTGGGTATAATTGTATTGCCATTGAGAACTGTAAACAGCACGCAAGAAAGGCAGTAATAGTCAATGAAAAGAAGTTTCTTACCTGTGTATTTCAGGAGTAGAAGAATCTCTGGCTGCTCAGGCCGGTATCACACAGCATAATGCGGTGGATATCCGGCATACTCTTTCAGTACCAATATAAAGTCCCTCCCCTCCAATCAGCTGTCGCTACTGATTGCAACAGCCGATAATGTGGGAGGGAGAGGGAGCAGGAATTAGCCAGGTATGGCCCCCCGAGCTGGGTGCGCGCCGTCCCGTCCACGGCAGGCATGCGCGGGCACGCACGTCGGAACTGGTTCACGCCCACCCCACCTGCCGACATAGTAAGCTTCCCCAGTGGACTGCGCATGTCCACTGGGGTCGCAATATGGAGGTCAGTCACTGATGGAAGAATTGACTGTGCCCTCACATGACGCCGCCACGGGTTGCACGGCCCGGGCGGCTTAGTGTGGCGGGCGAACCTCAGATTTGTTAATGTAAAAAAGTAACTGGTAGTGTTGTTAGGTGGAATTACATCCTATATATGGATTTCATGACAATCAATCTTTTGCTGGCTGGAATTCCGCCAGCAAAAGACCGATGGAGCATACACACGGTCGCATTTTCCGACGAAAACTCTCATCGGTCTTTTGCGGGCCGAAATTCCGATCATGTGTACGTGTCATTAGATGTGAGTTTTCATTGTTCAGGCTAAGAATATTTTCAGCAAATACCTGTTGATCTTGCCAGAAATGCCATGTCATTGACACTGCCTGTGAGCTCAGCTGCAAGCAAATACCCTGTTATCTTCAGTAAAAGCACGTTTACAAAACACTGTTTTGTACTTTACAAATGTGCTTTTTTTCCCTTGCTTTTAGCACGCTGAAGTAAGCAAACCCCCATTCATTGTAGTAAATGGGGGCTCTCCTGTTAGGAGGATTCTCTGTAGCATTATGCAAAGAACACACTGAAAGCATTGGAGGCTCCACATAGCGCTCTGCCATTTATAAGTAAAATGCAGGAGCGGTGTAGAGTAATTAGAATAATGTCCTACAGGGAGTGGATGCCACTTTCCATTTTAAATGTTCTACAGAGAGTGGATGCCGCTTTCCATTTGAAATAAGTCCCTAAGATGGTGTTCACTCGGGCATTTAAATCAGAAGAGCTTCTATTGTGTTTACTAGCCATTAATAGATTTCCACAAAACCTCCACACTGGGGAAAGCAATTGAAATAAACGATTGGCAATGTTATACCCAACATCTGTGAGTGTGAAATGAGCCATTTATTCTTCATTGGTCAGCATTTGGGGAATGCTCAGATGAAGCCAGAAACATTTACTAAATGGTTAATGCGAATGTGAATAGCCAGCCCTAAATTATAGTAACTATGCAGGTTTACCTAAAATATGTATATTTTCCAGCTTAACAGTTCTTAGATGAGGTGGCTTCTTAAGTTTTTGCTTCTTGTTTCTTTCATGGCTACACTCTTATCGCCATTGTATCTATGGGGGTAGCCTTGGTTGTCACACTGTGTCCTTCAAACACCTGCCTTTGTTCATCTCTATTAAATGGGCGGTGATGAAATTAGTAGTTTACCGTTTTGTTTCCAGTTCATCTCACAGGAAGTGACACAGTCACTACATTTCCCAAAAAATCAACGGGTATAATTAGCCTGAGAATGAAATCAAATGCAATGATCACATCTAAAGCTGTCCATACTCAAATTTATTTAATTTAATTTAATTTAATTTATTTAGTGGCAAGGTCGGCCCTCTCTTACCCAATATCCTTTGATCGAAAAATTAAAGGAGCCAGGCGGAGGATTTTTGCCCAAACAATGGCTACATCCAGTCAGATGCGACTTCTGATTGGGTATTCTGACAGCTGTCTGTGGCTGTCGGAATCCAGTAGCTCAGCAGGAGGATTCGTCCATCTGTGCTATATAAGAGGAGTTTGAATGAAAATGTATCTAAAAGTGTATGACCTAATTAAAATCTGGTAAGCTGCAATATTTTACATTATTGGTCTTGGTTAGTTTATACTTTGGTATGGTTATTGTTTATACCTTAATGGCTGCCACCCTGTAAAAGTATAGGCTGAATAATTACCTGGCCAGCAGTTGGTGGGGGAAATCTTTGTTTTCTTTAAGGGCCCTCCCTTTCACACTGAGGCGGTTTGCAGGCGCTATTGCGCTAATAATAGCTCCTGCAAACCGACCCAAAAGTGCCCCGAGGCTTTCACACTGGAGCGGTGCTCTAGCAAGACAATAAAAAAAAGTCCAGCTGGCAGCATCTTCAGAGCGGTGAAGGATCGGAGTATATACCGCTCCTTCACCGCTCCTGCCCATTGAAATCAATGGGACAGCGCGGCTATACCGCCGGCAAAGCGCCTCTGCAGAGGCGCTTTGCGGTGGTTTGTAACCCTTTCTCGGCCACTAGCGGGGGTAAAACCACCCCGCTAGCAGCCGAATACCGACGGTAAAGCGCCGCTTACAATAGCGGCGCTTTACCGCCGACCCCGCCCCAGTGTGAAAGGGCCCTAAGAGTTCCCTGCAGTACTGCTATCCAACCCTTCCAGGTTTATTGCTCCCTATGTCACAACAGAACACAGTAGTGATACAGTGGTCAACGGGAGAAACCAGTGTGTGATTGGATAAGCTCCCAGACGCACCCAGAAGTCAAGATTGTCTTCACCGCCTGCTAAAGACGGAAATATTCAGCCTATTGTTTTACAGGGAGGCCATTGTTGTGTACTTTTAGTATACCAACAGGATCACTTTAAGAGCACACCTATCATTGAGCTGTATATAAAGCACTTCCAGACTGCTGCATGTAAGAGTGTCAGAGAACATAGATTTGAAGGCAACCATTTAATAAAGTGGTCCAGTTCTCACACATGGTTGGCGTGCTGTGCTTGCTGAGTTAAACTGCTCAGGTGTGAACGAGCTCTCAGCATTAGACAACGTAAGTAAGAAGGAGGTGGGCAATGCACATCAATCACAGCTAAATCTCTACATTTATTGTAATTTAAGACCGAATATTCAGCACAGTTGTGAATTGTTCTTTTGAAGTTAAATAGTATACGTATTTAAACACAAACAAATTATATGGTGTAAGTAGAGTGGGACAGCATTCAGTCTTGCTTTTAAAGTTTCAAAGATAATCTGGTCCCAACAATGGGATTAGATTTGTCAATGCAATCTAACACTATAATTACTCCACATTGCTAAAGAAAAGCTGAATTATACCTATCAACAGGTTCATTTTATACACCCGAAGCACATACTTTCTCCCACTCTCCCTCCACTCACATACTGAAGCCTGTGACAAAATCACATAGATGCCTTATAGACCAACACCAAGTGGCACATAATTGTGAAGTGGAAAGAAAATGATAAATGGTTTTCAAAATTTTTTACAAATAAATATCTGAAAAATGTGGCGTGCATTTGTATTCAGCCCCGTTTACTCTGATACCCCTAACTAAAATCTAGTGGAACCAATTGCCTTCAGAAGTCACCTAATTAGTAAATAGAGTCCACCTGTGTGTAATTTTATTCTCAGTATAAATACAGCTGTTCTGTGAAGACTCAGAGATTTGTTAGAGAACTTTAGTGAACAAACGGCATCATAAAGGCCAAGGAACCACACAAGACAGATCAAGGATAAAGTTGTGGAGATGTTTAAAGCAGGGTTAGGTTATAAAAAAAATCCCAAGCTTTGAACATCTCACAGAGAACTGTTCAATCCATCATCTGAAAATGGAAAGAATATGGCACAACTGCAAACCTACCAAGACATGGCTGTCCACCTAAACTGACAGGCCGAGCAAGGAGAGCATTAATCAGAGAAGTAGCCAAGAGGCCCATGGTAACTCTGCAGAGATCCACAGCCCAAGTGGGAGAATCAGTATTTTTTGCTTAAAAGACCAACTCTGGGCTATTTTCTTTTTTTGAAAAGTTCCCTCAAGATGTCATGATGCAATACTCTCCTCCTATGTCCCATACAGTAATCCCATTCCGCCATTAGATATCCTCAGTCTTCTGGGTTGATTGACATCCAACTTCACTTATCCTAGAAGACTGAGGACATAATGTAAGTGCAAGGAACCACTGACTTGATCTCTTAAAAATGTAATGTGTAGTAAAGTATCACCTGACGGCCCACCACTGGGAGAAGATTCGAGAGAGAGCATCATGCATGTCAGACAACCAGCCTGAACACATCTCGAAAAAGTATACAAAAAAAATAAAAAAAATCATAACATCTATGCAGACGGCCTCTGGGTGGTGGTGGAGGGATTGCAAAGCCCTAGGTTTACACAGGGCCAAGGACCCTCTCCCCACCAAACAACTCTTGACCGTTGCAGTTGGTTGCTCAGGCGCTGAGCGCTTCAGTGCAGCCTAATAGGGAACAAGGTTAAATTAGCCTCCCTGGCAGCAGGGGAACAAATTGAAGCGAAGTACGTGTTTCTTACCCTCCCTACTATTAAGTTACTTTACCCTTAATGCAGTGTGCTTTAAGAGAAGATTCAGGAGTAATACTGCAGTGCTACAGTAAATCATCAATGTATAATGGAATATATGTGTATATTGCACACTGTGTGCTCAATTAAAAATAGAGATTTTAGTGTAGATCATGGACCTCTTGATATTGCATTCTGTCAGTGAGATCAATGGACAGGAAAAGCTGTGAGAGGATGTATTTGTATGCCGCTATGTAATGTTGCAGCTAACAAGGTTAGTTAGTATTCTGCACCAGCGTGCCTCCTTGTGCAGAGAGCGAGGCGTGCAGCTGTAGACATGGACCTGTCCATCCGTACAGCTCATCTTCTGCTCTACATAGGGAGCTGAGACTAATTTTTGCATTATTTTTCAGATAAGCAATCAGCAGCATTCTAGCAGTTCCAGAATGACCCTTTATAAGGCTGTCACAGGCCGGGACATTCGGGACAATGATTTGATCTCTTCCTCAATTTTTAATATGTTTTGTGAAATAATTGCACAATTTCCGTATGTCTTAAGCTACATGCTGTGTTTAACTGAAAGTTGCCTAGCTTTATTAGTATATTTTCAGGATACATTTCCAGTATAAAAAAACCTTATTCTGTCTTGAAATACTGTCTGGGAGACAGAAAAGCAAAAACTAGGAAGAAATTGATGTCATTTTAAAACAGGCCATACAAGTTTTGATTTGTTTTTATTTAGCTTGTAGGCAGAACAAAAAAGTAAAACCGATACCTCCATCCATTATAAACAGCACAGATGGATGAATCTTCCTTGCTGGCTGTTGTATTCTGACAGCCGGTGCTCTTGGCTGTCAGAATACCTGCACAATGACAGCGTCTGATTGCATACAGCCACTGCGCAACAATTTTCCACCCATTTCTTTTGATCAAAGTGTGTTGTGGCTGGTGGTGACGGCAGGGCCACCCATGGATTGAATTTTGTCTAACTCAGCAGTAAACAGACAAAATGTGATTCATGTATGAGCAGCTATAGGCCTCATGTACACCTAGACTACTTTGACCACCAGCCGCAGGAAAACGTGGCAAAATTGTGCCATGATTTTGCCGCCTTTTTTCGTTCCTCGCCTAAACTCAAGTTTTTACCAATCTGTACATTGGCAAAAAAAAGGGCCTGGTATGGACTATGGGGGAACCCCACGCCGTTTTTTTTTTTTCATACTTTTAATATGTCGACTTTTTTTGACAATCAGCTGCCATCAGTTGTTAAGGATTTGGTGGCCGGCTTCCTGGCCCCCTCCTTAGCAACCAGCTTGATGCGGTAAATTACTGTATTAACTAATTACCGGTAATCCGAACAAATACCGCATTCGGTATTTAACGCCAAATTCTTAGTATATTGAACACTTGCACAATTGTTACCACATGTGGTATTCTATCGCATAAGATTAGCCATTATTTAACTCTTAGACCCCTTTCACACTGAGCCGCCTAGGGCGTCAGCGGTAAAGCGCTGTTTCAGCGGCACTATTTGGCCGCTAGCGGGGCGGTTTTAACCCCCCCCCCCCGCTAGCGGCCGAAAAGGGGTTAAATCCGCCTGCAAAACGCTGCTGGAGCGGCGTTTTGCCAGCGGTATCGCAGCACTGCCCCATTGATTTAAATGGGGAGCAGCGGTGGAGGAGCGGTGAGTTCACTGCTCCTTCCCCGCTCCAAAGAAGCTGCTGGCAGGACTTTTTCTGACGCCCTGCCAGCGCACCGCTCCGGTGTGAAAACCCTTGGGCTTTCACACTAGAGTGAATGGAGCCGCTTTTTTCAGGCGCTATTTTTAGCGCTGTAGCGCCTGAAAAACGCCTGCAGTGTGAAAGGGGTCTTAGTGAATCCACCCAATACTTATCCTTATATTCAGCTTTAACAACCTTTCATCAAACAAGAGTCTTAACATTTAAAGATAATAGTTAATTGGTCCCAAAGCTTACCCTAATTAAATAAGCTACCTTATGTTTTTATCATCGTGTTGTTGTTTTGCTTTTTGAGGACTGTGCATTTATACAAAAACCAATCATTCAGTGTTGTGGCTGCTGCAACGGAGGGGGCAAGATGTTCTTTATATTCAATCCATTCAGAGATCTATAGAGACAGAGTAAAGTAATACAAAACAGGAAAGGCATTTTTTATTTATAGCCCATAACATTAATTTGTGCAGTAAGTAGTAATGGATTCCAAGAATAATGTTATGCCTAGCTCTATGGTAAATATAGAGTCTGGGTTTTTTTTGTTTTTTTTACAGTCGGTTGAAGCTGTAAGTAGAAATGTGTAGACATTGTGGGTAACCTATTAGTCATAAGTACATATTCAAATATACTGCTCTGCCAGTGATGGGGGAAAACAATTCTGGATAGTCTAGCCCACACCAAGGTTCATTTCCTAATCTATTCAAATATACACTATATTACCAAAAGTATGGGGATGCTTGCCTTTACATGCACATGAACTTTAATGGCATCCCAGTCCGTAGGATTCAATATTGAGTTGGCCCACCCTTTGTAGCTATAACAGCTTCAGCTCTTCTGGGAAGGCTGTCCACAAGGTTTAGGAGTGTGTATATGGGAATGTTTTTTGTTTTGAATTTGTAAGGTCAGGCACTGATGTGAACAAGAAGGCCTGGCTCGCAGTCTCTGCTCTAATTCATCCCAAAGGTGTTCTATCTGGTTGAGGTTAGGACTCTGTGCAGGCCAGTCAAGTTCCTCCACCCCAAACTTACTCATCCATGTCTTTATGGACCTTGTTTTGTGCACTGGTCCAAATCATTTGGTGGTGGGGGATTATGGTGTGGGGTTGTTTTTCAGGGTTGGACTTGGCCTCTTAAATCCAGTAAAGGTAACTCTTAAGGTGTCAGCATAACAAGACATTTTGGACAAGTTCATGCTCCCAACTTCCTGGGAGCAGTTTGGGGATTCCTGTTTCAACATGACTGCGCACCAATGCACAAACAAGGTCCATAAAGACATGGATGAGTGCGTTTGGGGTGGAGGAACTTGACTGGCCTGCACAGAGTTCTGACCTCAACCCGATAGAACACCTTTGGGATGAATTAGAGCAGAGACTGCAAGCCAGGCCTTCTCATCCACATCAGTGCCTGACCTCACAAATGCGCTTCTGGAAGAATGGTCAAACATTCCCATAGACACACTCCTAAACCTTGTGGACGGCGATGGAAAAGTAAAACTAGGAAGTAGTCTCTACAGTTTGGGTATATCTATATGTGACAACACGAGAATACACTTTACAAAGGCAATGCAGATCAATAGACAAGAAATGTGTACAGCTTTGGCATGTAATGAAGATAGTGTTATTTTGTGAGTATATATATTCAGTTTTATTGTGTGTCACTATGGAAATAACCTGAAAACCTTTTGCTTTGTTTTTTTTTTAATTTTATTTTTTTTATTTGCCATATCAGATATAACAGTACTTTGCTGTATACTTGGAGGATAAAAGAGTTAAACTGACTAATCAACAAATGCCTTCCTAAAAGCTGTGTCTTGGTTCTCCATTATAAAAGCCCCTAGAATTTCAATTTTCCAGTTCACTAACCGGTGGGTGTTACAGAGACACTATTAGATAAAAGAAAGCCTTTTTGATGCATGTTGGGATGGCCAAGCTGAAAACACCATTAAGGGAACAGAAATGGAAATGGGAATTGATTGGAATGTGGGTCCTTCTCAGCAGGTAACTAATGACCAAGTAGCTTCAGTCCAGAATCTAGGTGCCTACTGCCATCTATTATTAACCCCTACAATACAAACAAATGTAACAAATTTGTACACATAAACGCCTTTTCTGGCTAAAAAGTCACAATACAATGTTCTTACCATTGACACAGTGAAAAGACTCAAGGATACTTCAGTCAAAATCAGTGCAGAACCCCAAGGCATAAGGATGTGTAAGGTGTTTTTGGTGGTTTGCATAGGTGCAATGGACTTTAAATAGTCCCTGAAGTTTAGGGAGGCTCCTTTTAACTATCCTGAACTTGTGCCCATAAATGCCCCCTAATTAGCCACTTGCCAACTGCCTAACTGTAAATATACATCATGTTTTTGATGTTAAAGGGGTTGTAAAGGTATACATTTTTTCACCTTAATGCATTCTATGCATTAAGGTGAAAAAACTTTTGATAATACCGCCGCCCCCAGCCCCCCCGTTTTACTTACCTGACACCTCAAAAACTCGCCTGCTCGTTCCCGACCTCCATTCAGCCGATCAGCCTGGTCGCTGATTGGCTATAGTGGATGGATTGAAAGCAGCGCAGCCATTGGCTCGCGCTGCTGTCAATCACATCCAATGACGTGGCGCGCCGGGGGGCGGGGCCGAGTGATACAGCGAGCGGCTATAGCCGCCGGCTGTATCACGGGAGCGCGCCCGCAATAACTAACCACCATGCGAGGGAGCTCGCATTAAGGTGGTTAGTTATTGCGGGGAGGAGCTGAGACAGCCGCAGAGGGACCCCAGAAAAGCAGGTTCGGGGCCACTCTGTGCAGAACGAGCTGCACAGTGAAGGTAAGTATAACATGTTTGTTATTTTTAAAGAAAAAAAAATTACCTTTACAACCCCTTTAAACACCGGGGTTTTGGCTGCAGCTAGATGCCATAACCCCTTCATCTTTTTTTTTTTTCTTAAGGAGGCCGGCTTTATGATAAGTGATCCCAGTGGCAGATTCGCCGTGAGATCACTTTTATAAGCGGCAAGGGAGGTGTCCACCCCCTCCCCCAGCCACTTCCTGGTTGTTCCCGGGCTAATGTTTCCGATCGCTGCGCCCGGGAACCATCTGGCATCAGCTGTGTTTTTGCATTAAAAGGCTGGGTCAGCAATTGGTTAGCTGGGAACATGACGCTGATTTGCCTCGCCACTCATCTTATGCCGCGTACACACGGTCGGACTTTCCGGCATACTTGGTCCGGCGGAATAGAGTGTGCCGGACAATCTGCCCGTGTGTAGGCGCAGACCTAGATTTGAAACATGTTTTAAATCTTTCCGTCGGACTCAGTTTCGGGCGGAAAGTCCGCTCGTCTGTGTGCTGGTCGGACGGAAAGCCCGCTCGTGTGTATGCTGGTCCGACGGAACAGATACGACACGAGGGCAGGGTATTGCATCTCGCGCTCGCTGCAATAGGAAAAACAAATTTTCCTATTGCGGCGAGCGCGGGGCATACCAAGCCCTTAGGTCTGGTATGGATTATAAAGGGAACCCCCTACGCCGAAAAAACGGCGTGGGGCCCCCCCTAAAATCCATACCAGACCCCGATCCGAGCACGCAGCCTGGCCGGTCAGGAAAGGGGGTGGGGACGAGCGAGCGCCCCCCCTGCTGAACCGTACCAGGCCGCATGCCCTCAACATGGGGGGTGGGTGCTTTGGGGGAGGGGGGGCGCCCTGCGGGCCCCCCCCAAAGCACCTTGTCCCCATGTTGATGAGGACAAGGGCCTCTTCCCGACAACCCTGGCCGTTGGTTGTCGGGGTCTGCGGGCGGGGGGCTTATCGGAATCTGGGAGCCCCCTTTAATAAGGGGGCCCCCAGATCCCGGCCCCCCACCCTATGTGAATGAGTATGGGGTACATGGTACCCCTACCCCTTTCACCTAGGGAAAAAGTGTAAGTAATTAAACACACTACACAGGTTTTTAAAATATTTTATTAAACAGCTCCGGGGGGGGGGGATCTTCCTCCGGCTTCGGGGGTCCCTCCGCTTCATCTTCTCCCGGCGTCCGGTTGGTTCTTCTCCGCTCTCTTCTCCCGGTGTTCCAGTTCTTTGGCCGGCTCCTCTGCTGTCTTCAGGTAGCTCTCTTGCCAGCAGAGGTCCGGGCTTCTGGGCTTCTTGTCTTCTCTTCTCTTCCCCAGATGTTGACACGACGCTCTCTCCGGCTGGACTGCTCTCCGAGGGCTGCGTTGTGACTTATATAGGTGGAGACCCCGCCCCCTTTTGATGTCACAGTCCCTGGGCATGCTGGGGCTGTGATGTTTTAGGGGGCGTGGTCACTGGGTGATGTTGACCACGCCCCCTAAAACGTCACAGTCCCAGCATGCCCAGGGAGCTGTTTAATAAAATATTTTAAAAACCTGTGTAGTGTGTTTAATTACTTACACTTTTTCCCTAGGTGAATGGGTAGGGGTACCATGTACCCCATACTCATTCACATAGGGTGGGGGGCCGGGATATGGGGGCCCCCTTATTAAAGGGGGCTCCCAGATTCCGATAAGCCCCCCGCCCGCAGACCCCGACAACCAACGGCCAGGGTTGTCGGGAAGAGGCCCTTGTCCTCATCAACATGGGGACAAGGTGCTTTGGGGTGGGGGGCCGCAGGGCGCCCCCCTCCCCAAAAGCACCCACCCCCCCATGTTGTAGGCATGCGGCCTGGTACGGTTCAGGAGGGGGGGGCGCCCGCTCGTCCCCACCCCCTTTCCTGACCGGCCAGGCTGCGTGCTCGGATCGGGGTCTGGTATGGATTTTAGGGGGTACCCCACGCCGATAAAAGCGGCAAGATTGACATCCTTTGCTAGTCCCGTCGCACCTGAGTCACGTTCAAAATGAACGGACTTGTCCGTGTGTGGTCAAGTCCGTTCATTCTGAAAGTCCGCCGGAACTCCGGCGAAAGTCCGTCGGAAAGACGGGCGGACTTAGCCCGCCGCAAAGTCCGGGCGTGTGTGGGCAAGTCCGTCCGTTTTAAAGTCCGGCGCACCTGGCGGACAAAGTCCGTCAGAAAGTGTGCCGGACCAAGTAGGATAGAAAGTCCGACCGTGTGTACGCGGCATTAGGCTCTCTACTTTCTAAAACTTTCCAGGTTCTGGTGTGGTTATTTACAGATTTGTTGCTAGTGATTGCTTGAGGCTTAATACAAAGCAAAGCAACCTGGAAAGGTGTCCAATGGGGACATGATATTCTAAACCTAGTGGAGTTACTAACTCTTATGCCGCGTACACACGAGCGGACTTTACGGCAGACTTTGCTTAGCGGACTTTTCGACAGACTTTACGACGGACTTTCTGAATGAACGAACTTGCCTACACACAATCCACCAAAGTCCATCGAATTCGTACGTGATGAGGTACGACCGTACTAAAACAAGGAAGTTCGTAGCCAGTAGCTGCCCTAGCGTGGCTTTTTGTCCGTCGAACTAGCATACAGACGAGCGGACTTTTCGACCGGACTCGATTTCAACGGATTGATTTAAAACATGTTTCAAATCTAAGTCCGTCCAACTTTTGAGAAAACAAAGTCCGCTGGAGCCCACACACGATCGAATTGTCTGACGAAATCCAGTCCGCCGGGCAAAGTCTGCCGTAAAGTCCGCTCGTGTGTACGCGGCATTATACATTTAAAATACAAAATATTCCTATGCTATTCTATCCATCAGTCGTAGTGTACAGAAAAGCTGCTAACCCTTTTGTTTGATCACCAACTCCAAATAAAACATCTCTAGCCACTTGTTGCCAAATCACATACCTAGTACTTCATTTGAATTCAAGTGGTTGTACCAGGATGATGCCTGCAGCTGCAGGCATCATCCCGGTACCGTTTTCTTTAGAGCCGACGGTCAGCACTCTTGTAATAGCAATCGGATCAGCTAACTAGCCACTGGATTGCTATTTAGGGTTGCCACCTCATCCCTTTAAAACAGAACACCTATTCATTACAAAGGTTCTGTGGCTGATTTAGATGGTAATTACTTCCTAGCGCCACAACTCCTGTATATGGGAGGGTGCAATAGGCTGGAGGGAGGAGATCTGGGGAGGGAAATGTTGCTACAGAACACACTGCATAGTTCAATGATAGAAGCTTTGGAGGCAGGCTCCTTCCCTTCTGGGTTTCCTACTCTAAGTTTGGTCAGAGTATGGGACACAGCAAAGGCATTGCTGGCTTATAGGGGATTCACAGAGTGTTCCCCTTTGTGGGAGAATAGAAATTTGGAAGAAGTCCAGAAGATGGGGACATTCAAAGAAGGGGAAAGGTGTGGAATAAATTTCATTAACCAGTTTTTTAAAGACAGTACTTTTAAGTCTTTCCAGAAACTGAGAGAACAATATGCAATACCGAATAAGTCTTTCTTTAGGTATCTACAGATTAGGCATGCCCTAGGAGAACAGTTTAGAGAGAGGACACTGGAATGGAGCAAGATCCCTTTGCTCCAGAAAATTATCAACGCAAAAATTTTGAAACGCCTAATATCGATAGTATAGCCATATATATATACACAAGGGGAGCCTGGGGGGGATAGAAGCTCCACCATGTAGGAGGAGATGGGAACAAGACGTTGGAAGAAAAACTGAAGTACAGTGGAACAGAATCCTCAAACTTGCCCCATTGGTCTCGCTCTCCCCCTCCCAGACGATGTCACATTTGTTTTTATTATATAAAGCTGATTATACCCCGAAAAGCTTTTTTTGTTTGGCTGTAGATCGGATGCCAGCTGCCCCAGGTGTGGGGAAGCAGAGGGGGATTTAATCCACATGTTCTGGAGGTGCCCAAAGCTGTTTCGCTACTGGAGGGAGGTATTGGGAATTATAGACCAGGTAATTGGGGGGACCCCAAACCTGGATGTTAAGCTTTGTGTCCTGGGCTTATTAGAGGAAGAGGGAAACCCTGGAAGTACTCAAGTCGCAATTCTTAGATGCTTATTTCAGGCAGGGAAACGGATAGCTCAGAGATGGCAATCAGTCCTGCCCCTGTCCAGTCGAGAATGGGAACGCGGTATGAACGAGACAATTTTGAAGGAAAAATCGGTATATGTTAGACAAGGTGGCATAAAGAAATCTGACAAGATTTGGAAACCCTGATGGAATATAAAAGGATACCCCCCCAGAGGAGAAAGTAGGATGAAAATGTTAGAGGAATTTCCTGCATAAAGTCAGAGAAGCAAGAGGAGATGGAAAGGGCAGTGGTATCAATACCTAAATAGGGAGGGAATAAGTATAATAAAGACAGGATGTGATATAAAAGAAATGGGAGTGTAGAGTAAATGAGAGTGAAAGGTGTGGGATGGGCGGGTGAGTTTGATGGGTGTGACTGTGGAGGTTGAATGGTTGGAGCGTGTGTGACGGGGGAGGAGCTTGGAGTAATTGAATGAGGGTTGAGTGGAAGATATCAGGGCTCCCCATTGAATAAACACTTGAACCTTGTACTTTATATGTTTACCATTTTACTCCTGTGTTTTTTTGTTTTTTGTTTTTTTGTTTACATATGTAGATTGGAGGGGGAGATGGTTGTATGGTAAGATGTTTGATGAAAAATGTTTCAATAAAGATTATAAAGTGAAAAAAAAAAGGTGGCAATTAAACTCACTTGGTGCCTTTTCTGCATTAAATTAGCCGCAGTGTATTTAATATATGTTGAGTTTTAAAGGGATGAAGTGACAACCCTATTGCTATTACAAGCAACAGGAGGGGACGCGGCTCTTTTGGGCTCTCCCATCCCACCAAGAGACCCAAGCTACCAGACGGCATGTCCGCCGGCTGTTCGTAATGGTAACCCGGAAGCGATGACATCACTTCTGGTTTACCCGGATGTTTTTGGCACCATTTTCAAATAATGACATGCATTCAAAAATATAGATCTCTGTGTTTTTTAATGCAGAGGAGAATTTGGGGTTTATTGACCCCAGATCCCTCCATAAAGAGTACCTGTCAGGTGCCTGTTGTTGTCACAAAGGATGTTTACATTCTTTGTGACAGCAATAAAAGTGATTCAAAACAAGAAAAAAATTAAACAGTGTAAAAATAAAATAAATTGATAATTAAAAAAAATAAATAAAGTGCACCCATCTCCCGTGCTAGCGCGCAAAGGCAAATGCATGCGTCAGTCCCGCACGCAAGCAGAGATTGTTCCACACATGTGAGGTATGGCCACGA
This sequence comes from Lithobates septentrionalis, assembly GCA_037952835.1. Lineage (NCBI taxonomy): Eukaryota > Metazoa > Chordata > Amphibia > Anura > Ranidae > Lithobates > Lithobates septentrionalis. The sequence goes on from JBBDGP010001003.1 coordinate 1,356,696, forward strand.
ACCTCAGATCACGGGCAGTAATTCTAGCACTAGAAACGAATAGTACAGTGATCTCGCGCGGTCCTTTAAAATCACTCCAAAAACAATAAACAATTCCTCTACGTGGAAATGTAAAAAGTGTTAATGAAAACACAATGTGAGTAATAAACTAATAAAAAGCGCAACAAATCAAAATGCAGTGCAAGTGAAATAACTCCAAAGAAATTTACACTCTTATGCCCCGTACACACGGTCGGACATTGATCGGACATTCTGACAACAAAATCCTAGGATTTTTTCCAACGGATGTTGGCTCAAACTTGTCTTGCATACACACGGTCACACAAAGTTGTCGGAAAATCCGATCATTCTGAACGCGGTGACGTAAAACACGTACGTCGGGACTATAAACGGGGCAGTAGCCAATAGCTTTCATCTCTTTATTTATTCTGAGCATGCGTGGCACTTTGTGCGTCGGATTTGTGTACACACGATCAGAATTTCCGACAACGGATTTTGTCGGAAAATTTTATAGCCTGCTCTCAAACTTTGTGTGTCGGAAAATCCAATGGAAAATGTGTGATGGAGCCTACACACGGTCGGAATTTCCGACAACAAGGTCCTATCACACATTTTCCGTCGGAAAATCCGACCGTGTGTACGGGGCATAATAAGTCTCCACAGCTAAAATGGTGAACTGTGAAGAAGTAAAATCCAAATTGAATAGATGGGAACAGTGAAACAAAAAAGTATAAAACTAAGATTATAGAATTTAAATAAATAACCAGTCCTTCCAGGAGACTAAAGTTCATAAAAAGGAGGTGTACACAAGGTGGCTAAGTGTACAGATGGTGAAAGAAGAAAGATTCCCGGGCAACTCCACAGTGGTTTCCTAGTGACAGTGGTCTCACAGGACTCTCACCTCATATATATGAAGAAATCAGCAACAGGGTGAGAGTCCTGTGAGACCACTGCCACTAGGAAACCACCTGTGGAGTTGCCCGGGAACCTTTCTTCATATAATGTTTGGGGGTTCTAAGTGATTTTCTAGCAGAAAATACTGGATTTTTACATGTAAGCAACACGTCAGAAAAGATTTAGTCTTTAAATGGTTAAACTGAGATCTTCTACACACCAGAGTTTCCTTTTCCATTCCTTTGATAAGTAGAAACATTGTATCTCTTTGCTTTTTTTTTTATCAGTGATGTTCTCAGACTTGGCAGGCTGCCCAGATAGGAGAGACTCAAGTCGCTCTGACAGAAAGACTTCAGGCGACTTGCATTGACTTCTATTAGGCCCCTTTCACACTGGGGCGGTTTGCAGGCATTATTGCGCTAAAAAAAGCCCGAGGGCTTTCACACTGAATCGGTGCTCTGTCAGGAGAAGAAAAAATCTCCTGCAAGCCGCATCTTTGGAGTGGTGAAGGAGCGGTGTATTCACCGCTCCTAAACCGCTCCTGCCCATTGTAATCAATGGGACAGCGCGGCTATACCGCGGCTATAGCCGCGCTATACGAGTGATTTTAACCCTTTTTCGGCCGCCAGCGGGGGGGTTAAAGCCGCACCGCTAGCGGCCGAATGCCGCGGTAAAACAGCGCTAAAAATAGCGCTGTTTTACCGCCGATGCCCCCTACCGCCCCAGTGTGAAAGGGGCCTTACAGAAGTAATTTGCAAGTCGCGGGGTTGCGCTGAGTTGCCCCGCAAGTCAGATCGCCCCGGTGTGAACCGGATAGTGCATAAATTAATCGGCCTAATTTGCAGCACAATCGGCTGATAAGGGGCTTAAACTTGCTAGAGGTTCTACTCTTCTCTACTGTTTTCAAAAGAAGAAAAAAGTTTTGGTAATTGATATACTTTGTTTTATGTCTTTCACATTATCCAAAACTTTCAGCCCTGACATTAGACTGTATCCTTGTAAAACCATTCTTATGAAGGAGTACAACTCCAGAAAAGTTGGCTTTAAACAATAATACACAATGTAATAAGCTTCATGCTGCGAGGGGGAGTGCAAAGTGTCAGGTGTATGACAGAAACCTGAGGAGTGGAAGTCAGGAATCGGTGAAGCTGGCACGGGTAGCGGGGAGAGAACAGTAAAATGAAAAGCTTCAAGAGTACAGATCATTTTCCCAAGGCAACCAAGCAGATCCGTGTTCTGCAGTGTTGTATCAATGACAACAAACACTGTGAACATAACACAATTTCAAAGCTCTCTTTGCCCAGCAGCAAAAACATTTTCTGCAAATGTATACTGTAAAAAAATTTTTTTTTTTTTTAAATATTTTTTATTTGTAAAAAATATTATATATTATGATTTTTTTGCTGTCAGTTTTTTTTGTTGCCTGTGTTCCAGTGAGCACATTTCCTTTGGCTATACATACCTTTTATTATGATACTTTCATATTTACACTTTTTTAATAAGACATTTTTTTTTCTTCTACCATTTGGATTATTTTATTTCATATACAAATTCATAAATGTTCCCTCTAATGGTCATCTATAAATTAGGGAAGGTTATCAGCATTTGTGCCAGTCGGAATTAAGTGCATTCACTTTTAGTTGACTGTACCCTTCAACAAGTTCCAGAATTCTTAAGGAAACCCAATTTATGGGATCCTCTAAAATGAACATACTGGCTTAAATTTATGTCAAGGGTTGGCCTGTCCCCTTTCACGTCCTGGAGCTCCCTATTCTTTTTTTTAGCTTAATAGGCTTCTGTGTGAAATAGGAAGTTAGAGATTTCTGACCCTTGAGTTTCTATCTTTAATTTGAATTTGCATATTTGCTGGAGGTTGTTAAATATTAAAGGCAGAAGCGTTTTTTTATCTTAATGCATTCTATGCATTAGGATAAAAAGCCTTCTGTGTGCAGCAACCACCCTCAGCCCCCCTAATAATTTCAATAAGCCCCATCTAGCTCTAGGGATGTTGCAGCAGTAGGGGTGCAACGGATCAAAAATCTCACGGATCGGATCGATCCTCGGATCAAAGTCACGGATTGGATCATTTTCGGATCAGCAAAAAAACAAAACAAAAAAAAAACAAAAAACACACAAATCTTGCTACACCCACCGGAGTTTTAGATTTAAAAGCAATTTTCAACACAAAACCCAGCTTATATGCATAAATACAGTATTTGTGCATATAAGCTCAGTTTTGTGTTGAAAATGACTTTTAAATCTAAAACTCCGGTGGGTGTAACAAGATGTCCGCTTGCCCCCTTCTCACTCTATCATTATTGTACTGTGCAGGAGTGTGGGGTGTAGCAAGATGGCGGCGATGAAACATCACTTCCTGTCGAGACAGCGGCCGCTTCCGGGTGTACCAAGATGGCCGCCGCTCCGGAGCTAGGCTGAAGCCGTGGCCTTTCCTATGGCTGAGGCCGCGGAGGGTGATCCGTACGGATCACGGATCGGCAACGATCCGTTGCACCCCTATGCAGCAGTGTCTCGGCTGCCCGGGACTCCCCTCATTGACCAAGACAGCAGCGTAGGGTCATTGGCTCCCGCTGCTGTCAATCAAAGTCAGTCAGCCAATAAGGAGAGAAAGGGGGTGGGGTCAGGTCGTGACTCTGTGTCTGAATGGACACAGGGAGCTGCGGTTCGGCTCGGGTGCCCCCCATAGCAAGCTGCTTGCTGTGGGGGCACTCAACAGGAGGGAGATGTCAGAAGCACCGAAGAGGGACCTGAGAAGAGGAGGATCCGGGCTGCTCTGTGCAAATCCTCTGCACAGAGCAGGTAAGTATAACATGATTGTTATTTTTAACAAAAAAACAAAACAAAAAACAAGGCTTTAGTATCACTTTAAGTACTGGCACCTGGGCATAATTCCATTTCCGTTTTTGGGGTTATAACTGTAGAAATAAAAATACTTTACCTGGCATTTATTAAATCCAAAAAGGCAGCCTTTGCTCAGGTTCCTCCATCCTCTCCACAAAGGGCAGATGGATGAATCTTCTGTTGCAACTATTGACAGCTTGAGGGGCTGGCTGTCAAAATATCCGAATAGTACCTGCATCTGATTGGATGGAGGCAGAGTTCAACAGTTTAGGCCTGGCTTCTTTGGCTTCTCAGGGTTACCCACTGAGCAAATTTCTGCAGGTTCATCAGTAGCCCCTGGGGGTGTGTCATCATATGGACCTGGGCTCACAGGACTACTGCATTGAACAGCACACATCATTGGTGGAGCACCACTCTGTTTCAGATATTCAATGGGCAACAGCAAAACTCACTGCAGGAATGCTGTGGGCAACAAGACATTTTCATGTTGGTACACTTTCTTGCATAATGTCTATAAGAGCAGAAAAAGTGGTGGGGTGTGCTGGGATTGGGCTATCTGCCTTTTTCTTGCTGAACAGTAATGCTCTAGCACAGGCAGGGAAATTAAAACACTATCCCTCAAAATAATGTTGCACATTCATGGCCTGCAAAAAAAGATTCCCCGTTCTGAATCTCTGTTGGGATCTTTAGGGTGCAGAGTACAATGATATATCACACAATACTTCTCTTTGTTTCTGTTTCAGCGCCCTTTTACAAAGACAAAATCCTTCCTCGTTAGCTGTATGGCCTTTGTCAATAAAATACCTTGGTACAGTGACTCCTGTCATTTTTAAAGCTTTGCGAGCAGAAATATGGACCTTCATTTCTTGAATCTTCCCAATATACACCAAACCTCAGGAGAATTCTTGTCATTACTGTACAATGTACGTTGGTTTATTGTGTGTATAAATTTACTCTTGTAGTAATCTTAGGAGCAGAGGAAACTGACTCCAGCTGGGTCTACAATGGTAAAAATTTGAAGGTTTCTTTCTTCGCATCGGCTTGTTAACATATTTTGTAACATATTTGAATTGTTTATTCACATTGTAATCATCAGCACTTGACAAAAGCTGCAGGATGTACAATAAGAATGTTTATATAAAGAATTGAGGAAAAAAAGATCTGCGGCAGTCACACTGATGTAAGCTGAGAATGATCCTGGACAGGTTTTCCTTGTGTATAGTTGCAAAAATGGTGAGTCTTGGTGTCACTTGTTGTGGGCGGTAGAGCATGTCTTTTCCTTGGTATTTAAGCATTTTACTTGTATACTTGTTTGATAAATGTTGCTTTTGCTATAGTTGTTATGCAATATTGAAAATTTTCTGCAGCAAAGTGAGTGGTGCTTAGACTGATGTAGACAGCTTATTTGGCGGCTGTCAGTTGCTGGGACACCTAAGAAGCTGATACACTGCATTTGTACAGTTAACCCTATGAAATATACACACTATATTGTCAAAAGTATTGGGATGCCTGCCTTTACACAAATTTTAGTGGAATCCCAGTCTTATGCCCCGTACACACGGTCGGACTTTGTTCGGACATTCCGACAACAAAATCCTAGGATTTTTTCCGACGGATGTTGGCTCAAACTTGTCTTGCATACACACGGTCACACAAAGTTGTCGGAAAATCCGATCATTCTGAACGCGGTGACGTAAAACACGTACGTCGGGACTATAAACGGGGCAGTGGCCAATAGCTTTCATCCCTTTATTTATTCTGAGCATGCGTGGCACTTTGTCCGTCGGATTTGTGTACACACGATCGGAATTTCCGACAACGGATTTTGTTGTCAGAAAATTTTATATCCTGCTCTCAAAGTTTGTGGATCGGAAAATCCAATGGAAAATGTGTGATGGAGCCTACACACGGTCGGAATTTCCGACAACAAGGTCCTATCACACATTTTCCGTCGGAAAATCCGACCGTGTGTACGGGGCATTAGTGTGTATGGTGTATATATAATATCCTTTTGTATAGACATATCCATTTTTTCATAAATGGTTTGAAAATGAAAACTAAAAAATGTTATCCCTGTCATCATACTGTCTGTTCAATTGTGCGGCAGTGTTAATTTTGACATGAAATTTTGATTTAGTTTTAGTCAGTCTTTTGACTAAAATGCCGTATTTTAGTCATCTGAATTGTTGTTTTAGTTTTTAGTCGACTAAAATAGTGTTAAAATCGAATGCGTTTAGTTAAATTGTAATGCGTTATTTAAGCATTTCTCTAGAATTGTCAAACCCATTATATACTCCTGGAGTAAAAATCGAATAAAATGTTATTATTTATGGTATTAAGGTTTGAACATGCACTACAGACACAGATTTAGCCGTTGTGATATACAGTGTAACGTCTTTATAACTTCTTTTTGACGAACAGAAGTGCAACTTTAAAATATAAAAAACTAAAAAATGGTAAAGTCTATTGGCTGTAATGCCAATGTATATATTAACTAAATATATATTACCAACATTAATTATTAAGAAAAAAAAAAGAAAAGCCTTTCTCTTGAAATTTTTTTTCAGCAGCTTAGTAGATGCCCCCTCCATATTCTTATGTGGTAGTGAGTGCAGTGTTCATTTTGACATCAAATTGTGATTTAGTTTTAGTCATAGTCCTAAAATGCCATTTTAGCTTTAGTCGTATTTTAGTCATCTGAATTGTTATAGTCATATTTTAGTAGACTAAAATAGTGTTAATTTAGTAAAATAAAATATTTTAGTCAAAATTAACACTTTTGTGCAGTCCTCCAAATGAGAGAAGTAGGAGAGATGGTTGCATCTTGATTGAGCTACAGAATCTTTTGGTTCCTCTCGTTCTTCTCCTCCCTCATTCACACTTTTTTTTTTTTTTTTTTCTTGCTGTATCATTAAATATATCATCAAATGTCCAGAGCTAGTGAGGCAAGGGTGAAAGAGGGAAAAGATTGTATACATTTTTTTTTCCCTAGTTCCATTTTCAAATATCCTGAAGTGGTCAGAGGGGGGGGGGGGTAAAATTGTAAACATAACCACACTTTGTAGATTTGTAGCTTGGCTTCTGTTGATGTCCTTCTAGGTTCGTGGTTTGTCATGTTGAACCACTGGCTTCCAATACATTCCAAGTCACTAGCCTGCACCAAGTATGTAAATCAAAAATCCCGACATGACTTTTTTCATTCTTGATCTGGATCTATGTCTCCAAGGCAGCCTAAGGATTTCTCCCACTACAAGTCCTCTTTAACCTTCTAGGACATTCTAAAAATAGCAAAAATAAATACATACACGTGGAAATATATGATATTGCACACACCATGGAGCTTCCATTAGCCATAGAATCCCCAATACACTCATCACATACTGGATTCTGTGCTGTCGTAAAAGCCTGCAGTAACCCATGAAATTACCTTTCTGCATTTGATGCATCTGTTCTACTCTAGGGAGCATAATTAAATGAATATATTGGACATTGAATATTTACCAGGTAATATATCTGCATTAGAGATGGAGACCGCAGACACTTCATATATAAATTATTACTAGTGTTTTCTCTTTCTAAATGCTGTTAAAGAAAACCCAGTCTTCGTAGGGCAAGACAACAAAAAACAAGTGACCTCTGTTTATAGTGTTGTTCACATACTAAAACTCTGTTATATGGTTTTTTCCAGCTGAAACTGCAGCTGCTCCAAAGCCCTTAAAGCTGAATTCCAGATTTCTTTTTTTCTTGCATAGTTACAGCTCAGACCAATGTAAGTATGCACATTCCAAGCTTAGCCAATCTCCGCTATGATCTTCACAGTCTTCTGGGTCTCATACTGAGCAGCTACCCTACTGCATAGTAACTAAAGGAGATCACTCGCTCAGCACAAGCTCCATTCTGAGAACATCTTGCATTTTTTTCTCAGTCAATGCAAAGCATTCTGTGACTGGACCAGGTGGAGTGGAGAGGCAGGGCAGTGATTTCACAATCTCCACCTCGTCCATTCAGAGAATTCCCCTATAATGTCTGCAACAGGTGTGCAGGCCTGAGAACTCAAATTTAGAGATCTCACAAGTACATTTCCCGGGGATAAAGAAATTCTCAAGTACCGTATATACTTGAGTATAAGTCGAGTTTTTCAGCACATTTTTTTGTGCTGAAAGTGCCCCCCTCGACTTATACTCGAGTCAAGCACTTTTCTGCAGCAAAAAATTTCATTTTCTGAACTGAATTTGGGGCCCCTTATCTCAGGGCCACTTGGTGCTAGGAACCCCAAATTTGATGGGCAAACCCAGTGGAACTGGTACCATAACATATCCAAAGCTGGGGTTCTTAGCATTAAGTGGCCCAGAGATACAGGGCCCCAAATTTGGTTCAGAAAATGTCATTCTCTGCTGCAGAAGTGTTTGACATTTTCTGAACCGAATTTGGGGCCCCGTATCTCAGGCCCACTTGGTGCTAGGAATCCCAAATTTGGTGTGCAAACCCAGTGGAACTGGTACCATACCATATCCAAAGCTGGGGTTCCTAGCATCAAGTGGCCCCGAGATACGGGCCCCAAAAAATGTCGTTCTCTGCTGCAGGAAAGTGTTTGACATTTTCTGAACCGACTTTGGGGCCCTGTATCTCTTGGTGCTAGGAACCCCACTTTAGATATGTTGTGGTACCAGTTCCACTGGGTTTGCACACCAAATTTGGGGTTCCTAGCACCAAGTGGCCCTGAGATACGGAGCCCTAAACTCGGTTAACTGTGTCCATCTGCAGCAATCTCATTTCGGGACCCTTTGGGTTCAGAGACCCAAATTTTGGCTGCAGCTAGGGGGCATCTAGGAACCCTTAACTACCGAGTTTGAAGTTTGAGGGACCTATGGCTGCAAATGGGCACAGTGAGGCATGCAAATGGGCACAGTGAGGCTGCAAATGGGCATTGTTGACCCTCTTTTCCTCTTTCAATAGCTGTGCATTTCTCACCCTCGTCTTATACTCGGGTCACTAAGTTTTTCCCATTTTTTTGTGGTAAATTAGGGCCTCGACTTATACTCGGATTGACTTATACTCGAGTATATACGGTAGTTAAATTTTTCAGCATTCATCTAAACAACTGGAATACCACTAGGTGGAGGGACCTATTCATTTTAGGGTTTTGGGTTTGTATATGGTGATGAATGAATCTGTTGGCGAACAAGCAAAATGGTGAATTGTTTAGTCTCCGAAATGTGTGCAATCTACAGAGAATCATGATTGCTCTTGTTCCTAATAGCTCTATTCTCGACTGATCAGGCGGATCTACAGATATATTTAGGTGAATCAAATAGCACTGAATTGGCAATTCTGATTGAGTAATCCACATTCGTAACCTCTGCCTTCACTTTAAAAACCAAGACAAATTGAAAGGCATGCAAATTATTTCACTATTTAGACGAACATATAAGCGTTTACTTTGTGAACGGTTTAATCTGCACCCATGCAGAGCTGTAAAAAGCAATGAAAAGTGAAAGACCCATTTTCTATAATGTATATGTAATTGTGGCTCCAAGTGCTAGATAATTGTCTACAGATGCGGAAGCAAAAGACAATTGTGGTTGCAATAAAAAAAACGTGAATGGCAGGCAGGTGAATATTTATGCCAAATTTTCTCTGACCTCGCACTTTCAGTGTACTGGCTAAATGCTAAACTTCAGGAACATTGTTGCTTTCGATGTGTCCAGTCGCGTATTGTTAATACATCACAAAACAGGAGCTTTATTGACCTTCCAACCAAGTCTAATGGAAAGCAGAGATAACCCCAATATTCACTAGATACTTACTGCATATTATAAGCAGAGTTGCTGCTGTAATGATCAGCTACAGGCAAAACATAAAAATGTCTATCTGCTAATGCTGTCTAGTAGGCCTGGAAGATAATCGACCTTAATATTATTATTTTATTATACTTTTATTATTATTATTATTATACAATTGTTTTAACCACTTGCCGTCCGCGCTATAGCCGAAAGACGGCTGCAGTGTGGACTTAATTTGCCGGGAGGGCGTCCCTGGACGTCCTCCCATGCTTGAGCGGCCTGCGCGCCCCCTGCAGGGAGAGCGCGCGGTGCGCTCTGTGATCAGCGAGTCTATGAGACTCGCCTGATCACAGATCAGAGTAAGGGGTCAATCCCGACCACTTACCAAGTGATCACCTGTCAACCAATGACAGCTGATCATGTGATGTAAACAGAGCAGGTAATCAGCTATGAGGAGGAGAAAAAAAAGCCAATCACCGGCGGCTGCGAGAGGGACATCGGTCCCGATCGTGAAGGTGTCACCAGCGTCACCTACCAGTGCCCACCAGCATCACTTACCAGTGCCCACAGTGTCACCCATCAGTGCCCACAGTGCTGCCTATCAGTGCCCACGGTGCCACCTATCAATGCCCACAGTGCCGCCAATCAGTGCGTCATTACCAGTGCTGCCTATCAATGCCACCTACCAGTGCCCTTCAGTGCCACCTACCAATGCCCATCAGTGCCATCTATCAGTGCCTATCAGTGACACCCATCATTGCCATCCCATCGGTGCCGTCTTATCAGTGCCCATCAGTGTCATCTTATCTGTGCCCATCAGTGCAGCCCATATATATATATATATATATATATATAGAGAGAGAGAGAGAGAGAGATATAGATATATATATATATCTATATATATATATCTAGATATATATATATAGATATATATATATATTGTAAGATTGGGGTATCAGACTCAAACGGTAGGTGCGTTGTCAGTGAGTACTCCAGTACAAAACTGTATTTTTAAGGGCCTGGTAGCCCACTTTTATCTGTATCTTGCACACTCAATACTTTAGCCTCCTGGCGTACATTCTTGCCATATGGCCGATTCCGGCCTTTAGCCTAGGCCTTAGGTCTGCTCCTCAGACCCAAAAGAGTTTCCTAGAGTGAAGCTCTCTCCTAGCTTACTCCTGCTGCTTATTACTTGCTGCTCTGTCACCAAGTACGTCTGCCTCCTGCAGACATGCATACCCTGGCTGCCTCCTGCAGCTTCTGACTCCTCTCAGAGGAATGGGAGTCCACCTGACTCCCATGCACAGACTTCCTGTCTGTTGGGTGGAACCCTGAGCCATAGCCAGGTCACAATTAAATAGCCCAGCACACAGCTGTGCAATCAGCGTGCCTTTCTCTCCAAAATCTGGCGTAAACCAGCAATCTTCCAGGTAGCACAGGGTCCTACTGCCACATATCCTCCCCCCTTGTTTCGAACCGGAGGGAGGAACACATAAACCCGTCACCAAGAATGGGACACCTCTGTGCCAGCCATTAGCTGCGTAGGCCCATTTCTTTTTCCGGGTATGTTTCCACCAGCACTTCACCTTGGCACCTCTGTGCCAACTATCAGCAGTAGGAGTCCTAATCTGCCCAACCTTTTCTCTAAAGGGGCACTCCACCCACATCTTCTTCCGGGTGTGCTTCCACCAGCACTTCTTCCTGAACCGTGGGCTCCCACTAATCTCTCTATCCCCTCCACCTTCTGGCCACGGGATCCTCCTTTTTCCTCCCACAGACCTACTCTCCTGGGACTGTTGGGGACCCACTTCCATGAAATCTGTCAGGGACTGACCCCTCTCACTACCTGATGCAACACTAACCAACAACATCCGTTTATCAGGTTCACTGACCCCTGTGTGGTTACACTTGGCAACCAAATCATCTGAGATCAACACCACATACTTCTGTTTAACCTCAATAGCAATGTTCAACAAGGGGTTATTCAACTCAATATTATCATCATCAAGACCTCGTATCACCTTGTTTGCTAGGACAGTGTCTAGGGAGGGACCATCTACAGGCAAGCAGTTACTCCCTATGGGACATTCCCGCAGTTTCACATCGCTCCCTGTTGTCCAACACTCCAATAGCAACTGTCCTACCAACGCACATTTTTCGCCACATTTTTCCACATCAATCTCTTTAACCATTTCTGTGTCCATTGGTACCTCAACCAATACCTCTGAGCTGTCCGATAGTGCTCTACAGTGCTTCTCATACACTTTTTTATTACAGTTACCAACACTGTCATTTCCTGTCAAAATGTCTCCGGGTACCTCAAACTGCACCTCCCTGCGAGTGATGGATTGAATTCCCACTACTGCCGCGTCTTTTCCGGGCCCTTCCTTTACATGAGGTCTAGTGGGTGAGACAGCACATGCGCCATGTACCAACCACTGCTCAGCTGCACCTCGGACCGCACCAGCAGGAATGCACCTCATCACACCAGCATACGGAGAGACTTCTACTATGTCTATCATTTCTGATTCCTCTAGCAGTTCCCCTGAACGCCTTCCGCACATAACTGTCGCTGGAAGCACTCTCGCAGCGAACTGCGAGACCACTTTCCGCAAAAGTAACCAACATTGCAGTAACCAATTTTTATCAACATTGCTTAACATCGCCTGTACCACGTGTCTCCACTGATTGGTACTACGCAGTACCAGGTCGCCCATCTGCGGTGGATACATGCAGGTGTACAGCGGAAAGATTTTCACCAATTCCAACAACATCTCAGTTATTTCTAGACATGCCACATCTAAACACAGAGGGACTTTTCCCTTACTAACGACGTGGAGGGGCTCATTTGCTAAGGCTTGAGAGGCCGAGACACTCAAAGATACCTCCACCTCAGAGGCCACTGACAAAACTTGCGGCTCCCCATGAGCACCGCTAAATGCATGTGTCACACTCATCGTCTCATTTTCAGCAACACTGAGCCCTTCCAAGTCCCTATACATTATCCCATCATCCTGACACTCAACATTACTCATCTCTTTTGCTGTGGACAAAACTTCTGCTATAAATGCGCCCTTTTCCGATCCTTCCGCCTGGAGGGGGTTAAGTTCTGCAACAGCCAACGCACCTGTGTCTACTGGCTTTGCAGCCTCTCCATTTGTCACAGCAGCAATAGTGTCCAGCTTACTATTACCTTCAGAAATTTCTTTCCACCACGCTAACACCTTAATGGCAAGACTATCCCAGTCTATCCTGTCTGTGCTCCAGTCATCAGCACTCTGTAGTACTGCTCCCTCTGCCCATGGAGACACAGGTGGACAGAGTGGTTTAGCAGCAGACAATCTGCACCAGTCACTGTCACCCACATCAGATTGTGATAATTCATGCTCCATCAGTTGAGCTATTTTCCCATTGTTTTCTACCTGAGCAGTATCAGAGCTGTCCTGGACCCCCGCCGGCTCCAACACTGGGAGTCCTCCTGAGATTTCCTGGGACAACTCTGCTGCACTACCTGTGGTTACCATGGGAGACACCAAACCATCAACATTGTCAGTAATATACTTTTCAACATCATCATTATCCACCTTCCTGCCTTGTATAGGCTGCGTTATCACATTAGCAGTTTGAGATTGTAGGATATTTAGTACATTGCTTTTCACCTCATGTGAAACACACTTGTCAGTTGGTGCGGCGACACAGTTGTCCTGGGAAACTCTGAGCTCAGACACCATGAGCTCCTGGGCGGTCTCCAGGGACACCTCTGCTACACCTGCCATGGTTGCTAGGGGCAACGGCACACATTTCTCAGTGGTCACCCCTGACATTTCTGGATGCAATATCACATTTTTAATTGCATTAGCAAGCAACATATCTTCATTTTTACCACTTGTCTTCCTACTAAACAATACACTGCCTGAAGACAAGTCCTTATCAGTCCTCAAGCTTGCTGCAGGTTCAGCTTCAAACTGGGCTTTGCTACTACACAGGGTATTCACTTGCAAGTCTCTGAAAGCAATTTTTCTCACTGGACTTATTCCCACTTCACAGGGAATAGTCCCATAACCAGTCTCTCTCACATTTGTAACTGCAACAGTCTTACCATTACATTTGGAAGGTGTTGAAAGCTTCAATTGAGGGCGTTGTCCCTTCTTTGCTGTGCTCTCACAAGCTAATGCCCCCACATGGACACAAGGCAACATTGCATCCTTCTTGGATTTTCCAACATCCCCTGCAGGCCAAACAGGTTTTCTGTTGCCAGGGGTAACAGCAGACTTACACACATGGTCATACCCCTTGCAGGATGCTGGATACTGTGCCCTCTTCTCTGGGCTGACCACTTCACACAAGCAGCCATAACTTGAAACCATTGATTTCTTGTGCTCTCCATCACCCCGTGCAGGCTGAACAAAATTTCCTTCACGGTTGCCAGGGGTGACAACAGACACTTTTGCACAAACCTCTTCATTTAGAATTTGAGCCACATCTCCGCTGTAGCTCCTCTTTTCTGCAAACAGACTTTCTCCGGTTGCCATGGGAGACCACTTTCTCTCTGTTGATCTTTTCCAGCGCTCTCTAGATTGGATTGCTCCTAGGAAATTGTCATAGTCATCTCGGTTATGATACATCCCACGGTACACCTCTTGGTACTCCTCCATCAAAAAAGGTTGCACCAACTCAACCCAGCGACTTTTAGGCCATCCTCTGTAGGAAGCAATCATCGCAAAATCATCCAAAAAGTCTATAACATGCTCAGAAGGCAGCATAGGCCGTATGAAGTCAGCTGTATGGATTTCTGCTTTGTTGCCATGGACAACCGCACCCATCTGCTCACTCTTTGCACTAAAGGACGGCTTGCTTTCCTTTTTCCTTTGCTCCAGTGCAGCCAAATGCATCTTGCACCAGTCTGGGGCTTGTTCTGTCGGTAACAACCCCTCCAGCCACAAGGTTCTGTCTCTCATCTCAGCAAACATTGCTTCCTTTTTGCGCTTTGACCGCCCCATCTCTGCAGTCAGGCACACAACGCTTTTTAACACAGTTCCTTTTAACACAGGAAAATTTTGCGTACCGTCTCTTTAAGACTTGCAAACAGCACACTTTCACATGCAGACTCCACTAGTTCACATTAGCTGCTCCTCACAGCATTGCTGTAGAACACAGTTTCTTGCTACTCACTGTTTTTGGTATGCGAGGATCTGGAACTCTTCCAAATCTGCCCGCATTCTCCACCATATGTAAGATTGGGGTATCAGACTCAAACGGTAGGTGCGTTGTCAGTGAGTACTCCAGTACAAAACTGTATTTTTAAGGGCCTGGTAGCCCACTTTTATTTAAAAGCACAGAAAAGTTCACAAAGACATCAGTAGCCCTCGCAGGGGGTTCCACCATTACTGTATCTTGCACACTCAATACTTTAGCCTCCTGGCGTACATTCTTGCCATATGGCCGATTCCGGCCTTTAGCCTAGGCCTTAGGTCTGCTCCTCAGACCCAAAAGAGTTTCCTAGAGTGAAGCTCTCTCCTAGCTTACTCCTGCTGCTTATTACTTGCTGCTCTGTCACCAAGTACGTCTGCCTCCTGCAGACATGCATACCCTGGCTGCCTCCTGCAGCTTCTGACTCCTCTCAGAGGAATGGGAGTCCACCTGACTCCCATGCACAGACTTCCTGTCTGTTGGGTGGAACCCTGAGCCATAGCCAGGTCACAATTAAATAGCCCAGCACACAGCTGTGCAATCAGCGTGCCTTTCTCTCCAAAATCTGGCGTAAACCAGCAATCTTCCAGGTAGCACAGGGTCCTACTGCCACAATATATATATATATATATATATAAATATCTATATACCTATATAGATATATCTATATACCTATATAAATAGATCTATATATATATAGATAGATCTATCTATATATATCTATTTTTTAGCTGTATATTTCTTGCTATTACCATAACCTACCACCACCGATAAAATAAATTCTACTGCTCCTGACAATCAGAGTGATACCACATATTAATTGTTATATGTATCTGTAGTAGGGCCCAGAAACAATAGTGCACATTTGACTCTTTTTCAATCTTGCCTAAAACACACTGACACTAACTGGCACTGATCCTAAATGTAAAAAATGCTTTTTAATTATTCCTACCTAAAACACACTGACTCTGATGTTTCCCCCTTCTTTGTTTTCACTTTTCTCCTCCTAGCAAAGAGAAAAAGCTACAGTTACTTTCTCTCCATTCAAGAGGAGAAAAAAAAACACTGGGGTTGGCTGAACAGTGACTAATCACTGTGGTAGCCAATCGGAGGCTATCACAGTAGTCATGTGATCAGGAAACAGGCCTCCCAGTTCCCATTGGTTAGCATAGGTACAGGACCGGAAGCTCTTGTAAAGAGCCCAGGCCCATTGCACTACGCAGCATGCTCCCAGCACAAACCAAGGTATGCATATATGTGACTCCACAGGATTAGGATCAACTTTCAGGAGGCAACCTATTAGTGTACATTTGGTGGGAAAAGGCTAAAGAAGACATAACACAGGGAAATGTGCATGTATTGTAGGAGTTATAAGTCTAAATATATAGAAAAAATGGTGTCCCTTGTGTTCAATTACGAAATGGTGCTAATCAATAAGTTGCTGCCATCAATTTTTTGGTATACCCCCAAAAAAATATATATAATCCATATGTTGAGGCACTAACTTAAATCCAAAATGTGTTTGAATATGTTTGATATTCCAATGCAATTATAAAAATCTGTGCAGCAGAAATTATAACAGGTGAATGTCCTGTAATAATACATTTATAACAAGTGAAAGTCCTGTAATGATAAATTTCTAATTAAGAAGCAATCTTCTATTTCGCCATCTTTCCTTCACCACGTGCAAAATAGTGATGCATGCTGTTCACACTTAACCACTTAATGACCGAGCCTCTTTCTGAGATTTTTTGTTTACAAGTTAAAAATAATTTTATAACTTTATACATCTTTTTTTCTAACACCCTAGAGGATAAAATGGCGGTCATTGCAATACTTTCTGTCACACCGTATTTGAGCAGCGGCCTTACAAGCGCACTTTTTTGCAAAAAAATACACTTTTTTTAATTAAGAAATAAGACAACAGTAAAGTTAGCCCATTTTTTTTTATATTGTGAAAGATAATGTTATGCTGAGTAAATTGATACCTAACATGTCACGCTTCAAAATTGCGCCCGCTCGTGGTATGGCAACACATTTTTACCCTTAAAAATCTCCGTAGGCGACGTTTAAAAAATTCTACAGGTTCCATGTTTTGAGTTACAGAGGAGGTCTAGGGCTAGAATTATTGCTCTCGCTCTACCGATCGCGGCGAAACCTCACGTGTGGTTTGAACACCCTTTTCATATGCTGGCGCTACGAATGCTTCTGCACGCAAGCTCGTCGGGACGGGGCGTGTTAAAAATGTTTTTTTTTCTTATTTATTTTACCTTTTATTTTTACACTGTTTTTTAAAAAATAAAAAATGTCACTTTTATTCCTATTACAAGGAATGTAAACATCCCTTGGAATAGAAAAAAGCATGACAGGGCATCTTAAATATGAGATCTGGGGTCAAAAAGACCTCAGATCTCATATTTAGACTAAAATGCAATAGAAAAAAATAATAATAATTTTTGTCATTTAAAAAAAAAAAAAATTGAAAAATGGCCCTGTGGAGCTGTGGGCGGAAGTGTCGTTTTGACGTCGCTTCTGCCCAGCAATTGTATGGAGACGGGTGGGGGCCATCTTCCCCTCACCCGTTTCCATACTGAGCCAGCAAGAGGACGCAATAGCCTCCTTTTTTTTTTTTTTTTTTTTTTGAAAGCCCATGGTGCATGAAACACACTCAAAAACTTCACCCGGTGCCAAAAAAATGTGCACACACATAAAGAGTGAAACACAAAAAAGTGCAACGGGTACACAAGCCCTCTAAAATCAGAGGACCTTGCCCTGAATCCCCTGGGGCGTTAGGCTCCTGACGGGGACAGTGGTACTTACACTTGGTCCATCTGGCCGAAACCAGACAGATCCCTTTCTCTGGAGGGACTGCCGAAACAGACCCCCCCAAGTACTTGGTGGGGCTCCCCCGAAGGGAGACCCCATGAGAGAGGGTGAACCAAGCCAGAAGGCCATGTCCGCCCCCTCCCAAGACTTTCAGGGCAGACCCGAGGACCTGCATCCCTACTCATCACACAGTGCAAAACGTGTACAACACAAAAATACAAAAAGTGACACACAAAGGGAATAATTTAAAAGAAAGTGGGGGAGAAGGAAGTAGGGAAAGTGAAAAGGTGGCCATTTTGCAATACAATGGCCAGGCCCTCCGGCCAGGAATAAAAATTCCTCTGTTCCTAGCCAAAAGGCCCGGCCCAGGAGGCAGGTGCAAAAAAAGAGTGCAATGGTGCAGTGACCATGGTGCCTTAAATCAAAGTGACCCTCACTCACAGTGTTCTTCAGGCACCCCTGGACTGCCACTTCAGGGGCACATACACCATAGACTTTCGTGACCAACCCTGGCCAATGACCCAGACCACAGCAGCCCCCACCCCAGGCAGGAAGGCCTGAAGTTCTGGAAGCTTGGGGAGAGCCCGGACCTCAACAAGCTCAACCCTCGCTCCCATCACTCCTACCTAATTACATTCAGGAAGTAGTAACTGCTCCACCCCGGTGCTATAGGCGAGCAAGCGTTCCCTCCCGAACAACTGTCCAGAGCTAGAGCCACCCCAATCTAGGCCATAACAACAATATCCTCCTTCAAACAGCCGACGTAAAACTGCGTCGGGAGGTCCGTAAGTGGTTAATAGTGCTCCAGTTTGCTAATGTGCGCCACCCCCTAATATCCTTATTAGGGGCCACTCACCAGAAATCTTTGGGCCACCAGGACCCTCACAGCTTATATAGTCCAATCCTATGGATGGTGTATACTTGGCATCCAGCTCCTTTGTGAATAGTAGTTGTCCAGGCTGTGCTGTATCACCAAAGGGATTAATGTATATGATATGTATTATATCCTTTTGTACAGACTTATCCATTTTTTTTCTAAAAAATTGTAAAACGAAAACCCAAAAATGTTAGCCCTGTCATCATACTGTCTGTTCTATTGTGCGGCAGTGCTAATTTTGACGTCAAATTTCAATTGAGTTTTAGTCCTAGTCTTTTGACTAAAATGCCATTTTAGTTTTAGTCATATTTTAGTCATCTGAATTGTTTTAGTCGTATTTTAGTCTACTAAAATCTAATGGTAATTGTAATGTGTTATTTAGGCATTTCTCTAGAATTGCCAAACTTATTATATTTTCCTGGAGTAAAAATCGAATAACGTGTTATTATTTATGTTATTAAGGTTTGAACATGCACTGCAGATACAGATTTAGCTGTTGTAATATATAACGTCTTTAAAAAAAAAAAGCCAAGTTTCATTAAAAAAAATGATTGCGTTTTGATAAACAGAAGTACAACTTTAAAATATATATATATATATATAACAAAAAAATTCCGCGCTAGAAGCATAAAAGGTAAGCAGCAGTAAACAGTGCGACAACACCAACAGAACAAGGAAAATAAATAAACTGCGCTAAACAAAAACTTATATGTTGGAGTGAATTGATAGTATGACCTAACACCAACAAATATTATAAAATATAATACATATAATAAATATATAAAGTCCAAATCTTCAAAATAATAAGGTATTCAGTGTGAATGTAGATGATAATCCAAATGAGCTATGATTGCTCTTACCAGAACTTCAATGATATAAGCGGATGGCAAAAAACCCTGCCAGGGCCTTTGGGGTGATGGACCAGTCAGCACCGTCCGTAATTCAGATCAAAATCCCCTCAATGGATACAGGAGAAAAGGCAAACAGAAGAGAAACTGGCCATAGTGTAGTATGTTAAATGCTAGACATGGACAGACAGACATACCAAACACCCTGGTGTGCACATAACGACAACCAAAATAGGGGGGAGGGAAGTGAAAAAAATCCCACCACCGTGGCTGTAGATTGTGCTTACCGACTCACGGTGATAAACAGGCTCTTAGTAGGTTAGGAGCTGACAAAAAGTTGGCAAGGAACACTTTGACTCGTCCACATTAGCCCGAAGTCCACATCATCAGTACACAACCCAGAATATAAATGATAAGCTTTCCATGGTGAAGTACGTTTAAAATCGAATTTAATAGGTAAAGTAATGCACTTATAGAATAAAAGCACATGTATCGCATAAAATATAGGTCGCCGGCCGGCATACAAACATGGAAGCAAAGCTCGTCCTACTTCCTGGTCTCGTGGTAGCGTCGCTGCGTGCGTACCCAGACGCATTTCGTCATCAAAAGGACGTTCTCAATGGGGACGAGCAGCGCAGTGAGCCACCACCAATATATAGGCATCCAAGCCTCGTTCTGAGTTGCGAGCACGAGGACGCCATCTTAAATATGGGCAAAAACCTTAATCTTCCCTGAGTTGTGTACTTAGCTGAAATTCACACAATATCAACAGGAACAGGCTAAACCACCATAATGGATATGGGCAAATGCCCTAACTATCACGGGACAGGCGAACAGCGCGCCCTAAATTAAGGCACACAAAAAGCAACGTGCCCAGAGACATACATAGCAATTCTGCCACAAATATAAAAGTTTATTATCGTAAGATAACAAACATAAAAAATAATACGTGCCTAAATGTGAAGTGTGACCAAATCTGATCCTTACTAATAAACTTAGACCAAAAAAAATTTTTTTTGATGATAATAAGTCTCATAATGAGATAGAATAAGTACTATTAAAGGTATATTCCAACCTCCTAACAGGTGTAAATAAATGTGAAAAAATAAAAAATAGAGAAAAAAAAAGGAGAAATAGAATCAAATAGAAATAAAGGGTGCCCACCATAATATGTATAGTGCACATTTAGTTGCTATGAGTGACCACAGAGAGTGAAAAAGCGTACCCAACAAAAAATGTATTATCAAAACCTAAAAATTATAAATGAATGTTACTTGTCTATAGGCAAAAATTCATCATTGTGTCAAAAATTATGAACATGGCGTCCTCTAGCAAGCATCTCAGAACGAGTACACATCTCATATATAAACATATTTAGAGGTATAAGCATAAAAACAAACTAAAATCAAGTTATGAATTATCTATAAAAGCGTTCACATCCATGTCAATGTTTAACCCATAAGGGGCATATGTCCTTAACCTATGGATCCAGCTCATCTCAAGCTGGGATATGCCCCTAATTAGTGCACTGCCCCTCCAATGGGGTCTAAACCTATCTATCCCTAAAAAAAGGGTTCCTGAGGGGTCCCTGTCATGCACCAATAGGTAGTGCTTAGACACTGAATGATTCTTAAACCCAGTAATTATATTAGTGATGTGTTCGTTGAGTCGCACCTGGAGAGGGCGCTTAGTCCTGCCCACATATTGAAGGCCACACGGGCACTGCAACAAATAAACGACCCTCTCCGTGGTGCAAGTAACGAACGGCTTGTTGTTGTGCGTTTCTTGTGTACTAGTAGAGGTAAAAAAAGTAGTCCTTCTATGGGAGCATGCATTTATAGTACAAACCCTGCATTTCCTGCATTGATAAAAACCGGTCAATTGGTCAAAAAAAGTTGGTTTGGTAATTGGAGGATTTAAAATGTTGGGGGCCAACTGATGGCGTACCGAGGGCGCTCCCCTGAAAACGACACGAGGCCTATCTGGTAGGATGTCGTTAAGGGTTGTGTCACTCTTAATTACATGCCAATGCTTGTAAATTAAATTTTTTATGTTATTATGTTGTAAGGAAAAAGACGTAACAAAAGGGACCCCTAAATCAAAATTACCCCTATCAACAGAGCTCCTCTCAGCAAGCAGATCATCTCTATTGACAAGTTGTACATTCTCAAGGGTTCTATCAAGGGAATCTTTGGGGTAACCCTTCTCCAAAAACCTCTCAGTAAGGATCCTGGCCTGTGCATCAAAATCCGCATGGCTGGAGCAGTTCCTTTTAATCCGAAGGTATTGACTTTTTGGGATCGACTCCAGCCATGGGCGATAATGGCAACTATCAACTGGTATGAACGAATTCCTATCCGTTTCTTTGAAAAAAGTGGAGGTGATCAACTTATCACCATCCACAGAGATTCTAAGATCCAAAAAATTAATAGTAGTCTGGCTCTTCTCGTAGTTCAGTTTAATCCCAATAGAATTAGCATTAAGGGTAGTCAAAAAATTTTCTAGAGCCGGGAGCTCGCCATTCCATAGGAGGAGGATGTCATCTATATATCTAGCCCATAGGACCAACTGAGGAGTGTCCCTGGCATAGATGACATCCTCCTCCCATTTCCCCATAAAGAGGTTGGCGAGGCTAGGGGCGTATTTAGCCCCCATAGCCACCCCCACATCCTGTCTGTAAAAATTATTGCCAAAACAAAAATAATTATGAGAGGCGGCATACCTTAATAAATCCATCAAAAATGATATTTGAACCTGAGCAAGATTGGAGTCCCTAATCAAATAGTGTTCAACTGCCTGAAAACCCAATACATGTGAGATGTTGGTGTACAGGGATGCCACATCAGCGATGACTAGCCACATTCCTGCACAGTATTGGACTCCCTTGAGCAGCTGAATAATATGTTTGGAATCCTTAACGTATGAGGGCAAACTCTGTACCAGAGGCTGTAAAAAGAAATCAATATATCTGCCCACCCGGGACGTCAGGGAATCAATCCCACTGACAATAGGACGTCCCGGGGGGCAGATAGGATCTTTATGTAATTTAGGTAAGTAGTAGATGGTGGGGGTACGTGGGGCCGTAGGTATTAGATATAGGCCCTCCTTCTCCGTCAGAACCCCCATCTGTCTACCTTTCCTTACCAATGATTTCAATGATTTCAAATATTTTGCTTTAGGGTCAGAGGGAGAGCCGGTGCCAGTGTGCCTGGAGGATTAAACAAGGAGGCATTTCTCAACCCTGAATGAGTAATCCCCATACCATTGACCTCAACACCACTGATAGGATGATTGGCCATATATCTTTTAATGCTTAGTTTCCTGACAAATTTGTGAATATCCATAAAGGTTTGGAATTTATTAAGTTTAGTGGGGGGGGCAAATTTAAGCCCTTTGTCCAATATTGCTTTTTCAGAATTAGTTAATGTTTTAGAGCTAAGGTTAAAAATCCCAGTGCCAACTACATTCTGGGCTTTTTGTGTGGCTCGTATCCGCCTCCCCCCTCTGACTCCTCTCCTCTTTCTCCCAACCTTTTGATACCTTGATTCGGTTTTTGAAAACCCCAACAGTTGGAATCCATAGGTGCAGAAGCACCCATAGGGGGCATTTGTCCATTGGGAGTAGGATATGGCAAAGTGGGGGTATTATCTCCACTTTGATTAGGGTTCCTATCAGGGCCCTCTCTGTCCTGCAAAGGGAAGAAAGAATTAGAAGTGGGTATGTTAGCCTCCCATTCTATTTCCGTCATCGGGAACTCTGGTCCTCCTTGCGAGTAATCAGAGTAACCCCTACCATGAGTCCTCCAATCTTCATATTGGACCCCTTTGGTTATAATAAGGGCCCCATCCTCTACCTCTCTGGGGAGGTGGTGTCCTATATTGGGACGCATACCCCTGCTGGTACATCATGGGGTTATAATCTAAGGGTTGAGAGAATCGGGCAGGTCCATTATGTCTTGGTTGTCCTCTAAGGGAACCCCTATAACTGGCATTATTTATTCTGTGAGGAGATTGCCTATGGTGTTCATTCCCTACTTTGTGTGTTGGTTTCACATGAGGTGCCCCCCGTTTACTCAGATTGTATGGCACCACTGAAAAAGCCCCACCTGGATAATTGGTTTCAACCGTTGCGCCAATCTCCATCCCGGTATCGTTTTGTTTGGCTGAATCCTCAAGGAGTTTTTTCTGCCAATCAAAAACGATCTTGCCATGATAATCTGTGAGGTCTCTATTGAATTTTTTCTTTTTCTTGATCCTTTGATCCTTATCTTCCTTTTCCAGAATTTTTAGAAGATTCTGGGATTTGGCCAGATAATCCTCACTCCCCATAAGGGGGTGTAGTTTCTCTTTAATGATCTTAATCTCATCATCAAGCTTGGTTAGCTTAATGGTTTTCCTTTCAATCAGGAATCTAATTGGAGAAATACCGGCTTGATTAAAATATTTAAACCAACCTTCTAAATCCACATCACCCTTTTGGGGTGCCACATCCCACCTAAGGCTTCTGGGGACCATTGAATGTTTAATATAAGTTTCTAAATAGGCTATATCCCATTTAGTATGGTTCTCGGAAACCATAAGGTTCTTAAGTCTCATAAAAGTTCCCCCCAAATCACTATCATCACTGTTATAAGCCTCAAAAACCCCCTCGACATTAACCACATTAGTGACACGAAACTCAAATACATCCATAGCTCTGTGTTAATGAACAACACCAATTATAACCAGCTGCAGAAAATAGGTCAAAATGCAATATATAACAAAAAAATTCCGCGCTAGAAGCATAAAAGGTAAGCAGCAGTAAACAGTGCGACAACACCAACAGAACAAGGAAAATAAATTAACTGCGCTAAACAAAAACTTATATGTTGGAGTGAATTGATAGTATGACCTAACACCAACAAATATTATAAAATATAATACATATAATAAATATATATATACAAAAAACTGTACTCTGTACAGTCTCTGTTGTCTGTAATGCCATTACAAATGTTACCTAAATATATTACCAACATTAAATATTAATGAAAAAAAAAAGAAAACCTTTTTCTTAATTTTTTTGTTTTGTTTCAGCAGCTTAGTAGATGTCCCCTACTTATTCTTATGTGGTAGTGTAGTGTTCATTTTGATGTCAAATTTTCAATTTAGTTTTACTCTTCACTATAATGGTCTACGAAATTAACACTGGTTGGCTAAAAGATATGGGTGTTAATTCACACCCTTTGGTAAATATAAACACACTGCCCTACTTAAAGGGGTTGTAAAGCTAAAAGATTTTTTGGCAATATCTGATCTATATGCTATATAGATCATGAATCTAGCTGTTATTTCTGCTGAAATTTTTTATTTACCTGTTAGATAAATAGGCTTTATCAGCACCTCCTCCTTTCCTCTCTGTATGTTCTCCTCAACTTCCGGGTTTTCGAATGTGCTCCCTGCAGCAACGTCACAGCTTCAAAGGAACTACAATTCCCTTGATGCTTAGTGGCATCGTGCATGCGCAGTGCCGCTTTTTCGCTGTGTGAGTTCCACTTCAGCAAAAAAGAGGGCGGAGTAAAGGCGGGGCTGGGCAGAGATGGTCATTCAGATTACAATAGCAATGCACGGGAGGCGGAGCTACAGCCTCTTAGACACGCCCGTGGCTCCCCTGCCTCCCGTGCCTGTGAACGCACACAGCCTCTCCCCGCAGGGATGTAGTTCCAAGGGAGGGGCCAAGCACACTGACTAACCCCCAGCCAGAACGGCTCAGATGATGGGGGCAAGCTTCTAGAGGAGGAACAGGAAGTTGAAAATTCACACACAGAAAAAAATGCATTTACAAAGGAAAACGAAGGAAAAGGTAAGTGAACCAACAGTACACCACCTTAAAGAAACATATTTAGAAAATAAAAATTGAACCTTTAGTATCACTTTAAGTCAGGGGTCTCAAACTGGCGGCCCTCCAGCTGTTGCGGAACTACAAGTCCCATCATGCCTCTGCCTATGGGAGTCAGGCTTGTAACCATCAGCCTTGCAATGCCTCATGGGAATTGTAGTTCTGCAACAGCTGGAGGGCCACCAGTTTGAGACCCCTGCTTTAAGTGGATGGATACAGAAGCAGTAGGTGCATCTTAAGGCACAGTGCCACAAATAGATCAAGCTCAATAGCTTTAGTTTTCATCAGTTTAGAAGCTGAGCTTTTCATATGCAATGAATGCAACTGCCAATATTGTTAACAGCCACTGTCTGGGTGTACAAATAGATGCTTCTTTCACCTTTCTTGGGTTCCTCAGGAGTTTAGTGAGTTCTCTTTTCCACTTTCCCAGTATTGCTGATGATGGCTTCCTTATCTCACTGCACATACAGCCAATTATCTTTCTATATGAGAATCCGAAAAAACAGTTTCTTTCAACAATCCATTTCTTTTTCTTTCTCTGAATGATTTTGTTACTGTACTTAAGATTATATCTGGGAGATGATCCTGGAATAAAAGAAAAATAGCAGTTCTGAAGCCATGTACAAGGTATTTAAAAACATATATTTGATGCATGTTTTTTTTTTTTTACAATCTTTATTTATCAAAACATTTTTACCATAAGTTAAAAAAGACAAAAAAGAAACTTGTACACATCCAAAACATACAATACTTCTGTACTTCTTTATCAAAGCGATATTTCAAATTTCATTAACCTTTTAGTTATTTACTTAATTGATGCAAGAATGTGTAACCCCTATTCCACCAACCACCCCCCCCCCCCCCCTCTATCCCATACCCTCTCTTTCTACTCTATCCTCCATTCGTACTGCCCAACAACAACAACCACCACAGACAATCAAAAAAAAAAAAAAGGGAATTTCCCTCTTGTAGTTTTCTAATAAAATCTATATAACAGTCTTCAAAAGCCCAGAAGAGACTCTGAATTCTTCCCATTTAGCCCATGTATTAAGTAATTGTACCTTTACCCCCTCTTCTATCACCATTCTTTCTTCCAGGGCATGCATGTCCGCCATCTCACACTCCCACTCCACTATAGAAGGCGCACATGTGCTTTTCCATTTTCTTGCTATGATGGTTCGTGCTGCTGTCAAAAAATATTTCAATATTCCTTTTCTTATTTTCTTAACCGATCCTGGGATCATAGATAATACCGCTATTTGTATTTCTGGATACATATCAATCCCGGTCATGGCTCTATATATTTCAAATATTTTCTGCCAGAATGGTTGGATTTCTGAGCAATAGTACCAGATATGTGACATTGTACCCTGTGCTTTATGGCATCTCCAACAGATATCCTCGTTGTCAGGGTTCATTTTATGTAGGTCCACAGGGCACCTATACCATCTAGCTAATATTTTATAATTTCTTTCCTGATGTTTGGCCGATATCGAGAGTTTATGGGTTACTATGATTGCTTTTTCCCATGATTCCCTGGGGATTTCAGTTCCTATCTCTAGTTCCCATTTCTTAATATAGGGTAGCTCCTGTCCTTTATTTTCAGAATTCAGGTATTTATAGATTTTAGAGAGGACGTGGGTGGGTCTATGTTCTTGTAAAAAGATTTTTTCTAAGGTTGTCAAGGGCCTATCTATTACCGATTCTTTTATTAGAGATGTGATATACCGTTGTAGCATCCCATACTGCATCCATTTTATTTTATGCTCTACACCCACCCTTTCCATTGGGAGGAGCCTGTTGCCTTCCATCGTTTCCACTAACCTTGTGTCTTCACATCTCTTCCACTTAAGAAATGTTTCAGACTCTAGTGCCAGTGGAAATTCTGGGTTACTAAATAGTGGAGTCATAGGTCCCCTGTTAGTCGAGATGCATGTTTTAAGATCATAATAGTACTAGAAAACACTGTCCAGTTGATGCCAAGCAATGTTTTGTTGCATTAAAACTGGGGGACCATTTTAAATATTTTATATACAGGTAAAAATGGTAGTTACAGTTGATATGGGGGTGATAATCAGCAGTGCGTATACTAAGGGTATTTCAATTTCAAAGGCAATATGACAAATAAGACTAAACAACCATATTGTCTATAGCAGTGATGGCGAACCTTGGCACCCCAGATGTTTTGGAACTACATTTCCCCAGATGCTCATGCACTCTGCAGTGTAGTTGAGCATCATGGGAAATGAAGTTCCAAAACATCTGGGGTGCCAAGCTTCGCCATCACTGGTCTATAGGGTCAAAGCCTAAATAGCAAGCTAAAGAGTGTGTGCATCCCACCTGTATTTTTTACCAAAATACTAATATATAGACACATTTTTAACATAGCATCAAGTAGTGAAGACCAAGTCATCAAGAGATAGAAAAAGAAAAAAAACAGCAAGGAGGGGGGGGGGGTGTATCGTAGAAAAAAAGAGAGGGGAGGAGGATAAAGGGAGAGAGGAATTGGAGAATAGAAAAAGGGTAAATCTCACTTTCCCAAGTGCAAGATCGACGCATAAAGAGAGTCCAAAAGAACTTTAAAGTAGAATCTTTCCTCCTGACCCCGAAGCAAGGATGTAATGCTTTCTATTGAGTGAATTTCAACACTTTTATTAAACCACATGGAGACCGATGGGGAGGTATCCTGTTTTCAGAGTAATGGTATGCAGGCACAGGCAGCATTCAACAGGTGGATCAACAGAGTTGCCTACAGAGGTCAGAGTGGTGTAGTAGGTACCTGGCTGGATCTTCTCTTAGGTCGATATTCGTCAGCGTTTTTTACAGTCTCCCTGACTTGTAACCAAAAGTTGGTCAGCTTGCTACAAAACCAGAAAACATGGAGGATAGTACCCTCCTCTTCTTTGCAACACCAGCAAATATTCATCTCTTCTGGGTAGAGCTTCCCTAACAGGGTTGGGACACTATACCAACGGGTAATCATTTTGTTCCCCAACTCCATGTGCTTGCAATGGAGGAGAAGTGAGCAAAGTACATAATACGGCCCGTTGTTCTGCCGAGAATTTTCTATCCAGATCCCTCTCCCATTTAAGTAGATACGGAGGTACCAAAGATTCAGCAGGTCGACCTAGTAACTTCTAGATATGTGAAACCGCATGGGTTGTGGGATCTGGGAGTACTGGGAATCCGGGAATACTCAAAGGGAGTATTCGGGCAATTTTTTAATTCCTCAACGAGATAAGGTGGTAAGAAAGTGGATAAGCTGTTGTAGCCGCCAGTGCCACAGCTACCGAATGAGCGACAGAGCTTTTAACTTCCTACCAGTTGTGAAATCGCAAAGTTGAAAAATGTATGAGTTGCTTGAATCTTACATCTGTTAACCCTGGTAAAAAAGTAGGGTTTCCAAGCACCAGGTATAATCCAGAGGGGGCAGAGTCTGAGATGACGGCATTCTTGCACTGTTGCAAGACCCCAGAGTTTTTGTTTTTTTAATTAATTGTAGCTACAGGATTGTTGACTTTTTTTCTTTGAGCAATGCGGCCGAGACTAAAGTCCAGATATATGCTGCAGATAATTGAAGAATGTGCAGTAAGGTAACAAAAAACTGTTATGGGTTTTAGCTTTAGAACCACCTCCATCTGGACAAATTCTAGGAAAAAGCACCCATTATGTCTGAAGCTTAACATTTTGAGGCTTTTCCATTGTTGTCAATTTCCACACATATTCCTGACTGCCAGATTGGACAAGCTAGATCCTAAATATGGTTTCATAAAAATTCCATAAAATCAGTGTATAATCAAAATAAATGTCCATAAATATAAGATCCCAAAAAAATGTAAATACCAAAACGAAAAAAATTAAAAAATCAATAAAAATATCAATAAAAATATGAATAACAGTCCAATGTATAAACTCCAACACCGTGATTCTGTGAAATAAAGTGCTTCATTAATCAAAGAAGTAGTGCTCCACCCAGAGTGAGATATTCAAATGCGCTCACCAGATAAATTCGGCCAGCAAGTGACCATCAAGCATAGATAGGATAAATAGGAATTCCCTTTAATCAATGGGTGTAATCGCCACAATATAAGCTTCTGTCTCCTTTTCTCATCAAAGGCTCTGCAGGGATGGCTCCACCAAATGAGCCACAAAGAGGCAGGTGATAGTGTAATACTGCTTTATTTAAAACAGATATGTGCTGAACTTGCATCTAATGCAGTCCTAGTAAGTCATCAGCACTTTTGTAGCTCTGGGGTCTTTGACATCCACCCGCTCTATTACATGTGGCGTGTGTTTCAAATAGCCCAGCTAAAGTGAAGAGCTCTTCTTTTATGTCAGGCTGTATTTGCACAGTGGTTTTTCAAACGCAATTTTTTGGAAAAAAATACACTTCAATTAAAAAAAAACGTAAAGTTAGAACTATTTTTTTGTATAATGTGAAAGAGGATGTTACGCCGCAAGAATTGTGAGAGAATCGGGATCTTAATTCTAAGCAAAAAAATCGTAATTCTCATTTTATCTAGAATCTTGCAGCTCTATAATAAAGGAAACCTTGTATAGGCCTGCTATTTTTACAAAAGAATGAATGGAGATTATTGCCCAATTAGGGAAAAAGTCAACCATACATTTGCAGATGTGCATTTGCAGTCATAAACCAAGTCATGAACTGAAAACATTTTCTATGTCATAGGAGATATTTAGAAATTTTAAGTATGCCTAAACAGTACCCTGAAAAAGTTTGTGTATATATATATATATATATATACAGTATCTCACAAAAGTGAGTACACCCCTCACATTTTTGTAAATATTTTATTATATCTTTTCATGTGACAACACTGAAGAAATGACACTTTACTACAATGTAAAGTAGTACGTGTACAGCTTGTATAACATTGTAAATTTGCTGTCTCCTCAAAATAACTCAACACACAGCCATTAATGTCTAAACCACTGGCAACAAAAGTGAGTACACCCCTAAGTGAAAATGTCCACATTGGGCCCAAAG
This sequence comes from Lithobates septentrionalis, assembly GCA_037952835.1. Taxonomy (NCBI): domain Eukaryota; kingdom Metazoa; phylum Chordata; class Amphibia; order Anura; family Ranidae; genus Lithobates; species Lithobates septentrionalis. The sequence goes on from JBBDGP010001003.1 coordinate 1,386,858, forward strand.
TATCAATATTTTGTGTAGCCACCATTATTTTCCAGCACTGCCTTAACCCTCTTGGGTATGGAGTTCACCAGAGCTTCACAGGTTGCCACTGGAGTCCTCTTCCACTCCTCCATGACGACATCACGGAGCTGGTGGATGTTAGAGAACTTGTGCTCCTCCACCTTCCGTTTGAGGATGCCCCACAGATGCTCAATAGGGTTTAAGTCTGGAGACATGCTTGGCCAGTCCATCACCTTTAAGCTCAGCTGCCTTAGCAAGGCAGTGTTCATCTTGAAGGTGTGTTTGGGGTGGTTATCATGTTGGAATTCTGCCCTGCGGCCCAGTCATCGAAGGGAGGTGATCATGCTCTGCTTCAGTATGTCACAGTACATATTGGCATTCATGGTTCCCTCAATGAACTGTAGCTCCGCAGTGCCGGCAGCACTCATGCAGCCCCAGACCATGACACTCCCACCACCATGCTTGAATGTAGGTGGGCGCTGGTACAAGCAGGCAGGGGTGGGGGGAGGGGGACAGAGGAGACACAGACACAGGGAGAGCTGCAGAGAGCAAGGCTGCGGATGACGGAATCGCACAAACGGACCACGATGTCAGGGCTCAGCAGCCATGATTATCGTCGTCAGTTTGCAGAGGGGAGGGTATAGTCGGGCAGGATCAGCCAGGTTTTGTAGGGTATACAGGTGGCCAAATGACACAGCACAAGCACTGTGCCGTATAACATGCTTTAAAGGAACAGAATCTAGTTGTTTTTTTTTTTGGGTTAACAAACGCTTGAATCCAAGCTTTTGCAAAACTATGTACACCATAAGCTGTATGATTGAATCAGTTCTAATATTGCTGTTTTACTAACCTAAAAGCTTTTTATTCTAAATAGGAACCTTAATTTTGTTTGAAAATAAAGATTAAATAAAGATTCTAACTACCAGCGAGAATGAGTCCTTACATTTAAAGAGCAGCTGTTATTTCAGATCCATCATGGCAGCGCCTGTTAGTGCGCATCCACTCACCTGCTGCCACCACGCCCCCCACCTTGTTGCGTCACTGCCGCATCACCAGCCATCCCATTAAAGTGAATGGGACTGTCGGTGAGTCAACAGCGGGTCAGAGGAGTATCCACTGTGGGACAGAGATGACAGTTGCTCTTTAAAAATTATGATTTAAATCAAGCCTTTTTGCTAGTGATTTAACCACTTGCCGACCAGCTCCTATAGATATACAGCATCAATGTGGCTGCGTCTCGCGAATCGCTGTACCCGTACGGTGGCTCCCTTAAGAGCCATAGCAGAGACGCGCACGCCGCCTCACGGCAGAGCACCCGATGCGTGTAGCCGATGGGCGCGATCGCTGCCAGCCACCCGCGATCGCGGGCACGAGAGCCAAAACGGGGATTTGTGTGCGTAAACACACAAATCCTCATTCTGACAGGACAAAAGAGACAGATCTGCTGTTCGTAGTAATTGCGAATAGCGATATGTCTCCTCCCCCAGTCAGTCCCATCCCCCCACAGTTAGAAACACTCCCTAGGGAACATATTTAACATTTTGATCGCCCCCTAGTGTTAACTCCTTCCGTACCAGTGACATTTATACAGTAATAAGTGCATTTTTATAGCACTGATCCCAAAAAGTGTCCGATCTGTCTGTCGCAATGTCACAGTCCCGCTAAAAAGCGCAGATCACCGCCATTACTAGTAAAATATAATATAAATGCCATAAATATATCCCCTATTTTGTAGACACTATAACTTTTGCGCAAACCAATCAATATACACTTATTTTGATTTTTTTTTTAACAAAAATGTAGAATATATATTGGCCTAAACTGATGAATACATTTGTTTTTAAAACTTTTTTGGGGGATATTTATTATAGCAAAAAGTAAAAAATATTGTTTTTTTCTTTTAAATTTACTGTCAAAAATAAAAAGCTCTATTTGTGAGAAAAAAAGGACTTACATTTTATTTGGGTACAGCATCGTATGATCGGCGCAATTGTCAGTTAAAGAAACGCAGTGCCATATCGCAAAAAATGGCTTGGTCATTATGGTGGCAAATCCTTCCGAGGCTGAAGTGGTTAAATCATGATTTAAATCAAATCCACTCTGGAGTGTACTCACTTTTGTTTCCAGCGGTTTATACATTAATGGCTGTGTGTTGGGTTATTTTGAGGGAACAGCAAATTTACACTGTTATACAAGCTGTACACTCACTACTTTACATTGTAGCAAAGTGTCATTTCATCAGTGTTGTCACATGAAAAAATATTTACAAAAATGTGAGGGGTGTACTCACTTTTGTGAGGTACTGTATGTGTGTGTGTATGTATATATATATATATATATATATATATATATATATATATATATATATATATATATATATATATATATATATATATATATATAGATGTATCTATATATATATATATATATATAATGTATAAAGCATTTGTAATTATGATGGTCTCTGTTGGTGTTTGTCATATGAACGGTCATTCTTTTCTGCAGAAATAGAATTATGCATTCATTTGCAGCATAGAAAGATATGGTTACTGATGCATGCAAGAAAATAATTTGGAATCGGGTGATCTCTTTGATATTGTGAGCAAGCTTGACGCTTGTTACACATTGAGATAAATTAGCTATGGAGCCCAATAAGAAATCATATAGCATAAATTACTAATGATATACTAATAATAACCTTGTGACTAGTGGTTATAAATAGGTGTTACTGGTACATGATTCAATTTTTTTTAATCTTTGAAAATGGAGGTATTTCATTTTTATTGGAGTTGCTGCATTAAACCCAGATAAAAGAAAATTAGTATATTAAATTGAAATTGTCACTAATAAGTTTAGCTTCATATATTGTTGCAACAATAGAGTGTGATATGTGGGTTATGATACATCCTTTAGGTTAACACTGCAGTTTTTTTTTTAAATATTGATGATATTAAATATGTTATGTATGTGAGTGATTAATTCAAGGGCGGCTCGCCCATACATAAAAAGGCGTGGAGACATCGGACATCCTGCCGCCTCGGGAAGACGTCTTATGACAAAACGCGTAGGGTGGGGCAAGGACACTGACGTCAACGCGCTATCCGTCATCGTACTCTCGGCTCGCGTTTGAATATAACGGCCAAAGACGATTTGGAATACACAGATGCATTCAATTCCTAGTGTCGGGTCTGATACTTATGAAATGTGAGTGAATGTTTTAATAAATCCTTTTAAAAAACATTATCACACTATTGGAGCCTCCTTCTTCCATTTTACACATATGTGGGTCGTGGCACGAGATCTCGAGAGGACAGCATGCAGTTCAAACAGATTTTTGGATTAAAGCATTTATTGCTTAAAGGCACAGCTTCTGGTTTATAATCTTACCAGCCATTCTATCTGGTGAGTTTGTTTTGTACGACGGAGGATCACACTGGTTGTCATATTCACAAAATCGCCATACAAGATATCACTGAGTTTCGCCATTTTTCTGCACTGATGAACTTTATGGTTATCACTTATATATATTTTTTCAAATTCTTTTCATATTTTATTATATTTTCTTAATTTTTTTAATCACTACGGACTTGTTTTATCATATATTTCTACTATAACATAGTATTTACACTATGAAATTTACTGTTATAAATTGGTATCTATTGTGAGCACTATTTGCACTTTATTTTTGCACTGTATTGCATTACCGCATTTAGAATTCTTCTTAGGTCTTATGTATAGTTATCTTCTTCACTATAGGGATTGATACTTATTTAGAGGAAATATAGTAAAATACTGCGCCAACCCAAAATGTATAAGCAGCCAACACAACAATAAAACTAATTGTAAATGTGTGAGTAAATAGTGTAGCGCCAGAGGTATGCCTTTTATTGCTGTCACAAGGCATGAAAAAATTCCTTGTGACAGTAATAGGCAGTGACCGGTACCCTTTATGGAGAGATCTGGGGTCTATAAGACCCCAAATCCCACCTTTGCACATAAAAGCATTTGCCATTTATTAAAATTTGGCGCCTTTAAGTCTTCAATAAATCGTAAGTGATGTTACTAGGGGTTACTAGATCCGAGACCCGATCAATGCCGATTCCGGCTTCGTACTGGTTTTCGGCCAGCTGGCGAATGTGCGGGCTGGTCGCTTGGGCCTCCCCGGTGGGATAGGTGCTTAGCTGCATAGATTGTTATCACAAGAAAGCTGACCGTCAGCTATAAAAAACAGTGCCAGGGTGATGCCTGCGGCTGCAAGCATCACCCCGGTACAATCTTTTCAAGCCGAAGTCTGCATATTTGCATCACGTCGGCGTGAAGGGGTTAACATGACATTTCTATTGTTCTTCTATTTTCTAAACCCTGGATGTTGCAAAACAAGGATTCCCCAAGGTGCAATTTATAAATATCTAGGAAATTTTAATAAATCAATGCCATTTAGTTGGGTTGAAAATAGCTTGCAAACTTTGGTTTCCTATAGGTTATATAAAAGGAGGCAAAGGTACAAGGAGGTCTAGGTCACATACATTGAGTGTATCCAGATTAATAATCAGATTACATCCTTCATAAATGGGATTTGATTGGTCGCCATTGGTAATAAGACATTTTCCCACATTTTCTTTGTCTTTCCTTGTAAAGTAGCAGCTTCCTTATGGGAAGGACAAAAGGTAAAATTGTTACTTCTTTGCAAAGTGTGATTTCAAAAGCTTAAAGTGGAGTAAACTTCCTCAACATCTAAGATAATTAGATCAGAGCCTCTAGGCTACTAGTTCTCACGGCTCTAAAATATATATTTTTAGTTCACATTGGTTCTCTCTCATCAGGTTAAGTGCAAAATTGCATTTGCACAAATTTCTATAGGGGCTACTTGTGCATTAGCTCATGGAATTATTAAGTTGTACCTGACTAGTGCATTTGCATGGGAAAACCAATGTAAACCAGCAGTGTTTACAGTGAATTAAACTTCTAATCAGCTTTTTTAAAATTAACCATCATTTTTTGGAGAGGGTATGATAAACGGCCCATGCAATGGAGAGGCTCTCACATAGCACACCAGAGGAGCTGCTATGCAGGATAACAATCTTTCACAGCCACTGTTGGGCAGAGTGTTCTTATGCCAAGGGTGCCATAGAGCCTACAACAATGCCAGGGAGAGGGTCTTTTATTACTCCCACTGCCACCAATCCTGGGGAGGGGTTTATGACTTCCATTGCTTGGGCCCTTTTTTTTACTCCCACTGACCTCCAATGTACTGCATTTAATACTCCCAAGGACCACTGTTGTAGGGGCATTTAATACTCCCACTGATCAATGACGTAGGTGCATTTATTACTGCTACTAAATACCAATTTAGCAAGCTGCCTGCTGTGGGGGCACTCGGCAGGAGGGAGGAGCCAGGAGCACTGGCGTGGAACCCAAGAAGAGAGGGATCCGGGCTGCTCTGTGCAAAACCATTACACAGAGCAGGTAAGTATAACATGTTTGCTATTGAAAAAAAAAAAAACAAGGCTTTAATAATGCTATAAGTCCCTTCTAACGTTAAAGCAACAACCACACTCCATCTCCTAATTCTCCTCTGGGTGCCCAAGAGGGGGTCCCTGCCAGGTAGTCTGTATAAGGCCCCATTAATTCCAAAGGTGGCCCTGCGGATCGGACCGTGTGGAGGGAGAGGATAACTCTTTTTCACTGCACTAGCAGCCACCCACTGCCAAGGAGACAGTGTGGGGGGTAGTTTGAGAAAGTAGAGGTTATTGATGGGCCAGCAGGAACTAGGGAGCAAGTGGCCTGCAGTACAGGAGAAGTTGTGTGGGGAGAGGATTACAGCAGAGCGTGCTATGTACAAAACCAGATGAGACATAAGGAGTCTGAGCCAGGGGAATGCGCAGCCGTGCAGGGAAAACACAAACCAACTAGAAGCAGCAGCAGAGCCTGGGGGGGGACACAGACAAAGGCAAAGCAGCTCTTTCTATACACAGTTCAGACACCCCAATTAGCCAGTCTGCAGCTCAGCCCAAAATATAAAAAAGAACCCTGCTGTAAAGAGCCTGACAGATATTGAAAATTCCATGTTTACTATTTGCTTCACTAACAGATGTGCCTGCTGGGGGTGCTGTATAAACTGTAGCATCAGCTACATATAGGGATGTATCTCTATGTCCCAGCAACAGGATAGGGACTTCCCGTCATGCTCTCAGAACACAACTGAGTCGGATTGAGCGCTCAGCCATTCACAGGATACCTTTTATTCTATCAACAAATATACAGTGCATCTGGAATGTATTCACAGCACCTCACTTTTTCCACATTTTGTTATGCTACAGCCTTATTCCAAAATGGATTAAATTTATTATTTTCCTCAAAATTCTACAAATTATAAAATCATACCTCATAATGACAATGTGAAAGAAGTTTGGTTGAAATCTTTGCAAATTTATTAAAAATAAAAAAGGAAAAAATCACATGTACAGTACATAATTATTCACAGCCTTTGCCATGACACTCAAAATTGAGCTCAGGTGCATCCTGTTTCCACTGATCATCCTTGAGATGTTTCTACAATTTGATCAACTTGATTGGAGTCTATCTGTGGTACATTTAGTTGATTGGACATGATTTGGAAAGGCACACACTTGTCTATATGAGGTCCCACAGTTAACAGTGCATGTCAGTGCACAAACCAAGCCATGAAGGCCAAGGAATTGTCTGTAGACCTCCGTGACAGGATTGTATCAAGGCACAGATCTGGGGCATTGAAGGTCCCAATGAGCACAGTGGCCTCTATCAACCATAAATGGAATAAGTTTGGAACCAGCAGGACTCCTTTCTAGAGTGTGCCGCCTGGCCAAACTGAGCCCCATCAGGAGAGGAGGTGACCAAGAACCTGATGGTCACTCTGACAGAGCTCCAGCGCTTCTCTGTGGAGAGAAGAGAACCTTCCAGAAGAACAACTATCTCTGCTGCCCTCCACCAATGAGGCCTGTATGGTAGAGTGGCCAGATGGAAGCCACTCCTCAGTAAAAGGCACATAATAGCCCACCTGGAGTTTGCCAAAAGGCACCTGAAGGACTCTCAGACCATGAGAAACAAAATTCTCTGGTCTGATGAAACAAAGATTGAGCTCTTTGGCCTGAATGGTAAGCATCATGTCTGGAGGAAACCAGGAGCCATCGCTCATCACCTGGCCAATACCATCCCTATATTGAAGCATGGTGGTGGCAGCATCATGCTGTGGGGATGTTTTTCAGTGGCAGGAACTGGGAGATTAGTCAGGATCTATGAAAAGATGAATGCAGCAATGTACAGAGACATCCTTGATAAAAACCTGCTCCAGAGAGCTCTGGACTTCAGACTGGGGCGAAGGTTCATCTTCCAACAGGACAACGACCCTAAGCATGCAGCCAAGATAACAAAGGAGTGACTATTAGACAACTCTATGAATGTCCTTGAGTGGCCCAGCCAGAGCCCAGACTTGAACCTGATTGAACATCTCTGGAAAGATCTGAAAATGGCTGTGCACTGATGCTCCCCATCCAACCTGATGGAGCTTGAGAGGTCCTGCAAAGAAGAATGGGAGAAACTGCCCAAAAATAGGCGTGCCAAGCTTGTAGCATTATACTCGAAAAGACTTGAGGCTGTAATTGGTGCCAAAGGTGCTTCAACAAAGTATTGAGGATTGAATACTTATGTACATGTGATTTTTTTTTTCAATTTTTATTTTTATTAAATTTGCAAAGATTTCAAACAAACTTCTTCCACGTTGTCATTATGGTGTATAGTTTGTAGAATTTTGAGGAAAATAATGAATTTGATCCATTTTGGGTAACGTTGAAAAAGTGAAGCGCTGTGAATGTTTTCCGGATGCACTGTATAGCTTGCTCTGATTGATTTAGGTGAGTGGATATGTCACAATCTCCACCTCAGCTTATCAGATGAAGCTTTGTATTCGTTGATAAAATACAAAGCGTTCTGTGAATGGCTGAGCACTCAACCTGACTCAATTTTGTTCTGAGAGCATGACGGGAAGTCCCCATCCTGCTGCTGAAACACAGCGCTACATCTGCAAATGTAGCTGATTCTACATACAGTTTACCCAGCTCTGACAGCGAGCACATCTATTAGTTAAGGAAATAGTTCAAGTTTGTTTTTCTTTTACAATAGGATAACCATGGCGGCTGTTCTGTATGGTAGATTTTTCTGTTTACAGAGTAAGAATAATATTCCTCACTGAGCACTGTGTTGCCAACATATTTAAGGTCTTTGGCAGCCTTAGGGTATTATTAACACAAAGAACATTGCTGCAATATTAAATATTAACATAACTGTAATATCATCTTCAAAAGAGGAAAGTCGGTATGCCTTGTGGCTGGTGAGGACTGCCTTTGTATTACAATGAGAGCCTTTTAAAGTAATCATGTTTTAGCATTCAGTAAAGCGATAGAGGTTCTCCCACTGGAAAACATATGAGCCCAGGTGCCATGTATGACATTGCTATTGAAATAGGCAAGCATTTTCACTTTCATTCTTATCAGCATAAACGTATTTTGTGGTTACCCTGAAATACTCTTTTAATAATATATTCGCACCCCAAGTGGGTGCAAGGTTTGACATTGGGTGTCGGGGCCCTGGGTTGTGTCTGTAAATGGATGCACACAGCCCAGCTTGGGATTGAGTCCACATGAGTGCCCTATAGCAAGCTTCTTGCAGTGGCGGGCACTCGGAAGGAAGGATGATTAGCAAGGAGCTCTAGTGGGAGACTCAAGAAGAGGAGGATCGGGGGGTTGCTCTGTGCAAAACCACTGCACAGAGCAGGTAGGTATGACATTATTTAAAAGAGAAGTATGGGATTTTAAATTTTTTTTTAATCATACTTGCCTAGCTGGATGCTGCATCTGTCACCCACCGGCTCTAAAATTGAGAACCGCGCAATCAAACACTGCTGACTGCTTTATTCTCAAGCAGAGAGCCAGTGACTGTCAGTCACTGGCTCTCTGCCCTGCACTCACTAGGGTGCTGGGCTGAGGTGGGGGCAGGAGCGACCGGCTCGGCTCACTGAGAGGCTGAGCCAGGTGCTGATCCAGACATGTGGGTGGATGCCAACCTTATGGTTGAGATCTTTCTCAAGCTTGGACTGGCAGTGTGACATCAGCCGACAGCAGGCTTCAGCCCGCTGTCTGCTGAAAACAGGTCACAGGAGTGCAGAACGAACTGCACTCCTATGATCCACAGGAGAAGTACAGCCAAATGAGCTTTGGTTGTACTTTAAAAAAATTGTACCTATTAAAACAGTTGCGTTCCGTTCCATTCCACTCCATTCCATTGAGGTGCCAAACCAGCTGCTGGCAAAAGCTGTATTTGTAATCACACTGGAAGAAATACCAGTAAAGGTCCAGTTCACTTCTAGTCCATTCACATTGTTTTCAATCCTTGACAAAGTGGGGGTTTTTGGATCCCCAAAATGCATTGAATGCACTTTGGGTTGTCCCCCTGACTGTTATGGTCCGTACACACGGTTGGATTTTCCGACGGAAAATGTGCGGTCGGAGCGTGTTGTCGGAAATTCTGACCGTGTGTGGGCTCCATCTGACTTTTTCCATCGGATTTTACGACACACAAAGTTTGAGAGCAGGATATAAAATTTTCCGACAACAAAATTTTTGTTGTCGGTATTTCCGATCGTGTGTACACAAATCCGACGCACAAAGTGCCACGCATGCTCAGAATAAATAAAGAGATGAAAGCTATTGGCTACTGCCCCATTTATAGTCCCGATGTACGTGTTTTACATCACCGCATTCAGAATGATCGGATTTTCCGACAACTTTGTGTGACCATGTGTATGCAAGGCAAGCTTGAGCCAACATCCGTCGGAAAAAATCCTAGGATTTTGTTGTCGGAATGTCCGATCAATGTCCGACCGTGTGTACGGGGCATTAGAATAGAGTTGTATCTGGACCTTCAAGCAGTGGTGTGGCACTTTTTTATTACATTATTCTACAAGCCAAGGAGACCATAGAGATCCTTTGAGGTGTAGAAGCTGCCTGCATGGGAACCAGATTACTTACATCAACATCAATACTTTTAGGATAGCAGTACCAACAAGATAACCTACGGGTTCAACGCTATTTTTCCACTTTTCTCGACTTCGTTCCATTCTGACAGGTTCCCTGTAAGTCCAAACATTCAGTCCTATCAGAAGAGAAGTTCTAGATTTAACTGGATTAATATGTTAATATCTTACCTATAACAATATGAAATAAAGATAATAGTATAGTAAAAAGCCTTTGCTTTAAAAGTAGTAATTATACATAAAGCTGTACTCCGGTAAGATAGTAAAGACAAACACCACAAACAAATGTATTTATTATTATTATGTATTTATTAAATCAATCTTTAAAAATATTTAAATACATTCAGTAAAAGTAGTGTTTGTTTTGCTCCTAGCATTTTGTAATCCCCTGTATAGCAGCAATTGCGGCAGGAGAAGGAAGGCTAAAACTAAGGCCGGCCATACACGGTTCGAATCTCAGCTAGTTCAGCATGAACTGGCTGAGATTCAAACCGGTAATGGGCAGGCTGAATGTTCCAAGTTGATCGATCAACTTGGGTACAACCAGCCTGCTGGATTCTCTTGCAACTATCGCTAGCCGTTGCTATAACTGCTAGCGATAATCACAATCAAAGGTCTTCTCCCTTTGTGGACGGCCCCCCCACACACACACACACACATACCAGGAGAAAAAAATTGCGGATTCCCCTCTCAGCACTGTCTGTGTTGATGGGGAAATCGTGAAAATAGGTTGCAGGAAAGAAATGTGTACCGTGTATGGCTGGCCTAAGAGCCACTCAAGCTCTGTGACATTCACATGTACTGACACTACACTGATAGGAGGAGACGGCAAAATGAGTAGAGGGATGACTTTATCAGTGTGCCACTGCTCTTTTGTCCAATCAGCAGACTAGGGGTGTGTCCCTAACCAGGTTGTGTTGCTGCTGCTGAACGGGGGGGTTGAGGATTGGCTTAACAGAACTGAACATTTTTTCAAGGGGAAAATCATTTTCCATAACTATATGTTGTTATAATAGTTTATTGAACTGCTTTCCTATGGTACAGATTTTATATTAAAATAACGTGTTTATATTCTTGGCATGTTTGCACAGTTATCTTCGCTCAGTTTGTAACTGTTATTATTTTGTTCTTTTTAGTAAGAAGTTGGATGGAAAAGCTAAAAGACAAGGTGAGAGTTTTGTGTGTTTCCTTTTAATAATAAATAAATCACTTTATCTTTTGAAAAAAATGGTTCTACTGAATTTTTCCTGTCCCATAAAGCCTAAGAAAAAATGATATTGTCTCTGCTAACTAGGAGCGTTGTTGAAATATTTTATAGCACCTCTAAGCAGGAAGCAAAGCCTGCATATATAATAAGAAAATATGGTTCCCCCAATTTATAATTACAATGCACATAAAGGAGTTTTTCATACACGTTAAAATGTTACTAAACCCAGGACCCTGCATTCACTATATCTGGTCTCCCACAGTACACAGAACATGGAAATGCAATTATTTTAGTAAATATAAACTGCTAAATACCTTTTCTAATCAGCAGTATATAGCAGTCTTGTGATTTTTATCAGTGTCCAGCCGAGCACTGGTAAAAGCTTGTAGGAAGAGTTTTCATTCTCCTCTGACTGCCCTATGAGGCCGCATGACCCCTAACTTTCTGTCTGGACAGTGCTGGTTGGCCCTGTGCTGATCACATGTATCCTCCCATAAAAAAAAAAAACTAGCAACACACCAAAAACTGAGCATGTGCAAAGTGCCTCCTAGGACTCTGTGCAGCAGATGGATTAGGGACAGTAAAAGAAGGGGAGGACCAGAGAAGACAGGATCAAGCAGCCTTTTTACAAAATGAGGAGGATTAACCCTTTAGGTTACACCACAGTAAGTATAACAAGCATTCTTTACTGCATATACAGACTGATTTTACTGTTGTTGATTTAGTAACACTTTAATACATAAGACTATTTATGATGTTCTGGTGTCTTTTAGGGTACTTTCACACTGGGGCGGCGGGTCCATTAGCGGTAAAGTAGCACTTTACTGTAGTTTTAGCGGCGCTTTTTGACCGCTAGCGGGAGGCTTTTGAAGGGGTTGTGGCAGTGTTGTGGGGCTTCAGGAGTGCTGCCCATTCATTCCAATGAGCAGGGGAGGTTGAGGATCGGTGTATACACCACTCCCACATCGCCCCAAAGATGCTGCTTGCAGGACCTTTTTTCCCGTCCCGCAAGCGCACCGCCCCAGTGTGAAAGCACTCAGGCTTTCACACTGAGGAGGCATGAGAGGCGCTTTTCAGGCTCTTTATAGGGGCTATTTTTAGTGCTAAAACGCCTGAAAACTGCTGAGCGATGTAGTCTGGCTAAAAGCCTTGCTACCAAATGCCCAATCCGGTGTTCTTTAGTAAATGCAGCCCAGGGGAATGCCTGTGTCCCACCTTACATGCGACTGTCAGCTCTGTGTCCCTCTAAGGCTCAGAGCACCTGTACAGTGTGCTTTAAATAGCCATGCTTTGTGGCACTGTGGGCGTCTGAGCACGCTGACGCTGTGCTGACGCCCCGCCCCCCCTCCCCCCCCTCGTTTTTGAAAAACGAGCGCTTCCTGCGCGAGCCGACCCTTCCTGACAAGCCTGAAGGAAGGCTGGGGGTGGGGGAATAAGGAGGAGGCCGGCAGTGATGGGCCCTGCATTGCAATGCGGCTTCGGTGGCGGCAGCGGCTGTGACAGTGCGGTCTCACCCGCCTTCCAGCATACCTGAGCCTTTCCCTAGCCTGGGGGGACCATCCCAGCAGAGAAAACCCCCCACCATCTTACCTTTGGAGCCAGAGGGAGAGCCTGTGCAGCGGACGCTGAGACAGAATCAAGCATGAGAAGGTTTGTGCTCTTGGCAGCCCCCGGTGGTCACAATAGGCACAGCATGCATTTACCTTAAAGGAGAAAAGCCACTAGAATTAAAATCCTCTTACCTTATCCAGCCGCAGGGTTCAGTTTACACAGACCCAACCTTCGCCTCTCACGGTGGGCTCCATTTGTGAAAAACCGTCAGAGACTGGGGCCCCCATCAGTAGGGGGATCCTTCAGTTCTGGGCCTGTAAAGCACCTCGCCAGAAATTAGGAAGTTTAAAGCCATTTTCTGATCCGCGGGTCCAGCTCTCTAAAAAGAGAAGCGTTACAGGTAAAACCTCGTTTCTTCGGACACGAGGCCCGGGTACCATCCAATTCGGCCATGAAGAGACACTTTGAATGGATCCGGTCGCCTGGCTTGCCCCAGTATAGGATCTTAGGATATTCCTTTTGGAGCTTCAGCACAGGACATCCTTGCACGTCCAACACCTAAGACACTGGCGTAAAAACTGAGGTATCCCTGGAAGGGGAGGGGTTATATAGGGGGTTGAACTTCCTGATTAGGGTGTGACCAGTGTCCAATACCTAGTGATACCCTATAACCCATCAGTAATTACTGTGGCTCTGTGTCCCGTGATGTCCGAGAAAAGAAACATATTTTACAAATCTGTGTTTTATATATATATATATATATATATATATATATATATATGTTTTTTTGTTTGTTTTTTTTAATGGTAAATGTATGCATGCTGAATAATATGTAAGTGTAAAATTTACAGGTATTTATTACCTCACATAGATATCCCAGCACTTCTCCCCTGACGGTGTCTTCATCGGTTTTCCTCTTCAGAAGAAGGCCATAACCTTTGTTTAGGAATTATCTAGCAGCATAGGGCCCATTCACACTAGTGAGGTGACTGATTGATTTTCCTCACTGAAAGACCAGTCACTGCTAGGAGAACATAGAAAATATATGTTTTCTTGACACTGCAACACAGCCTAAAAGTGTGGTGCATTGAGCTGCAATAAAATGCAGACAATCTGTATTTTATTACAGCGCACTGGATGGCACTGCGGGTAACCCCACAGCAGTACAATACACTGTGCTGCTGTGCAGTGACATGAAGGAGGAGTCGCTTTGTACACTTCGAATAAAGTTGCCAAGGAAGAAAAAGTAAACCGTGTCATGTGATAAACATCACACTGCCCCCCCCCCCCCCCGGCATGACATGGTCATGTATATTTTTGTGCCTATGCATTTCTTGTCTGTGTTCACAAATGTCTGACACAGAGCACTCCCTGCTGTAGCCTCTCGTCTTGTTATTTTCTGCAAAGTAACAATGCAGCCTGAACACTGAGTGAGAGGAATTTAAGGTAAAAAGGGAATGCTTCCTTCTGCTTACAGCAGCTCTTAAAACCACTTCAGCCCTGGAAGATTTTGCTGCTGAATGACCGGGCCATTTTTTGCGATTCGGCACCGCGCCGCTTTAACTCACAATTGCGCAGTTGTGCGACGTTGCACCCAAACAAAATTGACGTCCTTTTTTTCCCCACAAATAGAGCTTTCTTTTGGTGGTATTTGTTCGCCTCTGCTGTATTTTTTCCGCTATAAACAAAAAAGAGCACCAATTTTGGAAAAAAAACCCACACACTATTTTGTACTTTTTGCTATATTAAATATCCCGATTTTTAAAAAAAAAGCTAATTTTTTCTCAGTTTAGGCCGAAATGTATTCTACATATTTTTAGTAAAAAAAATAAGCGTATATTGTTTGGTTTGCGCAAAAGTTATAGCGTCTACAAAATAGGAGATAGATTTATAGCATTTTTATTATTATTTTTTTACTAGTAATGGCGACCATCTATGATTTTTATCGGGACTGTGACATTATGGCGGACACATCGGACACTTTTGACACCATTGGCATTTATACAGCGATCAGTGCTATAAAAATGCATTGATTACTGTAAAAATGTCACTGACAGGGGTTGACACTAGGGGGCGATCAAGGGGTTAACTGTGTTCCCTGGGAGGTGATTCTAACTGAAGGGGGAGGGGACTGACTAGAGGAAGTGACGGATCGTGGTTCCTAGCTAATATGTCACTGCTCTCAGAACAGAACAGGGATTTGTGTGTTTACACACACACACTTCTGTGTTCTGTCCCTTGTGCTCACGATTGCTTGTGGCCGGTGGTCATCGCGACCATCAGCCACGAGCATTAGCACCCCTGCAGTGCAGCGGGCACGCGCCTGCTATCCCGATCCCACAAGCCAGTGTAAAGATACGAAGATTTGCGGGATCGTGCCGACCTGCTGCAGTAAAATGACGGCGGCTGGTCGGCAAGTGGTTAAACAGGAGCTTCAGCCTGTAAACAAAAATAGTGTAGCTGCTGACTTTTTAAGAAAAACACACTTACCTGTCCCAGGATCCAGTGATGTCCTCACCTGACTCGAAGACTCATCTGACTCCAAGTTCTGTGTACAGTGAGAGACCAGATATAGTGAATGCAGGTTCTGGGTTTAGTAACACTTTAACTGTGGGCAGCTGACTGTGACTCCTTGCGACTTTACAGCCAGCTGCCCACTGTGCATGAGCAAGTCGCGGTGCACCCCTTGATTGGTCCTGCAGTCTGCTTGGACCTGTGATGTGTCCCAAGAGGCAGCAGAGGAAAGAGGGGAGGGCCGAACTTACGCTCAGGTTGGGGCGCCGATGTGACTGGAAGTGGGAGCGGGTACCTATCAAAATCAGGTGACTTCTCCCCACCCCAAAAAAAAAATAAAAAACATTCCAAATGTGATAAAGGGAGAGGGAGAAGCAAAAGCAGAACTTTCCCTTTTGAGTGAAGTTCTGCTTTAGGTCGAATAAAGGGCTTGTACAGACTTGTCCTGCTGTCTATTTAGTATGGGCATTGGGCGGGAGTTTTGTGCACACCTTGCTTCTTTACCGTTTTTTTTTTTTTTTTTTTACTTTATTGAAATGTCACCAACCAGACGGAAGGAGAGCTCTGATACAGTATGGTAAAAATCTAGACTCCATTGTAGTGTGAATAGGGCACACAGAAAACAATGGCTTTCTGTGCACTCTTGCAGAGACCTGCATTTTTTTAAGTACAGAAAAACGCAGATTCTCTGCACTAATGTGAACAAGCCTTTCTGGAGGTAAAAAAAGAAAAAAAAAAACAGATATGCAAATATGGTCCATTTTAGTATGCATATATTAAAGTTTAGATTTTTTTGTTATTTGATGAATGTCCCAGTTAGCCAGAATATACTTTTCTGATATTCTCCAACCAGAGCCATATGCTATAGCCAGTGCTGCCTTTACATTGATCTCCTGAGGTCACATTATCGTGTGATGTGTCTTGCGCTCACATGGAGCACAGATACTTGTTTGCTTCTGAGCAATCTAATAAACTCCAATAAACAAGCTATCCAGAGCACACACATCTTGATAATTGAATCCAAATCACCGTACTTACTCCCAGTCACTGACAGCCTGTGCCTTATAATTAAACAGTCAGAGACAGCTCAGTTTGGTGCACTGCAGATTAATCTGCATACCTCCCAGCTTGCTGACTAATTCAAGTGGACATTGATATAAATGTTCTATTCTGAGACAGTGCGTGGTAGAAGCTTGTTACAGTCCAGCCTTGATTGTAGAAATGTATGATTTTTTTAGACATTTGGCCCTGCAGACGCATTATGCTGCTCATGTTATCCATCTATAGTGGGAACTGGCTCACAGACTCTTAGTGACGGGAAGCGATATCTCAAAGCAGTGCTTTGTAAAGTAGACAGAGAAATAAAAAGTGTATCTGTATACTTTGCCTTTTTTGGGAAAGTAACAGACTCACTTTAACCAATTCAGCTCTGGAAGATTTATCCCCCCTTCCTGACCAGGCAGTTTTTTTTGTGATATGGCACTGCATTACTTTAACTAAATGTTCTCAACCTTTTTTCAGTCAAGGAACCATTTAAAATTATGGACAATCTTGAGGCACCCTCCCAAATTAGGGAGATTCTCGAGGCACCCTCCCAAATTAGGGAGAGTCTTGAGGCACCCTCCCAAATTATGGACAGTCTTGAGGCACCCTCCCAAATTATGGACAGTCTTGAGGCACCCTCCCAAATTATGGACAGTCTTGAGGCACCCTCCCAAATTATGGACAGTCTTGAGGCACCCTCCCAAATTATGGAAAGTCTTGAGGCACCCTCCCAAATTATGGAAAGTCTTGAGGCACCCTCCCAAATTATGGACAGTCTTGAGGCACCCTCCCAAATTATGGACAGTCTTGAGGCACCCTCCCAAATTATGGACATTCTTGAGGCACCCTCCCAAATTATGGACAGTCTTGAGGCACCCTCCCAAATTATGGACAGTCTTGAGGCACCCTCCCAAATTATGGACAGTCTTGAGGCACCCTCCCAAATTATGGACAGTCTTGAGGCACCATCCTAAAATGTAAAAACTATTCTAATAGTTTTACATAATGCAGCAACATCCACACATGTAGGACACCCATTGTACAGGCTGCATTTACACTTCAGCATTTTGAATCACGGGCAGATTAACATCAGGGGTGAGCAAAGGGTTAACTTTGTGCCTAGCTGGTGTTTTCTTACTTTAAGGCGGTGCCCCTCAGGGCTTTCACATTGGAGACACAGCAGCGGCTCTTTCAGGGCGCTTTGCAGGCGCTATTTTTAGCGCTATAGCGCCTGCAAAGCGCCCCAGTGTGAAAGGGGTCAAAGACTTCCATTTAAAAAGCCACCTTTCTGGATTTGCCCTGATCCACCACACACAGCAGTAAGTGATCTGGAGAATAATAGATGTTTCTATTGGAAAGATGTCTATGGGAAATCCAGTTCACCAGTTGAAACTGCATGAGCAACAGTCTATAGATCCCACTGGAAGTGAGCAGGGGCAGAATAGGGTTCATTCACATGGGTGCATAACCTTGTACATATGTGAAGAGGAACTTGTGCAGATGACGGATAGATGGCCTTGGATGCAAGCTGTCTGTGTACGGAGCTGCTCATCCATACGACTACACAGATATATGCTCGGATGTATGTAAAGATCCATACAGCTGCTGCGCCTGTCAGACACTCGTTGATTTATAACAGGCTTCCAGGCTTGGCTGTATGCTACTCCAGGTACATAATTGTACATAAATGTGTCCCAATTAACCGGTTGCCGACCAGCCGCCGTCATACAGCGGCAGGTCGTCACGATCCCGCTATAAGTCGGCTCGCGGGATCAGGATAGCAGACGGGCGCGCGCCCGCTGCACAGCGGGGTTACCGATGCTTGTGGCCAACGGTCGCGATGACCGCCGGCCCACGAGCGAGCACGAGGGACAGAACACGGAAGTGTGTGTGTAAACACACAAATCCGTGTTCTGTTCTGACAGCAGTGACAGATCATGTGTTCCTATTAGCTAGGAACCACAATCTGTCACTTCCTCTAGTCAGTCCCCTCCCCCTTCAGTTAGAATCACCTCCCAGGGAACACAGTTAACACCTTGATCCCCCCCTATTGTTAACCCCTTCACTGCCAGTGACATTTTTACAGTAATCAATGCATTTTTATAGCACTGATCGCTGTATAAATGCTAATGGTCCCAAAAATGTGTCAAAATTGTTGAATGTGTCCGCCATAATGTTGCAGTCACGATAAAAATCGCAGATCGCCACCATTACTAGTGAAAAATAATAATAAAAATGCTATAAATCTATCCCCTATTTTGTAGACGCTATAACTTTTGTGCAAACCAATCAATATACGCTTTCGATTTTAATTTTTTTTTTTTACCAAAAATATAGAAGAATATATATTGGCCTAAACTGATGAATACATTTGTTTTTAAAACTTTTTTGGGGGATATTTATTATAGCAAAAAGTAAAAAATATGTAGACGAATACATATCGGCCTAAACTGAGAAAAAATTAGCTTTTTTTAAAAAATATGGGTATATTTATTATAGCAAAAAGTACAAAATATTGTGTTTTTTTTCAAAATTGTCGCTCTTTTTTTGTTTATAGCGCAAAAAATAAAAAACGCAGAGGCGATCAAATACCACAAAAAGAAAGCTCTATTTGTGGGAAGGAAAAGGATGCCAACTTTGTTTGGGTACAGCATCGCACGACCGCGCAATTGTCAGTTAAAATGACGCAGTGGCGAATTGCAAAAAATGGCCCGGTCATTCAGCAGCCAAATCTTCTGGGGCTGAAGTGGTTAACCACCTCAATACTGGACATTTTCGCCCCCTTCCTGCCCAAGCCATTTTTCAGCTTTCAGCGCTGTCGCACTTTGAATGACAATTGCGCATTCATACAACACTGTACCCAAATGAAATTGTTATCATTTTTTCCCCACAAATAGAGCTTTCTTTTGGTGGTATTTGATCACCTCTGCGGTTTTTATTTTTTGCGTTCGGGGGAGAAGTCTGGGTCGTTTAGTCAGGTAGGTGACCAAGTACCAATGGTCACTATGACAGAGCTCCAGCATTTCTCTGTGAAGAGAGGAGAACCTTCCAGAAGAACCACCAATCAGGCCTGTATAGTAGAGTGGCCAGATGGCAGCCACTCCTCCGTAAAAGGCACATGACAGCCCACCTGGAGTTTGCCAAAAGAGACCTGGATGACTCTTAGACCATGAGAAACAAAATTCTCTGCTCTGATGAAAGAAAGATTAAACTCTTTGGCCTGAATGGCAAGCGTAATGTCTGGAGGAAACCAGGAGCCACCGCTCATCGCCTGGCCAATACCATCCCTACAGTAAAGCATGGTGGAGGCAGCATCGTGCTGTGGGGATGTTTTTCAGTGGCAGGGACTGGAAGACTAGTCAGGATCAAGGGAAAGATGAATGCAGCAATGTACAGAGACATCCTTGATGAAAACCGGCTGCAGAGAGATCCTGGACCTCAGACTGGGGCAAAGTTCATCTTCCAACAGGACAACAAACCTAAGCACACAGCCAAGATAACAAAGGAGTGGCTATGGGACAACTCTGTGAATGTCTTTGAGTGGCCTAGACTTGAACCCGATTGAACATCTCAGAGATCTGAAAATGGCTGTGCACTGGCCCTCCCCATCCGAACTGATGGAGCTAAAGAGCCATTGCAAACTAGAAAGGGAGAAACTGTCCAAAAATAGGTGTGCCAGGCTTGTAGCATCATACTCAAAAAGACTTGAGGCTGTAACTGGTGCCAAAGGTGCTTTAAGAAAGTATTGAGCAAAGGCTGTGAATACTTATGAACATGGGATTTTTTTTATTTTTAATAAATTTGCAAACATTTCAAACAAACTTCTTTCATGTTGTCATGGGGTATTGTTTGTAGAATTTTTAGGAAAATAATGAATTTAATCCATTTTGGAGTAAGGCTGTAACGTAACAAAATGTAGAAAAAATGAAGTGCTGGGAATACTTTCCAGATGCACTGTACATTTGCAGACAACTTTTGAAGATGATTTAAACAAGAGGGAGCTGTGTGGAGATGGGGATCAGGCAGAACACAGTTTTTCGTGCAGCCTGCAAGAGCAGCGATGGCTAAGGGATTGGTACCTAAAATGTATATATTTTTTTAACAGAAATGTATTTATAATACTGATGGCCAAAGTAATAATTTATCAAATTACTGAATTGTTCTAATGTCTGTTTTTTTGGGGAGTGTATTGCCTTTAATTTTCATTTTAATCAGGGGCAACAACAGGAATTAGGTTTGTTCCAAAGTTTCAATAAATGACACTTAAAATATACAATTACTGCACCTAAATTACTCTTATATTAAATTAACAAAGTTACCTTTATAAAATTGCCAGGGTGTTTATTTTTTTATTTTTTTGGGAAAGCCATTTTGCCTATCATGCTCTTATACAGTATTTAAGGTATTACCCCCTTCACTTCTATACAGCACAATGGCTCTAATAGCTCATTTGCGACCTCATTCAGGCATGTCTCAGGTCATTGTCTGACCTGCTTTGTTGCCCATCTAGTTTATAATGCAGACAATCAGCAACAAAGTGAAGTCCTATATAAAACTCATTAAGCCCCCTACAGACTATAGTTCACCAGCGAACCAGACTCAACAATGCTGTGCATTTTGTATGCCTCTTTGGTTTTCACTGATTGTACCCTTTCTTGGTAATATATTTCAATCTATCTTCTCCGTTACCCAGCTTTCCAATTTTAAACTGAAATTGCGACTTAGTATTGATCCAGCCCCCGCTTTTGTAAACTGCAGGCGTACAGTTTCATTAGTCTGCCCCTCTATCATTCTGCCCTTTCCAGTCCACATGTGCAGTGAAAACTTCCCTGCTTAAAATTTATATCAACCCAACCATCAAAACCCCATATAAGCTTTGCACATTGATATAATGTGAAGCAATTTTCAATATTTCTAAATCTGGAGCTTCATTAAAAAATACCTGGTGATCCTGCCATAAAGGTTATTGTTAAACTACTTCTTGTTATAGATTGACAACACACTGTACCTGCCTTCCAATTGTACTCTTATGTCATACTGTGACATGGGCTGGACTGAAAAAAGGTAGAAACAGTGTTTTATTTAAAAAAAAAAAAAAATAGGTCCATTCTCAAATGTTGTTTAGTAAGGGCTATATCTACCTTAATAATGGTATTGTGGCTTGTAAAATGTTCAGCTTCATTACATCTTTGAGACTAAGTTGCCGGCGTCAATAGATACATTATTAATTGTAACTAATCAGTAGATAAACACTTTGTTTTACAGACTGTTATATAAAAACCATTAGAGCACTCCATCCATGAAATGAAATTGAATTGCTCATTGATTTTGTATTCATGAACTATAGTATTGGTCTTTCAGTTACTGTAGCTCTCTGTAACTATCACTAGACTGAAGAGAAATTCCAACTAAGTTACAAGTCTACATGAATATATTCCTGATATACCACAATATGATGGATATCCCAAGAGAGTTTGATTCCTAGTGGAAGGTATCATCTCAACAAATTCACAAACACAATTCCAAAAGGAAGATAATAGGACTTTTGAAATACCACTGGGACTAAATACATCAGTAGGAGAGGAAAAAGTGATAAAAACAAGTCATTTTTATTGTGTACAATCGGACATTAACTTTCCCTAAAATCACAAAAATACAATACAATTTAGAACCCTAGTTTTACAAGTGCTATAATAAGAAATTATAATAGCATGTATGGTTTACGCATTTTGCGGATGTCTCCACTTCTTTGTATGCCGTGTAAACACTTGAACAGAGATAATAGCCTTGTACTGAAATCTAAGCAAACAAGATACACATTAATATATAATAGAACCAAAATACATAAAATATTAAATTAAATATGAACTTTTTCTGAAAGTCTGAAATATACCTTGGTCTCTTGGTCTTACTCCCTGTAGATCAAAGAGTAGTACTTTTGTGGGTCAATATAGGAAATGTACCTGAGGATAACACTTTTAATAGCTCTCTGTAGTGGAAATCAAAAAAGCTTTCGAAGCACACGGCCTTTCATCAGAATAATTACATATGCACTGAAGACATGCCATTTTTAAGCTACACAGTCCCATGGTTATGCAGGAAAATTCAAACAAGATAGCTCAGCTGGTGGATGTGGATTTCTAGAAAGTATTGTTTAAGTGACAGATTGCCCTGGTACACAGAGCCTTATTCTGCACCGATTCAAAGGCTTGATGTAACGATCAAGACAAGTAGGTGTTTCCTAGGGGGGCTGTTGAAGCCCAACTCAACCAAAAAAGGTTTTTTTTGTAAGAATATTAAAGGATGTCAGCATGGATAGATGGACAAGGAGAGGGGTAAGACTGTAAAGCCCATTATACACCTTGGTGCCACATCAGTGAGATTTATATATTTTATAGTACTGTGCAATAATCAATAAAGTTGTATTTTTCATTGATCAATACCGTTGTGATTCTCCCATTGATTGCAGTCCTGGGACTGCTCTGGTCCCAACCCCCCTTTTTTTCTTACTAGATTATTACTCTGCTACTAGGGAGATACCCCGTCATATAGACGTATCGGCTGATCAATCATTATTATTATAATTTTTTACACTTAAACACAAGTGGATTCCAGTGGTTTTTATCTTTTTATTACTATGGAAATTCAGCCGGTCCAATAGGGACTGTCCAAATTTTGATGAGTGTGTGCGCTCCCCTGCTCCACAGAAGTCGTTTAATTAACTTCTGTTGATGGAACATGTTGGAAACATTTTCCCTTGTTTAGCAGCTGCAGCCAGTCACCATTGTATTCCTACCCAGCATGGGGGATGATGGAATGTCCCAGCTCGAAGGGAGGCAGCAAAGGGATTCCTGCATCTATCTTGTGTGTAGCTGGCTGAACATAAAAAAAATAACATTGTATGGCCATCCTTGACTTAGTTATGAACATTATTAGCCAGGTCTCTGTCAGCTATAACAAGACCTAGTTTGTTGCTCCTGTTGGATATTCAGGTGCCCAGCTGTTAAGCAGTCACCCCTAGATTGAGTACCAGGACACCTTATCTGGGTATCTCCCACTACTTTCCAAGATGGGTGGAAAGGTGGGTCAGAGCTTGATTTACAGTGCAGCAGTGGTCATCAGATGTAGGAAAATCCTTGTGGGTATGCAGAAAATATGAGTGGCCACAGCGTACATGTTAATAAAAGCATGTATCCATTTATTACACAACATGAGTAAACACTTACATTCAAGTAAATTAAGTTCTGCTTGAGCTTGGAACACAAGAGAGCGTAGTGAACCAGCAAGCGGCTGTCATGCACAAGATTCCTGACCCGCCAAATAACGATAGCAGCGTCTATGGGCTCCTAGAACCAAGACAGCAGGCATGGGGAAGTAAAAGGGCAAATATAACGTGTTTCAGAGGCCCTGCCTCCTTTATCAAGTATGCCCAATAGTGAAGCAAGATTTTCTTTTATACTGACGACTGCAAGCCAATATGGCAGGTGGAAAATGAGAGTGACTTTGACAGGTTTGAAAAGACCAAAGAGCTTGTGGGGATGGGATAGATGCATGATAGTCACCATACGTATTTAATTGAAGATCGACAAATAGCATAGGGAATGATATGAGAAACTAAATGAAGATCAATAAAACAGATGTTAATGAAGCAAAATTGTGTGAGGGACCGAACTGGTTTGGCTGGTGTTTACTTATGTTGTGCAAAAAAAGGAAACATGCTTTTATTAACGTGCGCTGTGACCACCTTCATGTTTTCTGCAGAGAAACACTGTAGTCTCAACCATCTGTGGTGTTAGGATCACGTGCTGTCATGACGTTTATAATACCACAATTAAAGGCAAACCTAAAGGTTTAAAATGCACTTTATTTGTGAGGCTCAAGTTTATACATTTTAAACCGTTTTTACTTTTTATATTGAATTTTTTTTTTTTTACACATACACAATTATTATGGGGTATTCTCATGACACAAGATTCATAAACCATTATGCTGTTTGCCTTCTGAAAACATTTCTCTCATTAAAACACTCTAAAGATTGCAGGGAATTGGAGGTTTGGTCATTTTAATTTGTGTGTAAATTAGAGCTTGAGCTATTGAGTACTAAATACAACAGGCTTTTCTAGCACAGCAGTTTAGCACAGCTTGAAAAGAGCTCAACAGCTCTATCTCCTTGCAAAGTAGTACACCGCTCAAGGTATTCACCCTTAAAGTTCCACTGCCACTGCACAAGCACAGGGTGCTGGCCCTGCATGTAGCAGAAAGTCTGGAGTAAAGAAGAGATGTCTGGATGCCTGCACTAAAACTAAATCACCTTTATTTGAATCCGAAAAAAACACAAAAGAAACCACAGCAAGTGAGGGAATAAGATACAGCAGGCAATACAGCTGTATGGATTGTCATATATTTTTTTAATGCTTTTTTGGATTCCATTAAAGGTGATTTTATTGGTGTACGGCAATCCAGACATCTCTTCTTTACTCCAGCTCTAACTCCTCGCTTGAAATAAAAGCACCACTACTCTGTCTGCTTTTAGGTAATTCTTGAAAACTCATTTATTCAGGGTAGCCTATCCTGCCTCGACCTAGCTACTGTACTTGTACTTTCTCCTTAAAGGGGTTGTAAAGGCAGAAGGTTTCTTATCTTAATGCATTCTATGTGTGCAGCAGCCCACCTAACATTTACCTGAGGTCTCTCTCTATCCAGCGATGTCCACGAGTGTCTCAGCTGTCCGAGATTCTCCTTCATGATTGGCTGAGACACAGCAGCGGCGCCATTGGCTCCCGCTGCTGTCAAGCAAAGTCAGCTAGCCAATCAGTGGAGAGAGAGTGGGTGGGGGCTTGGGACGGGGCTCTGTGCCTAAAAGGACACAGGGAGCTGTGACTCAGCTCAGGTGCCCCTATAGCAAGCTGCTTGCTGTGGGGGCACTGAACAGGAGGGTGGGGCCAGGATCACAGAAGAGGGGGATATAGGATTTTATGTGCAAATCCACTGCAACAGAGCAGGTAAGTATAACATGTTTATTATTTTTATAGGAAAAAAACTAGCCTTTACAATCACTTTAATCCCTCACAATAAATGCCCTCTGTGTCACTTGCCTCTCCCTTTAGACTGTAGGTTATAAGGAGCAGGGCCCACCTAACCATCCTGGATTGGATTGGACTGTAACTGTACTGTCCCACTTTATTTTGTACATTACTGTGAAAACTATTGGCATTGTAGATATCCTGTATAATAATTTCTGATCATCACAAAGAACATATGTTAAAATCTCCTACAAACTCTGTTTATTGGGGTAATTTGCTTTACTTTGACATTTGTTAACCCAAACATTTAACATTTAAATGATCGCTGCATGCCATGAGAGATTGACTTGGCATGAAGACTTCTACCATGCATAGATCACCATTTTATCTCCTGTGCTGTTCTCAGTGAACCGGTTCAGTGTGGCAGGAGCATTGTGTGTCCTAAGCGCTTGGGGATGAGATTTTGCTATGTCTGGAGAAGAGCAGTCTGAATATTGTTGTACCATTCCAGATCCCCTGAGCAAAGAGCAAGGGCTCTGCAAGGAGATAGAAGCATGTGTCTCTTGCAAGAATCCTATCAGTGTCAAAAATGACATCACACTCTTCAAGGTTAACAGATTTCATACCCTGGAGAGCCACTGCAGCAGTCTTTAACTCCTTCACACCTCATTCCGAGCTGCTTCTGGCAGTTTCCCTCACCTTGGCCATCCAGATCCCTTTCATGCACACGTACAATATCTCTCCTCTAAAGGCAATTTCTCATAAAGGAGGATTTCCTGAACTACATGCAATCTACTAGTTCAGATCAGTTCAGTCAGATGGTGAAGTTGAAACTCTTGTCTCTGTACAGATCTTCTTTCAGAGGAACTAAGCTACAATGCACTATTATGTAACATTTGAATGCATTATCAGAAGTGTGGAAACAGATTGTAGGTTTAGGCAGTTTGCAGGGCAGTAGATGTCTTACTAAATTTTATCCTTGGCCCTTGACACTCAAGTGGGGAGCCAGACTTAGGATTTTGGGCTTGACATAAACTGTCTTTCTTAGTTTTGGATAGGATGGTGGAGGGTTAAAACAGTCAGGTTTATACTGCTATTCGGAGTTTCATTGGGCTTCATTCACACTTGTTGCATTGCGAGAACACACATAAAATTGTGAGCTTTCCTGCAATGCACAAAAGCACGCTGCTCTTTTACAGATACGCGGCAGCGTCATTAATTTTTAATGGCACCCCAGCGCATCTTGCTAACGTGAGCATATTCATGCATGCCAAAATGTATGGCACCGCAGTACCATGGTGTCCTACTGCCATTTAACAAGACAGGAAGTGAGAGGAACTCTCCAACTACAATGCAGACAGAAATCCATTTTTTCAAAGAACAAGGCAAGGCTAGAACCCCTGTCAGATATTTTATTTCTGTCTCCGTTTGTCAGTAACCGAAGGCCGGCTATGCTCCTTTTCATGCTCATACTCATGAGCATATATGTATAACCAGACTTTGAAGAATGAGAACACGCATGCTAATGTGCAGGAATGGACCACGGCCTATTTAAACCATAGGCCTGCTTAGTATTATTGCTGGGTGGTCTTCAGTCAGCTTTACATTGTGATTTGTGTCCCTGAAAGCCTGCTTGATCCTGTTACTGGCCCAGCTCCATCTGAATCCCCTTTGGATTCCCCCTTGCCTGCGAATGTCTGCCACTGATTAATGTTACTGGTCCTGGCCTGAACTTTTGACTATGATTCTGCCTACTGATGTTGTCTTGCTCCCTCGCTGCCAGCACGTTGCTGACTCCTGCCTGTCTCTGACCTGGAATCTGAACAAAAGGCATACATTCTCCATAGCCCTCACCTTTGTATGCTCTGTGTCAGCAGAGTGTCTCCCTCACTGAAACCATTAAGGGCCTCCAAGATGGCTACTTCCAGCTGGAAAGAAGACCGGAATCTCTCGCCAGGTCCACACTGACACCTCTGACATCTCCACCACCAACAATCTCCTCTCTAGCAACCACTACACAAACACCCATGGTTGTGGTTCTGCCACCTGAACCTGAGGTTCCCATACCACAGAGGTTCTCTGGAGACCATAGCAAGTTTTGGGTCTTCACGAATGCGTGCCAGCTATACTTCATGCTACAGCCTTGCACCTTTGTAGTCAAAAGTACCAAAGTGGGGTCTATTATCTCTGTCAGAAGTGGATGTTTCCTAAAGTTTCCACTCCTTCCGCTGCTCTGGTTCCTTCATTGTCTCCTACTGCATCTGATATTCCAGAACTTATGCAACTGCGCCTCCTCTGATCCCTACTATCTCAAGAGCAGAAATGACAATGCCATTAGAGTGACCTGTGCCTGCACTGTGGAGGAGTCAGTCATTATGCAAGCACCTGCACTATTGAGACCAGTAAGTCTAATCCTCCGTTATGCAACTCTCGTTCCCTCACCATATTTAAATCCGCTCACATCGCTCTTCCTGTTTCACTGCATGTTCCAGGTGGAATACAATGGGACAAGGCTATAATTGATTCCATTGCCTGTAGTTGCTTCATCAACCATGCTTTTTCCCAGCAACACCACATTCCTCTGAATCCCAAACAACAAAGACTCTCTGTACAGCTGGCCAATGGTTCAAATAAAAAATCGGGGCCTATTTCACACGAGACTCAGCCTTGCCTGCTGTCATTTTGCCAGGACACCAAGAACTGCTCTGCCTTGACATTATTTCCTCCACTGTTTCCAGTCATCCTGGGCATGCCATGGCTACAAACCCACAACCCCCAAATTAATTGGACTACTGGTAGGGTTATTTTTCAGTCCACATACTGTATATAGAACGGTCTTAAAGCCTCATGTCATGCATCTTCAACCACATGCTGCCTGAGCACAGAATCTGAAGTGCACAAGTTGATTCCCCTAGTATATCACAAGTTCTTGGATGTATTTGACAAACAAAAGACACACATTCTTCCTCTCCCCCCGTGCTTATGACTGCTCTTTTGAACTGTTATCTGGGACAGAAATTTCTGCTCTCCTTGCTCGAACTTGTGGCACTTAAGGACTATATCAAGGTGAATCTTTGTAAGGGCTTTTTTCCTCCACTTCCCCAGCTGGTTTGGGAATATTCTTCATAGAGAAAAATAATCATTCTCTTTGTCCATGTGTGGATTACAGAGAGTTGAATCGAATCTTGCTTGCAAACCACTACCCCCCTTCCTCTGATCCCAGAATTGTTCCAGAAATTTAGTTCCACAAATGTCTTTACAAAACGTGATCTGCGTGGTGCTTTCTAACCTTGTCCAGATTTCAAAGGGCAATGAGTGGAAAACAGCTTTCCGAACATGATTTGGCCACTCTGAATAGCTTGGTATGCCATTCGGACTTTGTAATGCACCAGCCACATTTTGGTGTTTTATCAATGACATTTTAAGGGACATTCTGGGCTTGTTCATGATTGTCTACCTGGATGACATTCTTATGCCCCGTACACACAGTCAGACATTGATCCGACATTCCGACAACAAAATCCTAGGATTTTTTCCGACGGATGTTGGCTCAAACTTGTCTTGCATACACACGGTCACACAAAGTTGTCGGAAAATCCGATCATTCTGAACGCGGTGACGTAAAACACGTACGTCGGGACTATAAACGGGGCAGTAACCAATAGTTTTCATCTCTTTATTTATTCTGAGCATGCGTGGCACTTTGTGCGTCGGATTTGTGTACACACGATCGGATTTTCCGACAACGGATTTTGTTGTCCGAAAATTTTATAGCCTGCTCTCAAACTTTGTGTGTCGGAAAATCTGATGGAAAATGTGTGATGACAACAAGGTCCTATCACACATTTTCCGTTGGAAAATCCGACCGTGTGTACGGGGCATTACAGTGGCAAGAAAAAGCATTGAAGTAAATCTGCTACAGACTCGCTTTAGAAAAAGTACACCTTTTTGAGTGGTCCAATCAGAGCCCAGACCTTAACCCCATAGAGATGGTGTGGAATGACCTCAAGAGAGCCGTTCACACCAGACATCCTACAACTGTAAACAAAAAGTATAGTAATATCGGTGCTCACAACTTATATATTAAGACCATAACAAAATAGTCTCAGATGGACAAAAAACACAAAACGGCAGCCAGCATAAACATTGTTGATCAAAATATGAGTAATAGTAGAAAGTTCATATGCAGCGCTTAAATGGATGTATGAAACCCAAAAGGACAGGTGGAAAAGAAGGAAGGAGGAGGGTCCCCTGCACCAACTTCAGAGTATGAGCCCACACACCACACCAATGTGCTGATATCAAATGCCCTTACCAGAAAGTTGATCAAGTCGGTCCTTACAGGGAGCTCAATCCTTCTCCAGTAATCCACCAGAACGATCCAACTGCATGGCCAGGCAGCAAGGTATCCCTCCCATGCAGAGCAGATAACACAGCCACAGGATGGACATCCGGATTTCTCGTCCTCTTTCCAGGACTCAAGAGTTTTCACAGATCGGTATTTTTGGATTTTTATCTGTGATTTCTATGAAAACAGCTGTATTTTGCACTGGATTTTAATACATCGCTCAACCCTACATACTTCACCATGAGAGTTTTATTTTTATGGTGGTGACTCTTTGATCTATCAAGTTTTTTATGATCTTTTTCCTCTAGAACTGCGAATGTGTAATTGGTGTGTTCAATAAAAACATGAAAAAACTAGACTTGTTTGTGTGTTATCAGCTTAAAGTATAACTAAAGGCAAAACTTTTTTTAGTTTTTTTAGCCGGAATTTCCTCTCACTTCCTGTTTGGCTATGTGACAGGAAGTGAAGGGAAATCTCTGCAATGGAACAAAGATGGCGAAAAGAATCTGACGGGGGTTATAACCCTCCCTCGCTTTTTCCAAAATGAAAAAAGAAGTTTTGCCTATAATTCTACTTTAAGCATTACGGTGCTTGTCTATTGTGACTTAGATGGGAATCAGATTACATTTTATGACACATTTCTGCAGAAAACCAGGTAATTCCAAGGGGTTCACATGCTTTTTCTTACCTTTGTATATTCTCTGTGTCCTTGGAACTGCATCCTACCCATGTAAAGCAAGTCCTTTTTAGACTGAGGCGACATGGTCTGTATGCTAAGGCAGAGAAATATGGATTTGAACAGGAGACCATTCAATTTCTGGCCATAGTAATATCAACTGGAAGCATGGCAGTAGACCCTCAGAAGGTTTCTGCTGTCCTGGCTTGGTCCCCTCCAATCAATAAAAAGAGTCCAACAATTTGTTGGCTTTGCTTTTATAGAAAATTCATCCCAGGGTTCTTTGGCATCATAGCTCCCATTACCAAATGTACACAGAAACTGAGATGATTCCAATGGACACTAGCAACTCAGGCTGCATTTGATTAACTAAAAAGACTCTTTACAGCTGCTCTGGTCTTGAAACACCCAGATTCTGTTGTGCCATACATTCTAATCTCTGATTTATCCCGTGGTGTTCTCCTCTAAAAAGCTATGTAGGTCGGAGAAGAATTATAATGTAGAGAACTGAGAGCTCCTGGCAAAAAAAAGCAGCACTAGAAGAGTTGTGCTGTCTCTTGTAGGGAGCAGCACACTAAGTATTGATCTTCACTGATCATAAGAACCTAGAATATCTCAGGATGGAAACAGTCTCAACCTTGTCAAGCAAGATGGGCACTTTTCTTTTCTCGTTTCAGTTTCCACAATGGGAAACCTGTTGGTTTATCCCATATGTTCACCAAATCAGAGACTTCATCATAACCAGACATCATTTTACAGGCCGGAAATTTCCTGCTAATGCTAAAGCACCATGAACACCTACTTTTACCTCCTACTGCGGATTTACAAGAAAAGGATGGTGTCTACTGGCAGGGAAATAGGATTTTCATACCTGAAAATTTACACATCACCATCCTAAAAATATGCTATGACTGTCCCTTGCCAAGTCACTTTGGGGGACATAAAACCACGGAATTAGTTCAGGAGCACTTTTGGTGGCTGAACTTAGCAGCAGATTGCAGAAAATATGTCAATACCTGTGTAAACTGCATCTGAGACAAAAGCAGCAAAGAACAAGGCTTGGGGATTATGAAGACCACTTCTCATTCCTGAAAGGCCGTGGGATATGATCTCCATGGACTTTATTGATGATCCTCCACCTTCCAAGGGGTTCTCAGCTATCTTTGTGGTTATGGATCGCCTTTCTAAAATGGCACACTATACCTTTGAAAGGAACCCCATCAGCAGTGGTGACAGGTAGAATCTTTGTAAAAGCAATCGTAACATTGCATGGAATTCCCAGCGACATTGTTTCAGACAGGGGAGTTCTGTTTACACTCAGCCGCTCTAGACTCTGGAGGTATCCAAACTTTAAGCGGCAGTTGGCTCAGGCTCTCAGCACACTGCTGAGAGCCCGAGCTAACCACCTCTGGCCCATCCACAGCCCAGTGAGCGCTGGAGGGTCAGAGCAGAGAGCCAGTGACTGGCAGTCATTAGCTGTCTGCTCACTGAAGACACTGAGTGTTCAGTGGTCTTTGATCATTTAGTTTGTGGTGTAGAGGCGGTGGGGGGACCTAGGCAAGTATGTATGTTATATATTTTGAAATCTCACAATTCTCTTTTAAGCAGTAATAAGCCAGATTAGACCAGTGCATTAGAATTGGCCAGTGGTTTGTTCAGGCTGCACCTGCTTTCATTGATGCAAAACTGTCCTGCTGCTGGCTGGTTTCTATCGCACTCTGAATAAGAATAAATAGACCAAGATGATAAAGTATTAACTTTTCATTGGCAGGATAAATAGGTAAAGGGGGCACTGGCAAGAACAAAAACTGCTGTGTTAATGCTAGTGAAAGGCCATATCATAAATGTATTTTTTGATTTGGCTCATAGTCTCATTTTAACTTGGAGGAAATGTTTACAGCCTAGGAATCACAAGGTACCTAAGCTGCCTGCATTTAACCAGTATTTATATTTTTGCACGATAACTTCACTTCAACTGTCACTCAGTGTTGTTTGAAACAATTGATAAGCTGCTTTCCAGAAAATATAAGTACCAGCTTATAATTCACAATGATCAGCAGACATAATACAGAAATAAGACTGACAGAGCAAAAACGAAATTGTTTCAATTTGTGTGGAAAAAATCTGCCCATTAAGTGAACATTCTAAGCTTGAACGATGCGTACTCACAGTCACTGGTCTGTGTAATCATGACAATTTATGATATTGTTTGATCATTGTTTGATCACAGAGTAGCTGCGATGACAGCTGCTGAAACACTGAGAAAGCAATATGCATTACACAGTATATTTTCGAGGATTAATATATTCTTCTAAGACATAACAGATATTTAAAGCAAAGGTGACCTTTAGGCTCCATTAGCTTGAAAATTCTTTTGTCCTAAAGGCAAGGTTGAACAAGGTACAAACACTTGTGTAATAGTGCTTTGAAGACATATTTTTTAGTAGATTTTAAAGGCTTGCTTTTAAAAAAGCCCTGTTGGTTCGTGCATATGATCAGCATATTGGTAATTACGGTAGATAGAATTGTTTCATGAAAGTTAATTTTGCATGTTTTAACAGTGACTGCCAATTGACCCCCTAGAAAGCGCCTTACCTCACGAGGCTGCACAGATACAAATAGCGAATCAAGGAAAATATCTTGGTATAAATATCTCCAGAGACCCCAAACAATTTATTGTGGATAATCTTGTCCCATTATTAACCAAATTTAAGGGGAAAATTAAAATTTGGAAAAAACTCCAACTATCTGCGGCAGGTCGCTGCAATTTAATTAAAATGATACTGTTGCCACAGCTGCTGTACGTATTGCATAGCTCCCCAGTATGGATTTATAAAAAGTGGTTCCAAAAGATAGACACTATTTAGAGAATTAATCTGGAAAGGGGGCTCAGCAAGAATTAGCTTAAACACTTTAAAACTCCCAAATCAGGAGGGAGGAGTGGCCCTTCCACACCCCTTTAGCTATTTCCTGGCGTCACAGCTCCAACATATGGGCGGATGTGAATCCGAGGGGGGAGGACGAGAGAGCAAGATGCTCCTACAAAACACGCCGCATAATTCACTGGTCGAAACACTGAAGGCAGGGTCTTTTTTGCGTGGGCTACCTACCTTAGAGTTAATGACGAGAGTCTAGGAAGCAGCAAAAAAGACTCTGGGATATAGAGGATTTACAGAATATTCCCCCTATGGGAAAATAGCAAACTGGGGGCGGTGCAGAAACTGGGGACAATTAGGGAATGGGAAAGACTAGGTATAAAGTACATCACCCAGCTCTATCAAGACGGAAATTTAAAATCCTTTCAGGAATTGAGAGAGCAATTTGCAATTTCGAACAAATCCTTTTTTAGATATCTGCAGGTTAGGCATGCACTGGCAGAACAGTTTAGAGGGAGGGATACTAGAATGGAGTAGGATACCCGTGCTACAGAAAGTTACCGCCGCAAAAACATCAAAAGGCCTAATATCACAAGTCTATCCAAGTATATATAAAGGGAGTTGGGAAGGATTAGAGGTTCGGTCTTATAGGGAGAAATGGGAAAGAGATGTGGGAAGTTTAACTGAAACACAATGGGAAAGAATTCTTGAACTTGCCCCATTGGTGTCACTCTCCCTGCCCCAGAGGATGTCACACTTATTCTTATTATACAGAGCCTATTACACTCCGCAAAAGCTCTTTCGGTTTGGCCATAGACAAGATGATACCTGCCCTAGGTGTGGAAGGGCAGAGGGGGATCTGATCCATATGTTTTTGAGATGCCCGAGGCTATTCCGATACTGGAGGGAGGTAGTGGGTATCATAGGCCAGGTATTTGAAGTCTCTATAGACTTGGAACCCATGCTATGTGTGCTGGGGTGGATAGAGGGAGAAGATCATATAACATTGTAAATTTGCTGTCCCCTCAAAATAACTCAACACACAGCCATTATTGTCTAAACCGCTGGCAACAAAAGTGAGTACACCCCTAAGTGAAAATGTCCAAATTGGGCCCAATTAGCCATTTTCCCACCCCGGTGTCATGTGACTCGTTAGTGTTACAAGGTCTCAGGTGTGAATGGGGAGTAGGTGTGTTAAATTTGGTGTTATCACTTTCACTCTCTCATACTGGTTACTGGCAGTTCAACATGGCACCTAATGGAAAAGAACTCTCGGAGTGAAAAAAATAATTTTTGCTTTACATAAAGATGGCCTAGGCTATAAGAGGATTGCTACGACCCTGAAACTGAGCTGCAGCACGGTGGCCAAGACAAAACAGCAGTTTAACAGGACGTAAAATAGACGTATGAGTACTGCCAGCATTGCTGCAGAGGTTGAAGGGGTGGGGGGTCAGCTTGTCAGTGCTCAGACCATACGCCACACACTGCATCGAATTGGTCTGTTGTCCCAGAAGCCTCTTCTAAAGATGCACAAGAAAGCACGCAAACAGTTTGCTGAAGACACGCAGACTAAGCACATGGTTTACTAGAACCATGTCCTGTGGTCTGATGAGACCAGGATAAACTTATTTGGTTCAGATGGTGTCAAGCATGTGTGGCAGCAACCAGGTAAGGAGTACAAAGACAAGTGTGTCTTGCCTACAGTCAAGCATGGTGGTGGGAGTGTCATGGTCTGGAGCTACATGAGTGCTGCCGGCACTGGGGAGCTACAGTTCATTGAGGGAACCATGAATGCCAACATGTACTGTGACATACTGAAGCAGAGCATGATCCCCTCCCTTGGGAGACTGGGATACAGTGCAGTATTCCAACATGATAATGACCCCAAATACATCTCCAAGACAACCACTGCCTTGCTAAAGAAGCTGGGGGTAAAGGTGATGGACTGGCCAAGCATGTCTCCAGACCTAAACCCTATTGAGCATCTGTGGGACATCTTAAAACTAAAGGTGGAGGAGTGCAAGGTCTCTAACATCCACCAGCTCCGTGATGTCGTCATGGAGGAGTGGAAGAGGACTCCGGTGGCAACCTGTGAAGCTCTGGTGAACTCCATGCCCAAGAGGGTTAAAGCAGTGCTGGGAAATAATGGTGACCACACAAAATATTGACACTTTGGGCCCAATTTGGACATTTTCACTTAGGGGTGTACTCACCTTTGTTGCCAGCGGTTTAGACATTAATGGCTGTGCGTTGAGTTATTTTGAGGGGACAGCAAATTTACAATGTTATACAAGCTACACACTCACTACTTTACATTGTAGCAAAGTGTAATTTCTTCAGTGTTGTCACATGAAAAGATATAATAAAATATTTACAAAAATTTGAGGGGTGTACTCACTTTTATATATATATATATATATATGTATATATATATGTATATACTGTATATTCTGTGTATGAGTATATATATTGTGACAGGGCTAGGCTCTGCCACTGTGTGAGGATAGGTAGAAAATTAACAGGATTCGAATTAAGGCAGAATGCAAAGCTTCAGAGCATTGTTTTTGAGTGGAGAAGGTTGACTTGTCAGTGTTCTCCAAGGAGCTTAAAGCCTTCAATCCTATGTCCAGGTCTTGCTGGAACCCCTGCAGGTCCTGTGCCCCGTGCACAGGTGTGCATATTCATTATAAGCCAGTAGCTGGCCATAGCTCTGAGCTTTTGTTTGAAGATAGGTGTGTGCTTTAGCCAGATGTGAACCACTCAGGAGATCCCATACTCCATGTGGGAAAGATTCCTTACCTGCAGGACTGGGATAGTTGGGACAGGAGCGAGTTGGCAGGACTACGAGAGCAGAGGCACAAAGTATACCCAGGGGACTGGAGGGGTCTGTAAGTTTCAGAAGAGTTAAGCCCCATGCACACTATCAGATTTTCTGCTGATTTTTGTCTTCAGATTTACCAAAACCATGTAGTACAAGGGCCTGCCTGATTGCATAAAAATTGAAACTCCTAAGGTTTGACCTCATATTATATGGTTTTGGTAAATCTGAAGGAAAAATCAGCAGAAAATCTGATAGTGTGTATGGGGCTGTAGAGAGCTTGGGGTGCTAGGAGAACGCTATCTGGAGGCCAGGAGTGGGCCCTTACTGCAAGGTGCTGTAACTAAAGCTGAGTAAGTCTGAAGAGCCTGTTGTCTGGGAGACCAAAGATGAGAGCAGTGCTGCTAAAGAGAGCCAGGTGGCTTATTATTTTTCATTACCTGTTTGCTTATAATTCTTTATCAAACTCAAACCCTGGATGGGAAAATGCTGACACAAGAGACTTTGGATGGATTTACTAAAGGCAAACAGACTGTGCACTTTGCAAGTGCAGTTGCATTCATTTTCCCCAGAGCGTAGTAATGAGTAAATGGAGTAAAGTTTCACTTTGTAAAG
The DNA here is from genome assembly GCA_037952835.1 of Lithobates septentrionalis. Taxonomy (NCBI): domain Eukaryota; kingdom Metazoa; phylum Chordata; class Amphibia; order Anura; family Ranidae; genus Lithobates; species Lithobates septentrionalis. Next base: position 1,423,596 of record JBBDGP010001003.1, read on the forward strand.
AATACCCAATCAGGTGCAAGGGGAAAAAAAACACATAATTGGATGATGAAATTCAGCGGAGCTTTACCACATTTACTAAGCTCTGGGGAAAATTGCAAAGCGCACAATCTGTTTGCCTTTAGTAAATCCAACCCATTGTTTTCTTTGTTTGTTTCATAGAAGCAAGCCTACAATTCTGACTGGCACGACTCATTAAAACCGCAATACTACTGAGCTTACTCACCCCATATGATATACAGTATATATAAACCAGTTCCCTCCTGGCCTATCGCAAAATGACAGCAGGGCAGGACTTCCGGGTGGACGTCATATGATGTCCTCCTGGAATGCGCCTCCCGTGGGCTCTGTGGGCACGATCTATAACCCAATATGTCCACTGGACACAGATGATGGCAGATCACTGTACCGGCCCGCTGCCAGTACCAGATGATTGCTGTGACCAATCACAGCAGATCACATGACAATTGTAAACAATAGATGGCTTCCTTTCATGCCATCCATTGTGTACAATTGTGTTGCTAGCTGTGATTGGTCACAGTGATCACATGGTACAGACAGGACCAATCCCAGCCCATATGTACCATGTGATTAGCTGTGGCTAGTCACAGCTAATCACAACAATACTCACTGAATGAATCAGTTTCATTCAGTAAAAATTGTTGCTTTTCCCAATGAAATGCATTACAAAAAATTAAGAAAAAAAGTAATAAGAAAGAAAAAAAAATTGAAAAAAATTATATTTTTTTCTTAATATACTGTCACCAGTCAGTATCCCTGATCACTGTCACACCCAGGGCTGTGTTTTGGCCTAGGCCCACAAGGCCTAGGCCTAGGGCGGCACTTTGAGGGGGGCAGCAAAAACCACCCCCGCATGAGAGAAAGTCCCCCCACTCGATTCCCGGCTCCCGCTGCCGCCCCCCACACACATGCAGCCCACGGCAGCCACCTTGCTGGAGCGGTGCTGCTGTGTATGGACGTGCTTGGCAGAGGGTGGAGGGGCGTGTGTATGGGCGTGCTTAGCAGAGCTCACGCCCCTCTGCCAAGCACGCCCATACACAGCAGCGCCGCTACAGCAAGGCGGCTGCCGTGGGCTGCATGTGTGCGGGGGGCGGGAGCCGGGAATCGGGTGGGGGGAATTTCTCTCATGCGGGGGGCGGCGTGTGACTCACGCCCTAATAAGCGGCCAGTGACTGGCAGAGGTGGAGACTTATGCTCTGCCTACCCTCCTCCGCACTGCTTCTACTCGGCACTGGGGCGAGGTCTGGCAGTGACGTCAGGAGGAGAGAGAAGCACAAGGGAACCCCCCAGGACAGCAGGTAAAGTCATTTAATAAATGATATCAGTGTTATGGGAACAGTGTTGGCATTTGATGGGCACAGTGACAGCGTTTGATGGCACAGTGGCTGATTTTGAGGGCACAGTGGCTACAATTGATGGGGCACAGTGGCTGCAATTGATGGGGCACAGTGGCTGCGTTTGATGGCACAGTGGCTGCAATTGATGGGCACAGTGGCTGCAATTGATGGGCACAGTGGCTGCATTTGACGGCACAGTGGCTGCAATTGATGGGGCACAGTGGCTGCAAATGATGGGCACAGTGGCTGTGTTTGGGCACAGTGGCTGCGTTTGGTGGGCACAGTGGCTGCATTTGATGGAGCACAGTGGCTGCGTTTGATGGGCACAGTGGCTGCAATTGATGGGCACAGTGGCTGCGTTTGGTGGGCACAGTGGCTGCGTTTGGTGGGCACAGTGGCTGCGTTTGGTGGGCACAGTGGCTGCAGTTGGTGGGCACAGTGGCTGCAGTTGGTGGGCACAGTGGCTGCGTTTGGTGGGGCATAGTGGCTGCGTTTGATGGGCACAGTGGCTGTGTTTGGTGGGCACAGTGGCTGCGTTTGATGAAACAGTGGCTGTGTTTGATGGGGCACAGTGAGGCTGCAATTGATGTCTTTTTTTCAGAATTTTTTAGTTTGTTTGCACCCCCCAAACAATTTTAAGCACCAGCCGCCACTGGCATGTGTAAAGTGCTCCATGCACGCTAAAATCAATGCAAACCCTTTAAACAGTCCACATTTAGTGAAAGTGCATTAATATGCAGATCATGATATTGCAATAAAGTGCTCCATCAATGCTGAAATCAATGCAAACTCATTAAAGAGGAGTCCCGCCCCAACCCCGTGAAAACATGAAAACTCAGCAGCTACAAATACTGTAGCTGCTGACTTTTAATATTAGGACACTTGCCTGTCCAGGGATCCCGCAATGTCGACACCTCAGCCGATTTTCGGATTGGCTCTCGGGTTTTGCCACCATCATTCATGGTAAGAGAAACCGGACGGTTCACTACTGCACGTGTGCGAAGCACGTTGCACTTTCTGAATGCCCCAGTGGAGGAAGGAGGAGGGGGCCGAACTTCAGAGGGGGCAGCGCAGTCTCCAGGGAGTGGGGAAGGGTACCTGTCAAAAACAGGTACCTGTTCCCCCTCCCCCCTGAAAGGTGGCAGATGAGCCTAAAGAGGAAGGGGTGTGGTTTACAGATGATAGGGTGGGTCTTAAACAGGAAGGGGTGTGGCCTCGGCAGCAAGGGGTGGGTCGTATTTAAATTAGGGGGGGTGCATGAGTTTAGTCAGGCCTAGGGCAGCACAAAACCTAAATACAACACTGGTCACACCCATTATATGATAACAGTGTACTGCACTGTCGACAGTATGTTAAAAAAAAAATTGTGAATTTTTTTTTTTTTTGCTAATTATCCAAAAAATTGTGACAAAAATTACAACTTCAAAAAACTCGCCATGCCTCTTAGTAAATACTTTAGAATGCCTACTTTTCATAAAGGGGTCACTTGGGGGATATTTCTACTGTCCTGGCGTTTTCGGGCCTCAAGAAATGAGAGTCCTTCTCATTTCCAGGATTGATCAGTTTTCAGATCTATACCATAATTTGTGGACTCTGTAACTTTCTTACAGACTAAATATTAAACACTGATTTGGGTTATTTTCACCAAAAAAATGGAACTGAATACATGTTGGCCTAAATTTATGAAAAAAGATTATTTGCAAAATTTTATAATAGAAAAAAAAAAACATTTTGGGGTTTTCTTTCAAACTTTTAGGTCTTTTTTTATTTATTTTTTTTTTTTTCGCCTAGCAAAAAATAAAAAAACCCAGTGGTGATTAAATACCACCAAAAGCTCTATCTGTCTAAAAAAAAAAAAGATACAAAGTTCATGGGCTCAGCGGGGAGCATCGATAGTTTCAAAAAGATATTAGATAAGCACCTGAACGACCACAACATACAGGGATATACAAGGTAATACTGACATATAATCATACACATAGGTTGGACTTGATGTACTTGTGTCTTTTTTCAACCTCACCTACTATATGGGTACAGTTTTACATGACCGCGCAATTGTCATTTAAAGTGCGTCAGCGCTGAAAGCTTAAAATGGGTCTGGGCCAGGAAGGGGGTGAAAGTGCCCTGTATTGAAGTGGTTCAGATTAAGATTTAGCAAGTGCTGAAAATACAGCATGTGTTTAAATTTCTTGTACAAAATACCACCAAATCAATTTTCATAGATCTAAAATGAATGTACCAGAAATCAGATGCCATTGGAAGCCATTGTGTTTGGGGCCGCAGGAGTAAATGAAGAGGGAACATATAAAGAAATGCCAAATGTGATTTTTTTTTTTTCCGTTTTCAGATTACAGACTGACAGTCTCCCATCGCCCTTTTTCCAACAACTCCTTTTGGTGACTTGCACATGTTCCCCACCACTGCTCTCTCCTGGGAATTTCTAGACTACAGAAATCATTATTTTTTGGCTACAAGCTTGTGGACATGATTTTACCATGTTTTAAGGACAACATATTTGTCTTTTTTTATCATGAAGGGTATACTTTAAAAGGAGCCCTTAATAATTGTTTTTTCACGTTTGAATAGAACTTTGAGTTTACAAGTTTCCAAACTTGTTTGATATCATTTTCTGTAATCTTTATTTTTCAAATAAACGGTAAAGCTTAAGTCCAATTAGATAAAAATACAGAAGAAATACATGCACTATATTACTAAAAGTATTGGGACGTCTGCCTTAACAGGCATATGAACTTTAATGGCATCCCAGTCTTAGTCCATAGGATTCAATACTAAGTTGGCCCACCCTTTGCAGCTATAACAGCTTCAACTCTTCTGGGAAGGCTGTCCACAAGGTTTAGGAGTGTGTCTATCGGAATGTTTGACCATTCTTCCAGAAGCGCATTTGTGAGGTCAGGCACTGATATGAACGAGAAGGCCTGGCTCGCAATCTCTGCTCTAAATCATCCCAAAGGTGTTCTTTCGGGTTGAGGCCTTTATTTTTTTTTCATTTATTTATATATTTTTATTTAATCTTCTGCTTCATTGAGAAGGCAACTATTGGGGCTCAAAGCAACATTCAGAATATTGGTGAAGTATAATAGATAGTTGGTAAAACCAGTTGACATATGTAGTGTAAACATTGATGAAGCAGATTTTACTTGTATAAGGCTAACATTCCAAAAGAAGAGAAAACCAGGAGAAATGGGATAATATAGGGTTGGTGGGAAGAGTCAAAGTTAGAGAGGGAATAAGGAGGATAACCATGGGATAGAAGAAAGAGAGCTAGTGCAATTGAGCATAATGAATATTTGTAATTAGGACCAATATGTGGAAGGTACCAACTGATGAGGGATGGGAGCAATTAACAGTGGACTTGCTAGAACAATACTAAATGGGCTAAACAGGTTAATGAGAACAGAGAAAGGTGTAGTGGGAAAGACTACAGGTCACGTGACTGGAGTTTGTTCATTGCCTCATGAGGAATTTTCACATTAATGATGTATTGATGATGATGTATCCAAGATCCAGGTCTCATAAAATTTGTCATGTGTCTCTCTGAGAGAATCACCAGTGCTCAGTTTCCATAATGGTATTGTTTCTGCCAATCCATTCACTAATGGTTGGGACCCCTTCCATAGGGCTGGAATAAGACTTTAGCAGAATTAAGATGATGTGGTAATGTAAGTTTCCTATAAAAATTTATAGGCCAAGACGTGTTATGGAATAGGTACTTTGAGACACTGTGGGGTCGTCTAAGAGAGGGGTGTCTAGGAGTCTGTATAAAAGAAGGAAACAACACTGAGTGCCCCACTCTATCAGGACCAGATGGTCACTATGATAGAAGCAGTCTCAGGTTCATGACTAAGCCATTTGTGAGTGAGAAAAAAGCATCATGGGCATGGCCTGAACAGTCTGGCTGAAGTTGCTTCTACTATAGTGACTGTCGGGTCCTAATGGTGTGCGGCACTCGGGGTTGTTTCCTTCTTTTATACTGTACGCATTTGAGCTAAGATGGCTCTCCCCAACCTGTACCCTCAGCGTGAGTCATTGCACTAGGACACTCAGGAACCTGGAGTAGCACCCCTAGTTTTCTCACTGTCCAGGAGTCAGATTATATGTGTAAATACGTAAGCAGGTACCTTTCTGACAACAACTTCTCCAGCAGGTCTGACGTTTGGGTACATATTTTTAAGTTTAGCAGAGAATTGATACCACCAGGTCATCAATTTAATTTATTACAGAATTCTCTGTTAATTCTTGTGTTAATAGAATATACTGTATGTAAGACAGTTGGAGTATCTTGTCCGTTTGATGGGGAAAGAAGGTACATCCAAGTTCTTGTTTCCAGAACTTAAAGGGGTTGTAAAGGTTTGTGTTTTTTCACCTTAATGTATCCTATGCATTAGGGTGAAAAAACACCTGTCAGTGACCGCCCGCCCCCCCCCCCCCCCCCCGTTTTACTTACCTGACCTCTCGAACTTGACCAACGAGTTTGCGCTGCCTCTCTGCCCGTGGTTCTCGGCTGTTGGTTGGATAGATTAATAGCAGCGCAGCCATTGATTCCCACTGCTGTCAATCAAATCCAATGACACAAGCGCCGGGGGCGGGGCCGAGTCCTGTATTCGGCCTCTATGGATGCCAAATGCTGGACTTGGGAGTGCGCCCGCCCACAAGGTAACCCCCCGGTAGAGCACTTCTCCCAGGGGGTTATCTACTGTGGGGAGGAGCCATGAGAGCCGCCGAGGGACCCCAGAAGTCGAGGATCGGGGCCACTGTGTGCAAAACGAGCTGCACAGTGGAGGTAAGTATGACATGTTTGTTGTTAAAAAAAAACCTTTTAGTGTCACTTTAAGATAATACAGTTCACATTCTGAAGAAGAATGTGGAGCAATTTGTACATCTCTGAGAGTACATGTTTAGATTTAGCATCTTAGGCTTAGCGTCTTCTATATAGAGGGTTTCTGGCAACTTATGGCCCGGGGGCAGGTACAACCCAAAGGCCCATGGTGCAGCGACTTGGGCCCCCCCCCCCCCGCTCTCCCTCTTCCCTGCCTTCTCCCAACCACTACGCCAGGCTGAAGCTCCGCTCCAGGTACCCTCTGCTCACCAGGTGGGTCGGACTGGACAACACCTGCTGCACCAACTCCAGGTTCCCAAACTGGCCAGCAGGGGGTAGCTGGGGGCTGCAGGCGCCGAAATACACAGAGCCGGTCCTCGGCTCTTCCTGGCGGCTCTTTTCACTTTCGGCTCCACTCGTAGTCCCGAGCGGAGCTATCCGAACCTACTCGGCTAGGTTCGGATAGCTCCGCTCGGGACTACGAGTGGAGCCGAAAGTGAACGAGAGCCGCCGGGAAGAGCCGAGGACCGGCTCTGTGTATTTCGGCGCCATTTTCAAATCGCGGTCGGCGATTTTGAAGCCCAGGATGGCAGGGATAGAGGATCGAAGGCTGCACTGGGGAAGGCTGCACTGGGGAAGGCTGCACTGACAAGGCTGCACTGGGGAAGGCTGCACTGGGGAAGGCTGCACTGGGGAAGGCTGCACTGGGGAAGGCTGCACTGACAAGGCTGCACTGACAAGGCTGCACTGACAAGGCTGCACTGACAAGGCTGCACTGACATGGCTGCACTGACATGGCTGCACTGACATGGCTGCAGTGGGGCAAGGCTGCACTGACAAGGCTGCAATGATGGGCATTTAAATGTAAGGTTTTTTTCCTTAAAATTCCCTCCTAAATTGGGGTGCGTGTTATACGCCGGTGCGTGTTATACGCCGATAAATATGGTATATGTAATTTATTTTATTCATTACAATATTACCATATTCAAATTCTAAAGTATGAATGTATATGTATGGTTTCATCTATGCAGCTGAGCAGTGCTGGGCTTATATGATAAGGCACAAAAAATAAGTGCAGTAACCCATAGCAGCCAGTCGGCAATTATCTTTTTAGTTGCTGTGCATGATCTATGGTTATTTGATCTGTCTGAGGTCTGGATTCAGTTTGAGTGAGCTCAAAATCCATCAAAGATTCTTTTCAAACTGTTGTCAGAATCAAATAACAAATATCCGTGTGGTTTTACCCCCAAAGGAAATCTAGTGGTAGAAAAATGAGAGCTGTTATTGCGGACTTGTTTTTGAAGGTGCATACTCTAGAGATGTTGTCCTTATCCTTGCTTCACTGCTTGGTGGCCAGCTTACCTGGAACCATAATCTTCATAATAGGTATCAGGATGCATTATATGTGCATGCCTGTTGTAGGCCAGTGACTCACTGTAGCATAACAGCCCTGTAGCATGCAGTCATCAAAAATAATGGCTGCTTTTATTATTTTTTTCTTTACAAGTACAATTTGCAAAAGTGATAAACGGCAATTATTTTCTCAATAAATGCAATGTTTTCTTATCATATGAGGTGATGTCACCACCCATTCTCTCCCCTTGTCTAATCAGAGAAAGCTTTGTGCTCATTGAGAAAATGCAAAGTAATTTGTGAATGGCGCCCTTGCAAAGCTAGCCGCCTCGCTGTAATAGCGGTGTCTGTTACAGTGATTGCCAGCTTCCAGGGGGATCACATGGGTATGGCACAAACATAGTTACATTGGTCCAAGCTGGAACAATGTAACTGTAAAAATTGCCATAGCTAAACTTCAGTTTTATCTACTTTTTTGTTTTTTTAAATTGAATAAAAAAAAATCTTCTAAAACATGAATTTGGTGAAGAGTTCATTTGCATGAATGACAGAATTATGTAATTTACCCAGTAAGACAGTATTCCTATTGGGTTTATTATGCCCTTGTGATTGACAGGGAGAGAGGATTCCCACCATGTCTGTTCTATAAGAAAAGGGCTCCTGTGGTTATCTAGTTCAGAGGGAGGGCTGGGGACTCCAAGGGCATTGGGCCATGAGTGATGAGGATTCCAAAAGACCTCTTACTAGGTTTAAAAATGTCATATTGCCCAGCAGAATATCCTCAGACACACTCCTACCTGCAAATCTGCATGATTTAGATGTGTCCTTAGCTCTTGTAAATATTTTCAATCATCATCTCACTCATGAACAAGATATGCAGTTGATTTTATAGGTTTATTTTGTACTCCATCGTGCATTACACCATATTATGAACTAAAAGATTATTACACTGCTCAAAAAAAAATTAAAGGAACACTTTGAAAACACATCAGATCTCAATGGGGAAGAATATCATTCTGGATATCTATACTGATATGGACTGGGTAATGTGTTATGCCGCGTACACACGGTCGGACTTTTCGTCTACAAAAGTCCAACGGACGCTGACGGACTAAAGCTGGCTGGTAATCCGATCGTGTGTGGGCTTCTCCGGACTTTCAACTGACTTTTTTAGCCTCAAATCCGACGTACTTTAGATTTGAAACATGCTTCAAATCTTTCCGACGGACTCGAGTCCGGTCGAAAAATCCGCTCGTCTGTATGCTAGTCCGACGGACAAAAACCCACGCTAGGGCAGCTATTGGCTACTGGCTATGAACTTCCTTATTTTAGTCCGGTGTACGTCATCACGTAAGAATTCGACGGACTTTTGTGTGATCGTGTGTAGGCAAGTCTGTTCGTTAGAAAGTCCGCCGCAAGTCCGTCGAAAGTCCGCCAAAAGTCCGTCGAAAGTCTGTCGGACAGGCTGTCGGACTTTTGTAGCTGAAAAGTCCGACCGTGTGTACGCGGCATAAGGAACGAAAGGATGCCACATCGTTTGATGGAAATGAAAATTTTCAACCTACAGAGGGCTGAATTTAAAGAAACCCCAGAAAATCAAAGTGAAAAAATGATGCAGCAGGCTAGTCCATTTTGCTGAAATTTAATTGCAGCAACTCAAAATGGTACTCAGTAGTTTGTATGGCCCCCACGTGCTTGTAAGCATGCCTGACAATGTTGGGTCATGCTCCTAATGAGACGGATGGTGTCCTGGGGTATTTCCTCAGATCTGGACCAGGGCATCACTGAGCTCCTGAACAGACTGAGGTGCAACCTGGTGGCATTGGATTGACCGAAACAAAATGTCCGAGAGGTGTTCTATTGGATTTAGATCAGGCGAGCGTGGAGGCCATTCAGTGGTATCAATTCCTTCATCTGCCAGGAACTGGCTGTATACTCTCGCCACATGAGGCCAGGCATTGTTGCGCACCAGGAGGAACCCAGGACCCACTGCACCAGCGTAGGGCCTGACAATGGGTCCAAGGATTTCATCCCGATACCTAATGGCAGTCAGTGTGCCATTGTCTAGCCTGTAGAGGTCCGTGCATCCCTCGATGGACATACCTCCCCAGACCATTACTGACCCACCACCAAACCGGTCATGCTGAACGATGTTACAGGCAGCATAACGTTCTCCACGGATTCTCCAGACCCTTTCACATCTTTCACATGTGCTCAGGGTGAACCTGCTCTCATTTGTGAAAAGCACAGGGTGCCAGTGGGGGACCTGTCAATTCTGGTGTTCAATGGCAAATGCCAATCGAGCTCCATGGTGCTGGTTCAGTGAGCACAGGGCCCAATAGAGGATGTTGGGCCCTCTGGCCACCCTCATGAAGTCTGTTTCTGATTGTTTGATCAGAGACATTCACACCAGTGGCCTGCTGGAAGTCATTTTGTAGGGCTCTGCCAGTGCTCTCATCCTGTTCCTCCTTGCACAAAGGAACATATACCGGTCCTGCTGATGGGTTATGGACTGTCTACAGCCCTGTCCAGCTCTCCTAGAGTAACTACCTGTCTCCTAGAAGCTCCTCCATGCTCTTGAGATTGTGCTCATAGACACAGCAAACCTTCTGGTAATTCGTATTGATGTGCCATCCTGGAAAAGTTAGACTACCTGTGCAACCTCTATAGGGTCCAGGTATTGCCTCATGCTACCAGTAGTGACACTGACCCTAGCCAAATGCAAAACTAGTGAAAAACAGTCAGAAAAGATGAGTAGGGAAAAAAAATGTCAGTGGCCTCTACCTGTAAAACCATTCATGTTTTGGAGGTCGTCTCATTGTTGCCCATCTAGTGCACCTGTTGTTAATTTCATTAAAATCAAAGCAGCTGAAACTGATTAACAACCCCCTCTGCTACTTAACTGACCAGATCAATATCTCAGGAGTTTAATTGACTTGATGCTATACTCTGATTAAAAAGTGTTCCTTTTAATTTTATTGAACAGTGTATTTTATTATTGTTTGTTCATGATATTCAATCTTGATTATTCCTGATAATCAATCTGGATTAAGATGAGGAAGGGTTCTCTTTAGATTTGATCAGGGTCATCCACTGTAGAGCATCTGCATGTCAACTGCTGATAAGCAAGTATGCTGGGAATTGTAATTCGTCAATGTCCAGTGCTGTGCAGATGGTAAAATAGATATCGCTGTATTGGACTTGTGTAATGTATTGCCCCTCTGCTTACTAGGTTTACTAGCTTGCTAGTGATTTACAGACAGGAAGAGAATCCTGAATATTTATACCTTCTGTTTGCCATGCAGGCTGGGTACATGTCTGGGATGCTGGTACCGGTGGGAGTTGGCATAGCTGGAGCACTTCTTATCCTCGGAGCTCTGTACAGCATAAAGATTATGAATCGCCGCAGGAGAAATGGTTTCAAACGGCATAAAAGAAAGGTAAGAGTCAGCTTGCTCTATTCATTCATTATTAAGTTTAGTCCAGTCTCGTTTTTAACCTTGACAAAGGAAGACCTTTTACTACAAACGTGTAGTTAAATATTCAGCTAGCCCAGGAGAAACTAAAGCTCGCCATACTTGTTACAGTCTGATTGTAGATGGTCATACACTTTACAATCTCCTTTAGATCTAGCACCAACTATGTAGTACAAGGAGACACCTGACTGGGTACAAACAAGAAGCATTTCTTAGGTTTTTCCTCATATTATACAGCTTTTGTAAATTTTAAAGTTCATTGTACAAAAGATGTACAGTCAGATTGAGGTATGTGGTGACCCTAAACAAGACCTGTCACCTCACAGTAGATATAATGCTGCAAACGAGGAGTGTTATAAATGCTTGGCAAAATGCTTGTTTGTTTCAGTTCAGGTTTTGATGTTTTTCACACTGAACTCCAGCCATTTTTCAGCTGTTTTTGGAAATAGTGGGGGTGAGTTAGAACATCCCAGGTTTGTAATTGGTGGCTTTATCAATTTTGAGATTTTTTCTCACCACTTGATGGAAAAAGTAATGAGAAATCTCCCCAGTGTGAGCCAATACAACAAAAATGTTTATTTTTAGAAGGATGAAAAAAGGTTATAATTTTTCTCAGGTTTTTTTTGTTGTCTGAGCCTTCCTGTTGTGGTGACCTCAATTCCCCTTATTTATTGTTCTGGTGTCACAGCAAAATAAATGAGGAAAGTCCTCCAATAGGCTCATAGACAACAGTATATACCTGATAGAGGTTCCAGCCTTTGCCCACTCTTTTTAAAAACTAAAACCCAACTTATAATGGCTTATTTGTTTATGACTCCGAATGAGATCTTGTCCATTCAGGATAAAGTTGCAATGTCTTGTAACAGGGTCCACAGATGCCTTAATACTCACCTTGCAGGTGTTTCCTCCTACCTCCATTAGAGTCAGCCCCAATAGTTTCCTACAGATCCTCAGCAAGGTTCAACACACCAAAAATATACCTGACCCGAATTTGGCCAACACAGAGCACCACATCAAGTGCATTTGTTCAGTCATATGAAAAGAAAATCCATGTTTGCCTATTTCATCTGCACATGATTGGATAATTAAAGAATGACCATTCTCAGTTTATTGTGTGAGTACTCCTTTAGTAATGGCTTATTCACACACCGTGGCAGGTCCTACCACCTTACTGAAAATGATCTGCTGTCAATTGCTTTTTCAGAGGCAGTTAAAGTGGAGTTCCACCCAAAAAGGGAAATTCCACTTGTCACTGGCACTGAAATTGAGAGAAAAAAAAAATCGAAATTTTTGAGTTGTCTTCAAAACAGCAATAGAATAAACCCCTTCAATTGGCACAGTTCATGCTTTGGGAAGGAATTTTCTTTGAAGAGACTAAAAAAAGTTTAGTCTTCAGATACTTTTAGGTATTTTAAAATGGGACTTCACCTGAAAAGGTAAGTGCTGCTTATCCTCCTACTTCCCACTTCCTCTCTCCTCGTTTCTTTTTTTTTTTCCCCGGGAGCGGGTACCTAGTTTGTACAGGTATCCACTCCCAATTTTGCTATGCGAGGTCCCCCCAACCTGCTTGCAACATCCTGGGACACATCACAGGTCCCAGGAGACTGCAGAACCATTCAGAATGTGCAGCGTGTCTTACTCATGCACAGTGGGAAGCTGGCTGTGAGTCAGCGGGAAGTCACAGCCGGCTTCCCACAGTCAATTTTGAGGTACCGGGGACCTGAAGAACCAGCACTGGATCCCTGGACTGGTAAGTGTCTTTCTATTAAAAGTAAGCAGCTACAGTAGTTCTTTTTAACAAGACTGGAGCTGCTCTTTAAACTAAACTCCTGAATTTGGCTTGTTTTTGCAACTTTTTAAGTTGGCCCAGGAAAAGACACAAATGATTACAAAAATACCACCAGGGACAATGTACAGGTAGGCTACTTGTTACATGAGAGTCACTCACCTTCTCTAGAATCCATAAGTTAAAGCCTAAATATGGTAAAAAAAATTCAGCACAATGAACTTGCCATCATTATAATGTGATGCAATGCTTGTGCTACTGGCTCCTGGATTCTTTGAAATCATCTTCCTCCAATGCCTTCCACACCCCTGCTGCCATAATCCTCCAGTGGAGTGAGGGGTTATTGGAACTGAGGGCACTGTGACAGACTCTCATCAAGAGTGCCGACTGTGCCTACCTATTGTGCCCCTGCCCTATTCTATGAATGGACGTGCCGGGTGGAAAGGGGAGACATAGTTGGGCAATCTTGATGAGTACATACTATATGAAAGCTTCCTCAGTTCTATTAACCCCCACTGCACCGTAAGATTATGGTGGGGGGGGGGGCTCAGAGGAGGAAGATTTCAAGGAATCCATAAGCCAACAACACAAGGGACACATCACACTGATGGCAAGTAATGTTCCTTGTGCTGACTTTTTTTTAACCTAAACTCAGGCTTTGAAACCTTCATGGCAATTCATATTATAAAGCCAAGTTTTCAAATAGAGGCTGTGAAAAAGGACCCAGACTTGATGACTGACTTAAAAGTAATATTTAGGTTGTTTAATTATTTCCTATGATAGAGCCTAACTGGCTGTTAGTGCTTTTACTGGCCCTTTCTCTTCCATTCTGAGTCCTGCTGCGCAAGGGGATACAGGAGGCTGATATGAAGTTAAATTCAGATGCTATTGTCTGGAGTTCAAAATGAATAGCTCAACAAAATACTGCAGTATCTGTCTTTTCCCAGCCTCCTCTCCACTGCAGTGTTTTGTCGATTACAAAGTGGCAGATGCTCTTTAACGATTGTTCCATCTTTTGTTTCCCAAGCAGAGAGAATTTAACAGCATGCAAGACCGCGTCATGCTCTTAGCAGACAGTTCAGAAGATGAATTTTGAATGGGACTGTTCGGAGCTGCGAAGAGGACTTCATGACAGTTCTGCAAGATGAGAACACCAGTCCTGCAATCTCACTGCTATCAGCCAGCTGTGTAACAACCCTGTAGTGATCATCATGCATTGAGATCGGCAGCATGCTGCCTTGTACATGTCTGTTTTTATACGACAGTGAAATGATACGTGTTAATATGCAGAGTCCTAGTGCAACTGTGATATATGTTTTATAGCAAGCTATTTTTTGTACTGAGTTACGTTGTAACAATCACTATGCTGATCTTGTTGGAACAATGTAGGAGGTATAAATTGTAAGAATTATGGTAATGATGGAAGCTGAATTTACAGTGTAGGGTAAGAGTAATATAAAAAATGTCATTTAGCTGCCACCAGTAGCTCTGAAGGCCGAGCAGATTCATTGGGGGGTATTTTCTGCTCGCATGTTTCATGCAGGGAGAACAGAGCACATCTGGCGTTGTAGTAAGGTCTTATAGAGCCCCTTGAGCATGCATTGAGTAGCATACAGATTATTCTTTCGCAGAGCCGTACGGAAGGCAGTGAGACTGTCTGCCTTCAATGCTCATGATGAATGGTTACAGATGGGTTCCTGTGTATTCCTTAAAGTGCCCAATAAACCCAACATACCACTTCATACACAATATTGCAAAGAAAATGCACAGATGTGTCCTTGCTTTATGAGGACCTCTTCTGAATGATACAGAGACTAGCATGGCCCCTGCACAAGGATGACACAGAAATTCAAGAAGTGCCCCATATTTTTTAAAACCAATGCACCTTTTATTTGATATAGCAGTAGGGGCTGGTAAAAATATGATGTTCAGTTATATGTGTACTGGCATTTGATATGTTCATTTTGCCCAAGATCTAAAACTATATTTATAGCATTTTTTCTTCTGCAGATTTTTTTTCTTAACATTTCTCTTTGGGTAGAATTCATTTTTTTAAAAGGCTATTTGGCCATAATGGAATTTAAAATGTTTAAAGGATAACTGTTCTTTGAGTACATTTATCCTTTAACTGAGACTACCCCCCAAAGTCCTAATAGTAACGTGGACCTTGCTCCTGCCAGATCCACTGTGTGGCCCACTGGGAGTTGCAGTGGTTGGGCAGCTACTTCTAGACATGCACAGAAAAGGCTCCAGTTTTTCCTATGGGAAGGTCACCACTGCTGGGATACATAATTGGTGACCTCTACATATGAATATGTAGCTTTCCAGCTGGAAGAGTTTGTTGTGCGAGTCACACAGCATGGATGTGACAAGAGCAAGACAGGTGTATATAAAGCTGGCCTTGTGGGCTGGATGAAAGAAATCTATTGATTTTTCGCATCTGTGCTAAACAGCACCTATGGACGGGCCTCCCCTGTGGGCTATTGCATTCTGACAGCTAGTACCGTTGACTGACAAAATATCTGAACCATAACAGCATGTGATTAGCCGACAATTTTCAGCCTGGCCCCTTCCATTTTCAGAAAAAGGATGTTGAGCTGGAGGGTATCCATGGTTTGAAATTCAGCTGGTTCATCAGGAACTGCCCAAAATTCACTAAATGTATGACAAGCTTATGAGTTTGATGGGATGTTGGGGGAGGGGTGGACGCTATTAAAACTATACTGAAAGTACAGTTATCCTTTAATACACTATTTTGTCTTAATCAGATTTTCAAATAGATTAAGTTGATTTTTTTTGTTTAATCAAATAACTTTCATATGTGGTACGTCAGATATTATCCATTTTGCTTCTTTTTTTTGGGCTAAATCGCATCGGCATTCCAACAGCCTTGATTGTGCCATCAAAGTATGAGGGGGGTGAGCTTCTGGCTGAATTTATGAACATGTCCAAAAATGATGCCATTGTGATATTTCAACATGGATAAACAGGGTGACTTAACATACTCCATGATCACATGGTAGCCAGCAGTAAGGTCCTATTTCCTTCTGTTCCAGGATGTGGGCAGGCACTCCTACACCATTACATACTGTATAATGCAGTCCAGCTGGCCCTGCATTGTACATGGTGATGTTAGGAAGAGGAGCGCTGGCAAGACCGGTTAGAGTCTGACAGAAAGAGCAGCTTTGGTGTACCGGTTGTCACAATTTAAACCAACAAGTAGGAAGATTACGGGGCAGTGGATTAAGATAAAGTATACTTTCTATTAATTCATTCCCTAGAAAAAAGCAGCATACTCTTTATCTGCTGGGGGGGATTTTTTTTTTTTTAACTTTTAAGAACCACCGATAGTTGGGTATTAAGGCCTTCTCTTTAATCTAATCACAATGGAGGCAAAATGTTCCTTGTCACATTGCAAATATGTAAACTAAACCCACAAATCGTCATTTTATGACCAAGAGCAAAGTGATAGTTTGTTCAAACATGACCTGTCAGCATTTTCAGAGTCTTAGAACTAAAAATCATGGGGGGGGGGGGGGGGTGTCATGGTTGCTATGTTAGTTTAAGGTTTTAATATGATTTTTTTAAATTTGAAAAGCAAGTCTTTTCATTTTTTGTTACAATTTTTAAACTTTAATTTTATCTGTAAAAACTGTTTTAATATAGTTATTTTATCTAGCATAATGAATACCCTGTCAGAATACAACTATCAGCACTGCAGCCAACTATAATAAAAAATACACCAACATTCCTGTTCAAGAGAACCTGATCCTTAGATTAACTTCTCTTTACCGGCGACGGCCATAGATGGATCTAAATTTCGTCCAGTCTCAGCTGAACCAGCAAAATGTTGATCCATCTATGGCCAGCTTAAAGCAGTTGTAAAGGCACTAGGTCTTTTACTTTCATGCATGAAGGGGACTAAAACTTCTGATTGGCTTTTGGCAGCAGCGGGAGCCATAGGCTCACAGTGAGTCAATCAGAAGATGGAGGGGCGGGGCCGAGTTGCGGCTTTGTGTGTGAATGGACAAACAGGGCCACGGGTCGGGAGTGGGCCTGCTTGGGTGCCCCCAGAACAAGCTGCTTGCTGTGGGAGCACCCAGCAGGAGGGAGGAGCCAGAGAAGATGAGGATCCAGGCTGCTCTGTGCAAAACCACTGCACAGAGCAGGTAAGTATAATATGTTTGTTATTAAAAAAAAAAGGCTTTAATATCGCATTAAGCAAGCCATGTATATAACAAGCCAGTAAATGATTATAGCCAAAGTCTACTTTTGGGTTCAGCCAATTATATTTTACTGTACCTGGATAGTCGAGCTGTGAAAATCCCCATCTAAAGATACGTTTTACAGAATTGGGTACATCTGAAGCTGGAAAAAAAAAAAAGTGAAAAATTATTGCATTTGGTCATATTCACAAAACTGGGGATAGTATTTTGTTTCATGTCTTCCTATAGTCACTAATAGGCTGTAGTCTCATGATGTGTTTACAGGTATCAAGCTAGTTTTAAGCATAAAAACTAGGGCTGTTACTGATTAAAATTTTCGTGTTTAATTAATCAATTTTTTTTTTAATCGATTAATTGACTAATTTCGATTAATTATAACGCACATACAGATCCAACTACTTTTAGCTGATTTAGCACCATTGTTATGGCAACGGCCGAAGTCGGACATAGCGGGGCATGGCTAGGATGTCACATGTCATAAACTCAGCCTCACGTGCCCATAATATCAACCTTACCATGCCCATAATCGCAGTCCCATAATCTCAGACTTACCATGCCCATAATCGCAGCCTCACCATTCCCATAATGCAGTCTCACTGTGCCCATAATCACAGCCTCACTGTGCCCATAATCGCAGCCTCACTGTGCCCATAATGCTGTCTTACCGTGCCCATAATCGCAGCCCCACGGTTCCTATATTTGCAGCCTCACCGAGCCATAATGCTGTCTCGCCGTGCCCATAATCGCAGCCTTGCCGTGCCTATAATGGCAGCCTCACCGTGCCCATAATGCAGTCTCACCGTCGCCATAATCGCAGCCTCACTGTAATCAGTGCCTGGATTACACAGTCTGCGGGCATCTCCCGCTGTCTGTCTCGGAGCTGAGTGTGAAAACTTTGGCCGTGCTGTGAGAAAAGTCCCGCCCTCCTCCTAGATCAGCTCGTGTGATAGACAGAACACTACATCTATCACACAAGCTGATCTAGGAGGAGGGCGGGACTTTTCTCACAGTGAGGCCAAAGTTTTCACACTCAGCTCGGAGACACACAGCGGGAGATGCCCGCAGGCGGTGTATGACATATAGTGGAGGAGGAGGGAGCCACAGCTTGGGCCAAAGCGGCAGGCAGCCTACCGACCAAAAAAATTAACGATCAATCGAGGAATTAATCTTTATAGCCCTAATAAAAAGCCCTAATGCATATGAAAATAGTTATCCCAGCAGAAGGGGGAAAAAAAAGGAAAAGGAGGGCTAACTGAATGATAGATATACACATCACAGGTTATCAGGTATAATCACAGTTTTAGGCTGAGTTCACACTAGTGCGAATTGGATGCAGGTTTCCCCACATCCAATTCGTACAGCAGAAAATTGTGACTGGCTCTCTATGGAGCTGGTTCACATATCTCCTCAGCGGCTCCCGTGCGATTTGCACAGGAGCCCTGTGTGTCTTTTGGTCCGTTTCAGGTCTGAATTCAGCCAAAAATTTGGGATGAAATCAGACCTGAAACGGTGAACGAGGTTGCACTGGACTCCTGCTGGGAGCCGCAGCTTGCTCATATGTGAACCCAGCCTCAATGTTTTTCTATATTATATGAGATGTTTCTGCAATGTACTGTACATACAGACAGAAAAGATTTGCTGCTCTGCAAGAGCCACCCCCACTACAAAAAATTGTATAATTAAAAGCAATGTCAATAAATTGTGCATTAAGACAAGTAAAGTGGCAGCTTAAATACCAGCATGCTCAGATAAAGAGCTATTCAATGGGATGTTTCAAGTAGGATGTTTCAAGTTTGAATAAGTAAAGGTTATGCACCTTCTCTCTAATTTATCAGCCTGTGTTATCCAAGATATTTTTATCATCAAAACTAAAATCCAGGCAGCCACACAGTTAGCTAGTTCTCAAACACCAATGCTTTGGGGTTTTTAAAAAATTTGGGTTTTGTGCCATAATTAAGCCAGATAATATTTTGGTCTCCAGTCTGCATTTGGATGATGTATGACAATTAAATCTGTATCCAATATAGAGTTGTTGCCAGGGCTGCATTTAAAGTGCAAGTAAACCACCCTATCGTTTTCAGCCAAGGAAGCTGCCATCTTTGCCTCTGTTTAATCTACAACTGCCATGATGCTGCACATGTGATCAGTTTAGACACCAGCCATTGGATGGTTTGACAGTTTGGTTGAGAGCACAACCAATGGGAGTGTTACATTTCCGGCACGTGCCGGAAATGAAACGGTTTTATGGATGGGTTTACTTGACAGCGGCTAGGGTTTATGTTAAGAGCTAGGTGCACATTAGAGGCTTGTAGTTAGGGGCTATGGTCAAAGGGCTTATAAATTAGATGTTATTAAATAACATCCACCATCATAACACCCTTTAACACAGAGAGCCCACTATGGAGCCCTGACAGCAAACACATTTAATTTCCCATCGATGCTAGTATTTCTTTATTATGGAAGTTGTGTTCTTTTAAATATAAAGACTTTAGTTAAAGTGAGAGGACTTTAAGAGAAACACATGGATTTAGGGCTACGTTATAAAGTAAGGTGAGTTCATATATTGGGCACCTCCAGGAGCATGCTCACAAGCTCAAGTTTATTTTCAGAGTGCGCAGAGATCACCACAATCCCAGTGCTAGGTAAATATGGATCACATAGCTTCCTAGTCTCTAAACAACCCACCGTCTCTGGCCCTGTTCTTTGGCTTTTCAGTGAGCCTGTGTGTCTACTGGTTTCATTTCAAAACCACTAGAAGAGGGCAGGAGGAGGTGAGCCACTTATTGGACACAAAGCCTCTTGATTAATAATTATTTAACAGAGCTCCAAGTTCTAGGAATCCTAGATGCTCTGAAGGTTATCTTCAGTGACATGGGACCTGGAGGTGACTCGATTATGGACCTGGGACAGAGTAATTGGGCCCATAAAGTTCTATATGAGTTCTGTCATTTACAAGTTTCATTTACTTTCTAAAGAAAGTGATATGGGGCCCACTAATGCCTTGATGATATTCCCAATCTGTGGATCGTGGTAAAGAGCCAGCCTGTTCAGACATTTCAATGTTTGGAAGAAGTTCAACCACCTACTAGCTTCTCCAGATATCACATGGTTCACAGCTCTACTCCGCGTAGCCTGACACTGCCTGCTTCATATAACAAAGTACGATACAAAAAGGAGACTGTATCTCTCTGATAATAACAGGTGTAGGTGGGCCGATCTCGGAACGCAGGCAATGAGACCTCATTACTTGAATCACTAAGGAAGAAAAGAAGCTATAGGTGAATCACTCCACCTAACATTGAGATATTTGTTTTGAGGAGACTGGCCCATGAAATGTTGATGTTGCCTAGCTTTACTATGCAGAAGTGATCTTCAGTGATTGGAGCTGGATTGGCCCAATTTAGGAAGACATAAAAATATGTATAAATAACTAGTCAAACCCCAGCATTATACACTATAGCGTAGACATAAGGCAATACTAATATGTGTGTAGAGATGCTATTGAATGCTACTTGTGCTTGTCAATTTTCTACTGTATCTATGACATGAGCCACAGGTCATGTCGCTGAACAAAGGGCAACTTAGAATTTTGACTTTGTAGCCATTGGTTTGGTAATAGAACTGAATAAATATCTTCTTAACATGTACTGCATGAAGAGTCTCTGTAGAATTATATGCTGCAAGTTGTCAGTATGAACTATTGTCTCTTTTTAATTAAAAGGGTTCCCAATTTCCTGTTGTGTTATTTGTGATGTCCACCTGCAAAAAAACACATTGAAGTCAGACATAGAGCAACATTTTAAGGGAAGGTATGGGGTTTTTTGTTGCTGGATTAATTTTGTCAAGATGTTAATTTAAGGAGGCCCTAGCAAGTCACTGCCCTGGAGCAAGCAAGCACATTTTTCATCTTCACTGGCTACATGCTTGTTTTAGGTCATAAGTCACAAGGTAACAAAGTTGGGATTAAGAACGGATATGGGCAGTAGCTACTGTATGTAATAGATTTGGGGGACCAAAAGAGTGTTAGCAAGGTTGATGCACTGCCCTAATAGTAGAAATAGGAGAGAGAAATCAGAAAGATGCAAGTAACTAGCTATGAGAGGAAGGGATAATTGTCAGTGTAAAAGGATGTTCTTTTTGATGGCATACATTAAATCCCTCGTCTGCTTGGGACCATCCTGCTTAACAGCAGGGACTTTCTGCACTCCTGATGACCTGCATACAAAAATTGTTTGGCGGTGTAGATTCAAATTTCTGCAGTACCCATTTCTCCCAGCAGGTGAAATCTAATTGAAACCCCCAGAAAATACCATGGGATTGTTGCAAGCAAATGGGGGATTTATGTAACTGAACAACCATTTTTATGTTCCCAAGAAGATGCATCTTTCAGATGGGCTTTGTAGAGATCTCCTTTAGTCATATATGGTTTTCTGACACTGTTTGCTTTGAGTTTCAAACTTCTTCCTATCACTAGGATCTAAAAGCTGCCATTATCACAGTGGAGGCAAGATTACGGTATTGCAGTCACGTAAATAACTTGCTTACATGAGACACAGGGATCTGTTGGGTGGTTTAGGAGATAACTGACTTGAGAATGAAATTGAGGCTGAATTGCCTGAAATGAAAAGAAAAAAAAATAGCTTGTTACTGAAGAACAAAGAAAATGGAAGGTGATTCTAGGACACATATCACCAACAAATGTGAAGAACTTAAAAGGATGCAAAATGTGCTTCTGCAGTGTACCTATAAACCACCGTTTTGGTGTCCTATTGCAATTGTCTTGCATATATTGTATCTCTGAATGTCTAGAGTCATAAAAACGACTGCACTTCTAAGCAGTTGTTTACTGAATCTGTTGTGACAGCTGTCATCATGTCATCTCCTTGGTAGATAGTTGGCATACAACATACAAATGCCTTACAGCTGAACTCCAGGCACAATCCCGTTCCTTAGTACCCACAACGTTAATAAATCTACTTTGTCTGCAACAAATACCTTTGCTGACCCAGATATTACTTTGTAAATGTAGCTGTGACATCATTACATCAGATCTGTTGGAGGAATCCAACAAGTCATTACTTTACAGGCTTCCTACAGAAAACTACAGGGGAGCGGATACGAGACCAATCACCCTGCACAAGGAGAGAGAGCAACACTGACCAGTCTTTATTACAGGAAACTTCTGCATAGAGGAAATGTGAGGGAGTTGTTCAATGCTGGATTACTGCACAGATCTGTAAGAAATACATAAAAGCACACTGAAATTCAAGTAAGGATTCATATGCTTCTTGTGTTAAGATAATATTTTTAAGCCAATTTTTAAATTTTAAGGGAACATCTAATGTTTTTGCATAGGTTTTCTTAAAGCGGTGCTCCAGCCCCCCCCCCCCCCCCCCCCCCCACAGAAAAATTAAAAAGTAGCAGCTACATATACTGTAGCTGCTGACTTTTAATATTAGGACACTTACCTGTCCTGGAATCCAGCGATGTTGGCACCCCAGCCAACGTTTCCATCGGCTCTCAGGTGCTGCTGCCGCCGCCACCCCCCAGCTGATTCCCTACTGCGCATGCTCGAAGCGCGCTGCACTTTCTGAATGGCCCGGCGGTGGGGAAGGAGGAGGGGGACAAACTTCTGATGTACCTCACCACGACGAGGTCCGACCGAAGTGTGGGTAGGTACCTGTCAAAAACAGGTACCCCCTCCCCCCTCCAAGGTGCCAAATGTGGCACCGGAGATGGGGAGGAGACAGATAAGCGAAGCTTCCACTTTTGGGTGGAACTCCGCTTTAATTGATCATTTATGTTTGAGACTAAATAAATTATGTGACATGTTCATAGTCAGTTAAATATAAACTGTAGCATAAGTAGATTTAACATTTGCCACTGGTGAGCACAAGGTATCAGATTAACCCAGTCTTTGGGGTTACTACTAATATGTTATAAAAAAAAAAAAGCCTTTGTTGTGAATGGAATAGAAGGATCTCAATATACACACAGCTGTGGAAAAACACTTCCTTCCTTTCCTTTAGCATGGAAAGAACCCATTGCACCTGTTCAGTGCCCTTGAAGATTAAAATTTAAAAACCTAGTGGTGGGCTTTGTGGGAAAGCCTAGAATACTCTATAAAGGAGGTCTTATGGGACCTGTCTGTATTAAATGCATATTTTAAATATAAAACGTCAGTTTAGACATATGTAGGCTTTCAAAATCAATAAAAAACAGTTTTTTGTTTTTTTTTCAATCAGACTCTAGTCAGCATTGAAAATTAAGCTTTGGTATGCAGGCAATGAACATATAGAAATCGTACAAAGAGAGCACACTAAAATTACCTTATTGCTGATAATCTGATATTTTGTGACACCAGTTGCTTAGCCAAATGATTATGTGCTCAGAGAGAATACATTGTACAGGACAGTGTGTCGATGTGTAATAAAGCCCTAGTAAACTTTGCAGCCTTCCTCACCCCACCCACCTCGCTCCAAAACATGAAAACATTTGTAAATCCATTTAACTTCTCCAAATCTGCTGTCGTGACTTTTTGCTGAGCACCTTTCAGGAACAAAGATCTAGCTCTGCAGTCTGGGCCCACCACTGACTGGTACTGTTGCCACCCCTGGTCCTGATACAACAAAACCACTGGAGTCTTTAGAACCTGTAAAGACCCACCAATGCAGGGCCAATGGGAAGTGTTCCTATCACAGGTAACTAGGTGGACACTACCTAAACGACCCTAGAACATTGCACCAATTAACAGCACTGATTGAGAGCCCCTACTGTAATTAATCCAGGGTCCAACTCTTCTATATTCTGCCAGCACAGAACATGAAAATTATCATACAGATTTACATACATTTTACAAAGGTAAGTTATTTTACACTGAGAAAAATATATTTGAACACACCTTATATTTCTTTTAAAAACCGTTGGGGCCTAAAAGTGAGTTCCTCTTTTAAACTCTTTGCATATGTAGGATATGTTTAGGAAGGATGTAAAAGGGAGCATTCATTACCTTACTTCACAGGGTGTGAGCCCTAAAATGGGCCTGCTGTAGGTGCAGAGACTAAGCAGATGTTTTCTTGCTGGGTCTACCAGGTTGTGGCCCTCACACACACCTTTGTAGATGACAGCTGAGCAGGGATAGAACCAGAAGCTGGCACAAAGCCGAACAGGAAATTTCAGAAACAAGAACAGGCCAACAGTCAGGGTGGGCAGTGAACATGCTTAGTCTAATAGAAGTCAAGGTCGATAACAAGAGAAGTAGGAGCCCAGGTAACAACACAGATTGCAGCTTATGGCTAGGAAATAAGTCTATTGCTCATGCTTAGGGTGTTGCCCTGAGCACAGCTAAATGGTGAGATTGATTGACAGGCTGGATGGAAACTGGCCATGTGGCTGCTATATCAATCATCAGGTGAGATTTGGTGACACCTATACCTCTCAGTCCTGTGCAGCAACAAGGTAGAAATAACATGTTGATAGAACCACAATTAGCAGAACAAAGTTGCTGTTGATGTGGCACCTGTAGGTTTTCTCTTCTCTGGTTTCAATAGTGACAAACAGGCCCATGAAGGATCCTTATTCTTTGGTCATGTCGCTCCCTCTCACCAATGCCATCTTGTACAATGCAGAACCAGTGCTTTACATGATGACAGTCCTACCTAATGCACAATGACTTTGAGGGCCCCCCAATTCCTGGTTAGCAGACTAGAGCACCAGCTGCCGTGGGACCCTGGAATAAAGTAGGTATTCTTCTGTATTCAAACCCCCTAGACAAAATGAGCATCATATCCTGCATATGCAGGGATGGTGGTAGGTACTCTTCACATTTTTTGGGGGCCAGCCCTCTGAGATGGGCTGTTGCGCATAAATTCTATGTTTTGTATAAATTCTAAAAAGGATGGCAATTTTTGTGTCTTACATCTGTGTACAAACACATCCCACAGTATAGACAAATGATGTTACAATTAGGGATTTCACAATAGCAGTGCAAAACAATGCAACATCACAGATGGAATTTGTATAAACATTTTCAACGTCTTAAATCCATTTTTTATTAGGCTTGTCTACATTACAACGCTGTCTTTATCCCAAGGGGTAATTCCAGCTCTGATTACTTTTCCTGACATTCAGACAGTTGACTCTTTGTAAATGTGCTGTCACAACACCAAACAACTGCAGATGCTGCCAAAATCAATTTAGGCTCTAAAGTGATTCCAAACTGAAGAGTTACTTGGTAAGTGGAAAAGAATAACCATTTGTGATTCAACTTGCACACCATGCTATTTATAGTGATCAAGGCAAAATAAAAAATAAAAAAAATAGCTGCACTCTGCAAATGCTGATTTTCAATTGTTTTCAATGCCAGATGTTACCCTTACATTACATGATGTTCACTGGTTTCATAAGGAGCCCTCAGCTGTACTTTGTATGTTTGTTTTTTTTTCAGCTTCAATCCAACAGAATGATTACCCTTCCTGGAATTAAATTGGACCAGCATTTCACAACACCTAACTAATGTTTTTAGTTTTGTTAAGATTTGAGATGGAGTGAAAAACTTAGCTAAGGATATTAATGTTTTCCTGTAATATAGCTGTATAATTTGATGCATTAACATTGTTTCTGAATTTCCAGCCATGCAAAAACTGTTATGCCCGTTCTCTTTCTGAAAGTACACAGCATTACATTTATAAAGTAATAGATGTGAGGAAGGAATGCTCAAAGGGACCTTCTAAATATTGGACACAAAGTGTCCGGTACCACATCCCAAGACTGAATTTGCACAAAAAAAACCCAAGAACTAAATTAAGCATTTTAATGGTACCACTTGGATTATGATAAAATATCAAATGTTTGTTGTACAAAATATAAAAGCATGTAAACATTGAACGGACTCCTATCCTCCTGCCTCATCATCCCTACTAAACTCGGGTGATGGGTTGCTTGTTGTGACTTTGATGCGTTTCACGGGTTGCTGCCTGCTTCATCAGGAAGAGAACTACAGCCAAGCTCTATAATAAGAAATACATATTTATCAACTTCAATACTGCAACTGTTTAATAGAGCTTCAGGCACCAAATGGGATAAATGCTCTTCATACCTATAATATATGTATAAAAGGGTATACAAAAGATAAACAATGATATTATGACCAGTTGTTGCCAACTACCTCGGCAAATAGGGTAGTTCATCAGGCTTCTATCCACTGTGTCACCAAGAGCCAAGGTTCAAAGCACCACTATAGATGTAGTAATGGTGAATTCCCTTTATAAATAAAGGGCATAGTGGTAATATTCAGATATACCTTGAAGTGGAATTTATACTTGCAAAGAAACATGGGGGGGGGGGGGGGGGAGGGATCCGTAATATTGATAAAGGGGCCCTGTGTTTATCTTTTGTATACCTTTTTATACATATATTATACAGTGCTCAGCATAAATTAATACACCCCTTTTGAAAAGTAAGATTTTAACTGATATCTAAATGCACACAAGTGTTTTCTCAAGTACCCATTCCCTTCCTTTCCCCGAACTCTTCAGTGCCTACCCCTTCCTCTCCTCCCTACTCCTTTTCATTCTCTTCTTCATTTCCTCCATTATCCTATACAGTATATCTTATTATTTTTATCCTTTTGGTTTTTTATTATACGTTCATGTTTTCCTATGCCTGATTTATCTACCCTTAAGGGTATGTTACAAACGATACTGTTACATTTGTCATCAATATTCAGCTTGTTTTGTTGGTTAAGAGGGTATCCCTCTGTTGTTATTTCATTGATATGCACAATAAAAATATATTTGTCTCTAAATGAACACAATTTTGACAAAACTGAGTCTTGTAGTCAGAGTCTTCGAGTGAGAAAGTGATACTCCTAAGCACCAAGGCCTGAGGTGTGCCTTGGCCTGATTGGTCAGTATGCCTGAAAAGAGGGCATACCCTGAATGTAAGAAAAGTATTATGAGTATGCATGAAAATTGGGGGAAACGGGTGGGTGGGAACCCAGAAACGCCGACGAGCCCTGGCCTGTCAGAGGAGGAGGCTTAAATAGCCCTCTCAGACTCCTCCCACAAATACAGGCTAGCCTCTGGCTAGCCTTTACACTTGTAGTCAGAGTCTTCGAGTGAGAAAGTGATACTCCTAAGCACCAAGGCCTGATGTGTGCCTTGGCCTGATTGGTCAGTATGCCTGAAAAGAGGGCAAAAAAACTCAAATTTAGGTGAAGAAGGGAAGGTGACAATCCATCAAGTGGAGAAGCGCGCGCCCGGATGGCAACAGTATATATCGATAAGTATCCACTATGACAGGAGAAACTTCCCCCGACTCCTGACTTGGTGATGAGACAAAACCCCCTATAGAACCTGTTAAGCTACCCAGAACCCAACTAAACGTCCCGTGAAAGATTAGATGGAGCCTGAGACGACCCAGACATGAGAATGAACCGCTTGTGAATGAGAGGATCCGTGGAGGAAGGGGAGCAATGGCTGTCCCGAGAAGCACCTGCAAAATGATAGCCGAGAAGACCGAAACTTCGACTGGACACCAGAGAAGTGCTCAGTGAACCCCCCCAAGCCCTGACTAACCCATGCTGGTATGGGAAAGTGCAAGGGTGAGTGCCAAAAGACAACTGGCAGGAGTTCAAAATGCTAAATACCTTTAGTATGTGATGGAGTGATTGGATGAGGCCCATGCACTATGGCAATAAGCATTGTCAACATGGCGAAACCAAGCCAGACACAGAATACTGGTCCCACCGGATTTGATCCGGTCGTGGTTCAGTCTTTGACCTGGCAACCGAGTCTGAATCCTGAACCGAGGAAGGAGGGCCAGACTCCACCCCGGGGAAATGAGTCCCATGGCACGAAACAGTCATACCCAAAGTGACTGAAACCCCCCTACCTGGAACCGGCTGGGAACGGAAAAGATGACTGGACTAACGTCCCTGAGCAGTCTTCCGGACCACATCCTGGACAAGAGATCAGAGCTGAGAGTGGAATCCCGAATCATGACGACGTTTGCCCAAACCTACCACTTAAGGACCAACAAGGGGATGATGGATGCCAATACAGCCCAACCTGAGAATACGAACTAGAAATGACAGACAAGACATGAGAACAACGCCCCTCTGTGCCTACCTAAGAATGGAAATATGAGAATTGACAAGACCACTGCGCGTGAATGAACCTGATGACGGACCCCCCCCCCATGTAAGTAGTGAGTGAGCCCGAGTGACCTACCGCGCAGAGGCAGGTAATTAACTAAAAACTCAGGGCTGGTGTACCCACAGACCGTGGTGGGTAATCGTACAGGTGTGATGAATGAACGTGCATCGTATGACGTATGGTATACGGGCGAGAAGATTGTGGTCAACAATCATTAACAAACGAAACCTCAGCCCGTATGGATCTGTAGACGTGACAGATCCTGACATGTGAACCCTAGCTAACTGACCCAGGTACGAACATGCACAAACAACGATGAGACATGACAAACAACGAAGATGAAAACAGCTACCGGAGTACATGCCGTGACTGAACAACAATGCCCCTCTGAGAAATGCTGAGGCTGAAATGCTATGGCAGAAATGCTGAGACTGAACACTGAGGCAGAAACATTATGACAGAAATCTTGGGGCAGAAACACAAGGACAGCAACGCTATGACAGAAATCCTGAAACTAAATGCTGAGACAGAAATGTAATGACAGAAAAACCTGAGGCAGAAATGCAATGACAAACGCTGAGGCAGAAATGCCATGACAGAAACCCTGGGGCAGAAATGCCATGACAGAAAACTTGGGGCAGAAATGCCATGACAGAAAACCTTGGGGCAGAAATGCCATGACAGAAAACCTTGGGGCAGAAATGCCATGACAGAAAACCTTGGGGCAGAAATGCCATGACAGAAAACCTTGGGGCAGAAATGCCATGACAGAAAACCTTGGGGCAGAAATGCCATGACCAAAAATCCTGAGGCAGAAACGCTCTAACAGAACGCTGAGGCAGAAATGCGATGACAGAAATCCTGGGGCAGAAACGTTGAGGCAGAAATGCCATGACAGAAACACACTGATAGAAACGCTGAGACTGAAATACTGATGGCAGAAATGCAAAGACAGAATCCTGGGCCAGAAACGCTATGACAGAAATGCAGACATAAAAAGTTGAGACTGAACGCCAAGCCAGAAAAGCTGGGGCAGAACACTGACAGAAAACATGACCGAATAGATAAAAACGCTATGACAGAAATCCTGGGGCAGAGACGCTATGACAGAAATCCTGGAGCAGAGACGCTATGACAGAAATCCTGGGGCAGAGACGCTATGACAGAAATCCTGGGGCAGAGACGCTATGACAGAAATCCTGGGGCAGACACGCTATGACAGAAATCCTGGGGCAGACACGCTATGATAGAAATCCTGGGGCAGAAACGCTATGACAGAAATGCCGGGGCAGAAGGCTATGACAGAAATGCCGGGCAGAAGGCTATGACAGAAATGCCGGGCAGAACGCTATGACAGAAATGCTAGGACAGAACGCTATGACAGAAATGCTAGGGCAGAACGCTACGACGGAAATGCTAGGGCAGAACGCTACGACGGAAATGCTAGGGCAGAACGCTGTGACGGAAATGCTAGGGCAGAACGCTGCGACGGAAATGCTGGGCAGAACGCTACGACAGAAATGCTGGGCAAAACGCTACGACAGAAATGCTGGGCGGAACGCTACGACAGAAATGCTGGGCGGAACGCTACGACAGAAATGCTGGGCGGAACGCTACGACAGAAATGCTGGGCGGAACGCTACGACAGAAATGCTGGGCGGAACGCTACGACAGAAATGCTGGGCGGAACGCTACGACAGAAATGCTGGGCGGAACGCTACGACAGAAATGCTGGGCGGAACGCTACGACAGAAATGCTGGGCGGAACGCTACGACAGAAATGCTGGGCGGAACGCTACGACAGAAATGCTGGGCGGAACGCTACGACAGAAATGCTGGGCGGAACGCTACGACAGAAATGCTGGGCAGAACGCTACGACAGAAATGCTGGGCAGAACGCTACGACAGAAATGCTGGGCAAAACGCTACGACAGAAATGCTGAACGCTACGACAAATGCTGAACGCTACGACAGAAATGCTGAACGCTACGACAGAAATGCTGAACGCTACGACAGAAATGCTGAACGCTACGACAGAACTTCCGTGGCAGAAACATCATGACAAACAATAGGGCCGAACACCATGACAGAAATGCTGGGGCAGAACGCTACAACAGAAATGCTCGGACAGAAACGCTATGACAGAAAAAATGCTGACAGAAAACAAACGCTGAGACTAAACGCCTAATCAGAAAAACCTGTGCCGAAACGCTATGACAGAAATCCTGGGGCCGAAATGCCACGATATGAACACTTAACTGAAGCGGTGGATGCCTGGGAGGCGTGCGGGGATCCCCCCCTCACATGAAGCCCCATGTGAATACCGGGAGGTGAGCAGTCGGGTGAGCTCCCCCATGAGAACTGGGAGACGTGCGGGCGTCCCCTCTATGATGCACGGCGTGGTACCAGGGAGGTGAACTGACGGGTGAGCGGCAAGTGGGTGGGTGGAGGATAGATGTATGTATGGACGGACGACTCCCGCCCCCGCATGGGACCTGGGAGAAGCAGGTGGGCAGCACCCTGGACAGATGGAGCTGTGGGGAAAGTGGGTGGTAGGAGGATGGATGAACGGACAGACAGCCCCCCTCCCCCCCGGCGGGCGGCCCCCACAACGCTATCAGGAACAGAGGGATGAAAGGGAGAAGTGGGCTCCTCCCCCACTATGCGGGACTGCACCCAGCTACGGTGATGGATGGATGGATGGATGCCCGCCCGCATGGGAGCCAGGAGAAGTGGGCGGGCAGCACCCTGACCAGATGGAGCCATGGGGAAAGAGGGTGGGTGGATGATGGATGGACGTGCTCCCCCTGGCATGAGCGCCGGGAGAATCGGGCGGCCCCCACAGCTCTAGCAGGCACACTAGGATAAAAAATGGGAGAAGCGGGCGGTGGTTGAGGTGAAAGACGGAGCCCCCCCCCTCCCCACGCATGAGCGCCGGGAGAAGCGGGCGGGGAGGACCCTGATCAGAGAAAGTCGAGGGGAAGGCGGGTGGATGCCCCCCCCTCCCCCCTCCATGAGCGCCGGGAGAAGCGGGCGGCTCCCGCACCTCTGGCAGTCATGCTAAGAAGGGAGAAGCGGCTGAAGTAATGGACGGCCCCCCTCCCCCCGGCATGAGCGCTGGGAGAAGCGGGCGGGCGGCTCCCTCGTGGAGCCGTATGAGAGGAGCAGGCGGCTGGCTGAACATCCCTCCCCCTGAACACCCGGAGAAGCGGGCGGGCGGCTCCCACGTGGAGCAAACTGGTAAGGGGAGAGAGGAGCGGGCGGACGACCCCCCCCATGGGGCACCAGGTGGGCGGCTCCCTCATGGAGCTGGCTTTCCATGGAGAGAGGAGTCGGGGGCGGGCGGCCAAGCACCCCCCCAACACTGGGAGAAGCAGGGACATGTGAATGTGGGTGCCGAGGGGACTCTGGGTGGGCAGGCAGGCAAACTCCCCGGTGGAGCACCGAGAGAGGCACCACCATGTTGCAGCCGGCCGTGGTCTTGGCAAGGACCCGGAAGTGATGTGCAAGCCCCACCCCCTTCTGAACCCAGAAACGCCGACGAGCCCTGGCCTGTCAGAGGAGGAGGCTTAAATAGCCCTCTCAGACTCCTCCCACAAATACAGGCTAGCCTCTGGCTAGCCTTTACACTTATAGAACATTTGCTTAGCTCATTACATGAAAGTAAGGTTAATAATATAACTTAGATTACATAGTCTTCAGTTTTACTCAAATTAGTTGATGCAAAAATGAATACACCACACAACAAAAACTACTACATCTAGTATTTTGTGTGACCTTCATGCTTTGTAAGGACAGCACCAAATCTTCTAGGCAAGGAATAAACAAGTTGGCAACATCTATCTTTTCCCATTCTTTAAGAATGACCTCTTTTAGAGCCTGGATGCTGGATGGAGAGTGATGCTCAACTTGTCTCTTCAGAATTGCCCATAGGTGTTTGATTGGGTTCAGATCAGGAGACATACTTGGCCACTGAATAACTTTCACCCTGTTCTTCAGAAATGAAACAGTGGCCTTAGATGTGTGTTTTGGATCATTGTCATGTTGGAAAAGGGCATAGAGTGATGGTAGCATCTTCTCTTTCAATATAGAGTATTACATCTGTGAATTCATGATGCCATCAATGAAATGTATGGTATCCGACACCAGCATCACTCATGCAGCCCCACAGAGGGACACTGCCACCACCATGTTTCACTGTAGGCACCATGCATTTTCCTTTGCACTCCTCACCTTTGCGACGCCATACAGTTTTGAAGCCATCAGTTCCAAAAACCTTTACCTTGGTCTCATCACTCCAGAGTACAGAGTCCTAGTAGTCTTCCTCTTTTTCAGCATGGGCCCTGGCGAATTCTAGGAGGGCTTTTTTGTGCATGGGCATTAGGAGAGGCTTCCTTCATGGATGACACCCATGCATGCCATTCCTCTGCAGTGTATGCCGTATTGTGTCACAATCACCCCAGATTGGCTTTCTACTTCTTTAGCTAACTGCGGTGAACTTGCATGGTGATTTTCTTCAACCCTTCTCATTAAAAGATGCCCCTGTCTAGGTGTTAACTTTTGTGGACGAACTGGACATCTCTGTGAGATGGTTACAGTTCCATCTTTGTTAAATTTTTGTATCACTTTTGTTACAATATTCTGACTGATAAGTAAAGCTTTGCTGATCTTCTTGTAGCCTTCAGCCTTCTTTCGTGTAAAGAAATTATTTACTTTTTCAGGCCTTGTGACATTTCTCTTCCATGTGGTGCCTTTGCTGACAGCATGAAATGGGAAGGGGTTTTCTTTGTTGAGTAACGCCCTTTTATAATCAACTGTCTGCTGGACACCTGTTTAATTAATAATTAGACTGTAGTTAAATTCTTGTTAATTAGGATTTTGTTGTCTGAAATTTAGCTTTGCCCCTAAGACTTTCGTTGGGATGTATTCATTTTTGCAACATGGTCTTGAATGAATTTGTTAGGAAAAAAACTTTTTTGTGTGTGCAAATTAACAAATCTTGGTTGCAATTAGGGATGGGTAAACGGTTTTGGCCCGAGTATAAGTTAGGGCCGAACTTTCGTTGTTCGATCGTTCGGCGAACATCCAAACAAACGGGTCGTTCGACCGTTTGTTTCCCCCCCCCCCGAACCGACCACAATGCATTGCGGCGCTGAACAGTGCGTTGCAAGCCCTAATTGGCTGAAGCAGTGAAAGATTCAACCAATCAGGGCACAGAGCACTGTCAGAGTCATGATTGGACACTGTCATCATGACTTTATCCAATCATGGCTCATTCTCGCTCCACAGTATAAAAGTATTCTTTCAGTGGCAGCCATTTTCAGTGTGATTTCGGCGTTGAGAGAGATAGAACAGGGCTCTGTTGAGTGCTATTAGTGTGCTATAATGTGCTATTTTGCTTCAATTGTCAGTGTAGAATATTAGTTTAGTGTTAGTCTAGGGATAGTGTGAGTGTAGTGAGGAGGACCATCATGCAGCTAGAGTAGGGACAGCTTAGATAGTTTCAGTGTATTGTAGTGTAGTGAGACCGTGTCAGTAATCTTTACATTAGTGTATAGCTAGAGTAGGGACAGTTTAGATAGCATCAGTGTAGTGACGGTTGAACACCGTCTATTTGATTGCGTTATTGCCAGTTTGATGCCATTTACTTCTGTGTGCGTTACTGCAAGTTTAACATCATCTAGTTTTGTGTGTGTTACTTCCAGTTTAACGCCATATAGTTCTGTGTGCGTTACTGCCAGTTTAACACCGTATAGTTCTGTGTGCGTTACTGCCAGCTTAACGCCATATAGTTCTGTGTGTGTTACTGCCAGTTTAACGCCATATAGTTTTGTGTGCGTTACTGCCAGTTTAACGCCACATAGTTCTGTGTGTTACTGCCAGTTTAACGCCATATAGTTTTGTGTGCGTTACTACCAGTTTAACGCCATATAGTTCTGTGCGTCACTGTATGTTTGACTCATTATATTGCAGTATATTATAGTGTATCCATGGCGTGTGTCTGTGTAGTGTGAGTCCTCAAATTAAAGTGCACCAAACACCTCTTTACATTGATTAAAGTGCATCTACGTACAGATTTCAACTTATTCTTTACATTTGCATGTAAGCACCGCCCCCTCCTTCCCAATAGTGTCTGGCAGGACAACAAGGAGAGGTAGACGTTTCCTTGGCACTGTAAGGGGGCCAGCAAAAAATGTGTCCACAGGCAAAGGTGGACGTGGTGGTCAGTCCTCAGGCATAGCATCATTTCCTCTTTTTAGTGAGTTTGCCTGTGCTATCCAGCCACAGCATGCAGAGCAGGTGGTGGACTGGCTTACTAAACCTTCCTCATCCTCTGTCACACAAGCAGAGACAAGTGTGCAGTCCCCTGGAGTTGCCAGAGTGGATAAACCTGCCTCCTTGTCCACATCTATCCCTGCCATAGTGTCAGGAACGGTGTCATTACTGGTTTCACCTGCTGGTGGCACTGTTACGCTCAGCACCAAAGGGTGTAGTTCTGGTGGCCACCAGCAGGTGTCTCCCTGCCAAGACTACCAACCAGCTATCAAGCACACCTGTTGTGAGTCTGCTGGCCTATATAAGCCCGCCCTTAACCAAGGCTCAAATGCTTCAGAATTTTATCTGCTAGCCTTGTCCCTGCCTGAACCTGCTTTTGTCCTGGATTCCGTTCCACGTACCCTGTCCTTGAGACCTGTTCCCTGTACCTGCTCCCTGTTCCCATTACGGTCTGTTTCTTCATACCTGGCTTCTGTTCCCCTTTTGCTTTTGTCCCTGCCTTGGTTATTTATGTCTGTTTGCTGTGCTTATGAATATATAAATATTAGTTAGGTGTTTTTGGGGTTTTGCTGTGTCTTGCACTTATTACTTGTTTATGGTTTGCTGTTTGGTTTGCATGTGTGTCTTTATCTTAAATAAACCTACTTTTTTCTACCAGCTGTAGACTGTAGCCAGCAAATTTCTCTGCCTCATCTGCTGCAGCAGGAAAAAAATACAGTCCCTGCCACCCACATGCCCAGCGTCTAAATGCAAGCTTGTCAAAGCTGTTGGCTCTCCAAATTCTGACTTTCAGCCTGATGGATTCTGCCCCCTTCTGTGAATTCGCACAATGTGCTGTACCACAATGGCAGGTTCCCAGTCGCTACTACTTTTCACCTAAAGCTGTTCCATCCCTCTACCTTCACGTGGAAGGGAATGTTCTGGCATCGTTGGGCAAAGCAGTCAGCCGTAAAATCCAAATTACTGCTGACACGTGGTCCAGCAAGCATGGGCAGGGACGATATATTTCATTCACAGCACACTGGGTAACGCTACTTGCAACTCAAAAGGATGCAGGACAGGGCTCGGTGCTGCAGCATGTTGTGCTCCTACATCTCCATACAGTTGGTGGTGATGATGCCAGACCTGTGAGCTCTACCCCCTCCTCCTCCACCTCCATGCCCTCCTCTGCAGAATTGTCCTATTCCCAGAGTCAGGCTAAAAATTGCCATGCAGTGCTTCACCTGGTGTGTTTAGGGGACAGGAACCACACCGGAGCAGAGATTCTTGCAGCTTTACAGGGACAGACCCAGAGGTGGCTCACACCACGCCAGCTGGAGCCAGGAGTGGTGGTGTGTGATAATGGCTCAAACCTCCTGTCTGCCCTTAGACAGGGAAAGTTGACACATGTCATGCCTGGCACATGTCCTCAATTTGGTGGTGCAGCATTTCCTAAATACGTACCCAGGGTTGCAAGATGTGCTAAAGCTGGCCAGAAGAGTCTGTAGCCATTTCCGGCGGTTATACACAGACAGTGCTCGGTTGGCTGAAAATCAGCGGGAAATCCACCTGCCCATAAACCGCCTGATTTGTGACATGCCCACCAGATGAAACTCGACTTTGTCAATGCTGCAGCGGCTATACATGCAGCAGAGGGCCGTCAACGAGTACCTGTGCGAATATGGCACGACGACAGGCTCAGGCCGCCTTTGCTTTTTTTCCCCACACCAGTGGCTGATCATTAAGGATGCATGCACTGTATTGTCACCATTTGAGGAGGCCACAAGGATGGTGAGCCGTGACAGTGCATGCATCAGTGACACAATCCCTGTCGTGTTCCTGCTGGAGCAGACTCTGCGTAGCATTATGGACAGGGCAGAGCAGCAGGAGGAAGAGGAGGACTTCCTTTCATCTCAAGGCCCACTTTATCCAGAAACCATCATTTCTATGTCACAGAACACACAGGAGGAGAGAGGGGAGGAGGATGAGGAGGAGGATTCTGGCACTTTCATAGGGTTCGAACAAGAGGAAGACATGCGTCACTCTGTAAGCGATGGCTTTCCACCCCCAGTACCCTTGGGAGTAGTACGTGGCTGGGAGGAGGAAGTTCCAGATGCTGGCATCCTGAGTGACCCCGAGGAGTCTGCTTCTCAAGCCTCTGCAAATTTGGGTAATCTCATGCTTCAAAGCCTGCGCAAGGACCCAAGAATACGTAGCATGATTACTGGTTGGCAACCCTTCTTGGCCACCGATATAAGGGGAAGGTCTCAAAACTCATCCCGTCCCCACAGAGAGCAGAAGATAGAATCTCTTAGTTTTGAGTCTTCTGTTTTGTTTTTTTTTAGTCCTCGCCACCCAGGTTGTCAGCTTCCACATCCCATCGGCAGCGTCTGCATCTCATGGTGGACAATTACCTCAGGGCCAAAACAGAGATGGAGAATTTTCCAGCCGACGATCCACAGACTTACTGGGTCATGAGTATTGACCACTGGCCAGAACTTGCCCAGTATGCTATTGAGTTGTTGGGCTGCCCTGCATTCAGCGTGTTTTCAGAACGGTCATTCAGTACTGCAGGAGGTTTCGTTACTGATCATAGAACGCATCTGTCCACAGGCTCCGTAGACCGTTTGACTTTTATAAAAATGAATCAGTCTTGGTTTGCCATCTATGAAGCCCCTGATGCCGATGTCACTATTTAAGTCTTTTTGGGATATGGAATCCCTGCAGGACTTCGAGGGCTTTGATAGTGTTCAATCATTTCATCTGGAAGAATTTTTTATAGGTTTCTTGGGCACAATTAACACCCAAAGACCAATTTTTCTGCACCTGTTTGACAGGTGCATATCATTGCAATTTTTTACAGCAAGGCCAATTTTTGCTTTCATCAAGATTACCTCTACAGGGTTACGGTGAGAAGGTGCCACCGACACCCAATGATTATTATTATACAGGATTTATATAGCGCCAACAGTTTACGCAGTGCTTTACAATATAAAAGGGAGACAATACAGTTATAATACAATAAAATACAAGAGGATTAAGAGGGCCCTGCTCAGAAGAGCTTACAATCTAATAGGGTGGGGCAGGTGGTACAAAAGGTTGTAAATGTGGGGAATGAGCTGGTGGAAGTGGTAGGAGATTAGTTGGAGACGTGATAGGCTTTCCTGAAGAGATGAGTTCTCTTCAGGGATCGCCTGAAGGTAGCAAGAGTAGGGGATAGCCGGATAGATGGAGGTAGTGAGTTCCAGAGGATGGGAGAGGCCCTGGAGACGAGCATGGGAGGAGGAGATGAGAGAGCTTGAAAGCAGAAGATCTTGAGAAGAGCGGAGAGGTCGATTTGGGTGATATTTGGAGACAAGATTAGTGATGTAGCTCGGGGCAGAGTTGTGAATGGCTTTGTATGTTGTGGTTAGTATTTTGTATTTAATTCGCTGGGTGATTGGGAGCCAGTGTAGGGATTGGAGTAGAGGGTTGGCAGACACTGAGCGGTTGGTAAGGTGGATAAGTCTGGCAGCAGCATTCATGATAGACTGAAGAGGGGATAGCCTATGGAGAGGTAGGCCAATGAGAAGGGAGTTGCAATAGTCAAGGTGAGAGATAACAAGGGAGTGAATGAGGAGCTTGGTGGTTTCATTTGTTAAAAAGGGGCGAATTTTAGAGATGTTACGGAGGTGAATTCTACAAACTTTTGACAACGATTGGAATTGAGGCTGAAGTCAGAGTCTAGGATTACACCTATTACCCTGGCGTTTGGGGAGGGACTGATGGTTGCATTGTTGATTTTGATTGAAAAGTCATGGAGGGGGGCACGGGCGGGGGGGAATATTAATAGCTCAGTTTTAGAGAGATTTAGTTTAAGGAAGTGGTGCGACATCCATGCTGATATGTCAGTTAGTAAGTTAGTAATGCGAGAGGAGACTGAAAGAGTGAGGTGAGGAGTAGACAGATAGATTTGGGTGTCATCAGCGTATAAGTGGTATTGGAAGCCGTGGGCGGTTATTAAGTGACCAAAGGAGGAGAGAAGGGGTCCAAGAACCAAGCCTTGGGGGACCCCCACAGAAAGGGTCAATGGAGAGGAGGAGACAGAATTGTAGGTGACACTGAAGGAGCGCTGTGATAAATAGGCAGAGAACCAGGATAGAGCAGAATCTCAGAGGCCAAGGGAATGTAGTTTATTGAGAAGGAGCGGGTGGTCAACAGTATCAAAGGCCGCAGAGAAGTCAAGTAGTAGGAGTATGGAGTACTGGCTGTTAGTTTTAGCAGTTAGTAAATCGTTAGTGAGTTTTAGTAAGGCAGTTTCCGTGGAGTGCTGCGAGGGAAAGCCAGGCTGTAAGGGGTCAAGAAGGTTATTTTCACTGAGGTAGGAGCGAAGACGGTTGTAGACTAAGCGTTCTAGAAGTTTAGAGAATGGGAGCAATGAGATGGGTCTTAAGTTGTTCAGGTTGGTAGGGTCCAGTGAGGGCTTTTTAAGAATGGGAGTGATCTGCGCATGTTTTAGAGGGGAGGGGAAGATGCCACTAGAGAGGGAGAGATTGAAGATGTGGGTGAGGGAGCATAGGATAGAAGAAGAGGGTGACCATAGTAGTTGTGAGGGAACAGGATCCAAGGGACAATTGGTTAGGTGGGCATCCGAGAAAAGTTTTGTAACCTCTTCAGTAGTAGCCAATTCAAAAGAGGAGAGTGCTGAATGTGCTGCTAGGCAAGGTATGTTGGCTGGGGAAGACGTACGCACAGTGGAGCTGTCCTCACGAATTGCATCGATCTTGTCTTTGAAGTGATTGGCGATCTCTTGGGCAGTGAGTGAGTTAGTGGGTAGAGGGGGTGGGGGACGAAGCAGAGAGTTAAAGGTTGATAAGAGCCGACGGGGACTGGATGACAAGGAATCAATAAGAGAGACAAAGTAGGCTTGTTTGGCAGCATGGAGGTATGAATTGTATTTTAGAATGGCATATTTATATAGGGTGAAGTCTTGCAGGCATTTGGTTTTACGCCACAGTCGTTCAAGAGCACGGCAATGTCTCTTGAGATTTCTAGTGTTGTCAGTTTGCCAGGGTTGTAACGGTCGTGGCCTGATTGTGGTTGGAGGAGCAAGTGATGAGGAGAGTGAACTGTTGTAGACAGAGGTGGCCAGGTCAGGACAGGATAGGGGAGAGATTATGTCATATAGGTGGTCAGTAGCAGAATAGGGAAGAGAAGGGTTAAAGTGGCGAAGGTTTCTACAAGTAATTGTTTGCTGCTTGGAGGGATGGGTGGTTGGAGGCAAGGATACAGTGAAAGTAATGAGGTTGTGATCAGAGAGAGGAAAGGGGGTGTTGGTGAGGTTGCCAGGGTTGCAGAGATGGGAGAATACAAGGTCAAGGGTATTACCATTGGAGTGAGTGGAAGTATGTGTCCATTGGGTTAGGTCAAAAGATGAGGTTAAGTCGAGAAGTTTAGCTGTAGTTGGGCTGTTAACATTGACAGGAAAGTTGAAGTCACCAAGAATAATGGTGGGTATTTCAGAGGAGAGAAAGTAGGGTAGCCAGGCAGCAAAGTCATCAAGAAAGCGCGATACCGGTCCTGGAGGCTGATAGATTGCTGCAATCCTCAGAGAAATGGGAGAAAACAGACGAATACAGTGCATCTCGAAAGAAGAGAGGGATAGAGAGGGAGGGACAGGAAGGACTTGGAAGGTGCTTTGTTGGGATAGAAGGAAGCCAACTCCACCTCCTTTCTGTCTGTTGGGTCTGGGGGAGTGAGTCCAGGAGACCACCATGGGAGAGGGCAGCAGGAGAAGCTGAGTCAAAATTTTGAAGCCAGGTTTCTGTTATGGCGAGTATGTTCAAGCCATGAGAGATGAAGAGGTCATGTACAGATGTTAGCTTGTTACAGATGGAGTGGGCGTTCCAAAGGGCGCATGAGATTGGTGGGCTGCTTTGAGGAAGCAGGGGGATAGAAATTAAACTGAGTGGATTGCGGTGGTTGCCAGAGGGGGAGGGGTATTGGATATGTGGCTTGCACTTGGAAAATGGCTGACCAGGATTAGGAGAAATGTCACCTTAGACTAGGAGAAGGAGGAGGGCGAGGAAGGCAAGGTGGGAGTGGGATGTGCATGAGCGCACGTGTCTAGTGGCCCTGGTGTTTATGTCAGAATGTGGCTGCAGCAAATGCAGGAGATTATGGGTGCCATAGTAGGGAGAGGGTAGGAGTGAGGGTGATATGTACATGCTGCAGGAAAGAGAAGAGGGGTAGAGTAAGGATAATTTGAGGATAGAAGACACCAATGTGAGAAGGAGGAGAATAAGGAGCATGTTAGTGGATAGAGAGTGGGAAACTAACTTAATATAAAATAAATGTCAAAAGCTGGTTTGCTTGTCGTCTTGCAGAGTGGAGCAGAGTTCTTGTTGTTGTTCATCCAGCTTTAGTTATCCTACTTTTGTTAAACTGCGTCGGTGAAACTGCTCATCACTCGTGACAGAGCCATGATGTCTGCGCCTTGCCCCTGTCTGCGCCACCCCATAAGCTGCCATAAATTTATAGGGAGACTAAGCAGGGATGCATTTCTCAGTTGGTTATTATTGGGTCTGATGTGAGACACCTGAATATGGGGAGGAGATGGGCAGTACCAGACCAGCTACAGACACAGGCTAGGGTCGTAAAGCTAATTACCTTTCTTGATCACTCAAGCCACATGGAGTTGAGAATCAATCACCAGTAATATTGCTATTGCAGTGTGTTTGTTATAGATCTAGCATTAAATATAGAAGTTTAAAGATATGACAGCAGGAGACAATTACCAAAAATATGTTACAGCAAAGTCAGTTCAGTAGAGATGTACAGATGGATAGGAGACAATTACCAAAAATATGTTACAGCAAAGTCAGTTCAGTAGAGATATACAGATGGATAGGAGACAGAGACAAAGATCAATTTTTACGCACCCGTTACTTCTATCCAAAGTCAAAGTAACACCAAAATGTATCCAAAAAATCTCTAATCTTGTTCCCAGTACACTACATTGTGGCCTCATCATATACACTGGCTCCCCAGCTGTTGCTGAGCAAAATAAAGGCAGCTTGCAGGGAAAATATAACGGGGCTTTATAAATCCAATTATTGCTGCAGCAGATTCTAGACATGGTACAGATCTGCCACTTTACAGGTAGATTAAGGGGACCCCCCAGGCACTATATTGGAAGGAATTTTAGATTTTTATGCTTTCTCTTTAAAAATCCAAAAATCACTGCTCATTTAAAAATGACGTTTTTCAGAAACTGTTTTTTTATTGATAAATGTCCCCCAGGGCAGGACCCAGACCCCTATAACCATTGTATGCCCAATTACTTGCATATAAGCCTTCAAAATGGGCACTTTTGATTTTTGACATTCGGGTCCCATTGACTTTAATGGGGTTCGATATTCGGGTCCGAACTTTGGCGGTGTTCGAAAGTTCTGGTGCGAACCGAACAGGGGTCAGTTCGGCCCATCTTTAGTTGCAATCAATGGCCCACATTTGTGGGAGTATTTTGTAGTATAGTGTCCCATAGAAAATGTTGATTCTGAAAGGAATGTAAAGGTTTCCTGACAAATATGTTGGGGTGTACTCATTTACGCTGAACACTGTAGGTATGTAGAGCATGTATCCCATTTGGTGCATGAAGCTCTTTTAAACAATTGCAGTATTGAAGTTGATAAATATGTATTTCTTATTATAGAGCTTGGCTGTAGTTTTCTTCCTGATGAAGCAGGCAGCAACCCGTGAAACGCATCAAAGTCACAACAAGCAACCCATCACCCGAGTTTAGTAGGGATGATGAGGCAACTACCATATAGTACCATAAAATTTTTGTGTACATGTTAATGTCTGTATTGATATGCGTTCAATCAGTGTTTACATGCTTTTATTTTTTGTAAAATAAACATTTGATATTTTATCATAATCCGAATGGTAACGTTAAAATCCTTAATTTAATTCTTAGGGTTTTTTTGTAGACAGCATTAAAATGTTCAGTACAATTGTAATTAAAGCTAATTTCTATTTACTGCTTACATAGACACTTTAAAGTGAACCTAGCCTCAGATATACACTATATTGCCAAAAGTATTGGGACGGCTGCCTTTACATGCACATGAACTTTAATGGCATCCCAGTCTTTGCAGCTATAACAGCTTCAACTCTTCTGGGAAGGCCATACACAAGGTTTAGGAGTATGTCTATGGGAATGTTTCATCATTCTACCAGAGGCGCATTTGTGAGGTCAGGCACTGATGTTGGATGAGAAGGCCTGGCTCGCAGTCTCCGCTCTAATTCACCCCAAAGGTGTTCTATCGGGTTGAGGTCCAGACTCTCTGCAGGCCAGTCAAGTTCCTCCACCCCAAATGCACTCATCCATGTCTTTATGAAACTTGCTTTGTGCACTGATGCTCAGTCATGTTGGAACAGGAACAGCTATGCCCAAAATGTTCCCACTAAGTTGGAAGCATGAAATTGTCCAAAATGTCTTGGTATCCTGACTCCTTAAGAGTTTCCTCAATGGAACTAAGGGGCCAAGTATTTCCTGTTAGATGGAGGCTACGTTGGTTCTCCATGGAACCACTGTATATAGGAATGTAGCCACCATCTCTTGCTTGGAGGAGTTTCCCCACTGTCAGAATACAATTACACAACGGGGAGCATTCCCCCATCCACCTTGAATGTGTGGATGGGGAAATTGGTTTCCTTTTTTTCGTTCAGCCCACTGGCTGAACAAAAGAAACTAAACTATTTTTGGCCAGCTTAATTAGGAGCTTATTAGAAAGTAGAAGTGGCAAAGTGTTGTACACATTAGTGAAATGTCTCCTGACGTGTAATTTGTGTTGGGGATCTGAAAGCTCTGTAGATGTGTCATTAGACACTTCATTCATCTATGTGGCTGTAGTAGTCCTGTGAAAATCACACACTGGCTTCACAGAATCCACTGTGCATGTGTCAACCCTCTGTATTTCATAGAAGGCAAAGGAGAATAAAAGCTAAAGCTGGCCATAGCTGGCCATAGCATAGCAAAGATCCACTTTTCTGGTCCTAGATGTACTGAAGCAGGTTAGTTAAAGAAATGGCGTGGGGTCCCCCCCAAGACCATACCAGACCCTTCGGATCTGATATGGATTTTAAGGGGAACCCCGCACCAAAAAAAAAAAAAAAAACTGCGTTGGTTCCCCCAAAATTCATACCAGACCCTTATCCGAGCATGCAGCCCAGCACGTCAGGAAGTGGGGGGGAGTGAGCACCCCCCTCCTGGACCATACAAGGCCACATGCCCTCAACATGGGGGGGTGGGTGCTTTGTGGCGGGCGGGGGCTCTGCGCTATCTTCCCAACAACCCAGGGTGGTGGTTGCGGGGGTCTGCGGGTGGGGGGGTTATCAGAATCTGGAAGCCATCTTTAACAAGGGGGCCCACAGATCCTACCCCCGTCCTGGGAATGAGTATGGGGTACATTGTCCAAGCTGGACCAAAGTAGTGCAGGAAGCATTTTCAAAGTCAGACCGACACAAGTCGGACTAGTTAAGATGGCTCTTCTAGGGAGAGAGATATCACCGCTCTGAAAGAGGTCTGTGAGGAACAAACATTTTCTCCATGCTGGAAGTAACAGGTGCAGACAATGCTGGTAATTAAGAGGTAAACAAAAAATCCTGGACAGCCAAACTCAAAAGAAATCTTCAAACTTTATTTAAATATGATCATAAAAAAACATGCCACAGCATCACAAAGCAGGAAACTGACGCGTTTCACACTGTAGTCAGTGCTTAATCATAGCTATGATCATATTTAAATAAGGATCGAAGATTTCTTTTGAGTGCGGCTGTCCAGGATTTTTCGTTTGGCTCTTCTAGGGAACTGTTGATTTTGACATGTCATGCGACTTGTGCTCTGGAAGTTGGAGCTGTCTAACTAGTGTGAACCGGCCCTTAAAATACTTTATCCTGACAAATTTGTGGCTATATGACAATTACTAGCATATGTCATTTCTTTCCAATGTTCAAATAGTTAATCATGACAAATCAGCCACTGTGCTAATGACCAGTCCATCTTTTGTGATTCTAGTTGCCGTGATAAGCTCCATTTTAAGAAGCGTGGATAGCCCATTGTAGAGAGAACAATTCCAGTACATTTTTCCCAGCAGGCTCTCTGTTGTTATGCTGGTGTCTTTCTTACTGTTTCTGTATCTTGTAATTCACAGCTTTTATACCCACCGCTCAGCTCCCTTATGGCTGCTTTGCGAAAACTATACACTGTAAATGGCTCATTTACACAGTTATAGTAACTGACAGCAACTGATTTCGTTTCACTTCCTGAGAAAAACTTTTATTGCCTTTCAGCATTGATAAACCCAGATACATCATGTCATATTACATTACCATAGTGTACCTTACAACATTCACGTAAAGTGACCCTTTCCTTTGCCCATGCAGGACAACAAAAAACTAAACAAAAAAAAAAGGGGCTACTTTCAGAGA
This sequence comes from Lithobates septentrionalis, assembly GCA_037952835.1. Classification (NCBI taxonomy): domain Eukaryota; kingdom Metazoa; phylum Chordata; class Amphibia; order Anura; family Ranidae; genus Lithobates; species Lithobates septentrionalis. The sequence continues at coordinate 1,468,513 of JBBDGP010001003.1, forward strand.
CATCTGTGCGGTTTCCTGCACAGATGTCTATTGAAAACGCCCCTGAAATCGTCAAAAGTAGTACAGAAACTACTTTTGGGAATTGGTGCGGCACCGCAAAGTCGGAGTTGCACCAATTTGGATGATTCCATTGCGGGAAATAGCCGCCCATTTGACATGCAATTTGACATGTCAAAGCGCATCAATGTGAACCAGGGCTTAAAGCAGAACTTTAACCAAACCAGTTTGATAACAATTCATGTTCTTTAACTGCTTTAGTCCCGGAGCCATTTTTTCTTTTTTTTTTTTTTTTACTTGATTAGAAAAATAGGCCTGAAGATTACTTAAAACCCCCCGAAATTATACATTTTCTAAAAGAAAAATTTCAGTAAAAATACACTAAAGTTAATTTTAGGGCAAAAACACGATAAATTACCCAATTTTTCGGAAGAATATAAAAGATGATGTTGCACCAAGTAAATAGATATCCAATATGTCGAGCAATAAAATTGCGTGCACCTGTGAAACAGCAAAAAACGTCAATACCCTATATTTTCCATATGCAATGCTTTTTAAAAGCCCTTATAGGTCATCAGTTTACAGTTACCCAGGAGCTCTGGTTCTAAAATTATTGATCTTGCTCTGGCGTGTGCAGTGATATATAACGTGTAGTGCAATCGCTTTCTTCATACGTAGGTGCCCCAACACCTGCGTTTTTGTATGCATGTGTTCATATGTGGGTGTGGGGGGGGGGGCTCAAAAAATATTTTTGTGTGTGTTTTTCAATGATTAAAGCTTTTTTTTTTATGCATGACTTTATTACTATTACACATGGGACCAATAACCCCCTATGTGATGGCATATACACTATATTGCCAAAAGTATTGGGACACCCCTCCAAATCATTGGATTCATGTAAATGGGAGAGAGCAAGATGTGGAAGCTACATTCCTATTATACAGTGGAACCATGGAGAACCAACGTAGCCTCCATCTAACAGGAAGTCAGATCACAGAAGCAGAAAAAAAGGTATTCGGAGAGTTGAAGTAGACTGAGCAATAGAAAGGACTTTTTGAGTTAAGAATACATGCGTAATGATTTTTTTTTAAACTGGTGGTTGTGTCACTTTACCATGAAAATACTGCCAAAAGTATTGGGACACACACCTCCAAATCAATTGGATTCAGGTGTATAAAATCAAGCACCTAGGCATGCAGACTGCTTCTACAAACATTTGTGAAAGAATGGGTCACTCTCAGGAGCTAAGTGAATTCAAGCATGGTACAGTGATAGGTTGCCACCTGTGCAATAAGTCTATTCGTGAAATTTCCTTGCTACTAAATATGCCATGGTCAACTGTTAGTGGTATTATAATAAAGTGGAAGCGACTGGAAACAACAGCAAGTCACCAACTGTCTGCAGAGTCACTAGCTATAGACCTCTAAACTTCGTGTGGCCTTCAGATTAGCACAACAACATTGTGTGGAGGGCTTCATGGGATGGGTTTCCATGGCCGAGCAGCTGCATCCAAGCTTTACATCACCAAGTGCAATGCAAAGCGTCGGATGCAGTGGTGTAAAGCACGCTGCCACTGGACTCTAGAGCAGTGGAGACCTGTTCTCTGGAGTGATGAATCGCGCTTCTCTGTCTGGCAATCCGATGACCGTGTCAGGGTTGTCAGAAACCATGAATCAGACCAACACAGAAGTACAGTTAATCACACTTCTTTAATAATAATAAAAGGGTAAACAGAGTAAGCGTAGTCAATACATAGCCAGAGTTCAGTAACCAGATCGGGTAGTCAGCCAATGCCAATGTCGGGGGGGCCAGAGATCAACGTAGTAGTACAGCGAGCAGGATCAGGAGCCAGAAGGGACATCAGCCGAGCAAGTCTTCAACAGGAACGCAGGAGAAAGTCTCAGAGATGTGACCAAAGGCGAAGGCAGAGATGAAGTGAGCTGGACGGCTTTAAGTAGGCAGGACTGACGAGCAGATTATCAACAGCTGAGTCACTGTGGAGAGAAAAGAGCTGGCAATTAGCCAACAGCTGAGCGGCCAGCTCAGAGAAGGAAGGGCTGAGCCCAGCCCTGACAGTACCCCCTCCTCAATGACCCCTCCCCCTCGGAGGACCACTGGGCTTGAGGGGAAAACATCTATGGAAATCACAGAGTAGGACAGGGGCATGTACGTCCGAGGATGAGATCCAAGAGCGTTCCTCCGGACCGTACCCCTTCCAATGCACCAGGTACTGTATGCACCCACGTAACCTACGGGAGTCAACAATGGATTGTACTTCATACTCCTCATGGTTCTCAACCTGTATAGGGTGAGGACGTGGAACCGAGCTGGTAAAGCGGTTGCAAACCAAAGGTTTCAATAAGGAGACATGAAACACATTAGAGATGCGCATACTAGGAGGAAGGTCCAACGCGTAAGCCACTGGGTTAATCCTACGAAGGATATGGAAAGGCCCAATAAACCCAGGTGCGAACTTCAAAGAAGGAACACAAAGTCAGAGGTTGCGAGACGACAGCCACACTCTGTCCCCAACCTGGTAGGAAGGCACAGGCAGGAGTCTGTGGTCAGCATGGAGTCTGTACCTATCGTTAACATGTTGCAAAGCCTCCAGGAACAAACGAGGCAGGCAACACGGAAGGTTGGAAACCATAGTTTGCCATAAACGGGGACAAATGGGAAGCTGAATTCAAGGCACTATTGTGAGCAAACTCCGCCCACGGTAAGAGGTCTGACCAGTTGCTATGATGGTCAGAAATATAGCAACGTAGGAATTGCTCCAAGGACTGATTGGCTTGTTCCCCATTAGACTGCGGGTGATACGCAGATGAGAAAGCAAGCTGAATACCCAACTGTGAACAAAAGGCTCGCCAGAACCGAGACACAAACTGACTACCCCTGTCTGAGACAATCACCTTGGGTAGCCCATGTAAGCGGAAGATCTCCCGAGGAAAAATAGAAGCCAGTTCCTTAGAAGTAGGAAACTTCTTGAGTAGAATACAATGCGACATTTTCAAGAAGCGGTCAACCACCATAAGGATAACTGTGTTGCCCTGGGAGTAGGGTAACTCCACAATTAAATCCATAGACAGGTGGGTCCAGGGCCTCTCTCCATTGGGTATGGGTTGTAGGAGGTGGGCCTGTCGTGGAGTCTTACTCTGAGCACACACGGAACAGGCAGCTACGAAGGCGGTTACATCAGCACGTAGACTAGGCCACCAGAAATGTTGGGAAATGGCCCAGAAGAGCTGATTCTTCCCAGGGTGGCCAGCAGCCTTGGGAGAATGGTTAGTCTGGAGCACGGCAGTACGGAGACTCTCGGGAACAAAGCAGCGGTCACAAGGTTTCTCAGGAGGAGCATCGACCTGAGCAACAAGAATTTTGTCACCCAAAGAAGAAGTAAGACCGGTGCGAACCGTAGCCAGAATACGATCAGGAGGAGTCACAGGAACGGGAACCGACTCCATCTTGGAAGTGGAGGAAAATTGACGTGACAAGGCGTCAGCCCTTACATTCTTAGTACCGGGTAAGAATGAGACAATGTAATTAAAACTCGACAAGAAAAGAGCCCATCACGCCCTTCTGGGAGAGAGATGCATAGCCTCAGACAAGAATGTGAGATTCTTATGGTCAGTAAAAATGAGAACCGGCACAGTGGTGCCTTCAAGGAGATGTCTCCATTCTTTCAGGACTAAAATGATCGCCAACAGCTCTCTGTTACCAATCTCATAATTGCACTCTGCTGGTGACAATTTCTTGGAAAAGTAGTCACACGGATGCATAGCGCAGTCAGAGTTAGGACGTTGAGACAGAAGGGTGCCAAATCCAGTCTCGGAAGCATCAACTTCTAGGATAAAAGGCAATGTAGGATCAGGGTGTACCAACACAGGAGCAGAAACAAAGGCAACCTTGAGACTCTCAAAGGCCTTAATGGACTCCGGAGACCAACTCTGTGGGTTGCCGTCTTTCCTGGTCATGTCAGTCAGGGGCTTGACCAGAGACGAAAAGTTACGATTAAAACTTCTAATAATAGTTGGCAAAGCCAAGAAAACACTGCAGAGGACGTAAACCCACGGGTTGAGGCCACTGTAGGACCGCTGAAAGTTTCTCTGGGTCCATCGAAAAACCAGCAGTGGAAATGAAGCCCAGGAATTTCACCTGTTCACAATGGAATTCGCACTTTTCAAATTTACAATAGAGATTGTTCTCTTGTAGTCAAACCACAAAAACTATGCGCTTAGGACATATAGCAGAAAAAGTGGAGAGGGGGGTGGGGGGGGGGAGAGAGAGGAGGATGATAAAGGTGGATGGGGGGGGGGGAGGGAAGGGAGAAAGGAAGAAAATTGTAAGGTATGCTGCCTCCCCAAGTTAAGCCCTCAAAGAGAACTAACGTGTTATGAATTGTTAGTGGGGGTGTGGTGCTCCCTTGTGGGCTGTGGAAAATTAAATGTACATAGACAGTGACTATGCCAGATAAATTAAATAGTAATCCAAACACAAACGGTGAAGACTGTGAAATTCTTACTGGGTGAACCCATAGTATATCACAAAAACCTTGTGGAAATATAGGTATATGTACATGCAACCCCTATCATATTGCATATACCTCTATATCACAAATAATGAGAAATTCTACTAGGTGCTGCTGCTGAGCAGCTATTGTGATAAATCCAACTTATATGTATACAAAATTAGTGGCATATACATGTACCAGTGCAAAAACAAGTATATGACAGTGCAATGTATATAATATGACAGTGCAATCCAGCACATACGTATATATATGACCGTGCAATCCAACTTATAAATGTGCAATAAAGTGCAATATAGTGCAATCGAGTCCAACAAGACTCTAAATGGCCAGTGCAAAAACAAGTATATGACAGTGCAATGTATGTATATAATATGACAGTGCAATCCAGCACATACGTATATATATGACCGTGCAATCCAACTTATAAATGTGCAATAAAGTGCAATATAGTGCAATCAAGTCCAACAAGACTCTAAATGGCGTCAAAATTGCAAAAAAAGGCAAAAAAAGAGAGAGTCTATTCTCAAATAGTGCATCCCAATTTTGAATGGCAGCAGAAAAGTTCCAACAGCTTAGTGACTTTTGGTGCCCACAGAGGTAAATCCGTGACTTCTGTGCTCCCCTTTGGCTCCCCACTCACCAGCTTCCACTACCCCTGCAGGGGTGACAGGCAATCTAGGATCCCAAAGCCGTCCTCTTGTCCGGTATCCCGTGGTTGCTACGATGAAATGGCCTCTCTCCCAGGAATTCCGGATTACCACCTCATACGATATCCAGGACGGGGATCGCCAGCTAAGCCCTCATGGAAAGAGATGCCACCTCATAGTGTAGTATGATAAAAACTTTAATAGCATAAAAACTCCCCTCTGGGGAAAAAACACACAGCGTACTACACTATGGGTGAAGCCGAGAGTCAGGAAGTGTATCCCGCAGCGTACGGCGTGCGGTCCAGCTGCGTTCCAGGCTCTCTCGCTCCGTACCCGGAAATGACGTAAGTGCGTAGCCCCGCCTTACGCGTTTCGTCATCGACGTTTTCAAAGGCGGCGCCATCTTACTACACCTCACAGGTTATAAGGTAGGCGGACATGCTGGATCCTCCCCTCTCCCGTCCCTGCAGGGATTTTGATTGGATTTTCAATCCCGTGGCTCCCCCTCCCGTACGTCCCCATTAGGCGGTGCCCAAATCAGATCCCTGTGGACATATGTCGAGGTATTTAATAATTATTACTGACCCATACATCTCCGCTGACCTTTTACATAGATTGGCAGACTCATTTCACATAAAGCAATGTAAACATCAAGCATCTTGTATGATATAGGTTAAAATTAAGTAAAGATCATCTTTATTTATAAACCAGGTGAATATATCGTATAGGCACAGCCCGCAGTGGTGGATAACGGTAATGCATGTCCTCCACCTTGCAAACTCAGTGTCTATCTTGTAAAAGTGGATGTATTAGAATGTCAACCCAAGTCCCGTTCAGAATCCACCATGTTGCGGATGCAGAACCAGGATATTGGGTATATCTTACTATCTGTATGTATATCATCCTCCGATCTCCAGACTTCAGAAGACAGAAAACTTAAAAAATGACAGAAAATGTATAGATAAAAAATAAAATAAATAAATTAAAAATAGAAAATAAAAAATACAAAATAACCTTTTACCATCTAAGACTTAGGACCAATACCTAGTGTTTCTAAGACCACCCGGGCCCCTCATAGAAATTATAATTGAAGTTGTATATCCAAAGAGTGTTGTACACAAAGAACTGGCTAGCCTACAGAATGGCCTGCATGCATTCCCATGTGGGGCCAGTGTACTCCTAAATATAGCTACTGTGTAGGCATTTCCGACTATAAAGTGCTCCTTTACGTGATTAATAACCCACGTACATTAGCCTCCCTGTGATATGTTAGGTGGTGTATTCTCTCACTTCCACCCAGATACTCCTTAGTAGACTATTCCACTGTGGTATCCAAACCCCAGGCCCCTCATATCATTCTGGGGAACTAAAAAACCGGAAGGATTGGGGTGCATGATATCGACCCAGGGTATGAGTTGTATTTAAAACATGGAACATATACATGAAATCACCATAAATGATATTTAGTGAAAGCAGAGGAAGGACAACATGAAGGGAATGAATCAGGGCTCATGCATGTACATGGAAACAGTATCCTGGTGCATATAGATTACACCTATTCCCACATACCTATGTGTGGGTACCCCCATGTACAACCGTGCATGCACCTGTGCCCCATAATCGTTAGGGGTGTATGGCTATATTCAGCCTATATACCAACCCCATAAAACTTATATCTAAGATTTTTCTATTGCTGTCCCCTACTTCTCCATTATTCTATAGCACATGTATACAAAGGCAACAGAATAGTTAGTAGCATAGTTTCTTGTTGCTATAGTCCTCTCTTAGTTTTGTTGAACAACTAACAGATGCAGGTATATTCACCTGGTTTATAAATAAAGATGATCTTTACTTAATTTTAACCTATATCATACAAGATGCTTGATGTTTACATTGCTTTATGTGAAATGAGTCTGCCAATCTATGTAAAAGGTCAGCGGAGATGTATGGGTCAGTAATAATTATTAAATACCTCGACATATGTCCACAGGGATCTGATTTGGGCACCGCCTAATGGGGACGTACGGGAGGGGGAGCCACGGGATTGAAAATCCAATCAAAATCCCTGCAGGGACGGGAGAGGGGAGGATCCAGCATGTCCGCCTACCTTATAACCTGTGAGGTGTAGTAAGATGGCGCCGCCTTTGAAAACGTCGATGACGAAACGCGTAAGGCGGGGCTACGCACTTACGTCATTTCCGGGTACGGAGCGAGAGAGCCTGGAACGCAGCTGGACCGCACGCCGTACGCTGCGGGATACACTTCCTGACTCTCGGCTTCACCCATAGTGTAGTACGCTGTGTGTTTTTTCCCCAGAGGGGAGTTTTTATGCTATTAAAGTTTTTATCATACTACACTATGAGGTGGCATCTCTTTCCATGAGGGCTTAGCTGGCGATCCCCGTCCTGGATATCGTATGAGGTGGTAATCCGGAATTCCTGGGAGAGAGGCCATTCCATCGTAGCAACCACGGGATACCGGACAAGAGGACGGCTTTGGGATCCTAGATTGCCTGTCACCCCTGCAGGGGTAGTGGAAGCTGGTGAGTGGGGAGCCAAAGGGGAGCACAGAAGTCACGGATTTACCTCTGTGGGCACCAAAAGTCACTAAGCTGTTGGAACTTTTCTGCTGCCATTCAAAATTGGGATGCACTATTTGAGAATAGACTCTCTCTTTTTTTGCCTTTTTTTGCAATTTTGACGCCATTTAGAGTCTTGTTGGACTTGATTGCACTATATTGCACTTTATTGCACATTTATAAGTTGGATTGCACGGTCATATATATACGTATGTGCTGGATTGCACTGTCATATTATATACATACATTGCACTGTCATATACTTGTTTTTGCACTGGCCATTTAGAGTCTTGTTGGACTCGATTGCACTATATTGCACTTTATTGCACATTTATAAGTTGGATTGCACGGTCATATATATACGTATGTGCTGGATTGCACTGTCATATTATATACATTGCACTGTCATATACTTGTTTTTGCACTGGTACATGTATATGCCACTAATTTTGTATACATATAAGTTGGATTTATCACAATAGCTGCTCAGCAGCAGCACCTAGTAGAATTTCTCATTATTTGTGATATAGAGGTATATGCAATATGATAGGGGTTGCATGTACATATACCTATATTTCCACAAGGTTTTTGTGATATACTATGGGTTCACCCAGTAAGAATTTCACAGTCTTCACCGTTTGTGTTTGGATTACTATTTAATTTATCTGGCATAGTCACTGTCTATGTACATTTAATTTTCCACAGCCCACAAGGGAGCGCCACACCCCCACTAACAATTCATTGTTCTCTTGTAGTCTCTGAAGCACACGACAGACATCTGTGTGGTGGCTCTCCAGGGACTTGGAAAATATGAGGATATTGTCGAGATAAACCACCAGATATAACTGCAACAAATCTCGGAGGACATTGTTAATGAACTCCTGGAAAACTGCCGGAGCATTACAAAGGCCAACAGGCATTACGAGATACTCATAATGACCTGATCTGTTATTAAACGCAGTTTTCCACTTGTCGCCCTCCTTAATCTTCACGAGATTGTATGTCCCTCTCAAATCAAGCTTTGTGAAAACCGTTGCTCCCTTGAGGCAGTCAAATAACTCCATAATCAATGGAATGGGATAGGCATTCTTAATCGTGAAATGATTGAGACCCCTGTAATCGATACAAGGTCTCAATTCACCACTCTTCTTCTTCACAAAAAAGAAACCAGCACCAGCAGGAGACGAGGATTTGCGGATGAAACCACGATAAAGTGTGTCTGCAATATACTTCTCCATGGCCTTATCCTCCAAGACTGACAAAGGGTAAACCCAGCCACGATGGGGTATGGCACTAGGTTGAAGGTCAATTGCGCAATCATACGACCGGTGTGAAGGCAAAGTACCGGCTTGACCTTTGTCAAAGACATCGCTAAAATCGCGGTACTCCTCCGGCAGGGAGGAGAGTGAAGAGGTGCACAGGACCTTGGCTACCTTCTGGAAGCATCTCTCACTGCACTGTGGCGACCAGGACAGAACCTCAGCACGGAGCCAATCAAAAGAAGGGTTGTACCTCTGTAACCAAGGATAACCAATAACCAGCAGAAACTTAGGTGAGGAAATAACTTGGAATTAGATTATCTCATGGTGAAGGGCCCCTACGGCCATGGACAACAGAACAGTCTCATGAGTCACATGGGCAGGCTGTAGAGGTCTCCCGTCTAGAGCCTCAATGGCAAGTGGAGTGTCACTCAGCTGCAGTGGAATCTAGTGCTTTGATAAAAACGCAGTATCAATGAACAGGCCTGCAGCCCCAGAGTCGATTAGAGCCTGTATCTCGACGGATGAGTCAGCCCAAGACAGGGTAACCGAAACCAGGGGCTTATCTCTCTGGGAAACTGGAGACGAAACAACGCCACCTAAGGTCTGTCCGTGACAGGACCTCAAGGTTTGAGCGTTCCCTGGACGGGTAGGACAAGACTTCAAAAAGTGACCAGCCTGGCCACAATAAAGGCACAATCTCTCCCCCCTCCTAAGGGCTCCCTCATCCGCAGAGAGACGCGTGAAGCCCAAGTGCATGGGTTCATCTTCACAGACCGACTCGGTACCAGGAGGCATGGGAGATGAGGGAGGCAAGGGTGGGACTGCAAAGCTCAGAGGCAAATGTACAGGAGGCTTGCGCCAGCGCTCCTTAGAAGGAGAGTCTTTCTCTGAGTCTGGAGTCAATGAGGATGGCAAATGTGATCAACCTCTACAGCTCAGTGGGTATATCTCGGGCTGCTATCTCATCCTTGATGTTATCCGAGAGACCATGAGAGAAGGCAGTCACGAGGGCCTCATTGTTCTAAGCAACCTCTGCTGCCAGAGTATGGAATTCAATGGCGTAATTGGAAACAGTTCTCGCACTCTGATGGACATGAGGCTCTTGGCAGCAGAAGCGGAGTGTGCGGGAACGTCAAATACCCTTTTGAAGGAAGCAACAAATTCTGGGTAACTCAGGACCACGGGTTTTTGCGTCTCCCATAGAGGGTTTGCCCAGGCCAAGGCTCTCTCTGAAAGCAAAGATATCACGAAACCTACTTTGCTTCTGTCTGTGGAAAACGTCTGGGGCAGCATCTCAAAGTGTATCTCAACCTGGTTGAGAAACCCTCTGCATTGAACTGGATCACCCCCAAATCGCTGGGGAAGCAGAGTGGAACCAGACATGCCTCTTATAGAGGTAATACTCGAGGTGGGTGCCTGCACACTGGAGACTGGAGCAGCAGCAGGGACGGCCTGCAACACAGGTTGTACCGGAGCAGCCATAGTGGAAGATTCCAGGTTAGCCGTGCGACTCAGGAGCGTTTGTAACGCCAAGGCAAACTGATCCATGCAGTGATCCTGGTCATCCAATCTGGAAAAAATATTACCAACAAGTGGACTGACTGCATCTTCTGAATTCATGGCCTTCGCCTACTGTCAGAAACCATGAATCAGACCGAGACAGAAGTACAGTTAATCACACTTATTTAATAATAATAAAAGGGTAAACAGAGTAAGCGTAGTCAATACATAGCCGGAGTTCAGTAACCAGATCGGGTAGTCAGCCAATGCCAATGTCAGATAGCCAGAGATCAACGTAGTAGTACAGCAAGCAGGATCAGGAGCCAGAAGGGTCGTCAGCCGAACCATTCTTCAACAGGAACGCAGGAGAAAGTCTCAGAGATGTGACCAAAGGTGAAGGCAGAGATGAAGTGAGCTGGACAGCTTTAAGTAGGCAGGACTGATGAGCAGATCATCAACAGCTGAGTCACTGTGGAGAGAAAGGAGCTGGCAATTAGCCGACAGTTGAGCGGCCAGCTCAGAGAAGGAAGGGCTGAGCCCAGCCCTGACAAGGGTTTGGCAGTTGCCAGGAGAACAGTACTTGCCTGACTGCATTGTGCCAAGTTTAAAGTTTGGTGGAGGGGAAATGATGCTGTGGGGTTGTATTTCAGGGGTTAGGCAAGGGAACTCTTAAGGCTTTAGCATACCAAGACATTTTCATGCTTCCAACTTTGTGGGAACAGTTTGGAGATGGCCACTTCCTGTTCCAACATGACTGCACACCAGTACACAAAGCAAGGTCCATAAAGACATAGATGAGCACGTTTGGGGTGGAGGAACTTACTGGCATGCATAGAGTCCTGACCTCAACCTGATAGAACACCTTTGGGATGAATTAGAGCGGAGACTGGTAGAGGCCTTCTCATCCAACATCAGTGCCTGACCTCACAAATGCGCTTCTGGAAAAATGGTCAAACATTCCCATAGACACACTCCTAAACCTTTCTTTACAGCCTTCCCAGAAGAGTTGAAGCTGTTATACCTGCAAAGGGTGGGCCTCAATAGACTTAATATTGAACCCTACAGACTACTGCCCCGTACACACGGTCGGATTTTCCGATGGAAAATGTCCGATCGGAGCGTGTTGTCGGAAATTCCGACCGTGTGTGGGCTCCATCGGACATTTTCCATCGGATTTTCCAACACACAAAGTTGGAGAGCAGGAGATAAAATTTTCCGACAACAAAACCCGTTGTCGGAAATTCCGATCGTGTGTACACAAATCCGACGGACAAAGTGCCACGCATGCTCAGAATAAATAAAGAGATGAAAGCTATTGGCCACTGCCCCGTTTATAGTCCCGACGTACGTGTTTTACGTCACCGCGTTCAGAATGATCGGATTTTCCGACAACTTTGTGCGACCGTGTGTAGACAAAACAAGTTTGAGCCAACATCCATCGGAAAAAATCCTAGGATTTTGTTGTCGGAATGTCCGAACAAAGTCCGACCGTGTGTACGCCCTATTAGACTGGTATGCCATTAAAGTTCATGTGCGTGCAAAGGCAGGCATCCCAATACTTTTGGCAATTTAGTATACAGTGCCTTGAAAAAGTATTCATACCCCTTGAAATTTTCCATATTTTGTCATGTTACAACCAAAAACATAAATGAGATGCTATGTGATAGACCAACACAAAGTGGCACATAATTGTGAAGTAAGTAAAATGATAAATGGTTTTCACATTTTTTTACAAGTAAATATCTGAAAAGTGTGGCGTGCATTTGTATTCAGCCCCCTTTACTCTGATACCTCTAACTAAATTCTAGTGGAACCAATTACCTTCAGAAGTCACCTAATTAGTAAATAGAGTCCACCTGTGTGTAATTTAATCTCAGTATAAATACAGCTGTTCTGTGAAGCCCTCAGAGGTTTGTGTGAACAAACAGCATCATCAAGGCCAAGGAACACACCAGACAGATCAGGGATAAAGTTGTGGAGATGTTTAACCACTTCAATACCAGGCACTTAGACACCTTCCCGCCCAGCCCAATTTTCACCTTTCAGCGCTGTTACAATTTGAATGACAATTGCGCGGTCATGCTACACTGTACCCAAACAAATTTTTTTATCATTTTGTTCCCACAAAAGAGCTTTCTTTTGGTGGTATTTGATCACCTCTGCGTTTTTTATTTTTTGCGCAACAAATAAAAAAAGACCGAAAATTTCGAAAAAAACCAAGTTTTTCTTTGTTTCTGTTAATTTTTTTTGTAAATAAGTACGCTTTCTCCTTCAATGATGGGCACTGATATGGCTGCACTGATGGGCACTGATACGGCGGCACTGATGGGCACCGATGAGGTGGCACCAATGAGGTGGCACTGATGAGGTGGCACTAACGGGCACTGATGATGGGCACTGATAGGCGGCACCGATGGGCACTGATAGGTGGCACTGATGGGCACTGATAGGTGGCACTGGTATGCGGCACTGATGGGCACTCATAGGTGGCACCGATGGGCACACATAGGCAGCACTGATGGGCACTCGTAGGTGGCATTGATTGGTATATATGGGTGGCACTGATGGGTACTTATGTGTGGCACTGATGGGCACTGATAGGTGGGCACTGATGGGCACAGATGGGCACTGACAGGTGGCACCGATGGGCAATGACAGGTGGCACAGATGGGCAATGACAGGTGGCACTGCTAAAGCATTGCTGGGCAGATCTGGGCATTGCTGGGCAGACCTCTGACATAATAGTGCCAATCAGTGCCCATTTGTGGGCACTGATTGGCACAGATTGGGCACATGTGGATGGCCATGGGGTACATACCTGGCCATCCACGTTGCCCCTTCCCTGGTGGTCCTAGTGGCATCCCTGGTGGTCCAGTGTGGTGATCTGAGGGGGGGCTGCGCTGATAAACAATCAGCGCAGACCCCCCCTGCCAGGAGAGCCGCCGATCGGCTCTCCTCTACTCGTGTCTGTCAGACGCGAGTGAGGAAGAGCCAATCAACGGCTCTTCCCATTGACAGCGTGATCAGCCGTGATTGGACACGGCTGATCATGTGGTAAAGAACCTCCGCCGGAGGCTCTTTACCAAGATCGGTGGAGCGGTGTGTCAGGCTGACACACCGCTCCACCAATCGCCGCGATGCGCGCCCCCGGGGGCGCGCTGCGGCATGTTATCCTGCTGGACGTCATATGACGCCCAGTCAGGATAACAGAACCACTTCCCGGGCGTCAATCCGCTATAGGGCGGGCGGGAAGTGGTTAAAGCAGGGATAGGTTTTAACATAATATCACAAACTTTTAACATCTCATGGAGCACTGTTCAATCCATCATCCAAAAATGGAAAGAGTATGGCACAACTGCAAACCTACCAAGACATGACCGTCCACCTAAACTGACAGGCCAGGCAAGGAGAGCATTAATCAGAGAAGCAGCCAAGAGGCCCATGGTAACTCTGGAGGAGCTGCAGAGATCCACAGCTCAGGTGGGAGAATCTGTCCACAGGACAACTATTAGTCGTGTACTCCACAAATCTGTTCTTTATGGAAGAGTGGCAAGAAGAAAGCCATTCTTGAAAGAAAGCTATAGGCAGTCCCTTTTTCAGTTTGCAGGAAGCCATGTGGGGGACACAGCAAACATGTGGAAGAAGGTGCTCTGGTCAGATGAGACCAAAATTGAACTTTTCGTCCTTAAAGCAAAACGCTATGTGTGGTGGAAAACTGACACTGCAGATCACCCTGAACACACCATCCCCACTGTAAAACATGGTTGTGGCAGCATTATTGCGTGGATGCTTTTCTTCAGCAGGGACAGGAAAGCTGGTAAGAGTTGATGGGAAAATGAAGCCAAATACAGGGCAATCTTAGCAGAAAACCTGTTAAGCCGCATACACACAATCGGATTTTCCGACAGGAAATGTGTGATGACAGGCTGTTGGCAGAAAATCCGTTTGTATGCTCCATCGGACAATTGTGGTCAGATTTTCCACGGACAAAATGTTGGATGGCAGGCTTTCAAATTTTACGCGGACAAATGTCTGTAGTTGGATTTCCGAGCGTGTGTACACAAGTCCGTCGGACAAAAGTCCAAAGTACAAACACGCATGCTCGGAAGCAAGGACGAGCCAGAAGCGGTCGGTCTTGTAAACTAGCATTCGTAATGGAGAATTAACATTCGTAACGTGGCAAATTATGAAATCTCCAAATGCAGCGCACAATTCTCTTCTTCTTTAATGGGATAATAATGAAGCTGCTTTGCTGGTGATACTGATGGAGTTATGGCAAACGTATTTAAAAGGCTTTTATTTTCTAGTGATATCAAGAATAATATTATTATGCTTTTTTTTTTTTTTTTTGGCAAGTTACCAAAACACCATTATCCCGTAGTTTTGTAAGATCAAAGATACAACTATGTTGGTGTCCCTTGTTAATTTTACATTGTATTTTTTTAAATGTAACTGCCTACTCCCAAACTGTCATTTGAAGTAAAACACATAGCCAAGTATTATTCTCCACAATTTTGTTTTCTTTTTTTAATGCACAATAAAAAATAAAATTAGACATGCTATTTGCCAATAGAAATGAACCAAAACTTGCATTCTATGTATCCAAAAATATAGAAAATATACCAAATCAAATCATTATTCAACCAAAAAATAAAATAAAAGCCTCATGCATGTGTCCTGCTTCTTAATATAGGGGGTCAACAATGCCAAGAGTTGGTGAAAGCAGGGGTCCGTCATCCGGAGATATTTCCGAAAATCATCCGGGTTATTCTCCTGGAGCTCCCGCAGCAAAGGCATATGACATAATTGGTCACGATTAATAAAGCAACCAATTTTTCGTGCAAGAAATGCTCCTCCTCCTGTTCCTGGACTGGACTTGGGTCAAAGCAATAACTTCAAGGCCAATAATAAATAACACGTTATCTCCTCCGATTCCGCAACATGTTGGGTTGACGAACGGCCGTTCAGAAACAAACTGAAAAGCACAAAATGAAAAGCGCAAAATGAAAAACGGGAATCAACACTCACCAAACTTCTACTAACACGAAATTAGCAGAAGGACCCCAAAGGGTGGCGCTAAAGAGCTGAAAAACCATGTAGTACGTCACGACGTTCGTGTTTGATGGCCGACAATACCTTGCCGTTTGTATGCAAGACAAAATCCAGGCACATGCCTTTCGGACAAAAGTCTGAGGTTTTGTCTGCGGAAAATCCAAGCGTGTGTATGAGGCATTAGAGTCTGCAAAAAACTTGAGACTGGGGTGGAGGTTCACCTTCCAGCAGGACAACGACCCTAAACATACAGCCAGAGCTGCAATGGAATGGTTTTAGATCAAAGCATATTCATGTGTTAGAATGGCCCAGTCAAAGTCCAGACCTAAATCTAATTAAGAATCTGTGGCAAGACTTGAAAATTGCTGTTTACAGACGCTCTTCATCCAATCTGACAGAGTTTGAGCTATTTTGCAAAGAAGAATTGGCAAAAATGTCACTCTCTATATGTGCAAAGCTGGTAGAGACATCCCCAAAAGACTTGCAGCTATAATTGCAGAGAAAGGCGGTTCTACAAAGTATTGACTAAGGGAGGCTGAATACAAATGCACGCCACACTTTTCACATATTTATTTGTAAAAAGTTTTGAAAAACATTTATAATTTTCCTTCCACTGCACAATCATGTGCCACTTTGTTTTGGTCTATCACATGAAATACATTTACATTTTTGGTTGTAACATGACAAAATGTGGAAAATTTCAAGGGGTATGAATACTTTTTTAAGGCACTGTAGGTGACAGGTTCTTTTTATGAGACATCCAGGGTCTAATAGACCCTGGAGGTCTTCTCTGTTCTCTACTGCAGCTGATGGAACATAGATTGTGTTCTTCACCGGGCACCAATCGTGGTGACTGACAGCGCTGGACCAGGAAGTGACATCATACACATCGCTTGCCAGTCCATGTACAGGAGGGTGCTCTATGAACGGGTTTTTGTAGAGCTCTTACCATCCTTTTCAGCACCACCCGCCATGACTGTACTGGTTCGCAGATGGGACAGCGAAGCCCAGTAAACATGGCGGGGGGTACGCGGAAGGGGACATACAGTGCAGAGGTTGTGGAAGTGATTGGGTGGCTTCCAAGCTGCTCATATCATTTCGATATGAAAGCCAATAGTGGCTTTACAAATACACACACACTCCCGGCCAGCACAGCGGCCAGGAGTGTGTTTAAAAACATGTTTGCAGCAACTCACTGTAATGTGATGCCAACCAGCCGGCATTGCTACATGCAAAAATTACAACGACGCAAAAAATATTGATGCTGGTATATAGTAGGTATGTTTTTTTTTTTTTAAAAGGGCAATCTAATGTATCCCAAATGATCTGGCTTACCAGCCAAATTGGTCTGATATAAGAAAAATCTATACTACTGTACCAGCCTGAAAATCTGACTTCTTAACATTTTGGCTCTGTTTTTTGTATTAAAGAGGAACTGCAGTCTGCTCACATAATTTGTATTAAAAAACATCTTTGCTATTCTGAAACTTCTCTCCAACCACTTTGCATATTATTTTATATATACTGTGATTCTGTACTTGCTAAATATGCTGCAGAAATCTCCCTCCACTAAGTCTGGCTGCAGCCATTTTAACTGTGGGCAGCTGAAGCTGCTGCCTGTTCGCTTCCTGGATTTACACAGCCACACAGGGGCACACCTTCAGCTCTGCAGCCCTGCAGCTTTCATTGGCCCTCTTATAACTCATCCCCCCTCCCTTCCTGGCATACTCTCACAAGAGTGAGAGTGAGAGCTGTGCATGATGTCACAAGCCTAGGCTAATGACCAGACAAGAGACAGATAGTGGGCTGTAAAGGGAATTTACTAGCAGAAAAAAAATGTTTTACTATTCAAAGTTAAAACAACAAGGGCAGAAGATGTAATAGATGGAAAGTTTAAAAAAATTACTGAAGGTCCACTTTAATTCTGGTCACCAAACAATATGCTCACTTGGTGACACGGCATTATGGTTTCACCCATCATGTTTCTCCCCTAGCCAGGGGATTAGATATCTGCAATCGGGCTAGACCAGCCGTTCTCAATCAGGGTTCCTCCAGAAGTTACTAATGGCAGTGGTGGATTAAATTCCTAGCTGATGGTGTCTGCATAGTTCTGGTACCAATTCCACTTGTCAGAACCAGCAAGATGGGATCGGTGAGGTGTCTTCTTTCTTTTCTCCGGCAAGTAACCACTGACCATTATATTAGCTGTATGTTAAAGGGGCGTTCCCTCCACTGACCATCAATGTAAGAAGCATTCTTTTCACTTATCATCAGTGTAAGGGGACCATCTCTCATTGACCACCAATGTAGTGTGACTAACATACCAAGATTTGTATACAAAATCATTTTTAGCAGAGGTTCCCCAAGACTTGAACATTATTTCAAGTGTTCCCTTATGATATGATAAGATAAGATACGATTTATTGTCATTGCAAATAAAAAATTACAATTAAATTTCAAAGAAAGGCACTCCTCACAATTTTTAAAAACACAATAAAAAAAAAAAAGGTTGAGAAAGATCATTGTAGACTAGTGCTAATCTATTACGGCTGGTATTACGGCTAATCATCTGATCTAAAACTCTATTGTGGGCTACATTTTTTTTTTTCACCCCTTCCTCCCACTCTAACCTGTCTGCTTTTAGAATTCAACATCTAAACAGTCAGATGGATATTAAATACTGTATTTCACTATATAAGCTCAGTTTACTGTTAAAAATAAGTGTGAAATGCATGACTCCCGTGGGTGAACCAAGATGTCCACTTGCCGCTTTCTCACTGTATCCTTTCTGTGGACAAGTGTGTGGTGTAGCAAGATAGCTGCAACAGAACGTCACTTCCGTTACAGATTTGGAGGGGTCGTCTAATCTGACGAAACACCGGCATCTTAACAACCAATGATGTCATCAATTGATAGGGAAGACATCAGGTGCCTGCACAGCATCCTTGTTTGCCCCTCTCTGTCAGCACTGGGGGCATGTTATCTGATTGAGGGACAGAAACAGAGGGAGAAAAGAGAGAAACATTGGAATACTAGTCAGTACCAGTATGCAGATGTGTGTTTGCTTTGAAAGAATAAATCACCTGTAATGTTGGGTGTCCTACATGTGTGAACCCTGGGGTGGTATGTAACAATGGTGTCCCTAGGGGGGCCAGAGGGGGCCCTGACCCCCCCCCAACATTATGCTGTGCCCCACCATGTGCCCCCCCCAAATAAAAATTTTTTAATTTTTTTTTTTACAAAAAATCAATGTCTAAGAGGGAGAGAGTCCCCAGTCAGCTCCTGCGGGTGATTCCTCCCCCCTCCCTCTGCTTGCTGACACTGCATAATGCGAGCGCTTACACAAACACGGCCGCCTGATCTGCTCGTTCCCCTGCATCCTCATTGGCAGAGAGAAGAGCGAGTTGCAGGAAGGACTCCACCAGGACTCTCAGTTACTGAAAAAACAGACTGATTTCTCCCATCCTTAGGACAGGAGAACCAGCCTGTAAATTCCAAGAGATGCCAGACCAGCGCTGTCAATAGCAGGGGCAGGACAGCAAGAGGAGGCTGGGAAACCCCACAGTGGCAGAAATCCAGGGCCCGGAGGCAAGACAACCTTTGCAACCCTGATAGTTCTCCCACTGCTTTGGATCCTTATATTTTCTTGGTATGCTGGTGACATATATCTCTTGTTTTCTGCCACCCTGGGGGACCCCAATACAGTAGGAAGGGAGCTCACTGCAGAACATGTGAAAGGGCCGTTGTGGGGTCGTAGTAAAGGGCCCCAGTATATATTTGTATATATATATCTAGAGATATATATCTCTAGATATATATATATATATGCATTTTATAGTTGCCCCCCTACTTTTGTCCCTGTCCCCCCATGTGCCCCCCCTAAATATGAAAGCTGGAGACGCCACTGGTATGTAAAACTGTTTTTTTTGTTTTGTGCAGAATTTTAAAGGGTGCTGTGACTGAAAAAAAGGTTGAAAAACACTTAGCTAACCTGTGTATAACTGAATAATCCCAATGGTCTTGTTGTTGCTGTTAGACAGTGAGACAGTGAGACAGTGTGTCCACAATCTGGGTAACTGAGCAACTTATTTTGTATGATCTATGCTATTAAGAAAATTCAAAGCATAGCTGTAGAAACACCCTGCAATCTGGTGCTCACTGAAGCAAAATGGATTTATTTTTGCAGTTCACTTATGCCCTGTACACACGGTCGGATTTTCCGACGGAGAAAGTGCGATCAGATTGTCGGAAATTCCGATCGTGTGTGGGCTCCATCGGACTTTTTCTGTCGGAATTTCTGACACACAAAGTTTGAGAGCAGGATATAAAATTTTCCGACAACAAAATTCGATCCTTTAAATTACGTTCGTGTGTAGACAAATCTGACGCACAAAGTGCAACGCATGCTCAGAATAAATTAAGGGATGAAAGCCATTGGCTATTGCCCCGTTTATAGTCCGTGCGTACGTGTTTTACGTCACCGCGTTCAGAACGATCGGATTTTCCGACAACTTTGTGCGACCGTGTGTATGCAAGACAAGTTTGAGCCAACATCCGTCGGAAAAAATCCGATGGATTTTGTTGTCGGAATGTCCGATCAATGTCCGACCGTGTGTACAGGGCATAAGATTTAAAGGTCCTGCAGCCCCCCCTCCCCCACCCAAACCTGTTACTGGACAGTGAAAGGAGTAGCAGCAGACTGATTAAGTCACCTCTTATCTCCTATCAGCATTCCCTCTGTCAGCACATGATCACTGCAGCACGACTGATTGGCTTCTTTTGCTGATTCCCTCTTTCCCAGTCTGAGCTCTGCTGTATAGAGACTGCAAGAGGCTAATATTAAAGTGTTACTAAACCCTGGACCCTGCATTCCCTATGTCTGGTCTCCCAGAGTACACAGAACATGGAAATGCAATTATTTTAGTAAATATAAATGGCTAAATACCTTTTATCAGTAGTAAAAACTCTCTAGCAATACACAGCAAACTGAGCATGTGCAGAGTGACTCCAAAGGCTCTATCTTATCAGGAGATTGATTTTGGACAGTGAAAGAAGGGGAGGATCAGCGAAGACGGGATCAAACAGGCTTTTTACACAATGCAGAGCATCCTTAGGTTCCACAGTGAGTATAACAAGCATGCTTTACTGCATATACAGACTGATTTTACTGTTGTGGGTTTCGTAACACTTTAAGTCAAATTAAGATACTTATACTGCTTGCATTAAAAATACATTAATTATTTACAATATCTAGTCTGTAAACTTACATTTACATGTTCATGTTCCTGTTCCTTACTATGACTTCATAACCTGTAATATGTAAAACTCAAAAAAAATTTATTGGGGGGAAAAAAATACATTAATTATTTATTAATACAGAGTTGTAATAATTAGTTTTTATATCTGCATGGAGTCCCGCTTTACATTTAGTTCTCACCATAATAAAACTAAATATATAAAAGGATTGTGTATATGGGATTGCATTTGTTTTTTTTTTGGTTGAACTAGATGGACTTGTGTCTTTTTTCAACCTGAATAACTATGTAAGTATGTAACTATGTATTGTTAAATAGTAATGAAAAAAATAGTACACAGAGTCCACCTCAAGTTTCTAAAATCACTACAGCAGCGCTATTGTCATAATAGATTATGACCAGCTTTCATGTGAAAAAAAACAAAGTAAGTTCAGTTGATAGATGGTGAGTAAAGCCCCAGAGGATACACAAGTGATGATCCTATTACAATAAAACGATAGTGCACCTTACACCAAAGTCTGTGCGTCACAATCCCCTTTGGGGTTCACACTCACCAGAGGGATGAACACATCAGGCATTGATATGTATGGGCAACCGTCAGCCTCAGTTTCATGGAAAGGGTCACACTTTATCCTGCGATCTCCACCTTTACTTGGATAGAAGAGAGTCTCAAATAGCGTGATATTGTTTCATCTCACATTTATTAAAGTATTCAATCAGTACATTCAATCCATTTCCATCAGTAAAAGTGCATATGAGGTTAACTAAATAACGATCAGCGTTTACCACGACCCAGGCAGTATAAGACTCACACTATAGGAAGACAGTGTCCACCGCTTACTTCCTGGTCCGTCACTTCCTGTTTGTGGAATGCACACGTAATTTCCGGTCGCCGTAAGGTCAGGTCCTGACTCATTTCGTCATCACGACTTCCACTGAGGGCGTGGCCTTACGGCAGGGTCCCGGATTTATAAGTCAGCCCACTGATATGCAGGGATTAACCCTACAAGTGCGTGCAGCTCTCACCTCCACAACACATCAATACTACAGCATGGGCAACATTCTAAAATATACTCTACATAACACAGACATTGATTATATCCGCATATATTGTTCATAGTGTCTACTGGTTAACAATAAGTCCATAACAGCCTATCATAATACACTGTTCTATATGTCTACATACTCCATACTACATACTAAGACATGACGTAAAGGACTAAACTGTACCGCTCATTAAAAATAATAATCATATATAATAATGCATTAAAATACAATGAATTCCTAAAATTCCTACCAGAATAAACTGAAATAATTTATTACTAGTAGATGTTAAAACTAATATTAAACAATGATAAAATAAACTTAAAATGAAAGACCATCAGCAATCTAGAAGCTTAATACAAACCTAAAACCATACTAGCAGCAATCAACACCTTACAGGGCAAAGCAGAGAACTGGAGTAATACTCAATAATGTAATAATAATTACAGTATAACTCCACAATATCAATAAATGGATTACTACTAAACTGTTAGGATTACTCTTAAAATTCCCACAACGTCCCCTTCTGTGAAGTCTATCATGATAGCATTAATAATCGCTAATGAAGCAATTTAAATCTAGCTCAACATTTAACCCCTTAGGGGTAAGGGTGTCAATTAAAAAAATTCAGTACGTCTCGCGTTTGGAGAGTTCCCTCACTTGATTAGACCCTCTCCACAGTGGTTTAACATGATCCACCCCCCAAAATGTCAGACCTGAGGGGTCCAGATTGTGGTGAAGTTTGAAGTGCAACGAAACATTATGGTCTTTAAATCCCAGTTTAATGTTCTGTATGTTTTCCGCAATCTGGACCTTCAAGGGTCTTTTTGTGCGGCCCACATACATCAGCCCGCAGGGGCACTTCAAAACATACACCACATGTGTAATGTTACATGTAATGAACTCTTTCACTTCAAATTCTCTGTGGTTCACAGTCGAGGTGAATTTGACTACTCCTCTCATAGGTACAGCTACTTCCCTACATGCTTTGCACCTCCACTTTGCACTAAAGCCACCTTTATCGCAAAAAATAGAGGGTCTGGAGTGGGGATCCAAAATAACTATGTATGTAAAAAATCCCTGTTAAAAATATATGCAAAATCACTATCTATTCTATTTAGGAAATGTAAGTCTAAATAATGATAGAATAAGATCATATTCTTAATAAAATGTGTATGCATATGGGACAACTATGATTTGATTTTGTGGTTAAAAGATGATTTACTGTATCAAAGGTTTCGCTAAGCAGTAGGTGGTGGATACCTCCGCACGCAGTGCATCTTTTTTTCCCAGCAATATGATATAATCTGGTTTAGATCTACAAACATGTCACCCTAGTCAAATTACATAACAGCCACAGTCTACTCAGCTTCCCCGCCATCTGACTCCATTACAAATGCAAACCTGCTCTGCCCGCCTGCAAAGTATTTATGTCTCACTTTAGGCACCCACTTGAAAGTTCAAAGAAGGATTTTTTTTTTCCCACATCATGTGATTGGCACATTTTTACATCCTAATAATTACTAAAAATAAAACTGGGACACGAGGAACCCTCTAGCAAACAGTTCTCTGTTTTTGTTAACAATTATAAGGATCCAAAAGACAGTGTGCAGATTAAGTATCACAGATATTACAGCATAAATATTGTACTAGCTCTTAAGTGTGCACCAGTTATTTCAACACAGGAGATTAATAATTAAAGGGAAACTCCAAATCAAATGGATTAAACAGTTTTACATGGAGTACTAAAAAAAGACCAGGGATTTAAAAAAAAAAAAAATTTTATTGATTTTCTTTATAGCAAATACCGTATTTATCGGCGTATAACACGCGTCGGCGTATCACATGCACCCCAAGTTTAGGAGGGAATTTTAAGAAAAAAAACTTTTAGGAGGGAAGTTTAAGGAAAAAAAACTTACATTTAAATGCCCATCAATGCAGCCTTATCAGTGTCCATATGCAGCCTTGTCAGTGTCATTTGCAGCCTTGCCCCTGTGTCATTTGCAGACAGTCTGTACACTGTCAGTACCTTGCCGTTTAAAAATGGCGCCGCCGAGATACACAGGACATCCAGCTCTGTATCTCGGCGGCGCCAGAGAACAGCCGAGAGCGGCCGAGAATGTCCGAAAGCCACCGAAAACAGCCGAAAGCCGCCGAGAGCTACAAAGCACCGCCGAGATACACAGGACATCCAGCTCTGTATCTCGGCGGCTCTCGGCTGTTCTCGCCGGCTTTCGCCGGCTCACGCAGGACTGCGAGAGCAGCCGAGGGCGGCGAAAAGCCACCGAGAACAGCTGAGAGCGTCCGAGAGCCGCCGAGAACAGCCGAGAGCATCCGAGAGCCGGCGAGAACAGGAGAGAGCGTCCGAGAGCCGCAGAGAACAGCCGAGAGCCCCGGAGAACAGCCAAAAGCTGCCGAGAGTGGCCAAGAGCCGCCGAGGGGCTCACAATCAGCAGAGATCGGCGAGGGATTGGCGTATAACACGCACCCACGATTCTTCCTGATTTTAAGGGGGAAAAAGTGCGTGTTATACGCCGATAAATATGGTATATATCAAAAGATAAAAAAACACTTTTCAAACACCATCACAACTTGCAGTTATTATCCCCCCAAACCCGCCCCCCCCACATCTTACATTCCCCTCCTTCCTTTCTCTTCCCGCCTGTTATTGCTCAACATCTGCCGTGTCTCCCAACCTCTCCCCCTCATCTGCTCCCATCATTTCTACGTATCTCCTTGTATGCCTAAACTCTCTCCAGACCTTCCACTTGTTTTCAAATCCTTCCATTCCCTCCTCTCCACAGAGAGGTGTTTATTTTCTTACACCAACTCCCCATCGTGGGGCTTTCTGTCTCCTGCCACTGTCAGGGTATTAAACTTTTGGCTTCATTTATTAGATGGGGCACTAAATGTTTTCAGGTATTGTTTAGTTGGCATACCAACCCCATGAAACAAACACCTCCAAGGTTCCTCTGGTATCTCTATATTGGTGATCTCCTTAATTAACTGCAACACTTCTCTCCAATATTTTTAGATTTTTGGACACATCCACCATATGAGGGCCATGGTTCCCACTGCACCGCATCCCCGCCAGCATAACTGTGAGACCTCCTTATGACATTTATGTGCCTTATCAGGTGTTATATACCAGCGTGCTAGACATTTGTAATTAATTTCTGTGGTGTTACTATCTAGCGCCGTGGTATGTGTCATCTTAAGTATTTTTCCCATGTCTTGGTCTTTTTCTCGCTTTCCCAGTTCCTCTTCCCACTTTACTATGAGTGGCGTTATTTCCATCCCCTTCAGTCCCACAAGCACTTTATAGATCCTAGAGATCCCCCTCTTTGTGCCTACTGCTGTACATAGCTGCTCAAACGGACATTAAGTTCTCCTCGGATCTTACTGGTTGAGACAGTGATGTAACAAAATGCTTCATTTGGGAGTACTGCCATTCATCAATTTCCATTAAGTCTTTTTTGTGTTTTTTAAATCCTGTAACGTGTGTATTTTACCTTTCACCAAAATGTCTTTTAATTGTACATTTTCTTTTTATATTCATTCCCCAAACAGTTTCCCCTTCCCCGGTGGAAAGAAATGAGTTTCTCTTAATAATAGCAGGGGTGAATTGAATTCCCATTTTTCCTTTGTGTGCATCAAATCCCATATTGCCAAAACTTTCTTTCTTACAGCGTGTGTAATTTTCACTCAATTCTCTATATTCTGGTGGTATCCATAATATTTTCCCCAGTGCTACATTACTAATCGTGTTTTTCAATTTAACCCATCTTTTCTCCTTATTCTCCTTTACCCATTCTAGTACCCATGACAGTAATATTGCATTACAATCATTTTTTATATTACTGGCACCCCCAGCCCCTGTTGCTTTTGATCTCTAATCAGTACCAAGAGGCTTATTCTGGGCTTCTTTTTCTGCCATATAAACCTTAATAATAGCATTTTTAATGTCTTAAAGTATACTCGTGGGAGGGGAGTTGGCAGCATTTACATTTTATACATGATCTCTGGCAAAATTGCCATTTTAAAGATGTTTATTCTCCCCAGCCAAGAGAGGTATCTTGTTGCAGTTTTATTACCGTAATTTCAGTTTTTATTTCATTCAGAAGCGGGATAAAATTTGTTTGGTATGTTGTCTCCTCAGATGGTGTTATTTTTTTATTCATAAATATTTTAGTTCTTTTTCTCTCCATATAAATGGAAACTCTTGCTGAAATATCTGTACGTCCTGTTTCCTCACATTTATATTAGGAATCTCTGATTTAGAGGGGTTCATCCTAAAATGTGATATTTCTCCATAGGATTTTAATAACTTCATTAAGTTGGGCAGAGTTACCCTAGGCTTGGTAACGTAAAACAGTATGTCATCGGCATAAGCTGCTAGTTTATGCTTCTCGTCCCCTATCATGATCCCACTATATCTGAGTTCTGTCTGATCCCTGCCAAAAGCAGTTCCAACGACAGAACAAACAGTAAGGGGGACAGAGGGCAACCCTGTCTCATTCAGGGGTGGATCCAGGGGGGGCAACGGGGCAATTGCCTCCTCTGAGAATGTGGGTGAGACTGAGTGAGTGGGCGGGCAGGCGTCACTGCGGGTGAAAGAGCCGGCGGGCGAGCAAGTGACAATCTACGTGTGGCATGGGACGTGGCAAGTGACAATCTGCAACGTGTGGCATGGGAGGTGGCAAGTGACAATCTGCAATGTCTGGCATGGGACATGGCAAGTGACGTGGAAAGTGACAATCTGCAACATGTGGCAAGTGACAATCTGCATCTAGTGACAGGCGACGTGGCAAGTGACAATCCGCAACGTGTGGCAGGTGATAGTGGCAAGTGACACGCTCGGGGCTCCCACTGATTCTGCATTATGGTGAGTTAAACTATTTCATTTTTTATAACAATGTAATAATAGTAATAATGCGCTTAAATCATCCTGACACCATAACAACTATGGTTCTGTGATGATTGAAGCGCCAACACCAGCAATTTCCCCATTAAATGTACCCCAAAAAAGCGTATTTTCTGGCAGTGGCGGATCTGGCGGATCCGAGACTATGCTCTGGATCCGCCCCTGGTCTCGTTCCATTATGCATCTCAAAGGGCATAGATACTGTCCCGTTAACCTTTACCTTAGCTGTGGGGTGGATATACAGTGCTTTAATCTAGTGTGTCATCTTTGGACCTACTCCCATTACCATGGCTTCATGGCTAAGGCTTTTTCTGGCACTTGTTGCTTACAAGTTAAAATCCGTAGTTTTTGCTAGAAAATTACTTAGAACCCCCAAACATTATATATATATATATTTTATAGCAGAGACCCTAGAGAATAAAATGGCGATTGTTGCAATATTTTATGTCTCACTGTATTTGCGCAGTGGCCTTTCAAATGCAATTTTTTGAAGAAATACACTTTCATGAATAAAAAAAAAAACAATTTACAATACTCAAAAATCTCCATAGGCGACGCTTTAAAAATTTCTACAGGTTACCCGTTTAGTATTACAGAGGAGGTCTTGCACTAGAATTATTGCTCTCGCTCTAACAGTTGCAGTGATACCTCACATGTTTTGAACACTGTTTACATTTGCAGGCGCGACTTACATATGCGTTCACTTATGTGCTTGAGAACGGAGGAATGGGGCGCTTTAAAAAATAAAATATATATATTTTTTTTTTAACACTGTCGCTTTATTTTTTTAATCACTTATTGCTGTCACAAGGAATGTAAAACACCCCTTGTGACAGTAATAGGCAGTGGGAGGTACTCTTTATGGAGGTATCTGGTATCTGAGAGGACCCCAAATCCCTCCTTTGCCAAGTTTGGCTGTTTCAAATACTCTAATTTGTTTAAATCTGGTGCCTTTAAGTCTACAGTAAACCAGAAGTGATGTCATGACATCGCTTCTGGGTTACGACATCTGAGACCCGATCAAAGCCGATTCCGCCATTTTTCGGGTCTCCAGCCAGCTGGTGGATGTGTCGGATGGTCGCTCGGACCTACCGGTGCGACGGGCGAGCTGGAAGGGTGGGAGGGAACGTTCCCTCCCGCTGCTTGTAATAACAGCCAACCCCCGAACTAAAGTGTACCTAAACCCAAGTGCAAAAATGTAATATATTGCAAGTTATTTGTTCTAAGAGGTGGTGGCTATATTCATTTTTTTAAAATATTCTCCCTTTTATTTTCACCTGATAATCCTGCTGTTAATGCACTCCCTAACCTAGAATGATGAAGTGGAAATGTGTTAGAACTACAGAACACATCCCCCTCTCCTCATCTCAATAGGATAGAACTGTAGCGTGCACAATACATAGAAATGCATGGGATCAACAGGTATTGTATGCGCTTATTGAACAGATATAACAAACAGTTTTCAATGGTATATTAACAGACCCAAAGGGAGCAAATTAGAGAAGTTCTCTGTTAGATATGCTTTAGCATATGTTCAGATGTAATATCTATGACACAAAGGGGTTGATTTACTAAAGGGAAATCCACTCTGTACTACAAGTGCACTTGTAAGTGCAGTCGCTGTAGATCTGAGGGAAGCTCTGAAATGAGGGGAAGCTCTGCTGATTGTATAATCCAATCATGTACAAGCAAAAATGCTGTTTTTTATTTTCCTTGCATGTCCTCCTCAGATCTACAGTGACTGCACTTAAAAGTGCACTTGTAGTGCAAAGTGGATTTGCCTTTAGTAAATCAACCCCAAAGTGTTCAAAGTTTTTAATGAGTCTGCTGACTCCTAAGTTAGTTATACCACAGTTGATTTTTTTTCAGTGTATGAAGGAATCTTTACTATAGCTCCCAACTATCCCTGATTTCGAGGGACTGTCCCTGATTTGGAACAAAGTCCCTCTGTCCCTCTTTCCTCCTCAATTGTCTCTCATTTTGGTCTTATCTATATAGTTGTATGTAAAATGTGCTCTTTAGCATTCAAAAAGTTTCACAGTGCTAAACCTTTCATAGGATTAGATCTTGTGTCACTATGTCATTTGAAGCTATGCACTGTGTGCTGTTGCAGGGGGGGGGGGGGGGGAGTGGTAACATAAAGTGTTAAATTTAGCAGCAAATTTCGATTTAGTTTTAGTCTTAGGACTAAAATGGCATTTTAGTTTTAGTTCCATTTTAGTCTTCTGCAATTATTTTAGTTCTTTTTTTTCCTATTTAGGCGACTAAATCTCCAGTACATTTTAGTCGACTAAAATGTCCTACATTTTAGTCGACTAAAATCTCCAGTACGTTTTAGTCGACTAAAATCATTTTAGCCTACTAAAATCGAATGTGTTTAGTTAAATAATGCATTATTTAAGCGTTTCTCTAGAATTTCAAAAATCATTATACACTTCTGGAGTAAAAAAAAACACCTACTATCTTTAATATTTATGATTTGAACAAACTCACACAAATTTAGCCACTCTGGGCGGTGGTCTGAGGAGGCCTGTAATGCTGAACAGTGCTCTGGATGGTGGTCTGCTGAGGCCTGTAATGCTGAACAGTGCTCTGGATGGTGGTCTGTGGAGGCCTGTAATGCTGCACAGTGCTCTGGATGGTGGTCTGAGGAGGCCTGTAATGCTGCACAGTGCTCTGGATGGTGGTCTGAGGAGGCCTGTAATGCTGCACAGTGCTCTGGATGGTGGTCTGAGGAGGCCTGTAATGCTGCACAGTGTTCTGGATGGTGATCTGTGGAGGCCTGTAATGCTGCACAGTGCTCTCAATGGTGGTCTGAGGAGGCCTTTAATGCTGCACAGTGCTCTGGATGGTGGTCTGAGGAGGCCTGTAATGCTGCAGAGTGCTCTGGACGGTGGTATGAGGAGGCCTTTAATGCTGCAGAGTGCTCTGGTTGGTGGTCTCAGGCAGGTCTGAGAGATGGCCTATAATGCACAGTGCCCTGGATGCCGGAGGTCAGAGGAGGCCTGTTGTAATGCTGCACAGTGTTGAATGGTGGTCTGAGGGATGGCCTGTAATGTAGAGTGCCCTGGATGCCACTGTCAGTGGTCGGAGGAGGCCTGTAATGCTGCATAGTGCTGAATGGTGGTCTGAGGGATAGCCTGTAATCCACAGTGCCCTGGATGCCACTGCCACTAATCAGATGAGGCCCGTAATGCACACGCAGTGCTCTGGAGGGATGTTGGTCTGAGGGGAGGCCTCAGGCCTCAGCCTGCTCTAATTGTAATGTTCTACACACTCACAGTCTGCCCTGCTCTGGGCGTGGGCCCCTGGTGGTTGTCTCTTAAGTCAGGACTCGGAAGTGGGACAGCCTCATCGGGACTCGGAAGGCCTGGCTGTAATGCACAGCTCTGCTCTGGTCTCTGGCAGTCATCACGGTGCACAAAATCGCTGCCTTTAACTCGCTTGCTTCCTGAGAGAGGATTGCGGAAGCAGACTAAGCTCCGTGAAAACCGGAAATTAGTTTGCAAGGGTAAATGACCCTGCCTCACATTTTAGTCCTGTGTTCGTTCGTTAACGAAAATGGATTTGGTTTTTGTCATCGTTTTCGTCAGTGGACGAAAATGTGCTGTACTTATTGTTGTGTTTTCATCACTGTAAAAATGCCACTGATGAAAACGTTTTCGGTGACAAAATTAACACTGGTAACATAGACCTTTGCTATATCCTCTGAAACATGAAAGAGTATGGTAAGGGTCTATTTCCGAAATCAAATGTACGCACAGTATATTTTGCCAAAGTTAGAAAAAATCATGTGTTTTATTTCTCCCTTATTCAAGAATTCTAATTTATGCCACTTTAATGTTATGATGGCACAGTTAAAGTGGCGTTCCACCCAAAAAAAAATATATATACATGAATGTGCCTAAAAAAAATAAAAAAAAACATTTGGAATTTTTTTTTTTTTTTTACTCACCTCTAAATGCCTGTTGCTAGGGGGTGCCTCATAGTCTGCCTCTTTCAGTGCCTGGGCTGGTGACATCACTTACCCTCGGCACAGGAAGGGCTCGGCTCTGCTCCCTCCCTCCTGTCAATGATCTGGGACCCATTACAGGTCCCAGATGACTGAGCAGCCAATCACGGCGCACGGCGCCGCTCGCGCAAGCGCAGTGGGTGCCCAGCTGTGAAGCCACAACCCGGCGCCCACAGTTGCAATGCCGGCGCCGCCGAACGGAGGGGGAGACGAGCGGGGCTTCGATCCCCTGCATCGCTGGACCCTGGGACAGGTAAGTGTCCAATTAAAAGTCAGCAGCTGCAGTATTTGTAGCTGCTGACTTTTAATTTTTTTTTTTTAAATGGGAACTCCTCTTTAACTGCTGTTTTTGTATTTGAAATTTAGGTAACTGCACTAAACATTAGGTCATGGATGTTTTTTTTTTCATTTAAATAATATGCATAATATAATATGCATAATAATATGCGTCAGTTCCTGTTTTGTTTGTATTTTGTAGCATTTCCCCACATGTGTTTTGTATACTGTTCCCAGAATTAATAAAATAATATTTTTTCCTGATGGTGGCTTGATATGCTGCATGAAAACATGCTATATGGACATTTTATCATGTGCTCAATAAATCTAAAGGTGCCAACTGTGCACAACGATGCAATAAGATAATCAGTGATTTTTGTAACATGCTGCACTGCAGCACAAGGATGTGAATGAGATACAGCATATCACAATTCTGTGTTTGCTGCGGATTCCCTGCAGTAGCTGACTGGTCTATACCTCTGGGAACAGCTTAGATGTGAATGCAGCATCAGTGTAATGGGATCATTCATAGGCAGGCTGAACAAAGCTGGCACTCTCTTGTCATTACATAAAGTACTATTAAAGACAGCAATACATAGGAGTTTTTCCTCTCTATGACACATATCCACACCTCTTTGTTTTTTTTTGTTTTTTTATATTGATGAGAGGTAACATATGTAGTATTTTCTAAATACATCTAACACACACCATGGTAAAGCTGCACTGCATATACCTCCCAACATTTTGAGATGGGAATGAGGGACACCTACTAACAAACGTATGTAGGCATAGGACACACCCCCTGCCACACCCCCTTAAAAAAGAATTAACCAAAAAAAGGTTAATTAAATCCACAAGGACTTTTTTTTAACATTACTATTCCTTTATATTGGCCTTTAAAATGTAGAAATGCAGCAATTTAGAAATTGGATGAAAGGTTTAGCACTGGGAAACACTTTTTGAAAGATAAAAAGTGCATTTTGTATACAACTATATAGCTCAGACCAAAATGAGGGACAAATGAGGGGGAAAGAGGGACAGAGGGACATTGCTCCAAATCAGGGACAGTTGGGAGCTATGTATACAGTATCTCACAAAAGTGAGTACACCCCTCACATTTTTGTAAATATTTTATTATATCTTTTCATGAAGAAATGACACTTTGCTACAATGTAAAGTAGTGAGTGTACAGCTAGTATAACAGTGTAAATTTGCTGTCCCCTCAAAAAAAACTCAACACACAGCCATTAATGTCTAAACCGCTGGCAACAAAAGTGAGTACACCCCTAAGCTAAGTGAAAATGTCCAAATTGGCCCCAAAGTGTCAATATTTTGTATGGCCACCATTATTTTCCAGCACTGTCCTAACACTCTTGGGCATGGAGTTCACCAGAGCTTCACAAGTTGCAACTGGAGTCCTCTTCCACTCCTCCATGATGACATCATGGAGCTGGTGGATGTTAGAGACCTTGCGCTCCTCCACCTTCTGTTTGAGGATGCCCCACAGATACTCAATAGGGTTTAGGTCTGGAGACATGCTTGGCCAGTCCGTCACCTTTATCCTCAGCTTCTTTAGCATGGCAGTGGTCATCTTGAAGGTGTGTTTGGGGTCATTATCATGTTGGAATACTGCCCTGCGGCCCAGTCTTGAAAGGGGGGATCATGCTTTGCTTCAGTATGTCACAGTACATGTTGGCATTCATGGTTCCCTCAATGAACTGTAGCTCCCCAGTGCCGGCAGCACTCATGCAGCCTCAGAACATGACACTCCCACCACCATGCTTGCCTGTAGGCAAGGCACACTTGTCTTTGTACTCCTCGCCTGGTTGCCACCACACACAGTTGACATAATCTTAACCAAATAATTTTATCTTGGTCTCATCAGACCACAGAACATGGTTCCAGTAATCCATGGCCTTATAGGGCGTACACGCGGTCGGACTTTGTTCGGACATTCCGACAACAAAATCCTAGGATTTTTTCCGACGGATGTTGGCTCAAACTTGTTTTGTCTACACACGGTCGCACAAAGTTGTCGGAATTTCCGATCGCCAACCACGCGGTCACGTACACCACGTACGACGAGACTAGAAAAGGCCGGTTCAGAACCAAGCGCAGCACCCTTTGGGCTCCTTTTGCTAATCTCGTGTTAGTAAAAGTGTGGTGAGAGACGATTCTCGCTTTTTCAGACTCGTGGTTTTCAGATTGTTTTCTGCTGTTCAGTTTGTGCTTGTGGGTTTGTATCTGCTCTTCAGTGCGTGCAGTCAGTTCGTATTGGAGTTTTCTGTGCGATCTTGTCCGCTCGTTGCTGTTTTTCAGGTCGCTCTTCACAGGCTTTGCTGTTCTTCAGTGCGTTCTGTTACTTCGTTCTGAGAAGCCGACCATTTTCTAGCCATGTTGTGTATGCGTACTCCTCGTAGAGTTCGTGCTGTGCGGGGGCTTGGTGTTGGGGCCCTGACCTTGACACAAGTCCAGTCCATGAACAGGGTGGGGAGGAGTTCATGGACCAAGAATTGGTTGCTTCAGCGTGACCAGTTCTCCCATATGCCTTTGCTCCGTGAGATCCGTGAGAATAATCCTGATGATTTCAGGAACTTTCTCAGGATGACGGACCCCGTGTTTCACCGTTTGTTGGCTTCGCTGACCCCCTATATCAGCAAGCAGGATACCTGCATGAGGCAAGCCATCACTCCGGAGCAGAGGTTGGTCGCTACCCTGCGGTATTTGGCGACAGGGAGATGTCTGCAGGACTTAAAGTTCTCGACAGGCATCTCCCCCCAGGCTCTGGGGATCATCATCCCAGAGACCTGTTATGCCATCATCCAGGTCCTGCAGAAGGAGTATATGAAGGTAAGATTTTTATCCTTTAATATCACATTTTATTGTATTGAATGTTTGCTAATATATTGTATTTCTTTCCTCATTCCCTAATTACCATGATTGTAATATGCTGTGAATGTCCCCTTTGTCCTCATGCATGCTGGATTTTTATGTAATTATTATTTTATTATCCAATCACCAAATATATTGTGCAGATGTAGAAAGAGTCACTCGTCACCACGTGGTAATGTAGTCTGCTTACCAGAAGGTGTTAAGGATTAGGCATAGATGATAAATTCTCAATAGCATCCAGCAAATCCAGCCCACTGGAACCCCTCATCAGACCACAACATCCATGGGATTTCCTTCACATATAAACTTCTCCCAATGGTCACTTCAGAATTAGGCATTCAGGCATGTAGTCATCATATATCCGAGAAAAGAAAATGAAGGACCCATAGTGAAGCCCGTAATGATAGATAAAAAAACTTTTATTGTAGTAACTTACAGTTGAAGCTTAAAACAGCATGCATCAATGATAGGAACAAACGGCTGCAGCAATCAGCGTACGGATGTCAGCCTGCCTGACATGTTTCATCGTAACAGATGTCTTAAGAGGCATGTCTTCATGCCTCTGAAGACATCTGTTACGATGAAACATGTCAGGCAGGCTGACATCCGTACGCTGATTGCTGCAGCCGTTTGTTCCTATCATTGATGCATGCTGTTTTAAGCTTCAACTGTAAGTTACTACAATAAAAGTTTTTTTATCTATCATTACGGGCTTCACTATGGGTCCTTCATTTTCTTTTCTCGGATATATGATGACTACATGCCTGAATGCCTAATTCTGAAGTGACCATTGGGAGATGTTTATATGTGAAGGAAATCCCACGGATGTTGTGGTCTGATGAGGGGTTCCAGTGGGCTGGATTTGCTGGATGCTATTGAGAATTTATCATCTATGCCTAATCCTTAACACCTTCTGGTAAGCAGACTACATTACCACGTGGTGACGAATGACTCTTTCTACATCTGCACAATATATTTGGTGATTGGATTCCTCCCACTCTTCAATTTCATTTTTGAACTTTTCAGCGCCGCAATAATTTTTATGCATGTGACTTTTTGTTTGTTATCTACGAACTTTGCTGGCCGCTTGCTTTTTTCAGTTCAGCGCAAATTTTTACTTGTTTTATGACAATAGTATTGTGATGTTGGCGGTGGTGTCGGCTAATTACGACTTCCTGTATGTGGACGTGGGGAAGAATGGCCGGATGTCCGATGGTGGAGTCATCGCCCAGACTGAGTTTTACAGGCATCTCCAGAATGGCAGCTTGGACTTGCCAGCTCCAGAGGACAATGTTGAAGGACTCCCATTTGTGTTCGTTGGTGATGAAGCGTTTGCACTGGGGGACCACCTGATGCGGCCATTCCCAATGAGGACCCTCACACCGGAACAGAGGGTTTTTTAATTACCGGCTGGCCAGAGCCCGAAGAGTGGTGGAGAACACATTTGGAATCCTGGCCAGCCTGTTCCACCTATTTATGACACCCATCCATATGGCGGAGTATAAACTGAACCATATTATACTTGCGTGCTGTGTTCTCCATAACTTTTTAAGAAAACATTCAGCCAACTATGCTGGCTCAGTTGGTCCTGAGGCCGGAATGATACATCAAACCACACTGACGGCGCTTGAAAGCGGTTACGGTACCTGGAGTTCTTTGCGGGTAGGGGGGCTATCAATATGCCAGCAAATCTGTGAAG
This sequence comes from Lithobates septentrionalis, assembly GCA_037952835.1. Lineage (NCBI taxonomy): Eukaryota > Metazoa > Chordata > Amphibia > Anura > Ranidae > Lithobates > Lithobates septentrionalis. The sequence goes on from JBBDGP010001003.1 coordinate 1,504,182, forward strand.
CCTTTTTATAATAAAACAAAAAAAGAAATTCTTTGTGGACATTTACTGCTTGTGTTTGTTTTAGCTGACCCTGACAGAAATGTGTTGAGTCCAGAAAATGTTGTGATTGTGTAACCTTATTATACAAAGCACTGTTGGCTGTTATTTACTAAAATGCAAAAACACATTTCACTACAAGTGCAGTTGCAACTGCACTGAAACTGCACTTGTAGTGCCAAGAGGATTTGCCCTTAGTAAATAACCCCCATTTTCTCACAAAACAACAATGACATCACCCCAAAAGTGTTGTAGTGTTGAGACAATAATCCACACATTCTTGATTAACAATCTTTTTAATACCTGCACAATCACATGTGCATTTACCAAAGGTTTTTCAAACAAACCAACCTGTTTGTTGTATAACAATTTTTGGGGTGGCATTATCAAAACTCAAAATTTCCATTTTAGATAAAACAGGCCTGTGTAAAACCAACAAGAAAGACACAAATCTTGAACTTACAAACGTCACATTTGGTAGAATTTGAGGGCAATATCACACATGAGTATTTAGGAACTGTGTTTGATATAGCGTTCAGATGGGGTGAAGTCACCCCAGGAAAAGCCAAATTTGGAAGATGCACACAAATTTAACAATGTCAACATGTGCTATCTGCCATCATGGGGGATCAAGGGACGTGTTTTGGGGGAGCAAGCCCTTCCTCACCGCTACTTTATTATTGAGGAAGGGGTTGCATCCCCAAAACGCGTCCATTGATCTCCCGTGATGGCAGATAGCACATGTTGGCACACTGTGTGCATCCTCCAAATTTGGCTTTGGGAAAAATCACAAAAACATTTTAGCACATTGTAGCACACAAAAGAAGAAAGTGATTTGGAGGGGCTTTAAACTCGCCCCAAAACATCAATGATGTTTTTATTTTTTGGAATATCATCATTGATGTTTTTCTTGATGATTTCCAATTGTAAATTACATCCCATGATCTCCTCGATCAGGATCTGGGCACTTTCGGATGTGAAAGGATCTGGATCCACAACCTCACGATCATCTAAAAAGAGAGGAACCCCAAAATAAATTAGGTCTAAAAAAAAATGCCGCCATCCATCTCTTATCTGAGCCTGTGGTCGCAGACACTCACCTGTTGTGGTGACTAGCTCCACCAGGTCTTCTTCCTCCTGCTCAGATAGTGTTGGTGGGATTTCCCCTTCTTCCAGAGGGGGGGGGGGCTCTGGTCTCCTCGGATGAGGGGTGTCCTCCGAGTCTTTTATCCCCTATGTAAAACAAAAATGGTATAATTAGCACACAGATATTTGATGGCAGAACTAGAAATAGGAAACATTGCTTGGAAGTGGGGTACAATTGTCAATTTTAGCAGAGTTCCAAGATGTAGCATTTTCAGTGTCCTTTGTCAAGCTGCAATACTTTACCTGTTTAGTACAAGCTTCACAGATGGAGACCCCCCCTATAGTATACACTGGAGCACCTGTGTGGCCCCCCTAATAAAAAGGGTGTTCTTGTGTCCCACACTAGTGCTCCAGTGTCCAGATGTGAAAACAGCTGCTCAGTGTCCTCTCCTTACACAGAATCTAGTTTGCATTTCATTCTAGTAACAAAGCCATCTGCACAACCCAATTCTTTTAAGACAAGTATAGGACGTCAAAATGGTGGCCAAATGCATATGGCCTAAACAATGGTATTTTAGAGTCCGAAAGCAAAATGTTTGATCCGAACGAATAATGTGCCCATGAACATGAAAGTTGCCATTTTAAACTGTACAACCGTTCCTAAAAGCACATGGAGCAGCACGAACGTAATAAACATAAAGAATAGGAACACAGGACAACTACTTACTTTTTTGCAGCACTCTCTGGATCTTTCTGTACTGCTGATGTTCTCGTAATTTGAGGTCCGACCACCGGTTCTTGAGCTGATCTTTCGATCGTCGTACCCCGAAATTTCGGTGGAGACTCCTGACCACTTTCGCCATGATCTTGGCCTTTCTGATATTGGGGTTGGGGTAATGCCCATACTTCCCGTCATAGTCGGCCTTCTTCAGGATGTCGACCATCTCCAACATCTCCCCAAAGGACATATTTAAGTCCTTAAATCTCCTTCTGGATCGGGACGTGTCCGGATCCAGCCATTCCTCCTCCTCCTCCTCGTTGCTACAATTAGCACGCACCTGCTGTGTATCCGCCATGTGCTCTTCCCCCACTGCGCTGAACGAAAAGGGGCGGGGAATAGACTAGAAAGAACGTCAGGGGCGGGCGGAGTTACACGCATGCGCAGTGTGTATAAAGCGTAACACGCGTGCGTCTTATGTACGATCTGTGAGCGGAGGAAGGAGCATCGGAGGCGCCGATCGTGATAACGAAGGTAGGATCTAAACTTGGGCCTATACTGCTTCGAAATGGAAGCCTATATTGTAACAAGATTAGGGGAGTTTGGCCTGACATTAGGGTTTGTCTTGTGTTGTGTCTTGCAGAGAAAATGGATGGGTTCAATGACCACAATTTCCTCCCCCTGTTCATTGACAAATACAGGGAGCTGCCCTGTCTGTGGCAGGTGAGACACCCCCACTATAATCACAAACAGAAGAGGGAGGCAGCGCTGGAGAAACTGCTGGAGTTGGTGAAGCCGGTGGTCCCCACAGCAACCATCCCTTATTTAAAAGCCAAAATTGGTGGCCTGAGGAGCACTTATCTTAGGGAGCGCAAGAAGGTCACAGATTCCCAGAGATCCGGAGCTGCAGCAGATGACGTTTATGTCCCCAGGCTGTGGTACTATGAGAGACTGCGATTTCTGTCAGACCACACTGAAGTCAGGCAATCCCTCTCTACTCTTCCTTCCACGCTTCCTTCCATACCAGCTGAGGCTTCCGACGTCCAACCTGGGCCTTCCAGCCAGGAAGAAGTGGAGGAGCCCAGCTGGAGTCAGGTATAGCATTGTTCTACTGATTTCTGGTCAATAAAGAAATGATGTTTACTAGATGTTAGTATTGATCACTAATTGCTGCTTGAAAGTGTTTTACATATCAATAGACAGTAGTGGGCACCCAAAATTGGGACAAGAATGAAAAATGCTGGGCTCAGAATGATAGTTTGTTATATTTGTTAACATTCAATTTGCAACAGTCAGGAGGTGAAAATTGTGTGTGATTGATGGAAAAAATACTAAAACTAAGTCCCTTTTTCATACACAGGAAGCCAGGAGGAGGTTGTGGAATGTGGCAGTCAGGAGGAGGCGGGGATTAGTGGCAGCCAGGAGGAGGCGGGGCTAAGTGTCAGCCAAGAGAAGCCAGGGACCAGTCGCAGCCTGACTGAGTCTCAGGTTCCTCCCCTCCGCCTTCCATATAAAAGAGCCAGGAAGACGACTCCGAGTCCCGTGCAGGATTCAGCATTCAGGCTGATCCAGGAGGCTTCGGCGTCCCTACGAGCCTTACCCACTCCTGAAGAGCCTTTGCCTGCATGGCTGCCACCAAATTGCAGGGCATGCAGGAGGGTCAACGCAGGCTCTGTGAGGACCTGCTTTATAAAGTTCTACGTAAGGGGGTGAGTGGGAAACTAACACCCAAGACCGACGTGGTTGAGTTGGACCATCCTCCTCCTCCTCCTGCTGCCACAACTCCACCACCACAGCCACCGCGTGTAAGGAAGCGTGGAAGGAAGACAAGAGAGTGATGACCCTGGGTTCAGTCTGGTCTGACAGAAGCTGCAGTCTCTTGTATGACCACAGCCTGGGGACACAGATGTCATCTGCTGCTTTCCGGATCTCTGGGACTTCTGGACCAGACTGCCCTCCCTTAGATAAGGACTCCTCAGGCCACCAATTTTGCTTAAAAATAGTTGATATCTGCCCTGGGGGTCCAAGGCTTCACCCATTTCTGCAGTTTCTCCAGCGTTGCCTCCCTCTTTGTTTAGTTGTGAACCCTTAATCAAATTTTTGGGGGGAAATTCTACTCTCCTGTGTGTTTTCATCCAAAAAGGACAGTTTGTTGGTGAAGATTCTGGTACTTTTCTAACATAAAATGTGAAATTAACAAGGGACAACAACACCAAACAATCTCCTACAGATTAAATAGAACAACATATCAATGGTGCTGTGGGAACTTGTCACAAAAAACACACACAAACATTTTCGGGAGTACAAATCAAAATCCCCCAAAAAAAAAAAACCCTTCAAAAAAATACAAACACAAAAAAGAATCTACATTAAAGCCAAAAAAAATATAAAAAACAAACAAAAATATGTTGTCAGATGTGAGAAATCAAAATATATTGAGAGAATCCAGATAAACAGTAATAGGGCGTACACACGGTCGGACTTTGTTCGGACATTCCGACAACAAAATCCTAGGATTTTTTCAGACGGATGTTGGCTCAAACTTGTTTTGCCTACACACGGTCGCACAAAGTTGTCGGAATTTCCGATCGACAACCACGCGGTCACGTACACCATGTACGACGAGACTAGAAAAGGCCGGTTCAGAACCAAGCGCGGCACCCTTTGGGCTCCTTTTGCTAATCTCGTGTTAGTAAAAGTTTGGTGAGAGACGATTCGCGCTTTTTCAGACTCGTGGCTTTCAGATCGTTTTCTGCCGTTCAGTTTGTGCTTGTGGGTTTGTATCTGCTCTTCAGTGCGTGCAGCAAGTTCCGTGTGACTTTAGGTAGTCATTGTATTCTTGTTCGTTCGTTACTGGTTTTCAGGTCGCTCTTCACAGGCCTTGCTGTTCTTCAGTGCGTTCTGTTACTTCGTTCTGAGCAGCCGACCGTTTTCTAGCCATGTTTCGTATGCGTACTCCTCGTACAGTTCGTGCTGTGCGGGGGCTTGGTGTTGGGGTCCTGACCTTGACACAAGTCCAGTCCATGAACAGGGTGGGGAGGAGTTCATGGACCAAGAATTGGTTGCTTCAGCGTGACCAGTTCTGTCATATGCCTTTGCTCTGTGAGATCCGTGAGAATAATCCTGACGATTTCAGGAACTTTCTCAGGATGACGGACCCCGTATTTCACCGTTTGTTGGCTTCGCTGACCCCCTATATCAGCAGGCAGGATACCTGCATGAGGCAAGCCATCACTCCGGAATAGTTGTAGACTTCTCAAGGATTAGTGTGAAAGGTTGCCATCATCCCTAAAAAGTGTAAATAGGAACCTCATATGATTGGGATTTTTAGGGCAACAAAAAATGGGAATATTTAAAAATTAGATGAATTTTATTTATACAAAAAATTAAAAGATAATTATACACATGACAATATACAATTAAGGAGAATAAAGGAATGTGATACAATACAGAAGTGGCAAAAAATCATACAATCCAACGCGTTTCAAAATGATTAATTTCTTCTTCAGGGATACGTTTTTGCCATTATCTGAAAGGCACAAATGTAACAGAAGTATACATACATATATATTTAGAATACAAACAGAAAATATGTGTAAAAAAAGCTTACAGAAATCATGATTGACCCAGCGGATTCTCAGCGTATCACTCCAAAAACTCCCATCTAGTCAGTAACGGTCTTTAATCGTGCAAAAGAGTCCCCAGATATTGAGATCCAAAGAGAGACGCCAAATTACCCCGAGCAAAAAAAGACGCTAGGGGGGAGGGGGATGTGGAATCTGTGAAAAAATATATATATACACACATCATCTGTGAGGGAGATATAACATCTGTGGCAAAAAATAAAAAAAAAAAAAGAAGGAAACAAACCAACCTTGCATGGAAGATGCGAGTTTATATGCCTTCAAATGCGAAAAATTCAATTTACAGTAGAGAGGGAAAATTCCCCATCCTAGAAAAAAAGGGAAGAGGAATAAAAAATAAAAAATAATAAATGAAGGTAGAAAAACAGTACCAATTGTGTCCAGACATCATGTTGGAATTGACCCAAAAGGGGACTGAGTCTGATATGTTTCGTAATGAAAAGATATATATAACTGATGAAAAAAGTAATGTACAAATACCAATGAATAGAATCGCATGAAGGTGCTGAAGCCTGAAGGTACAATGAAGAAACGGGATTTACCCCAAAGGGGGGAAGTTCCAATCTTCAGTGATTGAAAAAATTATATGTAATAAGTATAAGTAAAAAACTATTGGCCATGTGTTCATGGCCAAGAAGCAGCCATGTAGAAATGACCCCATAAATCAATAAATATAAATGGAAAATATCTCACTCCCCGGACAATATGCACAAATAGGGAAAAAAGTCTGGAGAGGAAGAGCAGTTAATAATAAAATACATCAATCAGTCAAAAAATAATGATTGAAGCTTACCACAGTTTTAATGCATATCTCCCACAGACGAGCACAGGTATATCCAGAGTCCAACAGGGTCCAGGAGGGACAAAAATTTACTCCGAGCCCAGGTACAAACCCACGGCTGTCTGATCCTCACAGCAAGTGATAGAGAAATTACGCTGGCAGCTCAGGGGCTCCCGGCGTTCTCCTTATAAGTCAGTGCTAATGAGTTGCTTAACGAGCGTCAGGGGATGACGCCGCCTCGAAAAACAGAGGCGACGTAATTTCCTCCGCTCACATCACATGCCAAACGAGCGCCCGTATGTCAGGACGTGGAGAGAGACAGGCCGGCATCCCGCCCCGCCCCTCCCACCGTCCATGACCGGAAGGACGCGCAGAGAGACATACACTGCTGACACTAATAGAGCGCCCGTATGTCAGGACGTGGGGAGAGCCAGGCCGGCACCCCGCCCCTCCCCTCCCACCGTCCATGATCGGAAGGACGCACAAAGAGACATCCACTGCTGACAGTTTTCCATTGTCATTCGAGGCGTCCATCCGACGCCATCCTCTGGCGTATGATGGATTTTCCTGTGTCGGGGTTTTTTTGTTCTCCTTTTGAGGATTTATCCCTTTTTGGATTTTTTTCCTCTAAAAAGTCTCTGCTTTAATACTGGATAGGGGGTACTTTCTTTTTCCCATATATCCAGTTATTCATGGTGATTTTTGAGTTATTTGTGAATCTTCATCATTACTAGAGATCATGTTGTACACTTTATTTTGAACCCTTGATCTATAGGGGTGGGAACTGTCTTTTGACGTGCCCCTTGTCATGTGCGGATCTGATGGAAAGTGTTTATGCCTCCTTCAAGATCCAACACTGGACGTTTTTCTATTAGTGTCAGCAGTGGATGTCTCTTTGTGCGTCCTTCCGATCATGGACGGTGGGAGGGGAGGGGCGGGGTGCCGGCCTGTCTCTCCCCACGTCCTGACATACGGGCGCTCTATTAGTGTCAGCAGTGTATGTCTCTCTGCGCGTCCTTCCGGTCATGGACGGTGGGAGGGGCGGGGCGGGATGCCGGCCTGTCTCTCCCCACGTCCTGACATACGGGCGCTCGTTTGGCATGTGATGTGAGCGGAGGAAATGACGTTGCCTCTGTTTTTCGAGGCGGCGTCATCCCCTGACGCTCGTTAAGCAACTCATTAGCACTGACTTATAAGGAGAACGCCGGGAGCCCCTGAGCCGCCAGCGTCATTTCTCTATCACTTGCTGTGAGGATCAGACAGCCGTGGGTTTGTACCTGGGCTCGGAGTAAATTTTTGTCCCTCCTGGACCCTGTTGGACTCTGGATATACCTGTGCTCGTCTGTGGGAGATATGCATTAAAACTGTGGTAAGCTTCAATCATTATTTTTTGACTGATTGATGTATTTTATTATTAACTGCTCTTCCTCTCCAGACTTTTTTCCCTATTTGTGCATATTGTCCGGGGAGTGAGATATTTTCCATTTATATTTATTGATTTATGGGGTCATTTCTACATGGCTGCTTCTTGGCCATGAACACATGGCCAATAGTTTTTTACTTATATATATTACATATAATTTTTTCAATCACTGAAGATTGGAACTTCCCCCCTTTGGGGTAAATCCCGTTTCTTCATTGTACCTTCAGGCTTCAGCGCCTTCATGCGATTCTATTCATTGGTATTTGTACATTACTTTTTTCATCAGTTATATATATCTTTTCATTACGAAACATATCAGACTCAGTCCCCTTTTGGGTCAATTCCAACATGATGTCTGGACACAATTGGTACTGTTTTTCTACCATCATTTATTATTATTTTTTTATTTTTTATTCCTCTTCCCTTTTTTTCTAGGATGGGGAATTTTCCCTCTCTACTGTAAATTGAATTTTTCGCATTTGAAGGCATATAAACTCGCATCTTCCATGCAAGGTTGGTTTGTTTCCTTCTTTTTTTTTTTTTTGCCACAGATGTTATATCTCCCTCACAGATGATGTGTGTATATATATATTTTTTCACAGATTCCACATCCCTCTCCCCCCTAGCGTCTTTTTTTGCTCGGGGTAATTTGGCGTCTCTCTTTGGATCTCAATATCTGGGGGCTCTTTTGCACGATTAAAGACGGTTACTGACTAGATGGGAGTTTTTGGAGTGATACGCTGAGAATCCGCTGGGTCAATCATGATTTCTGTAAGCTTTTTTTACACATATTTTCTGTTTGTATTCTAAATATATATGTATGTATACTTATGTTACATTTGTGCCTTTCAGATAATGGCAAAAACTTATCCCTGAAGAAGAAATTAATCATTTTGAAACGCGTTGGATTGTATGATTTTTTGCCACTTCTGTATTGTATCACATTCCTTTATTCTCCTTAATTGTATATTGTCATGTGTATAATTATCTTTTAATTTTTTGTATAAATAAAATTCATCTAATTTTTAAATATTCCCATTTTTTGTTGCCCTAAAAATCCCAATCATATGAGGTTCCTATTTACAGCCATCACTCCGGAGCAGAGGTTGGTCGCTACCTTGCGGTATTTGGCCACAGGGAGAAGTCTGCAGGACTTGAAGTTCTCGACAGGCATCTCCCCCCAGGCTCTTCTTTGTGGACATTTACTGCTTGTGTTTGTTTGAGCTGACCCTGACAGAAATGTGTGGAGTCCAGAAAATGTCCTGATTGTGTAACCTTATACAAAGCACTGTTGGCTGTTATTTACTGAATGCAAAGACACTTTTCACTACAAGTGCACTTGCAACTGCACTGAAACAGCACTTGTAGTGCAAAGTGGATTTGCCCTGAGGAAATTACCCCCATTTTCTCATAAAACAACAATTACATCACCCCAAAAGTGTTGTAGCGTTGAGACAATAATCCACACATTCTTGATGAACAATCTTTTTGATACCTGCACAATAGGGATGAGCCGAACACCCCCCGGTTCGGTTCGCACCAGAACCCGCGAACGGACCGCAAGTTCGCACGAACGTTAGAACCCCATTGACGTCTATGGGACTCGAACGTTCGAAATCAAAAGTGCTCATTTTAAAGGCTAATTTGCATGGTATTGTCCTAAAAAGGGTGTGGGGACCCGGGTCCTACCCCAGGGGACATGTATCAATGCAAAAAAAACTTTTAAAAACGGACGTTTTTTCGGGAGCAGTGATTTTAATGATGCTTAAAGTAAAAAAAAAAAAGTGAAATATTCCTTTAAATATCGTACCTGGGGGGTGTCTATAGTATGCCTGTAAAGTGACGCGTGTTTCCCATGTTTAGAACAGTCCCTGCACCAAATGTCATTTTTAAAGGAAAAAATCTCATTTAAAACTGCTTGCGGGTTTAATGTCATGTCGGGTCCTGGCAATATGGATGAAAATCAGTGAGACAAACGGCATGGGTACCCCCCAGTCCATTACCAGGCCCTTTGGGTCTTGTATGGATATTAAGGGGAACCCCGCACCCAAATTAAAATAAGGAAAGGTCCCTATATACTCTGAACAGCAGTATACAGGCGGTGCAAACAAGACAGGGACTGTAGGTTTGTTGTTAAGTAGAATCTGTTTGTAATTTTGAACATTTTTAACGTGTTTAGCTCCAGCCAAAAAATCTTTTCTAAGCTTTTTGGAAAACATAGGGAAGGGTTATCACCCCTGTGACATTTGTTTTGCGTCTTTCCTCCTCTTCAGAAGATTTCACCTCACTTTTTTGTCCCAATGAAAAATGTTTTTTGAAAATTTGGGTTTTTTTGTGGAACAAGGATTGGAAAGCATCAGTGGAAAGGAGAAATTGTTTTCCCATATTAACTCTTACAGGAGAGAATTTCCCTTCCTAGGGGTAGATTTCATCTCACTTCCTGTTGTCTCCTTCCGTTTGCAAGTAGGAGTCGTTTGTAAGTTAGATGTTTGAAAGTAGGGTCCTGCCCTATATACTCAGCAGAAATTTGGGCCTTAGGTGTTGCTGTGGCCAAAACACTGTAAGCCCTCACAGGGCCCTGCTGTGAAATATTAGATCAAGAATTGTAATTACATGCCCCTGTTGAACAGGAGCTGAAAAATTAGGCCTTAGGCACTGGTGCTGGTGCCACAACACTGCAACCCCTCACAGACACTCTAGTTGGAACGCAGGAACGAGCCCTGCTGCAAAGTATTGCATCAAAAATTGTAATTACACGCCCCTGTTAGACAGGGGCAGAAAAATTGGGCCTTAGGCACTGGTGCTGGTGCCACAACACTGCAACCCCTCACAGACACTCTAGTTGGAACGCAGGAACGAGCCCTGCTGCAAAGTATTGCATCAAAAATTGTAATTACACGCCCCTGTTAGACAGGGGCAGAAAAATTGGGCCTTAGGCACTGGTGCTGGTGCCACAACACTGCAACCCCTCACAGACACTCTAGTTGGAACGCAGGAACGAGCCCTGCTGCAAAGTATTGCATCAAAAATTGTAATTACACGCCCCTGTTAGACAGGGGCAGAAAAATTGGGCCTTAGGCACTGGTGCTGGTGCCACAACACTGCAACCCCTCACAGACACTCTAGTTGGAACGCAGGAACGAGCCCTGCTGCAAAGTATTGCATCAAAAATTGTAATTACACGCCCCTGTTAGACAGGGGCAGAAAAATTGGGCCTTAGGCACTGGTGCTGGTGCCACAACACTGCAACCCCTCACAGACACTCTAGTTGGAACGCAGGAACGAGCCCTGCTGCAAAGTATTGCATCAAAAATTGTAATTACACGCCCCTGTTAGACAGGGGCAGAAAAATTGGGCCTTAGGCACTGGTGCTGGTGCCACAACACTGCAACCCCTCACAGACACTCTAGTTGGAATGCAGGAACGAGCCCTGCTGCAAAGTATTACATCAAAAATTGTAATTACACGCCCCTGTTATACAGGGGCTGAAAAATTGTGCCTTAGGCACTGGTGGTGGCGCCCAGAACCAAAAATGTTCTTACAAGCTATCAGCGTGATGATTGAGGAGGAAGAGGATAATTACTCAGGGATAGTCACTCAGCATCAGCATAGGCAGTCTTTGAAGGGATCTGAAAAAAATTATTCAGTTACATCAGCATCAGGTGCTTGGTAGCTGGTGGTGATCCAAGACTGATTCATTTTTATGAAGGTCAGCCGATCGACCGAGTCAGTGGACAGACGCACCCTGTGATCGGTTACCACGCCTCCAGCAGCACTGAATGTGCGTTCCGAAAGAACGCTGGATGCAGGACAGGCCAGTAGCTCAATTGCATACTGTGCAAGCTCTGGCCAGTGATCCATCCTCAAGACCCAGTAACCCAGAGGATTTTCGGTGGGAAAGGTGTCCAAGTCTGATCTTGCCCCTAGGTATTCCTGCACCATGTAAAACAGACGCTGGCGATGGTTGCTGGAACCGATCATACCTTGGGGCTGCGGACCAAAAAATTGTCTGAACGCATCGGTCAGACGGCCACCTTCTCCACCGCTCCTTCTTTGACTGACCGAAGCCTCAGCAACACGTTGTCCAGAAACAGGAGTTTGTAACCTCCCAGTCTCTGGGAACGCGTTGCACAGACCTTTCTGCAAGGCCTCCCGAAGATGTTTCATCCTCTGCTCCCTCTGCGATGGCAAGATAAGGTCCGCAACCTTACCCTTGTAACGTGGATCAAGGAGGGTTGCCAGCCAGTATTGGTCCTTCTCCTTGATACCACGAATACGAGGATCCTTACGCAGGCTTTGCAGGATCAGGGAGGCCATGCAGCGTAGGTTTGCTGAGGCATTCGGTCCGGAGTCCTCTGGGTCACTAAGGACAACAACGTCCGCAGCCACCTCCTCCCAGCCACGTACAAGTCCATGTGTTCCTTGGGACTGATCCCTTAAAGACTGCTGATGCTGAGTGCCAGGCTCCACCTCCATACTGACACAATCTTCCTCCTCCTCCTCCTCCTCCTCCTCGTCCTCTTCCTGTGTGATCGGCGGGCACGCAGGAACACTGTCTGGATAAAGGGGGCCTTGAGAGCTAAGGAAGTCCTGCCTCTGTCCTGCCTCTGTTCTGCCTCAAGTGCCCTGTCCATTATTCCACGCAGCGTGTGCTCCAACAGGTGGACAAGGGGGACAGTGTCACTGATGCATGCACTGTCAGTGCTCACCATCCTCGTGGCCTCCTCGAATGGTGACAGGACAGTGCATGCATCCCTGATCATGGCCCACTGGCGTGGGGAAAAAAAACCAAGGTCCCCTGACCCTGTCCTGGTGCCATAGTCGCACAGGTACTCATTGATGGCCCTCTGCTGCGTGTGCAGCCGCTGCAGCATGGCCAATGTCGAGTTCCACCTGGTGGGCATGTCACAGATTAGGCGGTTCTTGGGCAGGTTAAACTCCTTTTGGAGGTCCGTCAGCCGAGCACTGGCATTATATGACCGGCGGAAATGCACACAGACTTTCCTGGCCTGCCTCAGGACATCCTGTAAGCCCGGGTACCTGCCCAAGAACCGCTGCACCACCAAGTTAAGGACGTGAGCCAAACAGGGCACATGGGTCAGTTGTCCCTGTCGGAGGGCAGAGAGGAGGTTGGTGCCATTGTCGCAAACCACCATTCCTGCCTTAAGTTGGCGTGGTGTCAACCACCTCTGAACCTGCCCCTGCAGAGCTGACAGAACCTCTGCCCCAGTGTGGCTCCTGTCCCCCAAGCACACCAGCTCAAGCACCGCATGGCATCTTTTGGCCTGCGTACTTGCGTAGCCCCTTGAACGCCTACGGAGCACCGCTGGTTCCGAGGAAGAGGCCATGGAGGAAGAAGAAGAGGAGGGGGTGGAGGAGAGAGGTGTGTCACAATCAGCATTTTGGAGGCGTGGTGGCGGAACAACCTCCAACACTACTGCACCTTGTCCTGCATCCTTCCCAGCTGCCAGCAGAGTCACCCAATGCGCCGTGAAACTTAAGTAACGTCCCTGTCCATGCCTGCTGGACCATGAGTCAGCGGTAATATGCACCTTACCGCTGACCGCCCTGTCCAGCGAGGCATGGACATTGCCTTCCACATGCCGGTAGAGAGCTGGAATCGCCTTCTGTGAGAAAAAGTGGCGTTTGGGTACCTGCCACTGAGGAACCGCACATTCCACAAACTCACGGAAGGGGGCAGAGTCTACCAACTGAAAAGGCAGCAGTTGAAGTGCTAGCAATTTTGCCAAGCTAGCATTCAACCGCTGGGCATGTGGATGGCTGGGAGCAAACTTCTTTCGGCGGTGCAGCAGCTGGGGCAGGGAAATTTGCCTGGTACAATCTGGCGTCGGTGTACCAAAAGCAGATTGCCCACAAGTACTTGGCTGTGACACACCTAATTCTACACCTTCATTCCTCTCACTGCAGGTCTCAGAGAGGACTGAAGGTCTAGTGGGGTTGGAAATCTCAGCTGATGAGGAGCAAGGAGAGATCCTCTTTGTTCTTTGGTGTGGGTCTTTTAGATATGCTTGCCAACGAACTGCATGGCAGGTCAACATATGTCTGGTCAAGCATGTGGTACCCAAGCGGGAGATGTTTTGGCCACGCGAGATACGCTTGAGACATATGTTGCAAATAGCAGCGGTGCGATCTGATGCACTCGTCTCAAAAAAGGCCCACACCAAAGAACTTTTTGAATAACGCGCAGAGACTGCAGCGCCCTGCACATGTGGAGCTTTGGGGTGTGATGCAGTCAATGTGCTGCCCTTAGGCTGGCCCCTGGAGGGCATCCTGCCTCGTTGGTGATGTGCCACCTCCTCCTCCTCCTCCTCTCTCCTATCAGGCACCCACGTTGAGTCAGTGACCTCATCATCCCCTCCCTCCTCATCACTGGAGCAAACCTGGCAGTATGCTGCAGCAGGGGGAGCATGACTGCCAGATTGCTGTCCTTCTTGGGCACCCCCTCTGTCCGTGCTCATGTTACTGCCTTCATCGAGCTCAGTATCATCATCAGAGCCTTCCAAACGCTGGGCATCCTCCTGGAGCATGTACCCAACACTGTGGTCAAACAGTTCGAGGGAATCCTCATGAGGACATGGTGGAGCTAGGGAAGGAGTCACTGATGACATTGAGCTGAGGGAAGAGGCCGCTGCTTTGCCAGACAAAGCACCCTGGGCATGGGTGAGAGAGGATGAGGAGGATGAGGACGGCTTGGTCATCCACTCGACCAAGTTTTCTGCATGTTGCGGCTCAACACGGCCAGCTGCCGAAAAAAAGGCCAAGCGTGTCCCATGGCCACGGGCTGATGAGGATGCACCGTCTCCACGACCAGCACTAGACACAGAGCCTGCTTGCCCTCTCTTATTGGCTTGTGACTGTCTGCCTCTCCTTCTTGGCCTTCCAGACATACTAATGGCCTGTAGCTGCACTAAGCTGGGATAGAACACCTGTAATTTTCTTCAGGTAGCTTTATATACTGTAACCAGACAAGCCTGCCTGTCAGTAGGAAGATAACAGGAACGGATCTAGCTGAACACTGTGAGCAGGACGCACTGCACTAAATGTAAATAGCAGGAACGGATCTAGCTGAACACTGTGAGCAGGACGCACTGACTGCACTAAATGTAAATAGCAGGAACGGATCTAGCTGAACACTGTGAGCAGGACGCACTGACTGCACTAAATGTAAATAGCAGGAACGGATCTAGCTGAACACTGTGAGCAGGACGCACTGCACTAAATGTAAATAGCAGGAACAGATCTAGCTGAACACTGTGAGCAGGACGCACTGCACTAAATGTAAATAGCAGGAACGGATCTAGCTGA
Organism: Lithobates septentrionalis; assembly: GCA_037952835.1. NCBI lineage: Eukaryota > Metazoa > Chordata > Amphibia > Anura > Ranidae > Lithobates > Lithobates septentrionalis. The sequence goes on from JBBDGP010001003.1 coordinate 1,519,196, forward strand.
ACACTGTGAGCAGGACGCACTGACTGCACTAAATGTAAATAGCAGGAACAGATCTAGCTGAACACTGTGAGCAGGACGCACTGCACTAAATGTAAATAGCAGGAACAGATCTAGCTGAACACTGTGAGCAGGACGCACTGCACTAAATGTAAATAGCAGGAACGGATCTAGCTGAACACTGTGAGCAGGACGCACTGACTGCACTAAATGTAAATAGCAGGAACAGATCTAGCTGAACACTGTGAGCAGGACGCAAGCAGGAACAGATCTAGCTGAACACTGTGAGCAGGACGCACTGCACTAAATGTAAATAGCAGGAACAGATCTAGCTGAACACTGTGAGCAGGACGCACTGACTGCACTAAATGTAAATAGCAGGAACAGATCTAGCTGAACACTGTGAGCAGGACGCACTGACTGCACTAAATGTAAATAGCAGGAACGGATCTAGCTGAACACTGTGAGCAGGACGCACTGACTGCACTAAATGTAAATAGCAGGAACGGATCTAGCTGAACACTGTGAGCAGGACGCACTGCACTAAATGTAAATAGCAGGAACAGATCTAGCTGAACACTGTGAGCAGGACGCACTGCACTAAATGTAAATAGCAGGAACGGATCTAGCTGAACACTGTGAGCAGGACGCACTGACTGCACTAAATGTAAATAGCAGGAACGGATCTAGCTGAACACTGTGAGCAGGACGCACTGCACTAAATGTAAATAGCAGGAACGGATCTAGCTGAACACTGTGAGCAGGACGCACTGCACTAAATGTAAATAGCAGGAACGGATCTAGCTGAACACTGTGAGCAGGACGCACTGACTGCACTAAATGTAAATAGCAGGAACAGATCTAGCTGAACACTGTGAGCAGGACGCACTGCACTAAATGTAAATAGCAGGAACAGATCTAGCTGAACACTGTGAGCAGGACGCACTGCACTAAATGTAAATAGCAGGAACGGATCTAGCTGAACACTGTGAGCAGGACGCACTGCACTAAATGTAAATAGCAGGAACGGATCTAGCTGAACACTGTGAGCAGGACGCACTGACTGCACTAAATGTAAATAGCAGGAACGGATCTAGCTGAACACTGTGAGCAGGACGCACTGCACTAAATGTAAATAGCAGGAACAGATCTAGCTGAACACTGTGAGCAGGACGCACTGCACTAAATGTAAATAGCAGGAACAGATCTAGCTGAACACTGTGAGCAGGACGCACTGACTGCACTAAATGTAAATAGCAGGAACAGATCTAGCTGAACACTGTGAGCAGGACGCACTGACTGCACTAAATGTAAATAGCAGGAACGGATCTAGCTGAACACTGTGAGCAGGACGCACTGCACTAAATGTAAATAGCAGGAACGGATCTAGCTGAACACTGTGAGCAGGACGCACTGCACTAAATGTAAATAGCAGGAACAGATCTAGCCTAATCTAGCTCTCAAATCAAATGACACTGTCTGTCTCTCTCTCTATCAGCACACCGGAACACACTACACAGGGCCGCCGTGCAGACGGCCTTATATAGTGTGGGGCGTGTACTAAATCCCCTGAGCCATAATTGGCCAAAGCCACCCTGGCTTTGGCCAATTACAGCTCTCTCTACTGACGGCGCTGTGATTGGCCAAGCATGCGGGTCATAGTGCATGCTTGGCCAATCATCAGCCAGCAATGCACTGCGATGCCGCAGTGAATTATGGGCCGTGACGCGCCACACGAATTTGGCGCGAACGGCCCATAACGTTCGCAATTCGACGGACGGTCGAACAGCCGATGTTCGAGTCGAACATGGGTTCGACTCGAACACGAAGCTCATCCCTACTGCACAATCACATGTGCATTTACCAAAGGTTTTTCTGACAAACCAACATGTTTGTTGTATATCAATTTTTGTGGTGTCATTATCCAAAATCAAAATGTGCATTTTATAGAAAACAGGCCTGTGTAAAACCAACAAGAAAGACCCAAATCTTGATCTTACAAAGTTCACATTTGGTAGAACTTGAAGGCAATATCAGACATGAGTATTTAGGAACTGTGTTTGATATTGCGTTCAGATGTGGTGAAATCATCCCTGGAAAAGCCAAATTTGGAAGATGCACACAAATTTCACAATGTCAACATGTGCTATCTGCCATCAGGGGGGATCAAGGGATGTGTTTTGGGGGAGAAAGCCCTTCCTCACTGCTACTTTATTATTGAGGAAGGGGTTGCACCCCCAAAACGCGTCCATTGATCTCCTGTGATGGCAGATAGCACATGTTGGCACACTGTGTGCATCCTCCAAATTTGGCTTTGGGAAAAAATCACAAAAACATTTCGCACATTGTAGCACACAAAAGAAGAAAGTGATTTGGAGGGGTTTTAAACTCGCCCCAAAACATCAATGATGTTTTTATATTTTGGAATAACATCATTGATGTTTTGCTTGATGTTTTCCAATTGTAAATTACACCCCATGATCTCCCCGATCAGGATCTGGGCACTTTCGGATGTGAAAGGATCTTCATCCACAACCTCACGATCACCTAAAAAGAGAGGAACCCCAAAATAAATTAGGTTTCCAAAAAAATGCCGCCATCCATCTCTTATCTGAGCCTGTGGTCGCAGACACTCACCTGTTGTGGTGACTAGTTCCACCATGTCTTCTTCCTCCTGTTCATCTTGTGTTGGGGGGATTTCCCCTTCTTCCGGGGGGGGGGGCTCTGGTCTCCTCGGATGAGGGGTGTCCTCCGAGTCTTTTCTCCCCTATGTAAAACAAAAATGGTATAATTAGCACACAGATATTTAATGTCAGAACTATAAAGATGAAACATTGCTTGGAAGTGGGGTACAATTATCTATTTTAGCCGAGTTCCAAGATGTATACTTTTTAGTGGCCTTTGTCAAGCTGCAATACTTTACCTGTTTAGTACAAGCTTCACAGATGTAGCCCCCCCTATAGTATACACTGGAGCACCTGTGTGCCCCCCCTAATAAAAATGGTGTTCTTTTGTCCCACACTAGTGCTCCAGTGTCCAGATGTGAAAACAGCTGCTGAGTGTCCTCTCCTTACACACAATCTAGTTGGCATTTCATTCTAGTAACAAAGCCATCTACACAACCCAATTCTTTGAAGCCAAGTATAGGGCGTCAAAATGGTGGCCAAATGCATATGGGCTAAACAATGGTATTTTATAGTCCGAAAGAAAAATGTGTGATCCGAACGAATAATGTGCCCATGAACATGAAAGTTGCCATTTTAAATTGTACAACAGTTCCTAAAAGCACATGGAGCAGCACGAACGTAATAAACACAAGAACAATAGGAACACAGCACAACTACTTACTTTTTTGCAGCACTCTCCGGATCTTTCTGTACTGCTCATGTTCTCGTAATTTCAGGTCCGACCACCGCTTCCTGAGCTGATCTTTCGATCGTCATACCCCGAATTCCGGGGCAAGACTCCTGACCACTTTCGCCATGATCTTGGCCTTTCGGACATTGGGGTTGGGGTAAGGCCCATACTTTCCATCATAGTCGGCCCTCTTCAGGATGTCCACCATCTCCAACATCTCCCCAAAGGACATATTTGAGTCCTTCAATCTCCTTCTGGATCGGGACGTGTCCGGATCCAGCCTTTCCTCCTCCTCCTCCTCGTTGCTACAATTAGCACGATCCTGCTGTCTATCCGCCATGTGCTCTTCCCCCATTGCGCCGAATGAAAAGGGGCGGGGAATAGACTAGAAAGAACGTCAGGGGCGGGCGGAGTTATACGCATGCGCAGTGTGTATAAATCGTAACACGCGCGCGTCTTACGTACGATCTGTGAGCGGAGGAAGGAGCATCGGAGACGCCGATTGTGCTAACGAAGGTAGGATCTAAACTTGGGCCTATACTGCTTCGAAATGGAAGCCTATATTGTAACAAGATTAGGGGAGTTTGGCCTGACATTAGGGTTTGTCTTGTGTTTTGTGTCTTGCAGAGAAAATGGATGGGTTCAACGACCACAATTTCCTGCCCCTGTTTATTGACAAGTACAGGGAGCTGCCCTGTCTGTGGCAAGTGAGACACCCCCACTATAACCATAAACAAAAGAGGCAGGCAGCGCTGGAGAAACTGCTGGAGTTGGTGAAGCCGGTGGTCCCCACAGCAACCATCCCTTATTTAAAAGCTAAAATTGGTGGCCTGAGGAGCACATATCTTAGGGAGCGCAAGAAGGTCACAGATTCCCAGAGGTCCGGAGCTGCAGCAGATGACATTTATGTCCCCAGGCTGTGGTACTACGAGAGACTGCGATTTCTGTCAGACCACACTGAGGTCAGGGAATCCCTCTCCACTCTTCCTTCCACGCTTCCTTCCATCCCAGCTGAGGCTTCCGATGTCCAACCTGGGCCTTCCAGCCAGGAAGAAGTGGAGGAGCCCAGCTGGAGTCAGGTATAGCATTCTTCTACAGATTTCTGGGCAATAAATAAATGATGTTTACTAGATGTTATTATTGATCATTAATTGCTGATTAAAAAAAGTGTTTTACATATCAATAGACAGTAGTGGGCACCCAAAATTGGGACAAGAATGCAAAATGCTGGGCTCAGAATGATAGTCTGTTATATTTGTTAACATTCAATTTGCAGCAGTCAGGAGGTGAAAATTGTGTGTGATTGATGTAAAAAATACTAAAACTATGTCCCTTTTTCATACACAGGAAGACCTCAGCCAGGAGGAGGCGGGGATTAGTGTCAGCCAGGAGGAGGCGGGGATTAGTGTCAGCCAGGAGGAGGCGGGGCTAAGTGTCAGCCAAGAGAAGCCTGGGACAAGTCGCAGCCTGACTGAGTCTCAGGTTCCTCCCCTCCGCCTGCCATACAAAAGGGCCAGGAAGGCCACTCTCAGTCCTGTGCAGGATTCAGCATACAGGCTGATCCAGGAGGCTTCTGCGTCCCTCAGAGCCTTCCCCAGTCCTGCAGAGGCCTTTGCCTGCATGGCTGCCACCAAATTGCAGGGCATGCAGGAGGGCCAATGCAAGCTCTCTGAGGACCTGATTTATAAAGTCCTACGTACAGTGGCGTAGCGTGGGTTGTCAGCACCCGGGGCAAGGCAAGTAATTTGCGCCCCCCCCCCCCAACCTGCGGACTTTTAGCTATCCCTGAGTCCCTTCAAATACAATAGTACTGACCTACCTGATTCCTATACTGACCACTACACTGAGAACTACACTGTCCACTACACTACATTGTCCACTACACTGACCACTATACTATACTCACCACCATACTACACTGACCACTATACTACACTAACCACTATACTACACTGACCACCATACTACACTGTCCACTATACTGACCACTATACTACACTACACTGTCCACTATACTACACTACACTGTCCACTATACTACACTACACTTGACCACCATACTACACTGTCCACTATACTGCACTATACTGACCACCATACTACACTGTCCACTATACTACACTATACTGACCACCATACTACACTGTCCACTACACTGACCACCATACTACACTGACCACCATACTACACTGACCACTACACTGACCACCATACTACACTGACCACCATACTACACTGACCACCATACTACACTGACCACTATACTACACTATACTGACCACCATACTACACTGTCCACCATACTACACTGTCCACTACACTACACTGACCACTACACTACACTGACCACCATACTACACTGACCACCATACTACACTGACCACCATACTACACTGACCACCATACTACACTGACCACCATACTACACTGTCCACCATACTACACTGTCCACCATACTACACTGTCCAACATACTACACTGACCACCATACTACACTGACCACCATACTACACTGACCACCATACTACACTGACCACCATACTACACTGTCCACCATACTACACTGTCCAACATACTACACTGTCCAACATACTACACTGTCCACCATACTACACTGACCACCATACTACACTGTCCACTATACTACACTATACTGACCACCATACTACACTGACCACCATACTACACTGACCACTATACTACACTGACCACCATACTACACTGTCCACTATACTACACTGTCCACTATACTACACTGTCCACTACACTGACCACCATACTACACTGACCACCATACTACACTGTCCACCATACTACACTGTCCACCATACTACACTGTCCAACATACTACACTGTCCAACATACTACACTGTCCACTATACTACACTGTCCACTACACTAACCACTACACTGTCCACTATACTGACCACCATACTACACTGTCCACTATACTACACTATACTGACCACCATACTACACTGAGCACTACACTAACCACTATACTACACTACACTGACCACCATACTACACTGACCACCATACTACACTGTCCACTATACTACACTATACTGACCACCATACTACACTGTCCACTATACTACAATGTCCACTATACTACACTATACTGACCACCATACTACACTGTCCACTACACTACACTGACCTCCATACTAAACTACACTATACTGACCACTATGCTAACCACTATACTATACTACACTAACCACTATACTCAGGCCCAGATTAAGAGGATCATGGGCCTGGTGCTAAGGATGTTGGTGGGCCTTTTTATGAAAATAAATAAAATGAAAACAAACAATTTTTTGTGAAATTTAAATTAAAGAGAGAGAGGGGGTGAGAGAGAGAGGGGAGAGAGAGAGAGAGAGAGAGAGAGAGAGAGAGAGAGAGAGAGAGAGAGAGAGAGAGGTGAGAGAGAGGTGAGAAAAAGGGGAATAGAGAGAGGGTGAAAGAGAGAGAGGGTGGTAGGGGGTGAAGGGGGTGAGAGAGAGAACAGGGTGAAAGAGAGGGGATGAGAGAGAGAGAGGGGGTGGGAGTGAGGGGGTGAGTCTGTGGGGGGCACAGCATAGTACATTACACGGGAGGGGGGGGTATAGCACAGTACATCACATGGTTGGCACAACACATTACATGGTGGATACATGGATACAGCACATATAATGGCGGGCACAGCACATTACGTGGTTGGCACTGCCCAATACAGCACATTACAAGGTAGGCACAGTACATTATATGGTGGGCACAGCACATGACATGGTTGGTACTGCACAACACAACACATTTCATGGTGGGCACAGCTCATGCACACAGTGGGCACAGGACCTTATATGGTGGGCACAGCACATGACATGGCAGGCACAGCTGAGCACATTACATGGTGGGCACTGGACATTACAAGTGGGCACAACACATTATATAGTGGGTACTGCACATAGCATGGTGGGCACTGCACAACACATGACAAGGTGGGCACTGCATGACACAGCACAGCACATTACATTGTGAGCACAGCACATTAAATGGTGGACACCACACATGACATGATGAGCCCTGCACACCACATTCCATTGTGGGTACTGCACGGCACATGCCATGGTGGACAATGTACAGCACATTACATGGTGAGTACAGCATATTACATGGTAGGCACTGCATGGTGCAGCACATGACATGGTGGGCACAACACAGCACATGACATGGTGGACACTGCACAGCAATTTACATGATGGGCACCTCACATGACATGGTGGGCACTGCATGACACAGCACATTACATGGTGGGTACAGCGCATTACATGGTGGGCACTGCATGGCACAGCACATGACGTGGTGGGCACAGCACATTACATGGTGGGCACTGAATGGCACATAACATTACATGGTGGGCACAACACATTACATGGTGGGCACTGCATGGCATAGCACGTTTCATGGTGGGAAATGCAACTGCACATTACATGTTAGGAACTGCACATGACATGGTGGGCACTGTTGAACAGCACAGCACATTTCACAGTGGGCACAACACACTACATGCTGGGCACAGCACATGGCAGGGTGGGAAGTGCACATGACATGGTGGGCGCTGCACATTACATGGTGGGATCACTGTATGGCACAGCACATGACATGGTGGACACTGCAAATTACATAGCGGGCATTGCAAGGCACAGCCATGACATGGTGGGCATTGCACATGACATGGTTGGCACTGGATGGCACATCACATGACATGGTGGGCACTGCACATTACATGGTGGGCAATGCAAGGCACAGCACATGACATGGTGGGCACTGCACATTACATGGTGGGCACTGCAAGGCACAGCATGACATAGTGGGCACTGCACATCACATGAAGGGCAATGTAATTCACAGTACATGACATGGTCAGCACAGCGCATTACATGGTGGGCACTGCAATGTACAGCAAATGACATACTGGACACAGCACATTACATGGGGGGCACTGCAAGGCACATGACATGACATGGTGGGCACAGCGCATTACATGGTGGGCACTGAATGGCACATAACATTACATGGTGGGCACAACACATTACATGGTGGGCACTGCATGGCATAGCACGTTTAATGGTGGGAAATGCAACTGCACATTACATGTTAGGAACTGCACATGACATGGTGGGCACTTCAAGGCACAGCATGGCATAGTGGGCACTGCACATCACATGAAGGGCAATGCAATGCACAGCACATGACATTGTTCAGCACAGCGCATTACATGGTGGGCACTGCAACGTACAGCAAATGACATACTGGACATAGCACATTACATGGGGGGCACTGCAAGGCACATGACATGGTGGGCACAGCACATTACATGGGGGGCACTGCAAGGCACATGACATGACATTGTGGGCACAGCACATTACATGGGGGCACTGCAAGGCACATGGCATGGTGGGCACAGCACATTACATGGGGGGGGGGGCACTGCAAGGCACATGACATTACATGGGGACACTGCAAGGCACATGACATGACATGGTGGGCACAGCACATTACATGGGGGGCACTGCAATGCACATGACATGGTGTGCACAGAACTTTACATAGTGGGCACTGCAATGCACATGACAGGACATGGTGGGCACAGAACATTACATGGGGGGCACTGCAAGGCACATGACATGACATAGTGGGCACAGCACATTACATGGGGGGCACTGCAAGGCACATGACATGACATGCGGGGCACTGCAATGCACATGACATGGTGGGCACAGCACTTTACATGGGGGGCACTGCAAGGCACATGACATGGTGGGCACAGCACATTACATGGGGGGCACTGCAAGGCACATGACATGACATTGTGGGCACAGCACATTACATGGGGGCACTGCAAGGCACATGGCATGGTGGGCACAGCACATTACATGGGGGGGGGGCACTGCAAGGCACATGACATTACATGGGGACACTGCAAGGCACATGACATGACATGGTGGGCACAGCACATTACATGGGGGGCACTGCAATGCACATGACATGGTGTGCACAGAACTTTACATAGTGGGCACTGCAATGCACATGACAGGACATGGTGGGCACAGAACATTACATGGGGGGCACTGCAAGGCACATGACATGACATAGTGGGCACAGCACATTACATGGGGGGCACTGCAAGGCACATGACATGACATGCGGGGCACTGCAATGCACATGACATGGTGGGCACAGCACTTTACATAGTGGGCACTGCAATGCACATGACATGGTGGGCACAGCACATTACATAGGGGCACTGCAATGCACATGACAGGACATGGTGGGCACAGCACATTACATGGGGGGCACTGCAAGGCACATGACATGACATGGTGGGCACAGCACATTACATGGGGGGCACTGCAAGGCACATGACATGGTGGGCACTGGGCACAAGAGAGCACATTACATGGGGGAAGCAGCAGTCTGTCCCCTAGCACAATAATTACACAACATCCCTCTAACAAATGTACTGACCTTATCATAACAGCATGGGAGATGTCCTTCCTCCTGGATAGGACATCAGCGCCCCTCCCCCAGACACTGAGGATCTGTGTGTGTGTAACAGATCCTGTGATAGGGGTCAGGCATCGGCAGAGACAGGACTTGGCTGCGCTGACTTGTCTCCTCCATGTGTGCACAGAGGGCTCCTCTTCCTTCAGGAAGGCACACAGGAATTGACAAGCCACTGCCATGGGCCTATATTGAGGGAGGGGCCTGGAGCTGCAGCTCCACCAGCCCCTATGTTAATCCGGCCCTGACTATACTGTCCACTACACTGCCCCCCATAGTGACACTACACTGACCTCCATAGTGACACTACACTGACCTCCATACTATACTAAACTACATTGTCCTGCCTACAGTCTCTCTCTCTTGCCCCCCTCCCTCCCTCCCTCCTCCTCCCAGTAACAAGACTCTCACTTACCTTCTTCTCCTGGCTGCATCGATCCGGATGAGGAGGAGAACACAGCGGCGGCTCACTTTCTTCTCTCCCCTGCGCTCTGCTTGCTGCCATGTTCAGTATCCAGCGCCCTGTGATTGGGTGTATGGGGGTCATGTGCGGAGGCGGGGCGCCTCACATGACCCCTATACACCCAATCACAGGGCGCCGGACACTTAACATGGCGGCCGGAGCCCGGGGACACAAAATTAGAAATTAGGAGGAGGCAGCCAGTGACACATACTGGCGCCCCCCTAAATATCGCGCCCGGGGCCACGGCACCCCCTGCACCCCCCACGCTACGCCACTGCCTACGTAAGGGGGAGAGTGGGGAACTGACACCCAAGACAGATGTCATTGAGATCGACGATCCTCCTCCTCCTCCTCCTCCTGCTGCCACAACTCCACCACCACAGCCAAAGCCTGTAAGGAAGCGTGGAAGGAAGACCAAAGAGTGATGGCCTGGGTTCAGTCTGGTCTGACAAAAGCTGCAGTCTCTCGTATGACCACAGCCTGGGGACATAGATGTCATCTGCTGCTTTCCGGATCTCTGGGACTTCTGGACCATACTGCCCTCCCTTATGATAAGGACTCCTCAGGCCACCAATTTTGCTTTTAAATAATTGATGTCTGCCCTGGGGGTCCAAGGCTTCGCCCACTTCTGCAGTTTCTTCAGCGTTGCCTCCCTCTTTGTTTTTTTATAGTTGTGACCCCTTAATAAATTTTTTTTAGGTAAATTCTACTCTCCTGTGTGTGTTTTCATCCAAAAAGGACAGTTTGTTGGTGACGATTCAGGTACATTTCTAACATAAAATGTGAAATTAACAAGGGACAACAACACCAAACAATCTCCTACAGATTAAATAGAACAACATATAATGGTGTTGTGGGAACTTGTCACAAAAAACACACAAACATTTTCGGGAGTACAAATCAAAATCACCAAAAAAAAAAAAAAAAAAGAGAAACACAAAAAAAGATTCTACATTAAAGGCAAAAAAAAAAAAAAAAATATACAAAAATATGTTGTCAGATGTGAGAAATCAAAATATATTGAGGGAATCCCGATAAATAGTAACGAAAGAAGTTTGTGAGAAGTGTGTGTGAATATGAGCAGCAAAACTACTATATTCTTGTCACATTATAAAGAAGAAGAGATTGCGCTGTATTAAACCATTTTTAACATTGCAGCGTGACGAAAGTGCTGTATCCATTGCGAACGCTAAGTTTACCAGAACGAGCTGTTCCGTCTTGGAATTTCTTCTGAGCATGCGTTGCACTTTGTGCGTCGGAACAGGCCACACACGGTCGGAATTGACGCGATCGGATTTTGTTGTCGGAAAATTTTATCTTCTGCTCTCCAACTTTGTGTGTCGGAAAATCCGATGGAAAATGTCCGATGGAGCCCACACACGGTCGGAATTTCCGACAACACGCTCCGATCGGACATTTTCCATCGTAAAATCCGTCCGTGTGTACGGGGCATTAGTCTGCTTGTCTTCAGCAAACTGTTTTTGGGCTTTCTTGTGCGTCATCTTTAGAAGAGGCTTCTTTCTGGGACAACAGCCATGCAGACCAATTTGATGCAGTGTGCGGCGTATGGTCTGAGCACTGACAGGCTGACCCCCCCACCCCTTCAACCTCTGCAGCAATGCTGGCAGCACTCAAACGTCTATTTCCCAAAGACGACCTATGGATATGACGCTGAGTACATGCACTCAACTTCTTTGGTCGACCATGGCAAGGCCTGTTCTGAGTGGAACCTGTCCTGTTAAACCGCTGTATGGTCTTGCCCACCGTGCTGCAGCTCAGTTTCAGGGTCTTGGCAATCTTCTTATAGCCTAGGCCATCTTTATGTAGAGCAACAATTCTTTTTTTTCCAGATCCTCAGAGAGTTATTTGCCATGAGGTGCCATGTTGAACTTCCCGTGACCAGTATGAGAGTGAGAGCGATAACACCAAATTTAACACACCTGCTCCCCATTCACACCTGAGACCTTGTAACACTAACGAGTCACATGACACCGGGGAGGGAAAATGGCTAATTGGGCCCAATTACTCACTTTTGTTGCCAGCGGTTTAGACAATAATGGCTGTGTGTTGAATTATTTTGAGGGGACAGCAAATTTACACTATTATACAAGCTGTACGCTCACTACTTTACATTGTAGCAAAGTGTAATTTCTTCAGTGTTGTCACATGAAAAGATATAATAAAATATTTACAAAAATGTGAAGGGTGTACTCACTTTTGTGAGATACTGTATATAACCTTCTGGTTATTGGGAAATATATATTTAAATGAAAGTTGGTGCACCAGGGGCTCAGCCTCCGGGAATCGGACTGCTGAATTGTTGGCTCTTTGGCCAACCCTTATTTGAAGTGAACTATTTCAGCAGCCACTGGAACTTTGTTACCACCATTACCACCAGGAGAATATGCCTAGGACAGCATCTCAGCATCCCCCTGTGGATTGCAATTACCTTTGCTTAGAGAGGGAACGCTCTATTGACAGTTTTAAGGGCCCCACCTCCAGCAGACTTCATACCTGTTTTTTCGCTAGCCAGTGATTTAGGTAGGGCCTAAGGATAATAGGTAGGGTTGCCAGTTTTTCTTCAAGCCAAACCCGAATACTTTAGGGGCGCACAGCAATTTATTTTGAAGGGCGAACGCTGTGGTCTCTGGTGTAAAGGGGAATTCTAATGAAAGGGTGTTTTTGGCCACCAAAGTTCCCACTTACTTTAGAGTTCCCAGCATTCCTCCTTAAATCAGGGTTCCCAAAGCTCCCACTTACATCAGAGTCCACAGGGCACCCATTACATCTGAGTCCCCCTTACCTCAGTGCACTCACTCGCTCAGAGGCAGGAAAGAGAAGGGAGGGGGGAGACTTCAGTCACAGACATTGGACGGTGAGCTCACTCACCCAAAGATGAAAGCTCAGGCATCGACACCTTTCATCCACAATGTATCTACCGCCTGCTGACCTTTAAATTTGTAGCTCAACCACCCCTTTCCTGAGGCACAGAACACCAGGGATTGGAGTGTGGGTGGACAGACAGAGGGGTAAGGGTGGGAGGAGGAGGAGCCGATTATCCATGTATGGGGGTGGGGCCCGTGCGCACACCTATGTACTTGGTGGTTGTGGTACTCAGTTACTTGGGCAACTGCCATCCATTCTAAGTAATGTGTCCGGGTTTCAAGCAGTCTGCAACCCGGACACATGATTCAAAACCCGGACTGTCCGGGTCAATCCCGAACAGATGGCAACCTTAATAATAGGTAAGCCCTACAGTTCATTACATATCCAGGTGCTGTATTAGAGTTATTCTCTACTGTTTATTATTACATTTTTGTTGGCTGAATCATTCTGCTTCTATCCGTCAAGTGTGTTTTGCAAAGCCTTATGTGTAATAAGAGGGAACGAGACTCATAGACCCAGCCTTGTTTGTACCTGTGCTGGATATCAAATTAGCCCTGTTACTGCTGTAGCTTTTTAAATAAAACTTCCCTATGGGTTATATATATATATATATATATATATATATATATATATATATATATATATATATATGTATATATATATGTATATATATGTATATGTAACATATGTAACATATATATTGATGGGTTGTTGGGTCCAGTTCAGGGAGGGTGACCACTGGGAGTGGCAGATGGACCCAACAATTCAGAAGCTTCTTCTACAGCTTCCTGCTACATTAATCAGTTGTTTCCAGTCGCTGGAGCTTACATTAAAATAATACCTGGTGATCCTGCTTTGAAGGTCCCTCATTAGGCACTTACTATTATTGGGTGACAGCTACCTCCCAATTGTGCTCCTGCATTGTCACTCATCATGCATGCCCCTGACTGAGGCTGTAAGACACTGTGCCATTATACATTACACAGACATGGTTTGCTTTGGTCACTATTAGGTTAATAACAGAGCAATATTGTGCAACCACCTATCTAGAGTGAAGGCATGTAGACTGGAAGTGACTAAAAGAGCTGGGAGGAGATCAACAGCTCTGAGATGTAGAAAAGGATTTTAAAAAAGGTAAAAGGTAACGAAAAAATGTATTTAAAAAAGAAAGAAAAACAAATATATATATATATATATATATATATATATATATATATATATATATATATATATATATATATATACAGTGGATATATACACACCCCTGTTAAAATGTCAGGTTTCTGTGATGTAAAAAAATGAGACAAAGATAAATCATTTCAGAACTTTTTCCACCTTTAATGTGACCTATAAACTGTACAACTCAATTGAAAACAGTTAAAAAAATAATGTGGTTGCATAAGTGTGAACACCCTCTTATAACTGGGGATGTAGCTGTGTTCAGAATTAAGCAATCACATTCAAACTCATGTTAAATAGGAGTCAGTACACATCTGTCATCATTTAAAGTGCCTCTGATTAACCCCAAATAAATTCAGCTGTTCTAGTAGGTCTTTCCTGACATTTTCTTAGTCGCATCCTACAGCAAAAGCCATGATCTGCAGAGAGCTTCTAAGGCATCAGAGGGATCTCATTGCTAAAAGGTATCAGTCAGGAGAAGGGTACAAAAGAATTTCCAAGTCATCAGATATACCATGGAACATAGTGAAGACAGTCATCATCAAGTAGAGCACAACAGTGACATTACCAAGAACTGGACGTCCCTCTAAAATTGAATTGAGAAAAAAACTGGTCAGGGAGGCTTCCAAGAGGCCTACAGCAACATTAAAGGAGCTGCAGGAATATCTGACAAGTACTGGCTGTGTGGTACACATGACAACAATCTCCCATATTCTTCATATGTCTGGGCTATGGGGTAGAGTGGCAAGACGGAAGCCTTTTCTTAGAAAGAAAAACATCCAATCTCCGGTAAGTTTGGCAAAAACACATCTGAAGTTTCCCAAAGGCATGTGGGAAAATGTGTTATGGTCTGATAAAACCAAGGTTGAACTTTTTGTCCATAATTCCAATAGATATGTTTGGCGCAAAAACAACACTGCACATCACCAAAAGAACACCATTCCCACCGCGAAGCATGGTGGTGACAGCATCATGATTTTGGGCTGTTTTCTTCAGCTGGAACAGGGGTCTTAGTCAAGGTAGAGGGAATTATGAACAGTTACAAATACCAGTCAATATTGGCACAAAACCTTCGGGCTTCTGCTAGAAAGCTGAACATGAAGAGGAACTTCATCTATTAGCATGACAACGACCCAAAGCATACATCCAAATCAACAAAGGAATGGCTTCACCAGAAGAAGATTGAAGTTTTGGAATGGCCCAGCCCTGAATCTGATTGAAAATCTGTGGGGTGATCTGAAGAGGGCTGTGCACAGGAGATGCCCTCACAATCTGACAGATTTGCAGTGTTTTTTGCAAAGAAGAGTGGGCAAATATTGCCAAGTCAAGATGTGCCATGCAGACTCATACCCAAAAACACTGAGTGCTGTAATAAAATCAAAAGGTGCTTCACCAAAGTATTAGTTTAATGGTGTGCACACTTATGCAACCATAATATTTTATTTTTTTATTTTTACTTGCCTCCTCCTAAAAGATTTAACTTTGTTGTTCAACTGAGTTGTACAGTTTATAGGTCACAATAAAGGTGGAAAAAGTTCTGAAATGATTCATCTTTTCTCTTTTTTTTTTTACATCACAGACACCTGACATTTTAACAGGGGTGTGTAGACTTTTTATATCCTATATATACATGTATATCCTATATATATATATATATATATATATATATATATATATATATATATATATATATATATATATACACTGTATAATCCAGTGGTTGTCACTGCACACATATCAGAGATAAAAAATAGGCCCGGGTGCACAGCAAAGATACATTACTGTATACATACTGTATAATTCAAAAGAGAGAGTGGAACTCACAGGTCTTGAGAGGTGAATGCACAGTGAAGATTTTATTTTGATGCTTCGATGAGGCACACGCTCGTCTTCCATGGGACAACAAACAAGTGAAGCAACACAACATGTATAACCTAAAGTCCCTCCCATCATTATCATCCACATATGATGACATCAACAAGTGCAAATATCAAAGTTCCAGCTAAAAACAATGATGGGCAAATGTCCAAATTTGGGAGAACAAAAGTACATACAAAATAGAGGAAAGAGAAAATCCAAGCACTAAAGACAAAAAAAACTGCATGACAGAGTATCATGCTGCCTAGGCAAGGTGGCCACCCATGCTGAGTCAGAGTTGGAGTAGGAGAGCATGGTGAACGTGTAATGTGTAGAGGAAAAAGTACAAGGGGGCACTGCAGCACAGCCTGCACCACCAGGAAAGTTTAATTTTGCTCTCATCTGATCAAAGCTCCTTCTTCCACATATATGCTGTGTCCCCCATATAGCTTCTCGCAAACTGCAAACTGAACTTGTTATGGCTTTCTTTCAACAATGGCTTTCCTCTTGCCACTCTTCCATAAAGGCCAGATTTGTGGAGTGCACGACTAATAGTTGTCCTGTGGACAGATTCTCCCACCTGAGCTGTGGATCTCTGTAGCTCCTCCAGAGTCACCATGGGCCTCTTTGCTGCTTCTCTGAATGATGCTCTCCTTGCCCAGCCTGTCAGTTTAGGTGGATGGCCATGTCTTGGTAGGTTTGCAGTTGTGCCATACTCCTCTCCATTTTCGGATGATGGATTGAACATTGCTCCGTGAGATGTTCAAAGCTTGGGATATTTTTTTATAACGTAACCCTGCTTTAAACTTCTCCACAACTTTATCCCTGACCTGTCTGGTGTGTTCCTTGGCCTTCATGATGCTGTTTGTTCACTAAGATTCTCTAACAAACCTCTGAGGGCTTCACAGAACAGCTGTATTTATACTGAGATTAAATTACACACAGGTGGATTCTATTTACTAATTAGGTGACTTCTGACAGCAATTGGTTCCACTAGAATTTAGTTAGAGTAAAGGGGGTTGAATACAAGCGCACGCCACACTTTTCACATATTTATTTGTAAAAAATGTTGAAAACCTTTTATCATTTACCTTCTACTTCACAATAATGTGCCACTTTGTGCTGGTCTATCACATAAAATCCCAATAAAATACATTTATGTTTTTGGTTATAACATGACAAAATGTGGAAAATTTCAAGGGGTATGAATACTTATTCAAGGCACTGTATTTCACACAAAGGAAGAAATACAAAGATAACAGGATACTTTTTAACACAAATACATGGTACAACAGGTACATATCAGAAATATGAAATGTTGGGGTAACATACTCTTTAACCCTTTCATGACTAAGCCTATTTTTGACATTTGGTGTTTACAAGTTAAAATCCGTATTTTTTGCTAGAAAATTACTTAGAGCCCCCAAACATTATATATATATTTTTTAGCATAGAATCTAGAGAATAAAATGGCAATTTTGTGTTTTAAACCCAGCTTTTCGGGAAAAGGGACACTTTCATGAATTAAAAAAAAGGAACAAACTGTAAAGTTAGCCTAATTTTTTTGTATAATGTGAAACATAATGTTACGCCGAATAAATAGATACCAAACATGTCACGCTTTATAATTGCACGCACTTGTGGAATGGCGACAAACTACGGTACCTAAAAATCTCCATAGGCGACGCATTAAATTTTTTTTTACGGTTACCAGGTTAGTGTTACAGAGGAGGTCTATGGCTAGAATGATTGCTCTCGCTCTGACGATCGCGGCGATACCTCACATGTGTGATTTGAACACCGTTTACATATGCGGGCGCGACTTCCGTATGCGTCTTCTTTGCTGGGCGAGCTCGTGGAGACAGGGGCGCTTTAAAAAAAAAAAAATTCTTATTTATTTTATATTTATAAATTTTACAAATTTTGATCACTTTTATTGCTGTCACAAAGAATGTAAACATCCCTTTTGACAGTAATAGGTGGTGACAAGTACTCTTTATAGAGGGATCGGGGGGTCTAAAAGACCCCCGATCCCTCCTTTGCACAATACTGTATATTTTTTTAAAACAGGCGCCATTGGCAGCCGAGTAAACGGCAAGTGGCGTCATGACGTCGCTTCCGTGTTTACAATTAGGAGGCTGGAACTTACGGCTTTGTTCCAGTGTGTCCCTAGCCGCCAGAGGCGGCGGATTGGTGATCGGGCCTCCCGGTGGAACAGGAGGCCCGGTAAGAGCGGCGGGAGGCGGCGGGAGGGGGGGGACGTCCCCTCTCGCTCCTCCAGTATAACAGCCGAGCAGCTTTTAGCCACATCGGTTGTTATACCTGGAAAGCCGATCGCCGGCTCTAAAAAACAGTACTGGGATGATGCCTGCAGCTGCGGGCATCATCCTGGTATAACCCCCGAAAGCCGAGTATGCACATCTGCGTAGGCTCGGCAGGAAGGGGTTTAAGCAAGGGGAAGGGGTTTAAGCTTGTCCAAATACTGTCTAACCTCAAGCAAAATACAGAGGTTGATTTACTAAAGGCAAATAGACTGTGCATTTTGCAAAGTGCAGTTGCTCCAGATCTTGGTAAATGAGCAGAAACTCTGCTGATTTCCATCATCCAATCACAAGCAAGCAAAAATGCTGTTTTTTCCTTTTCCTTGCACATGATTGGGTATTCTTTGCAAAGTGAAGCTTTACCTCATTTACTAAGCTCTGAAGCAACTGAACTTGCAGAGTTTGACTGCCTTTAGTAAATCAACCCCACAGGCGTAGACAAAGTGAACACTTGAACTCAAACCTTTACACTGCTATCTAAAAAAATAAAACTATTTAGAGTTTGCTAAAAAAAAAAAACTTGCATTTACCAAGGCTATATATTACTTCCAGGATATTACATTTCTCTGTAGAATGATTTTTATCTCTATAAATCTAAAAGTTTCCTGATGCTTCTTGGTAATGAATCAAGTGTTTACAGTTTAGCAGAGCTTTCGGCATTGATTTAAATTCCATTTATGTCCAAATAGTTTCCCAGTTTGTAGATTGTAGATTGCATAAAGAATGAAGACACCTTAGAGATGAAGATATAAAATGTATTATTGAAGAGTTCTGTAATAAAAGCTTCCTCTTATACACAAATTTCAAGCTGTGCTTTAGTTTGTTTACCATACTGCATTTTCATTTTGTCGTTTTTTTTTGAAGGTTGAATATTAGCAATTTTCCAACTATAGACAATATTCTAGTCAAGGACCACCATTACTTGTTTGGTGATTTATGTGCCATATTTTTATTGTGTTTAGGACAAACGTATGTATTTTCATGTTAAGTAAATCTAAAGTATTGCATACAGAGTTTTACTATTTACCATTTGCAGTCAGCAGTATTGTCTTCCTGCAGGCTCAGGAAGAAAACTGCTTTTGTAGAACTGTAATGCAGAGAGATCAGTGACTACACTTCTCGTTGTTATACAAGCTTTTCAATGTGAGTGTTTACTTATTTTAATACATTTTTTAAAAACACCAGATGAGTTTTCATTATCGTTACATGCATTAATCGGATGAGTGGAATATTGGAGAATGAATATTGGGAGGATGACTACACTAATATAACAAAAGTGCAGTATATCAAATTTGGAGGTGAGCAGCCACCTTGCACAGTGGTGTGAGCAAACTGGTGGACCTCTGGAGTATATGGAATGAAGTGAATTATACGGATGAAATTCACTGCACTTATTAATATTGTTCTACACCCTATGGGATTCTCGCTTTACTGAATCGGATTCACAACACCAGGATTTGGTTTACTGCCCAGTAGGGCATTCTTTACTAATTGTATTTGCTTTTTTATTTAAAGCGGAGTTCCACACAAAAATGGAACTTCCGCTTTTCAGAACCCTCCCTCCTCCGGTGTCACATTTGGCACCTTTCAGGGGGGAGGGGGGTGCAGATACCTGTCTAAGACAGGTATTTGCACCCACTTCCGGCATAGACTCCCATGGGAGTCTATACTTCTTCCTGTCCCTCCGCGCTGTCTCCTGGGAAACACACAGCTCCCAGGAGATTGCTGGGACCAGTTACGATGCGCAGCGCGATTCGCGCATGCGCAGTAGGGAACCGGGAATTGAAGCCGCAACGCTTCACTTCCTGATTCCCTCACCCAGGATGGTGGCGGCAGCTGCCGAGAACCGAGCGGGTTCTCGGCGTCGCCTGCCCACATCGCTGGATCCCGGGACAGGTAAGTGGCCATGTATTAAAAGTCAGCAGCTGCAGTATTTGTAGCTGCTGGCTTTTATTTATTTTTTTTTTAGGTTGACGTAGGTGGACCCCCGCTTTAATGAGAATATTGTTTATGTTATTTGAGCATATTTGATGACACTTTGACCTTTTAGTCCTGATTATTTTGATCTATTGTACATTTGATTGCATTCTTGACATTTTATAATATTGGAATGTAGCACCACGCTTCTTTATTTTTTAATTGTGTTAGATTCAACTTCTGTACCTTACTGAAGAGTTAATCTGCTTGTGGATGGTGCCACGTCAGCAGATGACCATACTGTCCAGACAGACTAGGTCTAAGGAGGAATGTCAATGCATAAAGCAGCATTTGAAACAGAACACTCAGTATCATATTGGAAAGATAAGATATTGTAGCTGCAGAAGACACTCTGAAGCTGGGGTTGGAGAGGCTGGACCATTAGTTCACTCCGTGTCAACGGAGAACTGATGATTTAGAAACTGTGCCCCTGCTTTGAAAATAGTTTATACATACATGTATAGAATGGGTAAAATGTAAGTACATAAAACACTAGTCCACAAACAAAAATGCACAAACTGTGCATGGACATCTACATTGCAATAGCAGGCAAGGTGGCCTTATGATACCTGTCATACACAGGAAAGTGTACTGACAGCCAGCAAAATAATGCCAATCTAGGCCATGGCCTATGTAGACTATGCAGGAATCTGACCCGCTCTCCACCATCATTTCTCTCTTTATGATTTTGCTATATATATATATATATAGTTACATAGTTACATAGTTGGTAAGGTTGAATAAAGACACTAGTCCATTCAGTTCAACCTGATTGAGTTTTGGTGTGTGTCTACAATTGTCCCTAACCCTGTACATCCCAAACTTCACATCAGTCCCTACCCTCAATCCAAGGTCCCCATTCATATACTAGGGCCAATTTTGGACAGAAGCCAATTAACCTACCAGCATGTCTTTGGAGTGTGGGAGGAAACCGGAGTACCCGGAGGAAACCCACGCAGGCACAGGGAGAACATGCAAACTCAAGGCAGGTAGTGTCGTGGTTGGGATTCGAACCAGCGCCCCTTTTTACTGCTAGGTGAGAGTGCTAACCACTACACCACTGTGCTGCCCAAAGTATATATAGTGCCTGGTGTCAAAGTCTATCAAAAAAGGTAAAAGGCAAACTATATAAAGAAAATAAAGTTGGTATGTAATGATTTTACAGATGGCTCTGCTATTTGCGAAGCCTAGCCATAGAGTTAGTGTGTTGATCTGTAGACCTGCAAGTATAAATTGTGTGACGCTATGGTACGCTACTTTTAGCATGGTTGCTCTAGTGTGATTGCATAGGTTTACTCTGCTCCTTTCTATTATTGTAAATACCCCACTAGGATAGGCATGGGTAATGGGTAGTTCCACTGGCACAAGGGACACAGTGAAGAGCTGATATGGGTCCCACAATATAAAATAAACATCCTTATAATTGTTACTTGCCTGTGCAATGGAAGTTGCCCATGAATTAAAGTGACCATTTTCAGAAAGACTGTAATTCAGTGCAGTCCCACACTCCAACCTACTTAAGGCTCAGCAGAGTCTGTTATCACAGACAACAGGTGGTGCCACACAAAAATATTCTCCACACTTTTCCTTAAAGTGGATGTAAACCTGAAATTTTTTTTTCTTAATGAAGACTTCTACCTGGTACAGTAGAGGATGTCAAGTCATCTGTACCCAGTCTTGCTATGAAGAGTTAATCCAGCTCTGAACAATCCTCTTTTCTTTTTTTAGTAGGATAAAAAACGACACACAGATACGTTTGTGTCGCCACATTCCCCACTGCTGTGACTGACATCTGATTTCTTTACCTCATGCACGGCACGAGAGAGAGAGAGAGAGAGTGTTACGATTCCAGCTTCAAATCCCTCCTCCTTTATTCTCTAGTTCTCCCAGGATTGGCTGCTCCACACCTCAGCATGATTGGGCATGCTGAAGTCATGTGGTGCCTTTCCTGACTTTTGATTGGATGTTACTCAAAACTCAGGAATAGAAGAGTAGGAGAGTGTAGAGGTGGGCAGGGATTCTTGTGACATCCGGACTCCGCCCACCGAGCTACGGCTAAGAGACCCACCCACTAATTTCAGAGTTTTGTGGGGCTCCTACTGCTGAAGGGGGTGACATTTGCAAGGTAGGGATACATGCAGGAGGCTGTGCCATTAGTTTATACTGGGTGAGTGGTGGGTTTACATTCACTGTAAAGTTAAAAAAGCAAAATAGCTCTGGCTAACCACTATATTAGAGTAAGTAATACATGTAATACATGTAAATATTCAATAATATCAGTAGAAACTGTTATGGACAGCTAAATATGCTGATATGGCAACACAACTGTAACAGGAGCACACAGCTGTTCTCCTTTTTGATGGCGGGCAAGATGATCAGTTTCTTGAGCACATCTTACCAGTAATACCTGAGGTCTGGCAGCTAAACAGGTTTGCCCTGCCTGTTCATAGCAGAGATAAAGTATTAAACAATGCAATGTCCTGGCCTACGCATCACTACCTGATCAGCATAGATGTGGCATAGATAGATAAACAGAACTGTCAGGATATCTGATTGACCAGACTGTGTGGACTACACAGAGGAAACCCAAGACATATATATGTGAAATAATGGTGTTTATTAACAAGTGATAAGGAATATAAACAGTGAAAACCCACACAACCACCCACTACAAACAACAATATATGTATGGTAAAAGGAGATACCGTAATCGTAATCAAAGCCAAGCCAAGGTCATACACAGGGAAGTCAGCAGAAGGGTAAGGACGGGAAACTAAACAGGACAAGGAGAGGATGGATGGATGGGGTTCAGGGCAGAGATCCAAGGGAGCCAGGAACAGAAGGGACAGGACTAGGAAGGCCTCAGGATAGGGATGGGATCAGATCAGGTCAGGTCAGGACAAGGCAGATGCAGGCTCAAGGTCAAAGTAACGGGCAGCAAGGTCAGAACGCAGGGGGAGAGAGAGAGAGATACCAAGGCAAGCCTATGAGGGCTTGCCGGGTATTTGTAAGGCTGTGGTAATTGACCTCACGTTACAGCTGAGCGCAGTGTGACCTGTTTGCTCCACACTGCCAGAGTGCACCCGCTGGTTGACGCCGGTACTACGGCCCAAGGATGCAACAGTGCCACCAGCAGGAAAGACCTCTTACTGCAGGTCCTAGGTGTTGGAAGACACCTGCTGATGGACACTGGTACTGCGATCCAAGGGACCGATAGCGCCACCAACGGGTAGCCCTGACAAGAACACATGTCAATTCAAGGTTTTGGCACTCCAAAATTGCTGCATCACACCACTCAGCTTTTGTCCCCTTAATCTCCTGCATCACACTTCCTCTCATGCACATAGGTATACTGTATATAAAAGGTGTATCCGCGTGGACAAAATTATGTAAATATACAAATATTACATAATTGATTGTAGCAGCCAACAAACAAAGTTCATTTGATTATGAACCTAAATACCAATAAAAAGCTACATATGCAGTGCTAAAAAGGTAATAAACAGTCCATAGACATTCAGACTACTGGATCCATGTAAAGATGAAAATAGAAGAACCCAACACCAGCTTCAATAGTGATGGAAGGCAGGACTCGGCTCCAAAGTGTTCCACCCAAGCCGCTTACTGGATACATACGTATACTGCAAACCACATTAATGAGTCACCTTCTTGTTGATGATCGGTTTCAACCTAGTAAGCTTGGGTAACTCTTTAGGATTGATGTAGCCTGGGAGTTCATAAGAGGCAGGGGACTTTTAAAAAAACAGATCTGCAGCTTGCTTTTGTTCCTCTGCACTCATGGAGGTCTGAGAATGTAAAAAACTTGACTTCAAGGGTCAGCAGACACTACCTCTGTACAGACTTCAGCAGAAGGTTGAAACAACTCAGGAACATCCAGTGCTGGGGTGCACAATGTCTCTGCAGACACAGGGACTGCGGTGGAAGGAACTTCTCCCCTCCCCTAATCTTCCTCTTCCACCTTCCAGTCTGCCCACACTATTGCTAGGGACATTCACCTTTTCTTCACACCCCTGCAACCCAGTCACCTTATGGGAGTGACACAAAAACTTGGTACTTCCAAGATCAGGGATTATCAGGGATTATGTGACTTACTACGCTTCTTCGCGCTGGTGTTTGGTGAGCGGTTCAGCACTGTCGTGTTTGGCTGAGCAGAGCTTAGGTAGCCCTGTGTAAGCTCTGACTTGGAGCTCATGGCAAATAGCAGTGAAGGAAAGACTCTTTGTGATAACAAATCTGTTGCTTTGCCCTGCATGACTTAAGCATGGGTTCATTTGCTGTACATTGATCATTTGAATTAAGTTATGTCTGTGACGGGGACCCATATGCCCTTCACATTCTTCAGTTTTGAGAGACCTTCAGAGAATAAAATGGAACTACTGCTGAAGAGTTGGCAGGGGTGCCAGAAGGTGACATAAATAGGCTATTGATGCAGACTCCTCATCCCTAAGGCATTACAGCACTGTGTGGGTGATGATATCTTGACACAGGGGGCTCTGGTGTATTACAAATATGCCTAGATGAAAAAAAAAGCCCAAGGCCAGTAGGCTATGCCCCCTTATACAATGCAAGGCCTTATTTTCATTTCTGACTGAAGTGACACTATTAATTCCATGTAACAGTAAAGTACAGTATATCCTCCCATTTTCTCCTCTACTCCTTAGTATAATTTCCATGCTGTCACTCTGCCAAGCTCCTCATCAACATCTGAAGGGTATATGCCCATTTACAATTTTTATTGGCACATAATTTCTACCGTCAAACTCAAAATGACTTATCGCTGCTGACAAAGGAAAATTCTGTGGCATTTTGAACAGTCATATTATAAATTTATTAGCACCTGCTCATTTAATTGCACAGGATAAGAATGAAAGGGATCTTTTTGCCATTAATAAATGAAGTAATATAAAAGCAGGTAGCTTTTATATTTTCTGATGGTGTCAGAGAGATGTCCCTAAGGGCAGGCAGTGTTGGGATTTAACCTATCTCTTGCCCATTTGTAAGTAAGAACAATTTGCTAAGTGGAATGGTACCTCCAGTATTAAGCAGGATCAGTGTTACTTTCTTATCAGTATGGTTCTGATGATGGATCAACTCTATGCTAAATAACCAAAAATCAAACCATTATTAAAAAAAATTCTGGCTGCAATACTTAGCTGCTCTCCAGCGCTGTCCCCCTTCTTGCCACAAGATGTTTTTAGTTTTCCAGAATGAATGAAAGGTTTTAGTCTCCCATTGTTTCCCTCTGGTGAGATTTCGGCATTGTTCACTTTCTACTACTAGATGTCGCTACCTGTTCTTAGTTTCTGAAACTAATCTATCTAACCCTGTAAGGCAAAAATTGCTATACATACCTTTTTCTGCAGCCGATTCAGTATGGACCCACGCTGGGCTGTCAACGACTGGACCGGATCCACTGCAGAAAAAGTATGTATAGCGATTTTTGCTTTGCATTGTTAGATAGAGTAGTCTTAAAATGTGGTTGCCAGTAGATTTAAAACCTTGTTTTGAGAGTAACTTGGCATTTGCAAGACAAGCAAAATTTTTAAATACATTTTGACTTGGTTTAAAAGTGAGGTCTTGATATACAAGTAGCTTCATGTCACAACTGGGTATAGAAAGAGAGAAAGTGTAGCAAAATGGTTACATTTACTGAAGGTACAACATTTAGCAACTCACATGGTTGATGATTAAAACAGGCACATGTAAGTATGCAGGTATCCAGGGTAAAGCTGTTCAGATAGACCATCCTCCTCACTGCCATCGACGTTGTCCCTTCCACGCTGCGCTCCACGAGCGGTTCATGCCTCACTTTCAGATTGCTCTACTGCAGAGTTGTCTTTCCGGTCACGTTGTACCTTCATTAAATGTAATCATATTGCTACACTTAGAGGTGCCTCTCTTTTCTTTTTTATACTATGTAGCTCCTGCTGGATTTTGCTTCTAACCCCCTTGTGGAGGCTTCCATTTGTGGATGGACATTTTATGGTTACACAACCTATCACATTGCTATAATCTTTTTATATGGACTATAAACTGAAGGACTTATGAATAAATGGTTGTGGAACGAATCATTTGAGTTTCCATTATTTCTTATGGGGAAATTTGCTTTGATATTTAAGTGCTTTGGATTACAAGCATGTTTCTGGAACGAATTATGCTTGCAATCCAAGGTTTTACTGTAGTTAGTTTTTGATTGAACTTCCAGTTTAATATCAACAAACCCATAAGTTTGACTTGCAAACATATCCAGCATGGACAAAAAGATTGTTCAGTTAAGGGTAAGACGTATGACATTAACGGTTTTTATAACTGTCCCTCAGAGTTCGTGGTATAATGTCTGTCCTGTCCATGAAAATTATTTTACGTAGGCACGACCAGTAGAAAAGTAGACCAGTAGAACACTCTGTTTTGTGGAAGTTGGTGTGGACAAACACAGTGTCCCCAGACACTTTTGGAATACCACAATAAATCTTCCCACGTTCTCCGGGTCTGGGCCATAGAGGCTATGATCATAGAGTTTTCTCTGGCAGAATGCTTCAAAAGACTTTGCCAACAGGAGACCTTCTGGATTTATACCCTCAACACATTAACTCCAGTCTCCAAGAGGTCTGAACAAGGAAATTGAGGTCCGTACTATACTGTAATACTGTCCCCAATACACACATTAACCATTGTACACACCCACTTTCATTTAGTGTTGAGGGGTATGCACAAATATAACCACTAAATTTGTCATGACCAGTGCCTTTCAATTTCAATTTTTTTTTCCAATTTTTTCAATTTCCCCTGTTTAATTATAAATTCAAGAGATATGTGTAAATTTGGTTGTAAGCAAAAGAATTGGTCGTTTTTAGTATAAGGTACTTATACTGTAAATGCCTTCTTATATTTTTTTTGAGGTATGCACCTAGGAAGGCCCTTATGTTGTGTATACTGTATATATTTTATATACTATATTACCAAAAGTATTGGGACGCCTGCCTTTACACGCACATGAACTTTATTGGCATCCTAGTCTTAGTCTGTAGGGTTAAATATTGCGTTGGCCAACCCTTTGCAACTATAATAGCTTCAACTCTTCTGGGAAGGCTGTCCACAAGGTTTAGGAGGGTGTCCATGGAAATGTTTGACCGTTCTTCCAGATGCACATTTGTGAGGTCAGGCACTGATGTGGATGAAAAGGCCTGGCTCGCAGTCTCCGCTCTAATTCATCACAAAGGTGTTCTATCAGGTTGAGGTCAGGACTCTGTGCAGGCCAGTCAAGTTCCTCCACCCCAAACTCGCTCATCTATGTCTTTATGGACCTTGCTTTAAAACTCTAAAGTTATCCGCCTTAGATCTACTTCAGGATGCAAAAATGTGCTGCAAATGAAGCATATTTTAATGACTGTAGATATAAAAGGGAAAATATAATAATTCTACAGTTTTTCCCAGATTCACAGAGCATAAGTTGTACCTGAATATCTCAGCCCTTTCTCCTCTACAGCCTTCTAAAGCACACATTTTACAGAAGGTAGAACGTGGGGATCTGACGTTACACACTGCACAGCATAGAGCTGAGCGTAGTCTGAGGCCTGAGTAAAGGGAATGGGCCCCATTACACAGTCTCATAGGGAAACATGCACAGCTGAGGCTGTCTATCATCTTCAGTGTGCTTGGGGGGGGGGGGGGGGGTTTGGCAAGGCCATTACTGTGGTGTCAGCATAGCCTGTCAGAAGTAACTCATGCAGATAGCTGAGGAATGAGAGAGCAGATACGAAACACACTAGGTGCTTTGGATTGAGGCAAGTACACATGATAGAATGATATGCTTTGTTCATTTTTCATTTCAGAGATTTACATTCACTTTAAAGAGGCTGATGGGATACCCAAGGCTCAGCCACCTATTTTTACCACCTGGACACATGTGTGATTGAGACCTTAGAAAGAAAAAAACTGCAAACAAAATCATCATACTTTCCCTTTACAGGGTTAATTTACAAAAGGACAATGGGGGTTATTTATGAAAGGCAAATCCACTTTGCACTGCAAGCGCACTTGAAAGTGCAGTCACTCTAAATCTAAGGGGTAGATCTGAAATGAGGGGAAGCTCTGCTGATTTTATCATCCAATCATGTGCAAGCTAAAATGCTGTTTTTTATTTTCCTTGCATGTCCCCCTCGGATCAACAGCGACTTTACTTCCAAGTGCACCTGCAGTGCAAAGTGGATTTTCCTTTAGTAAAAAAACCCCAATCTGCCTATGTTTTCTTTATTACATCCATTTTAGATAGGAATCTCTATTATAGTGCAAACGACTAATTGAAAAACAGAAAAAGGACCTGGTGTTATTGGAAGAAAAGAGGAAAAAGCTTGTACAAAGTACTTTTGCTGACTGTGCAAGTCAATACAAGAGTCTATAAAATATTCATAAAATAATTTGATAGAAAGCAACAAAAAGAGTTTAACATATTGTAGAGCAGCACTTTTCCTGGGATATTTTATTACGACTCTTCACACACTAGAAAATGTTTTCTCACACATACCGAACACAATGCTTCATTCATATTAATGTTGTATAATACATTTACTGCGGCAAGTTGCAGAGACAAAATAAATTAATAAAATGACCAGGAGACAGATGTTAGATGCAGACACACATACAGGTAAAAGCCAGTAAATTAGAATATTTTGAAAAACTTGATTTATTTCAGTAATTGCATTCAAAAGGTGTAACTTGTACATTATGTTTATTCATTGCACACAGACTGATGCATTCAAATGTTTATTTCATTTAATTTTGATGATTTGAAGTGGCAACAAATGAAAATCCAAAATTCCGTGTGTCACAAAATTAGAATATTACTTAAGGCTAATACAAAAAAGGGATTTTTTAGAAATGTTGGCCAACTGAAAAGTATGAAAATGAAAAATATGAGCATGTACAATACTCAATACTTGGTTGGAGCTCCTTTTGCCTCAATTACTGCATTAATGCGGCGTGGCATGGAGTCGATGAGTTTCTGGCACTGCTCAGGTGTTATGAGAGCCCAGGTTGCTCTGATAGTGGCCTTCAACTCTTCTGCGTTGTTGGGTCTGGCATTCTGCATCTTCCTTTTCACAATACCCCACAGATTTTCTATGGGGCTAAGGTCAGGGGAGTTGGCTGGCCAATTTAGAACAGAAATACCATGGTCCGTAAACCAGGCACGGGTAGATTTTGCGCTGTGTGCAGGCGCCAAGTCCTGTTGGAACCTGAAATCTCCATCTCCATAGAGCAGGTCAGCAGCAGGAAGCATGAAGTGCTCTAAAACTTGCTGGTAGACGGCTGCGTTGACCCTGGATCTCAGGAAACAGAGTGGACCGACACCAGCAGATGACATGGCACCCCAAACCATCACTGATGGTGGAAACTTTACACTAGACTTCAGGCAACGTGGATCCTGTGCCTCTCCTGTCTTCCTCCAGACTCTGGGACCTCGATTTCCAAAGGAAATGCAAAATTTGCTTTCGTCAGAAAACATGACTTTGGACCACTCAGCAGCAGTCCAGCTCTTTTTTTCCTTAGCCCAGGTGAGACGCTTTTCGCGCTGTTTCTTGGTCAACAGTGGCTTGACACGAGGTATGCGGCAGTTGAAACCCATGTCTTTCAAGCGTCTCTTGGTGGTGGATCTTGAAGCACTGACTCCAGCAGCTGTCCACTCCTTGTGAATCTCCCCCACATTTTTGAAGGGTTTTTTTTTCACAATCTTGACTAGGGCGCGGTGATCCCTATCGCTTGTACACTTTTTCTGACCACAGTTTTCCTTCCCTTTGCCTCTCTATTAATGTGTTTGGACACAGAGCTCTGAGAACAGCCAGCCTCTTCAGCAATAACCTTTTGTGTCTTTCCCTCCTTGTGCAATGTGTCGATGGTCGCCTTTTGGACAGCTGTCAAATCTGAAGTCTTCCCCATGTTTGTGTAGGCTTCAGAACTGGACTGAGAGACCATTTAAAGCCCTTTGCAGGTGTTTTGAGTTAATCAGCTGATTAGTTTGTGGCACCAGGTGTCTTCAAAATTTAACCCTTACACAATATTCTAATTTTGTGACACACGGAATTTTGGATTTTCATTTGTTGCCACTTCAAATCATCAAAATTAAATGAAATAAACATTTGAATGCATCAGTCTGTGTGCAATGAATAAATATAATGTACAAGTTACACCTTTTGAATGCAATTACTGAAATAAATCAAGTTTTTCAAAATATTCTAATTTACTGGCTTTCACCTGTACAAAATGGCAACAATTGGTTTTAGAAAATCGGGGGAGGGGAATTTTTATCAAACAACATGCTCCTAATGCATCTTTAATCCTCTAAAGGTATCTTTTCTGTACTGAGCTGTGTTATGATCACTTCTTTAGTGCAGATGTAACTCAAAAAGTGAATGCTATGTTAAAGCTGAACTTCAGGAACTTTCTTTTTTTAAACTTTGGTCCAGATTGATTACATTTCATTTTTTTGTATCTCCCATCTGTTCCACTGGTGATGCAGAAATTCATGGTAGTAACCTGTGCTACATACTGGACAGTCAGCAGTCTCTTTTGTTTGCCTTCTATATACTTACACAGGGGGTCGCCCACTCAATGTTTTTGTTCAAGGAGTCCAAGGCATTTCTCTGATTGGACAAGGCGGCGAGGTGGAGTAGACAACCTAGTAAAATGACAGCCTGGATGGATGTGGTGGCGGTGTTATGTGCGAGTGAGGGGGGCAGGTTTGTTTGCCCCCCCCCAAAAAAAAAATATTGAGCACCAGCTGCCACTGCTGGCCACTTTATTTATAGCCACATCTTGCTAGTATCGGGTTGGACCCCCTTTTGCCTTCAGAACTGCCTTATTCTTCATGGTATAAATTCAACAAGGTGTAAATTGACAAGGCACACATTCCTCAGAGATTTTGGTCCATATTGACATGATAGCATCACTCAGTTGCTGCAGATCTGTTTCCACCACATCACAAAGGTGCTCTATTGGATTGAGATCTGGTGAGTGTGGAGGCCATTGGAGTACAGTGATCTCATTGTCATGTTCAAGAAACCAGTGGTGAGATGATTTGAGCTTTGTGACATGGTGCATTATCCTTCTGGAAGAAGCCATCAGAAGATGGGAACACTGTAAACATAAAGGGATGGACATGGTCAGTAACAATACTCGGGAAGGCCGTGGTGTTTAAACGATGCTCAGTTGGTACTAAGGGCCCAAAGTGTGCCAAGAAAATATCCCCCACACCATTACACACCCACCACCAGCCTGAACCATTGATACAAGGCAGGATGGATCCATGCTTTCATGTTGTTTACTTCAAATTCTGACCCTACCATCTGAATGTCACAGCTTAAATTGAAACTCATCAGACCAGGCAACGTTTTTCCAATCTTCTATTGTCCAATTTGGGTGATCCTGTAAGCCTCAGTTTCCTGTTCTTAGCTGATAGCAGTGGCACCGGTTGTGGTCTTCTGCTGCTGTAGCCCATCTGCTTCAAGGATCAATGTGTTGTGCATTCAGAGATGGTATTCTGCATACCTTAGCTGTAACGAGTGGTTATTTGAGTTACTGTTGCCTTTCTATCATCTCAAATCTGCCCCTTCTCCTCTGACCTCTGACATCAACAAGGCATTTTCATCCACACAGCTGCCGCTCACTGGATATTTTCTCTTTTTTTTGGACCATTCTCTGAAAACCCTAGAGATGGTTGTGTGTGAAAATCCCAGTAGATCAGCAGTTTTTGAAATACCCAGACCAGCCCATCTTGCACCAACAACTATGCCACGTTCAAAGTCACTTAACCGGTTCAATACAGGGCAATTTCACCCCCTTCCTTCCCAGGCATATTTTTAGTTTTCAGCGCTGTTGCACTTTAAACGTCAATTGCGCGGTCGTGCGACGTTGTACCCAAAAAAAATTGACGTCCTTTTTTCACCACAAATAGAACTTTCTTTTGGTGGTATTTGATCGCCTCTGCGGTTTTTATTTTTTGCGCTATAAACAAAAGAAGAGCGATAATTTTGAAAAAAACACAATATTTTTTACTTTTTGCTATAATAAATATCCCAATTTTTTTTAAAAAAAACAAATTTTTTCCTCAGTTTCGGCCGATACGTATTCTTCTACATATTTTTGGTAAAAAAAAAATCGCAATAAGCGTATATTGATTGGTTTGCGCAAAAGTTATAGCGTCTACAAAGTACGGGATAGATTTATGGCATTTTTAAAAAATATATATTTATTTATTTTTTTAGCGGCGATCGTGATTTTTTTTCGTGACTGCGACATTATGGCAGACACATCAGACACTTTTGACACCATTCACATTTATACAGCGATCAATGCTATAAAATTGCATTGATTACTGTGTAAATGTGACAGGCAGTGAAGGGGTTAACCACTAGGGGGCGGGGAGGGGTTAAGTATGTTTCCTAGGGAGTGATTACTAACTGTAGGGGGAGGGGACGTACAAGGGGAGGAGACCGATCAGTGTTCCTCCGTTCTGGGAACACAGATCGCTCTCCTCAGAGCTGACAGGCTGTGGATCTGTGTGTTTACACACACAGATCCACATGCCAGCCCGGTTAACGGGCAATCGCGGGTGCCCGGCGGACACCGCGGCCGCCGGGCACACGCACCGGGTCCCGAGCAACACGGCGGGTGCACGCGCGCGTGCGCCCCCTAGACAGCCGGGAATCCCAGGACGTCGTATGACGCCCACCCAGGATGGGAGATCCCATCTGTGGACGTCATATGACTATGGGCGGGTAGGGAAGTGGTTAAATCCTCTTTCCTCCCTATTCTGATGCACGGTTTGAACTTCAGCAAGTCATCTTCACCACGTCTAGATGCCTAAGTGCATTGAATTGCTGCCATGTGATTGACTGACTATCAATTTGTGTTACCAAGCAAATGAACAGGTGTACCTAATAAAGTATTCAGTGAGTGTACATTGATAATACTGACTCAAATAAGGCCTAACTCACACAGGCGATGCATGTATAGCGCAAACAGGTCATTTGTTTTTCAGCTCTTCGGCACCACCCTTTGGGCTCCTTCTGCTAATTTCGTGTTAGAAGATTGGTGAGTGTTGATTCGCGCTTTTCATTTTGCGCTTTTCATTTTGTTTCTGAACAGCCATTCGTCAACCAGACATGTTGTGAAATCAGAGGAGATAACGTGTTATTTATTATTGGCCTTGCTTTTATTGCTTTGACCCAAGTCCAGTCCAGGAACAGGAGGAGGAGGAGTTCTTGGACCAAAAATTGGTTGCTTTATTATTCATGACCAATTATGTCATATGCCTTTGCTGCGGGAGCTCCAGGAGAATAATCCAGATGATTTTCGGAATTATCTCCAGATGACGGACCCCTGCTTTCACCAACACTTGGCATTGTTGACCCCCTATATTGAGAAGCAGGACACATGCATGAGGCTTTTATTTTATTTCTTGGTTGAATAATAATAATTTGATTTTGTTATATTTTCTATATTTTTGGATGCATAGAATGCATGTTTTGGTTCATTTCTATTGGCAGATAGCATGTCTAATTTTATTTTTTTATTGTGCACTAAAAAAAGAAAACAAAATTGTGTAGAATAATACTTGGCTATGTGTTTTACTTCAAATGACAGTTTGGGAGTAGGCAGTTACATTTAAAAAAAATACAATGTAAAATTGACAAGGGACACCAACATAGTTGTATGTTTGATCTTAAAAACTAGAGGATAATGGGGTTGTGGTAACTTTCCCAAATAATAAAAAAAAAAAGCATAATAATATTATTCTTGATATCACTAGAAAAAAAAAGCCTTTGAAAATTAGTTTGCAATAACTCCATCAGTATCACCAGCAAAGCAGCTTCATTATTATCCCATTAAAGAAGAAGAGAATTGTGCGCTGCATTTGGAGATTTATTAATTTGCCGCGTCACGAATGTTAATTCTCCATTACGAATGCTAGATTACAAGACCGACCGCTTCCAGCTTGTCCTTGCTTCCGAGCATGCGTGTTTGTACTTTGGACTTTTATCTGATGGACTTGTGTACACACGCTCGGAAAATCTGACAACAGACATTTGTCCGCGGAAAATTTTAAAACCTGCGATCCAACATTTGTCCGCGGAAAATCCGACAACAATTGTCCGATGGAGCATACAAATGGTCAGATTTTCCGCCAAGAGCCTGTCATCACACATTTCCTGTTGGAAAATCCGATCGTGTGTACGAGGCTTAGAATTTCAGGTGCTGTGTGCAGGCAGCCCACTGATGTCTATTAAGACACATGGCTGAATGGACACACAGCTGCTTGTCTTATGTGATAGGTATGCGGGTGTGAGTGATCGGCCCCAAGAACAGACAGTGTGGGTTTGGGGCCACTCACCCGCATGCTTGTCACATTAGGATGTGCAGGCATGTATCCTAATAGACTTCAATATGCACACAACACCTGGAAGTTACAGGCGCTGCAAAAAGTGACCTGCTCATGCTTACCAACATCATTGCCCACATTAATGAGGCCTTAATCCAAATGCTCTCCTGCAGAGCCACACCTGCAGTTGGAATCTCCTGCACCTGACATTTCTGGAACCCCGGAAGTGACTCTGCAAACTACACTGTCTCCATACAGTGGCATATGTGTGGGATTGTCACAGGCACAGCTTTTCTGTGTTGCCCACAAATGCTGTCAATCTCCAATAAAAGTAGAAAAGGCTGGGCAAGGTCTGTGGAAAAGTTGGATGATGTGCATCTCTGTAGAAGTATACCATGTGACAATACTACGTCGCCGTGTCATGCTGTAGTTCCAGATGGCTTTGGCAGACGCAGCGACAATGGGGTATTTGGGGAGGATGCAGAAGCGTAGTCACCACCCTAAAAGAAGTTCAAAAACAAGGATAACATTTTTTAAGGTAGATTGTGAAACTCTACAGTACATGTGATCAGAACAAAGACAGCTATATGCATTATCTTGTGCTACTGGATAACACAGATTTTTTTTTTGTGCAGCTTATAGTTCTAATTTAAAGCCGTATTAAACCCAAAAACAAAAATGTAATCTAAATTAGTTTAATAATCCTAAAAATGTGGTGGCGGCATTCGTTTTTGTCACCTTATTTTCACCCGTACCAGTGACAAACTTCCTGTCTTAGGGTGTCTCCACTCTAGATGGAGGAGCAATGGAGACACCCTTGGACAGCAGCAGGGGCGTAACTAGAAATAGCAGGGCCACATAGCAAAATGTTGTATGGGGCCCCCTTGCAAACAGCCCCCCCCCCACAGCTTCCCTAGTGTCAATGCAGCGTGACCTGTGCCCAATGCAGCGTGACCTGTGCCCAATGCAGCGTGACCTGTGCCCAATACAGCGTGACCTGTGCCCAATACAGCGTGACCTGTGCCCAATACAGCGTGACCTGTGCCCCATACAGCATGACCTGTGCTCCATACAGCATGACCTGTGCCCAATACAGCCTGGTCTGCCTGTGCCCCATACAGCCCCACATATGCAGAGGAAGAGGCATGCCACCCGGATCAGCAGAGAGTGGGATTGCCCGCTGTAATAGCTTTCATTTGAATTTCCTGTCTTCCCGGGGCTCATCGTCACATAGCCCCACCTCTTGGCCTGACGCCTTTGATGACGTCACATGTCCCGCATTGGATCGGCGTTCTGTCTATCAAAGGCCCTGGGCCAAAAGGTGGAGCTATGTGACGTGAGCCCTGGGAACACTGGGAATTCTAATGAAAGCTCTTACATCGGGCAATTCAGCTCTCTGCTGATACGGACAGCTCGCCTCTTCCTTTCCTCTCTCTTCCCCTGGCTGGGAGACTGTGCCGGCGGTGCTCTTATCCTCACTGGGCCCCACTCGGCTGCGGGCCCCATAGCGCCCGCATGGGTCGCTATGGTGGTAGTTACGCCCCTGGACAGCAGCATTGTCAACCTGCAAAGAGAGTAGCGTCAGGGCTGCTGATAAGGCAGTGCAGCCAGCCCTCCTGCGCCCGGGCCCCATCAGTTCAAAAGGGAGGCCCGGGCACCTGTTGAGCAGGTGGTCCGGCTGTACTGTCTTCTTGCAAACACCGATCCTCTTCTGCCTCCTCCTGCAGCGCTGCTAGCTTCCCCTCTTCTTTCCTTCTCCGGCTGCACTGCAGGGCGATTGATTCTAGCAAATACACCGCTTCCATCTGCTGTCCAGTCCCTTTGCGTGCCCCTTTCCTCCGCAGTGTTGCCAGCTTCCCTCCTCTCCTTCCCTGCCGGCAGCTGCTGTGGGCATACAGGGGGATGTTTCAGGATGGAGGTCAGTGGAAGAGGCCAGTAAATATGTAACTTACTGGCCCCATCCTTTCCTGAATGAATGCAGTGAGCAATTGGTATCAATCACTCCTGTGTCCATTCATCAGTGAAGCATAGTAAACAGTGTTCACTATGCTTCAGTCTGTGAATGAGCAGAAAGCCTCAAAGCGCTTCCTATTTATTCATCTGTGCAGCTGAGGCTACAGAAAAATGTCCTCAGTCACTTTCGGACTGGGGGCCCTGTCAGGTAGCCTGTATGGGGCCCCATGATTCCTAGCAGAAGCCCTAAGTAGCATTAGATGCATTAGTACATTTAGATTGACTTTCCTAAGAAATTGAAGCTGAATTCGTGCTAACATGTTTTAAGCAGTTACAGCTACCATTTTTATTTCCTTTTGGGATAATCCCTTCTCTGGCTCTCCATACCCCATTGTATAAAAATCTAAATACTAACCACAACATACAAGCAAGGCCATCCACAACATCGTCCCCAGCTACATCACCAACCTTATCTGCAGATATCGCCCGCTCCTCCCAAGACCTCCCAATGATTCTCTCCGCTCCTCCCAAGACCTCCTGTTCTCTAGCTCCCTTGCTCGCCTCCAGGACTTCTCCAGAACCTCTCCCATCCCCTGGAACTCCCTTCCCCAGTATGTCTGGTCAGCTCCTAGCCTGTCTGCCTTTAGGCGATCCTTAAAAACTCACTTATTCAGGGAAGCCTATCCCACCTCCACCTAAGGACTGTACCCAAGTCACCTCCATCAGATCATCCCCTGCAGCTATTATCTTTTGTGCCACCTCCCTCTCCCTTTAGATTGTAAACTCCATAAGCAGGGCCCTTCTACTCCTTCTGTATTGAACTGTAGTGTAATTATACTGTCCCCCTCTACATTGTAAAGTGCTGTGTAAACTGTTGGTGCTATATAAATCCTGCATAATAATAATAATGGTTATAAATAAATGAGTAAAAGCTGACCATTGTAAGCTCCCCTGTCAGTGTTAAATGGTTTGTCTCAACCCTCTAACTGAAAATGTTGCTAGACAGCTTGGTCTGTTAACTACTTGGCTCGGCTGAGCACAGATTGGGTAAAGGGTCAATCACAGCCGGCCCTATACCACGTGATCAGCTGTCAACCAATGACAGCTGCTCACGAAAATAAACAGAAGCCGGGTATCAGCTTTTTTTCTCCTCACACTGTCAACGTGAAGAAAAGAAGAAAGCCATTAATGGCTGTTCACCAGTGCCACCTATCAGTGCCCATCCGTGCCTTATCATCAGTGTCACTTATCAGTGCTGCCTACCAGTGCCGCCTATCAGTGCCACCCATCAGTGCCACCTATCAGTGCCCATCCGTGCCTTATCATCAGTGTCACTTATCAGTGCTGCCTATTAGTGCTGCCTACCAGTGCCCATCAGTGCCACCTATCAGTGCCACCTATCAGTGCCCATCAATGCCACCCATCAGTGTCCATCCTGATCAGTGCCCACCAGTGCCTCCTCATCAGTACCCATCAGAACAGCCTATCAGTGCCCATCAGTACCGCCTCAGTGAAGAAGCAAAAATTACCTGTTTGCAAAATTTTATAATAAAATATGAAAAAAGGTTTTTTTTTTTCAAAATTTCCGGTCTTTTTTTGTTTGTTTAGCAAAAAATAAAAAACCCAGTGGTAATTAAATACCACCAAAAGAAAGCTCCATATGTGTGAAAAAAATGAAAAAAAGTTGATATGGGTACAGTGTTGCGCAATCGTCATTCAAAGTGTAAGAGCGCTGAAAGCTGAAAATTGGCCTGGGCAGGAAGGGGATAAAAGTGCCCAGTAAGCAAGTGGTTAAAGGAAATTGAAAAATAACAGACCTACTGGCTGGATCACCACGTGAAAATAAAATGAGAAAATAAACTAAATGCAGCCACCACATTTAAGGATAGGTAAGCTGCAATATATGACATTTCTGTATCTGAGTTAATACCCCTTTAAGGATTGGGGGGTTGGGTTATATGTTGCTGTTTTAATGCCAGCCAAAGAGGAACCAGTGATCCACACCAGGTCTTTCTAAGGTTTAAAGCCAGCTAATGCATCTGAGCCATTAGTGAGCAGGAGTTTTTGGGCTGGGCTAGTCCAGGTTGGAACTTTTTGTTGGTTTGTTACAGCCATTCTTGTGTTTGATTGACCCAGATTAGTATAGCCAGGTCCAAATAGCCCAGCTTCACCGCAATAAGATGAAGTGGAAATGTGTTTTCTTCCTGCTGGTCATCTATATGATGTACTTAGTTTTTGGAGCTTTTTTCTTTTCTTACGTGGAGCAACCACATGAGGACCAGCTGAGGGAGAAGGTGCTGAACATGTGGGATGATTTCCTAGAAATCCACCCATGTCTGTCTGAGGAGAAACTGGAGGATTTCCTGCTCAAAGCTCTGCTGGTCAAAAGCTTTGGGGTGTCAGTCCTGCGAAATATATCAGGCTTTGAGGTCAAATGGGACTTTGTATCTTCTCTCTTCTTTGCTGGGACCACCCTAACCACTATTGGTGAGTGAACGTTCTCTGAGATGTGATCTTTTCTCAGCAAAGCATTCTATTGGCAAGGACAATTTTGACTTCAAAAACATCTAAACAGATGAATGCCACCTACCAGTAACAGTTTATATTGATTTCAAGTGTGGGTGAGGTTGCTTCAAGCTGTTTAATTGTTACAACGATTGAAAGCTGGTTGGTGGTTAAAATTCTTGTGCATATAGCCAGTATTTGAGACCATTCAGACAGCAGTCTAAAATGCTGCATTTAGATGCGTACAATGTACAGGGGGTCCCCGGGTTACAAACAAGTTAGGGACTGTAGGTTTGTCCTTAAAATGAATCTGTTTGTTTGTAAGTCGGAACAGGTCCATTTTTTATTTTTTAAGTGTAGCTCCAGCCAAAAAAACAATTTTTAAGCTTTTTGGATAGCATGAGGAAGGGTTATCACCCCTGTAACATTTGTTTTGCTGTCTGTGCCCCTGTTCAGAAGATTTCACCTCACTTTCTGTCCCAATGATAATTGGATTTTGAAAATTTTGGATTGTTGTGGAAACAAGCCTTGGTGATAAAGCATCAGTGGAGGTACCTTTTCCATAAATTAACTCTTATGCCCCGTACACACGGTCGGACATTGAGACAACAAAATCCTAGGATTTTTTCCGACGGATGTTGGCTCAAACTTGTCTTGCATACACACGGTCACACAAAGTTGTTGGAAAATCCGATCGTTCTGAACGCGGTGACGTAAAACACGTACGTCGGGACTATAAACGGGTAGTAGCCAATAGCTATCATCTCTTTATTTATTCTGAGCATGCGTGGCACTTTGTGTGTCGGATTTGTGTACACACGATCGGAAATTCCGACAACGGATTTTGTTGTCGGAAAATTTTATAGCCTGCTCTCAAACTTTGTGTGTCGGAAAATCCGATGGAAAATCTGTGATGGAGCATACACACGGTCGGAATTTTCGACAACAAGGTCCTATCACACATTTTCCGTCGGAAAATCCAACCGTGTGTACAGGGCATTACAGGAGTGAATTTCCCTTCTAGGGGTAGATTTCCTCTCACTTCCTGTTGTCTCCCTCTGTTTGTAAGTTGGATGTTTGTAACTAGGGGACTTCCTGTATAGGTTTGTCCACCTAAACGCAGCACTATAGGAATCGATGGCGCCATACACACAGCTGCATATACAAATCAAAATGTGTGCTGTGTTTAGTAGCGTACAAAAAAAGTAGGACACAGCTGTGTTCAGGGCCATACATACGCTATATTACCAGAAGTATTGAGACACCTGCCTTTACACTCGCACTTTGATGGCATCCCAGTCTAAAGCTGGCTATGCACCATTCAATTTGCTTTAGATTTCCCTTCAACTATGTAGTAGAAGGGCCTGCCTGATTGCATACAAATTGAAAGTGCTTAGGTTTGACCTCCCTATTATATGGTTTTTGGTAAATCCTAAAGGAAAGTTGCACAAGAAAATTGTATAATGTATGGCCAGCCTTAGTCCTTAGGGTTCAATATTTTCTGGTTACTGCACTCATAATGTACTTTTTCTGACCAAACTGTATTTCCATGCATAGTAGCTCCTATAGGAGGCCCCTCTTTAAGATTTTTAAAGCCAGCAAATATCTTACCAGATAAAAGTATCCCATTAAAATGCCACAAGTGAGACATAGAGGTGTTGACAACCAGAACCAGACTAGAAAAAACAGCTACAAGTACCTACTGGCTCATTCACACCCATGGCCCAGTCCATTGTGATGGGTTAACATGCATTACATTAAGGCAGCCCATTCATTTGAATTTGCATAACAATGAAACAGAAAATGGACACATTTTGCAATGTGTTGCAAACGCATGTTCATTGCCTTAGTGTGCCGTTGAAGGTGAATGGCATTGCAATGGACTAACGTGTATGGTACCTTATTGTAATTTATTAGGCTGGATTAACAAGCTGCTGTTTTTGTGCATTGGATTGTGTGTAATGTCAAGTGAGTATTGCATTAAAGCTGACCATTCATTTTGATTGGGCTGGCAATGTGCAAGAATAGTTTAATCGAACAAGCAGACTTGTTCTTGAAGCAGTGGACCACAATACGCAGTAGTGTATTTGCATCAGAGCTGCTATGCCTTAAGCTGGCTATACACTGGTTGAATTTTAGTTAGTTCATCAGGTTAGTGAGTGTCCCTGTTGGACCCCCTCCAACCTGCTATCCTTCTATGGAGCGTGTTGGTTTATTGGGTTGATATTCGTTTTGAATGACACCCCAAGGCGCTAGGACATCGCAGCTCTGACACGTGCAGTGTGTACCACCATGAATGGTAATGTACTGCTGTGTACAGTGGTGCACTGCGTCAGTAAACAGCCACATATCCATTTTCTAGTCTGTCCTTGTGTGTTGCCACCCCAAATTAAATGAATGGGCTGCCTTAACACAACTCGATGCATGACAAGTGTAAATCCAGCCTCCAAGTTGTTTTGTTTTTTGTTGTGGTTTTTTTTTTTTTTTTTTTTTTTTAAATTTGAAAGGTATTCAATTTCTCCTGTCAACAGAAAACTTCACAGCGGAAACCTAAGGCTTACCAAACCATTTTTTTAAATGAATTAATATAATGGATTGTCAAATTTATGCAACATTGTTTCACTTTTTGTTTGGCTTAACACTATGCATGTATTTCTAAACGTAATATTTGTTTGCAAAACATGTGGCGTTCATAAACATAAACAGATGGTTTAGTTGTTTATTTTAGCACCTATATTTTGTGTTTTCTCTAAATGCAGATGCTTATTTATTTATATTATTTGCTGTACAGATATTGGGCGCTTAGCGCAGGGTCTGTTTTTTTTTTTTTCAGTTTTGCAAAACTTTTTTTTATTGTGGGCTATGTAGGCAAGTGCAATTCCTGTGGATGACCGGAGGATCTCTTGTTCCTCTGAGTCCTCCATAGGTGTCATCAGGAGAGCAGCTGTCTAATTGGATGCTGCTATCCTGGATGACCTTGACAGACTTTTTTAGTATGGGCAGTGCCAATAAATAGCACTATCCTAATGTAGTTGGGGCGCATTTGTGAAGTGGCTAGGTCAGGAACCCACTGCTTAGGGACAGCATGTCTAGCATAAGGAAAGGTTCAAATGGAGGAGGGACAGAGTAGGGACTGCACGCCTATGTCACCAGCCAGGAGCTCTCCCCCACCTTCATGTGCCTTGTTGCCAGACAACCTTCCAGCAACCTCCTTCATCAGATGTTGCCCGGTATCCTAAGCTGTGTAGAATATTTTCTATAATAGCGAGACTGTATTTTGCAAGGCCTTCTGTAAAGTACTGCTGTGTTACACAGACCCTGTTTACCATATTAACCACTTGCCAACCAGTCACTTACCTGGTACACCATCGGCCTTTGAGTGGTTGTACTGGAATGATGCCTGACTAGCCACTCAATTTGCTATTACAGGCAGTGGGAGGAGATGTCCCATCCCCCTCCCCTAACCCTGCCCCCACCACTGCCTTCCGTGGCTTGCTCTGGCTCTCCCATCCCCCTGGGAGACCCGAGCTACCAGTCAGCGCATCTGCCGAGATCGGCTTTGATCGGGTCTCTGTTATAGTAACCCGGAAGAGATGATCTGACATCACTCCTGGTTTACTCAGATGTCATCAGTAGGGATGGGCAGAACCACCCCCTGTTCGGTTCGCACCAGAACTTTTGAACATCGGGAAAGTTTGGAACCGAATAATGAAGTCTATGGGACCTGAACGTGGAAAAATCAAGTGTCCCTTTTTGAAGGCTTATATGCAAGTAATTAGGGATACATGTATCAATTAGGAAAGAAGCTTGTAGAAAATGTCCTTTTTTAAATGAGCAGTGATTTATTGATGTTTAAGGTGAAAGTATAAAAATTCCTTTCAATATAGTGCCAGGGGCGGAGGGTCCTATTGGTCCACCTGTAAAGTGGCACATCTGTGTATAGTACAGTGGCACATCTGTAAATAGTGTATAGCAGCTGCTGCAGCACTAATTGCATTTATAAAGCTTTAAAAAAATGACATTTTCCCTGCAAGCTTTCTATATTTTGTAAGAAACGGTTTGGGGAGCCAGTCTGTATGATGAGGTCACAATGTAGTGCACGGGGGACAAGAGTAGAGATTTTTCAGATAAATTCTGGTGTCTCTACCACAGACTTTGGATTTCTACTTCTGTAACGGGTGCGGAAAAATTTGTTCTTTGGGTGTCGGTGGTGCCTTCACACCGTAACCCTATAGAGGTACTCTTGATGAAAGCAAGAATTGACCTTGCTGTAAAAAATTGCAATGATTTGCACCTGTCAAACAGGTGCGGAAAAATTGGTCTTTGGGTGTTAATTTTGCCCATGAAACCTTCAACAAACATTCTTCCAGATGAAATAAACACCCACAACACTAGGCAGCCTAGAAGTCCTGCAGAGATTCCACATCCCAAAAACACTTATCCGGCGACACCAGGGGCTTCATAGTTGCTGGTAATCCAGGACTTATTATTATTATTATTATTATTATTATTATTATTATTATTATTTTTTTTTTAATAAGTCAGACGGTCCACGGAGTCTGTGGACAGACGCGTTCTATGATCAGTAACAAAACCTCCAGCAGCACTAAATGCCCGTTCAGAAAGCACGCTGCATGCAGGGCAGCCCAGTAGCTCAATAGCATACTGGGCAAGTTCTGACCAGTGGTCTATTCTCATGACCCAGTAAGCCAGTGGATCGTTGACTGGAAAGCTCTCAAGCTCTGTTTTCGCCTCTAGATAATCATTATTTATGTGATGTGGAAGCTGACAGCCCTGGGCGGTGAGGACTAAAAAATATTGAGAAATGCATCACTTAGGCGGCCGCCTTCTCCCACCGTTCCTCTCTTGAGCAACAGAAGCCAAAAAAAACGATGTTTTCCACGACACTGTAACCTACCAGAGTCGGGAAAAGCATTTGATAAACTTTTTAAGGTGTCTTCAAGAGGTTTCATTCCTCTGTGGGGACGGGATGCGTTCTGGGACGTTTCATTCCTCTGTGGGGACGGGATGCGTTCTGGGACTTTCCCCTTATAACGGGGGTCAAGGAGGGTTGCCAACCAATAGTGATCCTTTTCCTTTACATCTTCTTGGGTCCTTTTCGCAGGCTTTTAAACATGGGGGAGCCCATGCACCGCAAATTTGTGGAGGCATGAGAAGGAGACTCCTCTGGTTCATTGAAGATTAGAGTATCTGGAACTGCCTTCTC
The DNA here is from genome assembly GCA_037952835.1 of Lithobates septentrionalis. Classification (NCBI taxonomy): domain Eukaryota; kingdom Metazoa; phylum Chordata; class Amphibia; order Anura; family Ranidae; genus Lithobates; species Lithobates septentrionalis. The sequence continues at coordinate 1,563,862 of JBBDGP010001003.1, forward strand.
GCAGCCACGAACTACTCCCCAAGGGTTCTGTGGATGGAAAACCATCTCTTACTGTTTGACGTATGTCTTCCTCTGCTTCAATGCCTCCTCCCTCCCTCCCTCTGCCTTTAGAGTCAGAACCAACATCTGAATCGAGTAATGGCTGTGCATCATCAAGGCGCAAGTGGCTGACGCTGTGTTCAAATAACTCTGCTGACTCCTCAATGCCTGATGCTGGGGCTATGGCAGGAATAACTGTGGACAAGGAGGCAGGTTTTGTCGCTCTGGCACCTGCATGGGACTGTGCACTATTCTCTGCTTGGGTGACGGAGAATTAGGATGGTTTAGTAAGCCAGTCCACCACCTCCTCTGCATGCTGTGGCTGGATAGCACGGCAACATCACTAAACAGAGGAAATGATGCCCTGTCTGAGGACTGACCACATCCACCTTTGCCTGTGGACTCGTATGCTGATGGCCCCCTTACAGTGCCATGGGAACATCTGCCTCTCCTTGCTGTCCTCCCAGACATGGTGAGGGGTGCTGATTAACAAAATGTAAAAAAGATGTGTAAATGTGTACGTAAATGCACTGTAATCAATGGAAAGTGGTGTTTGGTGCACTTTCATTTTGAGTAGTCACGACACAGATTCACTCCAAGGATACGCTATAATATTGCAATAATGCACAGAACTATGTAGTGTTAAACTTGCAGTAACGCAATGAAATATATGGCATTAAACTTGCAGTGACACAATGAAATATATAGCAGTAACGCAATAAAATATACAGCGTTTAAACTTGCAGTAACGCAATGAAATATATGGCGTTTAAATTTGCAGTAACGCACAAAAAAAAATGGTCTCACAATCTCTGAACTATCCCTAGATGCACACTAAACTGATAATCTACTGAACATAGAATCAGAATAGCACACTAAGGGGTTTATTTACTACTTTATTTAAGGCAAATCCACTTTGCACTACAAGTGCACTTGGAATTACACTTGGAAGTGCAGTCGCTGTAGAACTGAGGAGGACATGCAAGGGAAATAAAAAAACAGCATTTCTCAAGTCATCTTGCAGGATGGCACACCTGAGAGATGAGAGGCTCCTCCCCACAGGAAACACAATCAATCAACAGCTGTTTTAAGTCCCCACCCTTCCCCTTGATCCTCAGGTTTTGATTGTTTTTCTCCCTACACAGCGAAACTGTTTTTTTTTTTTTTTTTTTTTTTTTCCAAATGACCCGAAGCCTGGGGCTGGTGGTGTCCCCCTGGGAGCCGGACCAAATGCCTGGGAAGCCGCTGGGTCTGGCTGGATATATTTATCCTTGGGGGGTTCCCCTATCCTTTCCTCAGGGGGGGCAGCAGAAATTGGAAGAGCCTCCCTGAGAGCTGAAGGCCCCTGGGTACAGTGGTGTCCCCAGAACTTCAGGGGTCTTTATCCTGTCTCCCCCCCCCCCCCCCCCTTACCTGTGGGCATCCGTTCAGACGGGGGTGCTGGCCGTTGGTTCTTTCCAGGGGGATCGTATCCCCTAACTCCTGGGCCCCTGGTAGCTCGCGTGGGCTGCTGGGGAGGGCACCGCCTGAACGACCCGCATTCTTACCCAGGAGGAAAGGCTGAGAGTCAGCAGGTGCAGGCGCCCACATCCTCCTTTCGAGGAGGCACCAGTTCACTATGGTGGATGTCTGCCTAAACCACCTCAGATGGGAATGAGGAATGTACGGCATTGCGCCCCCCCCCCCCCCCATGTGTATATACTGACTGGTACGGTGCAGGACACAGCCTAACCTTGCAGCTCCCTACGGGGACAGCAGTTGGGGGGGGGGGGGGGGGCGGCACTTTGGCGGCTATCCTCCTTGCGTGTGGACCATAAGGATGGAAAAGCAAGCCCGGTGGCTGTGGCAAAAGGGGAAGATGACAACTGTGAGTACTTTCCTTTACCTTGGGAATTTAGCTGCAAAATCCCCAATCCCAGCCAGATGGTTTCTGGGCATTTGAGATAATCTCCCCTGGGGTCTGGATTCAAATAGCCCAGAAGCTTTTGCTAAAAACACCAGTCACAGCTCCCTCTTACATCAGAGATGCTGTATGGTGGACAAGTGGTGCAGAGGAGCGAGTGTGCCTAAACCACCTCAGAGGGGAAAGAGGTAGGTAAGGCATTTCTTCCCCTTCCCCCTGTATATACTGAGTGGTGCAGTGCAGGAACTGGGGTCTGCATAACAAAATAGCCCAGAAGCTACTGCTAAAACCACCAGCCACAGCTCCCTCTTATAGCAGAGACACTGTGGTTATCACAACAGTAGGTTGCCAGCCTCTCCCTACATGCCCGGTTGTGGTACATTAGTAGGGGTGAATATTGCAAAGGGGGTGACCTGGTAGAACAAAGAGTTCCTTACTGGCCAGGTATACTACTGAACAAGTTATTAATGGTGCAATGGTTGAAGGATTCAGGAGTAAGCTCCCCTGCTCAGCAGGTGCACTAGGTTATCTGGCTTTTTTTAGCCCAGCTGCTAGGAATCTGAAGTTGCTCCAAGATGCTTAAAAGCTGACCTAACTTTCAACGATGTGGCAGGGACCAAGCTTCTGTGTGGCACAGTAGGGGTTCCCTTGTGACAGATCCTCCTTTTGGGGGTTGCTTGCTATGAGTAACTTTTTTCATAAGCTCCAACCTCCCACTCCACCTTTACACTGTGGTTGTTATAGTGCAGGAGGTAAGAAAAACCTTTTTGTTGGTTTGGGCTACAGTCCACTTAGTGACAGATCTAAAGGCGATTTACCATAAATCGCTTCCTATATCCTTTTGATTAAGGATTTTCTGTGCAAACATATGCAAGAGCTAGATAGCTACATGATTGCTTGTTTAAGGCCTGCAGGTGGCTATTGCCTCCAGGCTAAATTGGTAACCAGCCTTTCTAGAGGTCTTAAATTGGTCTCTAGGGCTGGGCTCATTGAGACTTTAGTTACTGATCAGCCCCACCTGTGTATGAGCTGGCTAGCATTTGCTCAATCTACGGAGGTAAGGGAGGACAACAGCTACTATAGTAAGATGCAAAACAGGTCCTAGTTAATTTAGTACCAAAAAAAACAAAAAAAAAACAGGGTGACTCTGTAGGAACTCTCAAAAAAATGTGCCATTGTCTCTATGATATACAGAAAGTGGAAACTAATGGGGTAGGACTTTGGGGGCACACAGGTAATGAAACTATGAAAAAGTAAATAATTTTTGAATTTTATTGGCTTGAAATTACAAAAGTAGAAATAGTTGTTTAAAAACAATGCAATATACATATAACATCCGTATTGCCTATGTCAAGTGGATCCTCCCCTGCATATATTATCTAAAACCCTGCTAGCAATACATGAGATCCAACATTCAATTAGAGGAAGGAAAGAAAACTTCCCCGATAGGTTACAATAACCACATAGAGTGTGTGTGTGTGTGTGTGTGTATGTATGTATGTATATATATATATATATATATATATATATATATATATATATATATATATATATATATATATATATATATATATATATATATATATATATATATATATATATATATATATCTCTATCTATCTATCTATCTATATCTCTATCTCTCAAAAGGTATGTAGATATTCATAAAAGGTCATCGCTAGTGCGTGGAATATGGATACCTAGTATTGACCAGTCTCCTTGCAGTTATTGTAGTTACCCGGTCACCACAAGAAAAACATATATATGGAGGAAGGCGAGAAAAGTGGAATAGGTAAAAATTGTATAAAAGAATATGTAAATATCAAATAAGGAATAATAGCTTATGCAAACAGCGCAAGTTCCCAATGCCTCGTGGTAGAGGTGTCAACATTGCCCGATTGCTACAAAAAGGAGCATTTGAGTCATTATAAAATTTTATAGGTATAGGGGGCAAGGTCAGCAGGTAACTGGTAACAGTTTGGGGCTGAATAAGCAAATAGAGTTAAAGAAACAAGTATAGATGGCATGAGTTTAAATTGTAGCTTACCACCTATAGTTGAACATAGTCGGTTACAGCTGTGGTGATGCTGGTAATAAAACAAGCAACCAATTGATTGCAAGAAGGAGCTGATGGTATGTATGGGACGTATCGGAAGCACCAGAATGACCCCAGTCTCAAAAAGTGAGTGCCTGTGGATAGCCTTAACAGGTAAGTATTGGCTACAGCAACCCGCAGTTCTAATATAGAAAAAATGACAGTATAGATTATAAGGTAGTGCTATGCATGTGTGGCATGTCAGTGTTCTTTTAAAGATCTTGCAGGCGATAGATTCAATACTGGGCTATGTGCAGGCTTACCTGTGGTTGGGTGGGAGACAGTGCAGGGTCTGGTGTTGCTTCCGAATAGGGCAGCGTCCATTGATCAACAAGGGGCAGTAGTGTGCCCTTAAATAGGGTCCCCGACCGGAAGACGCCAGCTCAGAAGGGCTCGGCGTCTCCCGGCCTGACTGCTGGCTACTGCGCATGCGCCGAACACCGCCGCAAACACGCAGCGGTCATCCGACGCAAGATCGGCAGAGGGGGAATCCTCAACCACCGCGCATGCGTCGGACTGAGCACAGCGACACGGCAGCATCCGGCCAATGTCACAGTAGCAGAGGCGGGGACTACACGGGGAACCTAAGTAGTCCCCGTCAATCGCCACACATCCGGTCGGAGGAGAGAACCGGATGTGCAGCGCTGTGCAGTAGAGCTCACCTGGGTAAAACCCATAGTGCCCCCCGGGAGATCACAACCAGGGGAATATGCCATGAGATCAAAACAAAGGAGGAAGAGAATAGCAAAGCTACATATACAGAAACAATATATTGTATAAACAATTTTTTTTCTACGATATAAAAATCTTTGAAATACCTAATGATTACGTAAACAATCATGGTGTCAAAATAAATGACTAGGTTATGTTGGTCTTGGAAATTAGTATTGATTGAAAATTAGAAAAAATATTTATTAACTCTTTGATTGAAATATAAAGTTGTTCTCTAGCGTGTTAGTTATGTGTATGTGTGCTGGTAGGTATATTGGGGCATTTTAGGTGTGTGATGTTTAAAGGAATGGTCTGTATGATTGAGATTCGTTTAATCCTGGTGCTTTGGTAGAGTCTCCTTCTGCTAAATAAATTTTATCCCATTCTCCCATTTCTTTCCTTCTTCTAATTGAATGTTGGTTCTTATGTATTGCTAGCAGGGTTTTAGATAATATATGCAGGGGAGGATCCACTTGACATAGGTAGCACGGATGTTATATGTATATTGCATTGTTTTTAAACAACTATTTCTACTTTTGTAATTTCAAGCCAATAAAATTCAAAAATTTTTACTTTTTCATAGTTTCATTACCTGTGTGCCCCCAAGGTCCTACCCCATTAGTTTCCACTTCCAGCTACTATAGTAAGGTGTCCAACCATTTTAGGATTTGTTCCTTCACTGGTGGTGAAGTGTTAGTATCTACAGCCAGGCTATGCCTCTGAAATAAATTGCCCCTGTTTTGGTTATTTCATAAAGGGATACACCATGACTCCTTGGCTGCTCACCAGTAGACCTCAGTAGTGAAGGTTTGTCCTTGCTGTGGTGTTTGGCACAACAAAATTACACATTGAGATTTGTGACATCTCTGCTCATAAGGGCAGGGCTCAATTGCTGTACATCAGAAATGCACTGCGCCAAAGCTTGTTTGGTGTCCTTTATATCCTAAAGGTACTGCTTTGTTTGGCTACAGATCAGAAAAATACAACAGGGAAGGTGGTCTGTACTTTCTGGTTTTGTGCCGTACGGCAGGAATGTACATCACTGAGTCTGGTGATGACATTTCTGCTCATAATTGTTATATATTGCTGCACATCAGACCTACACAAGATTGAGGTCTGTCTGTGGGGTTTTTGTGTCCTGTGTTGCTGCCTTATTGGTTGCTTATCAGAAAGACAGCAGGAAAGATTAATGGGCCTGATTTGTTGGGCTCCATAACAGAAGTACAAATTGAACCTGTGCCAGGGGTAGTACATATATTGCCTTTGGTAATCGGTATAGCACCACAAAGTGGCGTCGTGCCGATTCAGACAGTGCTATTAACGGCAATGGCTGCCGATTTTAGGCATGCAATTTGACATGTTGAGTCGCATGCCAAATCACTTCAATATGGATGTGCTATCTCTATTCAGAATTGTTATATTGTTGCACATCAGAGATATACAAGATTGAGGTCTGTCTGTGGGGTTTTTTTGTGTCCTGCATTACTGCCTTATTGGTTGCTTATCAGAAAGGCAGTAGTGAAGATTGATGGTCCTGATTTGTTGGGAAATACAAATTGAACCTTTGCCAGGGGTAGTACATATATTGCCTTTGGTAATCGGTGCAGCACCACAAAGGTGGCGTTGTGTCGATTCAGACAGTGCTATTAACGGCAATGGCTGCCGATTTTTAGGCATGCGATTTTGACATGTTGAGTCGCATGCCAAATCACTTGAATATGGATGTGCCATCTCTATTCAAAGTTGTTGTTGCACATCAGGCATATACAAGATTGAAGGTTGTCTGTCCTTTTATGTCTTACATTTACTGCCTTATTGGCTGCATATCAGAAAGGACACAGCAGTGAAGGCTGCTTGTCTTTTTCTGATTTGTTCTTGCTGCTCAGCAGGGAGACACATAGAGGGTGGTGGCATCTCTGCTCAGTATTGGTATATTACTACACATCAGACATACACAGCGATTGAACATTGTTTGTCCTGTATGTCCTATATTTATTTACTGCCTTATCGTCCGTATATCAGAAAGGCACAGCAGTAAGTGGTGTTTCTCATTGATCTTCCTTGATGTTTCTTAGGGATACACAGCAGGGGGTTGTTGGCTGCACTCCTCCAGGGAGCCACAGCATGGGGACCCCTTGCTTGTTCGACCTGAAAATTGCTTTTCCTGCGACCAGTGTAATCTTGAGGTCTGTGGTTCCGTTAGCAGGGACTGCTGGAGCCGCACAGTCACGAATGGTACCCTTTGGAAGTGATAGTATATGACTTCTCATGCGTCTTGTAGTCCCAAGTTGCAGGTTGGGTCGCACGGGTGTGGGAACCCTAAGCTTATCTGTCCCTTCTTGTTGAGGTTTTGCTACGCAGCAGGAATACTCATTGTGGAGTGATTGCCTTATTTTGCAGTAGACCAGAAAGATTGCAGCTGTAAAGGCTGTCTGTTTCTCTGTTTTTGATATTGTTGCACAGCAGAAATACTCAACATTGAAGTTTTGTTGGTGCTTTCTGTTTCAGATTGCCTTATCTTATGGCACTTCAGAAAAACACAATGCTGTAGGTTGCTTGTGTTCTTTCTGTGTTGGTTCTATGTAACTGCACTACAGAACTGCATAACAGAAAGGATTGTCTTATAACTGTACTTGGTGGTTCGTCATAAATATGCAACATAGAAGTTTGGGTCTTTCTGTCTTATCTTTATGGCCTTGTTTTGCTGTACATCAGTAAAACACCACTGTAAAGGGGGTTCCTGTCCTTTCTGTATTTACCAGTTATGACCTAGCTAGCTGCACTTCAGAAATGTACAGCATTTAGGGTTTGTTTGTGTCTTAATGCTTACATATTGGCCGCACATCAGAAAACCAGACTGTGAGGACTGTTTGGCCCCTTTCACACGATCGGACCGTTCCGGTCCGCCTGTCAGTTTTGACGGCGGACCTGAACGGGCGCTCCATGTTAGCCTATGGAGCGACGGATGTCAGCGGAGACATGTCCGATCCGCTAAAAGCAGACGGATGGCCCTATGTCCAGGTCCGTCACTATCGGGTCGGGTGAGATCTGATGAAAACTGACATTCTGTCCGCTTTTTTTCATCCGATTCCTCCATAGGCAGCAGCGGCGCCTGACAAGCCCCTCCCCGCTCAGTGAGCAGAGAGGGACCTGTCATCCGCCGGCTCAGCGGAGATCAACGGACTGATCTCCCGCTGAGCCAGCGGACTCCATGGAAGTGGAGTCCGCCTCGTGTGAAAGGGGCCTTTGTCTACATTGAGCTTCAGATTTGGGTCTCTTCCCATATTTGATATGTTGGTTTAGCTAGTCACACTCAGATACACAACATTGTTGTCTATGCTTGTGTCCTTTCTGTCTAAATCTATTGTGCTATGTCCACAATCTATAGTCCTTTTTATTTGTGATTTTAATAATACATGTATCCCCTTTTGTATTTCAGCCTTCTCTTCCGTGGAAGGGCCAGGAGTTCTGGCTGCATATGTCACATATCAAAGCCTCGACCCCTTACATTCAGGGATGCCAGAGCCATTTCCTAGGGTTGAAGCCCAGTAGGGTTATGGGTCACTGGAGGAAGGCGATAATGAATCGCCCTGTTTAATAAGCACTTAGCACGTTCTGTTCAGAGGAGTATTATGGCCTGAAGATGAAGTATAAAAATGTATACCCGACCAAATAGGTTACAACTCTGTGCATGGCCTTCATTTTGCCCTTCTAGCAAAACTAGATGTAGCAATATGAGTGTTCTACTCCTGCTATGGATGTTAATCTCCTGAGTAGGCTCTCAGGCGTAAGTAAAACTATAGATTGGGCATGCCTTAAACCCAGGGATTAAGCTTCTGTTAAGGGAAATAGATTAAGTAGGTTTCCCTTCAGTCTTTTGCTGACGTAAAGATAAAAATGAACAAAAGAGGTTGTCTGTCAGGTTCACCCCTTTTTTTTTTAAATTGATTTCCCTGGACAGGGTTGTGTTAAGACAGGCCCCCTTATTGATCAATGTAGTGTACTTGCCTTACAACACAGGTCTCTGATTAATCTTTTTAGTGGTTCTAAGCAGCACCTATAGACCATTGTTAGATGTGTGACAGGCAACATTGATGACCTACAAGTTTAACATGTTTTCTGATTCCATCTTTAAGAGCCCGCTCCACCTAGATCCTGCATCCGAAGCAGAGAAGGCAGGGACATTGGTGGAGTAGACCGGCAGATCAGCCGCATGATCCAGCTAAGATACCTTCATCAAGCATATGGAGTGAAGGTAAAGCTCACTGCAGAACCGAGGTTCGCCAAGAGGGTCTTGCAGTGGGCCCAACCTAAGGTAGGCCTGAGGTACTTGCTTATCCTCTCAGGTGTGCCGTCCTGGAAGGTGACTTGAGAAAAGTACTAGTTACTTACCAGTAACTGTCTTTCTGGGAAATCTTCCAGGACGGCAGGCCTACCTCCCACCCGTTGGAGGAAGGAAAATTTTAGAACACTAGAAGGTGAGTGCCTATGAGGAATGATTTCCCTTGTAAACCAGGTTCAGGAGTTACTTCTCTACAAACTGAGGATCAAGGGGAAGGGTGGGGACTTAAATCAGCTGTTGATTGTGTTTCCTGTGGGGAGGAGCCTCTCATCTCTCAGGTGTGCCGTCCTGGAAGATTTCCCAGAAAGACAGTTACCGGTAAGTAACTAGTACTTTTTTGCTTGTACGTGATTGGATGATAAAATCAACAGAGCTTCCACTCAGATCTACACCGACTGCACTTCCAAGTGCACTTGTAGTGCAAAGTGGATTTGCCTTGAGTAAATCAACCCCCCACTGTAATAGCACTGAACAGATCCCTGTTCTATCTCTCTCCATGCAGCTATAACACTACAAAAGGCTGCTATAGACAGAATACTTTTATAGTGTGGGGCAGGATTAGAAGCAATGAGCCATGATTGGATACAGTCATGACCGTGTCCAATCATGGCTCTGACAGTGCTCAGTGCCCTAATTGGGCGAAGCTTTAATTGCTTCAGCCAATCAGGGTTTTCAGTGCATTGTGGTCAAACGACCCTATAATTCGGTTTGGTCAGAGAATTTCCGAACAGCCAATGTTCGGCCCGAACTCCCGCTCAGCCAAACCATTTGCCCATCCCAATCATCAGCAACCTTTTAAAAAAAACGCTGATCTTGGTGTGTGGGTTTTTTTTTTTTTCCCCCGCTTTTAAGTGCAGAGGAGGGATTTGGGGTATTATTGACTCCAGATCCCTCCATAGAGAGTAGTTGTTGCATGTCTATTGCTTTTACAATGATGTTTACATTGCTTGTGACAGCAATAAAATTTTTGCGTGCATAGATGAATGCATGTGTCAGTCCCACACACATGCAAACAGCGATCACCCCCACACATGAGGTATCAACGCGAACATCAGATCATGGACAATAATACTAGAAGCGGCAGCTCTGTGCCAATTGACATGAATGGCACTGCCTGCATAGGGATGCACAGAACACCTGTGCATCCCCATGCAGGCAAACATGACTGTCACATGAACGGATTCATGTGCCCCATGTGAAAGAGGCCTTAGACTTAGGGTTTCACTACATTAGAGAGATGCTTTTAAAGCGCTTTCCTTTAACCTGTGGGTCCCATAATAATATTAATAATATTTTTATTCAGTTATATGTACAATGGTATGTATGGAGTATGTAGTGCCTGACAATGATAATTCTTAAACTTATCATACTCTGTCATTTTAACATCTGATATTTTGTTTTATTCTTATGTGCATGTATATGTTACCCATGTTATTTTATGTTGTTAGACTTATTAAACCAATTTTACATCTATTTGAAGGGGGAGAGCTTTTGGCCCATAAAACATGTTGGTTGTCTTTTTAGTCTTTTATCTAATTAAAAAATGGCATGTTTTCTCACCTCGTCTTTCAGAACAGCACCTGGAGAGAGCGCAGCTCCACCCACTTTCCCAGGAAACACTGCATTCAGTTTTCTTTATAGACCGGACACTTCCACCATGGCCTCAGTTGTAGTGTTTCCTCCGACAGTGGTGGAAGTGTTGCAGGGAACCAAGGGTGTGCTACGCTCTCTCCAGGTGGAGACAGTATGGGGCATACCTGTGACTGTGTCTTTTTTTTTCCTTCAGGCCAGCCAAGCATCTCCCCTTACGTGAGGGGCATTCTTTGGTGTCTGCTTCCCTCCATACCCAGTGAGGGTTCAGGCTGCAGGGGGTCCGGGTCTCATCAGACTGGCGGCTGTAGGCTGAAAGGAGGAGGCGTGCTTCAGAGGTGAGAGCGGCGTCTCCTCTGTTTGGTTTTTAGCCTCCATGCTTTTTCTGGGTCCTTACGCAGTGGCGTAAGGACCGGGAATATTTAAAATAAAAGCATCCAGATGCCGCTACAGCTTTGCCAAGATGGAAGAGGAGCAGACGGCGGTGGCAGGAGCAGGAGCCACTAACACCAGCCAGACTCAGGTAAGCAGGGGCAGAGGTCCCTGTACTTTTATCTAAGGGCTTGTTTTTCCCTCACTTGCTTCCCTGGGGGGATGCAAGGGAGCCTGCGCCACTCTTCTTGCTTACATAGTGCAAGGAAATTGTGTTTGTATCTGTATATAGTGACTCGGTGGGGGAGAGTCGCTGTGGTAACAAATATAAGAGCTAAAGGGTTAGCTCCTCTTTGGCAGCTGGTTACTAAGGGTTAAAACCACTAATCATTTATCATGTTTATGTATACATGGATATGCTTTTAATATAAGGGTTTGTGTTGGTGTATTTCAGGCTAAAGCCAAAGAGAAAGTCAAACCCCTCCCCCTCCTAGGGAAATGCCCATCTTGCAAAAATACGCTTAGGGAATCGTGGCCTAAAGCGTTATGGAAGACCTGTATAGCAGATCTAGTTAGGGAGGAAACTTCCCCAGCTACTCCTGCTACCCAGCCAGGAGAACTATTAAACTCCTTTCGAAAAGAACTAGCGGACACGTTTGAGTCGTTCCGTTCTTTTTTGGATAAACATCCGGTGGCACAGCCGAACAGTAGTGGCAATTCGCCCATCCTGTTCTCGTCCATGTATTCCTGCACCCAGAGGGGACAGTGAATCAGAGGACGAAGAGGGAAGTGTTTCCCCAGGCTCTGAGGAAGAGGAGGATGAAGAAAGAAGTTTCTTCTCGCTATAGATTGTCTTTAGATGAAGTGGATGATCTGTTAAAAACTATACATACTCTAAACATCAAAGAGGACAAGGCTCAGCTGTCCTTGCACGATAAAATGTTCCAGGGCATGGGGTAAGTGAAGCATCGAGTATTCCTAGTGCATAAGTTTATATCCGAAACAGTGAAATGAGAATGGAAGGACCCAGAGAGGGCCCCTTTTTTCTCTAAATCTTTCAAACGAAGATTCCCTTTCGAGGAAGATGGTGAGCAGGTCTGGAATAAAAAGCCAAATATTGATGCGGCCTTTTCACAGGTGTCAAGGAACACAGACTTGGCCTTCGAGGACATGGGCGTAATGAAAGACCCCATGGACAAGAGAGCAGATTGCATATTAAAAAAGGCATGGGATTCAACTCTAGCCAATTTAAAGCCAGCTATGACATCAAGTGTGGTGGCTAGGAACCTGGAACATTGGCTCGAGCAATTAAAAACGCACATTGAAGCAGGAACTTCTCGCAAGGACCTGTTAGACATATTGCCTGTACTGCAAAAAGCCATAGGGTACATGGCAGATGCCTCTGCCGAATCTATTAAAATGTCGGCAAGATCCGCGGCCCTGGTAAACTCAGCTTGCAGAGCTTTATGAGTGAAGACCTGGTCAGGGGATACGACCTCAAAGGCAAAATTATGTGGGTTGCCTTTTGAAGAGAACTTTAGTTTTCGGTCCTGATCTGGAAGCTGTACTTGATAGAATGGCTGATAAGAAAAAGGCCTTCCCAATAAAAAAGAAGGTAGTTCCACAGGCCAAAATAATTTTCGTTCTTTTCGACAAACCGAAGAGAAGGAGACAGGGTATAAAAGACCCTGGAGGTCCCAAAGAGGAAGGGGGAAGTCAGGGGTACTATTCCGACCTCCTGGCCAAACCACAAAGAACCAGTGAGAGTCCTCCGACTGTGGGAGGAAGGTTGCAAGCCTTCTTCCCACAGTGGAAGATGGCGACCTCCAGTCCATTTGTTCTCAAAATCATAGCAGAGGGCTACAGACTGGAGTTCTCTCAATCCCCTCCAAATAGCTTTTATGTAACCCAGGCTCCACGGGACCTAGAAAAATCTCTAGGTGTCAGCTCTACTTCAGGAACTCATCCAACAGAGGGCGATTATAACTGTCCCCCCCCCCCCCCCCCCCCCTCTATTCGCACATATTCCTAGTAAGGAAACCATCAGGGAAATTCCGTTTTAATCTTAAACCTGAAAATACTGAACAAATCAAATGAATACAAAAAGTTCAGGATGGACACAATCTTTTCAATAAAAAATCTTCTGACGCCAGGCTGTTTTTTTGGCATCAATAGATCTGAGGGATGCATACCTGCACATGCCTATAGCTCCAACATCGCAGAAGTACCTAAGATTAGCGGTCAAGATGGGAGAGTCAATCTCACATCTACAATTCAGAGCCCTCCCTTTCGGCCTGTCGTCCTCGCCAAGGATATTTACAAAAAATTATAGCGGAGGCCCTAGCACCCCTCAGATTAAAGGGGATATCAATAGTTCCATACCTGGATGACCTCTTGCTATTTGCCAGAACAAGGGATCTATTGGAGAAAGATCTAGAAGAGACGAGAACACACTTGGAGAATCTCGGATGGATCATCAACAAAGAAAAGTCAAATATGATCCCGTCCCAGACAATAAAGTTTCTGGGTTATACTATCAGTTCCATTCAGGAAAGAATTTTTCGCCCAGAGGACAAGATAGAAAAGGTCCAGAAGGCAGTAAAAGGGACTCAGACAAATCTTCCAATTTCAATCAGGGCAGTCATGTCTGTTCTAGGCCTCCTAACGTCCTCAACACCAGCAGTGCAATGGGCACATCTCCATGCAAGAGATCTCCAGCAGACAATTCTCAGGAATTGGTCCTATGGAGAACCTGCTGGAGAAATTAATCAGGATCCACATTCAAGTTCAGAGAAAACTATGGTGGTGGAGGAGTCAGTCAAACTTGGACAGGGGTCTACTTTGGACTTTTCCCATAGAGCAAAGTCTGACAGACGCAAGCTTCTATAGTTGGGGTGCCCATCTGGACAGACAGATGGCCCAAGGAGCATGGACAACCAGAGAGGTCAGGAGATCCTCCAATTGGAGGGAGTTGAGGGCTATTCTCCTGGGATTATGGACTTTTAGGGACCAAGTTCTGGGTCACCACATTCAAGTGTTGTCGGACAATGCCACAGTAGTGGCCTATATAACAAGACAGGGAGGCACGAGGAGCAGAGTGTTGCTTTCCTCAGCCCTCCAAATTATGTCCTGGGTGGAATCCAATCTAGCATCCCTGATGGCGGTACACCTAAAGGGAGATCTGAATCAGAGTCTGAATACAGACGTATTCCAGAGAATAACAGAAAGATGGGGGACTCCCCAAATAGTACTATTTGCATCTCACTCCAATACAAAGGTAGAGACTTGCTTCTCCCTGAACAGACGAGATCAAGCGGAAGGACTAGACGCGCTAGTGCAACCATGGAATGGACCTTCCACTTGTGCTACGCCTTTTCCCCCCCTTCCAAATGATTCCATTATTACTAAAAAAGCTACAGAGGGAGTCTACAGCCATGATCTTAATAGCCCCATTCTGGCCCAAAAGGGCATGGTTTTCAACCATACAGAATATGGTGGTGGAACCTCACTGGTTTCTTCAGCGAGACCTGCTAACCCAGGGGCCCCTTCAACATCCCAATATTGAGCACCTCAGACCAGCTGCTTGGTTACTGAAGAGCAGATCCTAAAAAGTAAGGGCTTGTCTAATAAATTAGTTTCAACAGTTACTAGACAGCCGAAAGAAGGTCACTCGAGCAATTTACATTAAGACATGGAAATTAGGGTTGTCCCGATACCAAGCATTTGCCCAAGTACTTGTACTCGGGCAAATGCTCCCGATGCTTCCCCTGATACCTGTACAGTCAGCGGTGATGGGCGTGTGGGGGAGTTACAAGCTTCTCCCCCCGCGGCTTTCAGCTGCTTTAGTGACATACAGCGGTGATCGGTGCTTGTAACTCCCCCACACACGATCACCGCTGACTGTCACCTCATCCTCCTCAGTCCCCCTCCATTCCTCTGTCCCCCTCCGCTGTCCTGCTCCATTGCATTGTCCCCCCCGCTGTCCTCCTTCTTTGCTCTGTCCCCATCCGTTCCTCTGTCCCCCTCCGCTGTCCTCCTTCTTTGCTGTGTCCCCCTCCGCTGTCCTCCTCCGTTGCATTGTCCCCCTCCGCTGTCCTCCGTTGCACTGTCCTCCTTCTTTGCTGTGTCCCCCTCCGCTGTCCTCCTCCGTTGCATTGTCCCCCTCCGCTGTCCTCCTCCGTTGCATTGTCCCCCTCCGCTGTCCTCCTTATTTGCTCTGTCCCCCTCCGCTGTCCCCATCCGTTCCTCTGTCCCCCTCCGCTGTCCTTCTTCTTCTTTGCTGTGTCCCCCCCGCTGTCCTTCTTTGCTGTGTCCCCCTCCGCTGTCCCCATCCGTTCCTCTGTCCCCCTCCGCTGTCCTTCTTCTTTGCTGTGTCCCCCTCCGCTGTCCCCATCCGTTCCGGCTTTCCGTTGTCCCCCTCTCTCTTCCTCTGTCCCCTCCTTTCTGCTGTCTCTCTCCGCTGTGTGAATGGACAGAGTCAGCTGACTCTTTCCATTCACATAACTGAAACATTGTAATCTCCTGTGATTACAATGTGTCAGTTTATGAATGGAGAGGAGCCGCTGTCTTCTCTCCATTCATTCTCAGTGCAGCTGAGGCTGCAGAGAAAGGGACTGGGGAATCTCTATCCTCTGTCTCTTTCTCTGTCTCAAGGGGGAGATATCAGAGGTCTGTTAAGACCCCTGATATCTCACCAAAGCCCCCCAACAGGGCTGATTAAAAAAAAAAAAAACACACACACACAGTGCAATAAATAATAATAAAAAAAAAAAAAAAAAAAAATTGTAAAAAATAAATGTAAATGGAAAAAAAAAAACACACACACACACACACACAGACACCATTCACTATACCCCCATCCCAACCCCCCCCTCAAAAAAAAAAAAAAAAAAAAAAAAAAAAACTGTCACGTGACATTAAAAAAAAAATCGGTAATCGGTATCGGCGAGTACTTGAAAAAAAGTATCGGTACTTGTACTCGGTCCTAAAAAAAGTGGTATCGGGACAACCCTAATGGAAATGTTTTAATTTCTGGTGCACAAGTAAAGTGTTTTCACCAAAAGGAAGTTGTTTCCATGTTAGAATTCCTACACGAAGGAATGGAAAGGGTTGGCGACTAGCACCCTAAAGGTGCAAGAGGCCGCTCTTTCGGTGTTCCTGGAGAGACAATTATCCCAGGATCCGCTTATTTTTTAAGGCACTGACCAGAGCTAGGCCAGTACCTTTTTTTTTTTTTTTTTTTTTTTTTTCCCCAAAATGGGACTTCTATCTGGTATTACAGGGTCTGACTAAAAGACCCCTTGAAACTCTAGAGGAAGCGACAATCAGATTTCGGTCGCTTAAATTGGCACTTTTGGTTGCAGTCACTTCAGCCAGGAGGGTGAGCGAATTGCAAGCCTTGTCCATTATTGAACCTTTCTGTTCTATATTTCCACATCGGGTAGTGCTGAGAACTGACCCAGGATTTTTACCTAAGGTTTCAACGGTATTCCACAGGTCACAGGAGATAGTTCTCCCAACCTTCTATCCTTCACCATCCGGCACGAGGGAAAGGGACTTTCACAGCCTAGATGTAAGGAGATGTATACTACATTATCTGAAGATCACAAGGGAATTCAGAAAATCAAATTCACTGTTTATACTATTCTCTGGCCCAGGTAAAGGATAGGGTGCTTCCAAAAACACCATAGGTAGGTGGCTACGAATGGCTATCAATGAAGCCTATAAAGCTTCAGGGGTAGAACCTCCCACAAGAGTGGGGGCCCATTCAACCAGGGCAGTAGCAGCATCCTGGGCGGAACGGGCAGGGGCTTCTCCAGGATGGATCTGCAAGGTGGCTACATGGACAAGCTTCTCCACTTTTACCCGCCATTACAGGTTGGATTTGCTCTCTGCATCAGAGCAGTCCTTTGGCAGAAAAGTCCTCCTGGCGGTGGTCCCACCCTAGAGTAAGTACTCTTTTATCATCTCCAGGTGCTGTCCTGAAAGACGAGGTGAGAAAACCTTACTTACCGGTAAATGTATTTCTACGAGGCTTTCAGGACAGCACTGATGACCCACCCTAAAGTAATATAAAATGTGGTGTTATTGCTATGTTCTGCTTATCTAATTTCAGCATGGCTGGAGGTACTCTAAAACAACTGAGGCCATGGTGGAAGTGTCCAGTCTATAAAGAAAACTGACTGTTTCCTGGGAAAGTGGGTGGAGCTGTGCTCTCTCCAGGTGCTGTCCTGAAAGACTCATAGAAATACCGTTACGTCTAAGGTTTTTTACATCCACCAATAGTAATATTTAATTTAGATCGATATACCGAGGATGGTATTGCTTTCACTAGATATTTAAAAGCAAATTCAATCATATTAGAATATTTAATTAATAAAACCTTTGTTTCCTACAGGTTATGGACATCCCTTTCCCATCTCACTGAGTGGAAAGGTATTTTGTGTATTTTACTGCCTTTTTGGAATCCCATTCACCTTATCTTTACTCTCTATTGTTGCTCAGAAATGGACAATTTTACTGCGAGACATACCACTTCGCTACTTTCACCGCCGCTGGAACACCTTAAATAACCACACGCTAGAGTGGATCCACGCCATAGTTGTAATCTCCTTCATGTGTCTCCTTTGCTTTTTCATTCCTGCCATTTTATTCAATTCTCTAGAAGAGAATTGGGGTTATGCGGATGCCCTGTACTTCTGCTTTATCTCTTTGAGTACAGTTGGTCTTGGAGATTATGTACCTGGTGAACAGAGTGGCCAACGGCTGCCAGCACTCTACAAGCTCCTGGTCATCGGTAAGTAATTCTCTGTCGTTGTAATAACACATCAGTATTTTCCAGATTAGATTCCTCTGTGTGGGTTTCAAGGGTGATTTAAATTGTTTACGCTCTTCTTGTGGTCTGTGGCTCCTGTCATTCTTTCATGGGTGTACAGAAGGGTGATGAAAGCTCTCCTTGAGATTTATTGATGGATTATTGATGAAGAAATTGAATAATAACAGGAACTAAAGCTGTGATAGAGGTAGTGGTGGAGGCAGAACAAGGATGGACAAAATAAAGCATACATTGAGACATAAAGGGGTTGTAAACCCTCATGGTTTTTCACCTTGATGCATTGAGGTGAAAAACCTTCTGTAGTGCTGCAGCCCCCCTATTTTTACTTACCTGAAAGCTGTCATCTTCTGTCCGGGAAAGAGCACACCACCTCTAGCTGGTGTCTCGTGTCCTGATTGGATAGATTGATCGCAGCACAGCCATTGGCTCCCGCTGCTGTCAACCAAATCCAAAGACTGGGGGCGGGGCTGAGTCCTGCATTCTGTGTGAATGGACACAGATGCAGTACTCAGGAGCGCGCCCGCACGGGTGTCCACCTTAGGAGAGCCTTCTCCAGCGTGGACACTCGATGAGGGGAGGTGCCACCAGCACCGCTGAGGGACCCCAGAAGAGGAGGCCCGGGGCCACTCTGTGCAAAACGAACTGCACAGAGGAGGTAAGTATGACATTTGTTTGTTGTGTGGGGTGTGTTTGTTTTTTTTTGTTTTTTTTTTTACAACCCCTTTTAAGTACACAGCAGGTGGACCTAAAGTGAACCTGTCACCAGTGTAGTATGACACTTCACTGTATACATTTCTCCATGTTTGTTCTTAGTTCCTTTTTTATTAATCCTACCCCATATATACCACAGATGTCCCTATGGATATATGTTTGTTCCAAAGCACAGGTTGAGCCAAAGTAGGTATGGATGCATATTGTTGTAACTGGCTCTTGGGACCACATGAGGCAGAATAGCATACAATTGGCTGAAAAGGAAAAAAAAAAGGTGGCACCTAAAAAAATCAACCTGAGCCTCCAGTGAGATCTGTTTAAAACTTGGCAATGGGGTGGGTTTACTAAAATAAACTAGACCAAGGGTAGGTAACCTTTTTAAAGGTTGATATCTACCATGACAAACGGAGCAAAGATCACCAGTGTGCCACACCCTACTCCCCCCCCCCCCCCCCCCCCCCACCCCACCCCTTTCTCTTTTTTTTTTTTTTTTTTTTTAACCATGCCCTAGAGCAGTGATGGCGAACCTTGGCACCCCAGATGTTATGGAACTACGTTTCCCATGATGCTCATGCACTCTGCAGTGTAGTTGAGCATCATGGGAAATGTAGTTCCAAAACATCTATGGTGCAAATTATAGAGCAGGTAAACTACAATTCACAACTGCAATTCACACTACTAACCAGAAGCTCCATAAAATAGTGTTTGTGTGTGTGTGTGTGTGTGTGAAATGTGTGGTGATTTTTTTTTTTTGTTTTTTTGTTTTTTTGTTTTTTTGTTTTTTTTTTTTTTTTCCCAGAATGTATTTTAAACCAACCTAAAATAACCAGAAAACTGGTTCCTAAGGTGTTTTCACATTACCATTGCTCTACTGTATTGAATAAGCTTGATCCAATCATGAGGGAGAGGAAATTTTAGAAAGGATGGAGATCTGAACTTGGTCTCCACTCACGTTGCACAGAACAGTGGACCTGATGGGAACTTTCTCAGCCAACCCCTATTCAAACTTCAGCTATTTCACGATTCCTTTGTGTCCCTTCACCCCTTCTATTGAAAGTTAGTTGCCAAACTGTCATGGTTATCCAAAGGTCAATACTTTGAGTCTATGGCCTTGAGCAAGTATGGAAATCAAGAACTCTAACATTACTGACTTTGCTTGCTTTATGCTTTTACCTTGGTCAATAACTCAAGAAATGCTGAGTTTGGGTGCAGCCAGGAAACTAGCATTTTCAGGAGATCAGAAATGGTAGAGCTTCATGTTGTCCAGTACAGGTTTCTATTGAGGCAGTGCTACATTGTCAGTTGATCACTGTACACATTCACATGAAAGCTCTCCTGTACATCCACTTATTGGTGTATTCTCCCATGGGTGCATGTGGCCAGACCCAAAGGGTAATGTGCTTACCACAAGAGCAGAGCTATGCCATGATGAGCTAATGCACTGCTTGTTAAGATGTACACGTTCTTCTGCTCTTTGGGAATATGAATTGGGTACTTAAATCTGAAATTGAATTATGGAAACCTTGTAAGAAATTACTTTTTGTTTTAGGATGGCCATAGATAGTCAAAAGTGCAGACACAATCCCCACTCAGCTTTGTTATTGGTGATCTGTCACATAAACATGAATTCTTGTCCAAGCATGCGTATTTTTGTTAATTGAACAGGAAGGAGTAAAGAGCGTGGGTAGCTAGCTTCCAGCAAGCGTTAATTTCGTATTGATTGGACAAGGTTTTCAAGCATGTTTTTGATAGCTCTTTGCTTCTGAGGACAGTTGACCAGAGGGTGTCTGCTGCTGCCAAAGACATAAGATTGTCACAAGGAAAACACAATTCTTTGTTACAAACCAGTTGTGTGTTTTTATTTAAAAAAAAAAAAGTCTCCAATCTTGCAGGTGGAGTGTAATGTTCAGCTTTGTACTTTCAATTCCTTTTTACAACCAAAACTTTATGAAGGCTAGTGTGCTGTGTTTGGTATAGTAATTCAGTTTTAATGTTTAATGATCATTTATGGTTTAATTAAAATTTCCTGTTATTCACTTAACATTTTGTATACAAGGATTGCTTTGGGCTGTAGCGCTGCAGCAGGAGTAATAATAGCCATCAATATAGACATCCTTAAGGGAAATTAAACTAACCATGACTTGTTTAAAAAAAAAAAAAAAAAAAAAAAAAACCTTCAAACGGGAATTGAAAGTTGACTTTTTATCAAACGTCTGTTAGCGTGTATGTATTGCTTAAACTGTGCAATACGAATCCATTCTTATTGTGAGGAACATTTTTGTATATTCTGTTTTTCACTGACAAAGTTTGTTCCCACCACTCAGATGCTATCCATGCTTTCGTTTCTGCCCTTTTACTTAACATAAGGAGGTCAGATAGACTTGCAAGCAAGTCTTTCTGACAAATTGGCTGATTTCAGTGTGTTGATGTAAAATTTGGTACTGGTAATGTGGGTAGAAGAAGCTGGACGAGCACAAGAGTAATTGGACCCTTCCGGAAGAGGAACGTCCTATGATGTGCCGGGACGGAAGGGGCTGTGCAAAGTAATTTGACTCTTCAAAAAGTCAAATGTTCTAGCAAAGTCAAATGTGCACTGCAAGTAGTTTAAAATCCTAAAATAATAATTCGTGTGTGTGTGTGTGGTTTTTTTTTTTTTTTTTTTTTTTTTTTTTTTTTTTCTTTGTTAAAGTCTGTTAAATATTAGGTGGTTAAGCATTAGGAATTTGTTTTAAGAGATTAGCTTAATGTTTAAAGCAATCCTATGCATTGTTTGTGCAAACCCGCTCACTTTAATGCCAGTCTACCCACTGAACATATGTACCTGCCATTCATAACCCTGCCACTGCATTCAACTGCTGGGAGAGAAGAGAGGAAGCCATGTGAAGGCTTCCAGTTGTGACTTGGAGCTTACACATGGCTGAGGACTCTCTTCTCACCCAACTATGACAGCACTGCCTAAGTAGCGAACCACCAAGCACCAGTACTTTTGCATGGGAAGGCTGTGGGATAAGTCACATTGTCGGAATGTCAGAAGCATGCCCATGCCCAAAGTTTTGGGTGCATATTGCAGCATGTGGTCAGAGCATGCACTGACTTTTGCTCCAATCACCCTATTTAAAGCTTTACACAACCTTGTAAAGTTGCTGAATGATATTAAGCTCCGGGTTCCATTGACCTGCCCTGTGCCTCTGCTATCCAGTGTTTTATCCAACTTTCCTCCAGGCTCCATTGTGCTTGTATCTTCCACTGTTAAAATAATAGTCAGCGCAAAAATATAACTAACACGAAATGTAAGCTGCTGTGCACTGAAGGTAAACATATAAAACCTCTGGAAACATATAATGCAATAAAGCAGTGCAGCGCTAAACTAAAAGTCCATTAACACAGTCCCTTTAAGATAGAATCAGTTGTAGATAGGAAAACAGTTCTCCACTGTGATGATATAGGTGCTCAAAATTATTCCATGCAGTGCTACGCATCCGTGATACCACCACCGGCCAGCCAAACCGCTCACCTCAGCAAATGGACCCCTGAACTAACAGATAGGTCAAACCAGCGTGTACCACACTAGGTGGAAGGGAATGGAGACTTGTCTGGAAAGATGGTCCCACGGTAGTGGAGATGGCACTCCAAATTGCAGATCAAATCACATGTAATAAAAATGAAGATACATAGTGCACACTGCGTGGCTAAAAGTAGATATCATTTATTAAAAGTATAAGGTACTCACAAGCACAGCACTAAGCCCTAGTGCTGGGATACAGGTAAAATGTCATCAAAGGATAACGTGGGTTAAATGGCGGCTGCAGTGATGTCAGAAAGCTCCCGCACGCGTATCGTCCTCCTCTGGACTTCATCAGTGGTTAATGGAGATAAAAGACATCACATATATATATATATATATATATATATATATATATATATATATATATATATATATATATATATATATATATATATATATATATATATATATATATATATATATATATATATATATATATATATATATATATATATATATATATATATAGCGCCCAAAAAATATATTTCCTGTAAGGTAAGACACCCCCCTAGGGAACCGTCCAATCAGCTCCAGCTATCATGGGGTCAAAGGGATTGCTTCCTACCAAGCATATCAAGTCACTATGGTAACTCAGGCTCATGTGTGATGATGCCCGGTCATGTGACATAAAAACATAGGAAACACCTATTAGCAAAAAGATAGGGTTTCACAGGCCGTCATGACGTCATCACCGCCGGGACGGCCGATCATGTGACCCTCTATTCATTAGTATAATCTGACACTGGAACTCTGACGCAGAGCCCCACCCCCAGTGTTCAGAACCTCCCTCTCAGGCCGTCGTTCCCTAAGAACGCCCCTTATGGGTGTGTATTTGGACGGCCGCCGTGACGTCGTTGGCGCCAGGACGGCCAGTCATGTGATCTCAATTCTGCGTGTTAATACAGGCTAAAAACAAAAACAGAACGCTCCAGAGGCAGGATACTCCCCTTGATGACTAGAGCGGCCGTCGTGACGTCACCGACGCCAGGACGGCTGGTCATGTGATCCCCCTCTCAGGGCTGGAACGCAAACACATACACAGCGCCGTCCCCAGTAGCCTCCTACTCAGGCTGTCCCTATGGCGATCTGCAAGTTGGGGCTTCCGCCTTTATTAAGCCTGTTTATTATTGATTGGTTATAACACCCTAATGTCTCCACTCTATTGTCAAATACTGGGCTCATGAATAGAACTGTATTCCTGTTCACATTATATGCCCACAACTAGAAGAATGGGAAAGGGATTTAAAAATTAATTTAATAGAAAAAAATTCATAATTAAAAAATTCATAATTAAAATCCGCACATGGAAACTTCCCCATGTGTTATACTAACGACCTCACTGCAGCCACCACAACATACCCACCCCATACTTTACGACCCATAAGGATATACATGTTACAATATTATGAAGCCGGAAATATCGATTCGCAATCAAATTGCACACAACCCCCCATGTCAATAATGTACATAAGGTATACATCGATTCACAAACTGAAAAATATACGACACCCACATATGCAATATGAGTATCAGTACTAAAATGTGCACAACTAACCTTCTATATTAGTACGCCATGAGAAAATGGCTCTCTAGTTCAATAAACAGTAACCAAAAATTACACCATAAACGTTATTTGTCAGAGATGAAACAATTTAAGTCGAATTCGACATTGAGTCCAGTGGGTACCCCCACTTTGGTCTCATAAACCCAAAATGACTCACGGCGGCTCAATTGCCGGATGAAGTTCCCCCCTCTCCAATGAGGGGTCACTTTTTCAACCCCCCAAAATTTTAATTTAGCAGGGTTTCGAGCATGGAATAGTCGAAAGTGCTTGGAAACATTATGAGTTACCAAGCCTTTTTTGATGTTATTCACATGTTCCCCTATTCTGATATGCAGAGGTCTAGATGTCCTGCCTATGTACTGGAGGCCACATTCGCACTCCATCATGTACACTACCCCTGTGGTGGAACATGTAATGAATTTTTTGGGCTCTATATATATATATATGTGATGTCTTTTATCTCCATTAACCGCTGATGAAGTCCAGAGGAGGACGATACGCGTGCGGGAGCTTTCTGACATCACTGCAGCCGCCATTTAACCCACGTTATCCTTTGATGACATTTTACCTGTATCCCAGCACTAGGGCTTAGTGCTGTGCTTGTGAGTACCTTATACTTTTAATAAATGATATCTACTTTTAGCCACGCAGTGTGCACTATGTATCTTCATTTTTATTACATGTGATATGATCTGCAATTTGGAGTGCCATCTCCACTACCGTGGGACCATCTTTCCAGACAAGTCTCCATTCCCTTCCACCTAGTGTGGTACACGCTGGTTTGACCTATCTGTTAGTTCAGGGGTCCATTTGCTGAGGTGAGCGGTTTGGCTGGCCGGTGGTGGTATCACGGATGCGTAGCACTGCATGGAATAATTTTGAGCACCTATATCATCACAGTGGAGAACTGTTTTCCTATCTACAACTGATTCTATCTTAAAGGGACTGTGTTAATGGACTTTTAGTTTAGCGCTGCACTTCTTTATTGCATTATATGTATCTTCCACTGCTGACCCTGGCTCCTCTACCAACTTCACCTTCTGCCTGCTACCCATTTTCCTGGACTAATTTAATTTGCTAGCCAATTTTGTACCTATGCTGCCTGGTTGTTGCTGACCCCCTACTTGCCCTGACTTTGCCAGACCACAAATCAGCATCATGCACAGATCTGGTCTGAATCTCTCCAGCACCTTAGCAGTATTCAGAAGGTCTTAAGATCATCTGCTGCCACCCCTTGTCCTTTTCTGCCCTGTCACCAACTTCAGAGGGTATTAGGAAAGCTCTCTTGTTAACTCAGCCTCATTAAGTAGGTGGTGCAAATTATCCTTACACCTATGAGTAAGGGGTATTTTTCTTTGCTCCTGATGGACAAACAGAGCAAAAGAGTAACAAAGTGAAAGTAAGACTATGCTGCTGGTAGAGTCGGTGACAATGTTGATGTGCTTTGCTGACCTATGCAAAGGTTCTCTTTAAGTTAGTCCGTTCAATTATTAGGACTATATTAGGAATTGGTGTAAGGCTTACAGATTAAACATGCCTGTCAAGAGAATATAAATTGCCAAAAAAAAAAAGCTCTTGCTGCAAAAGAAGATGGCAAATACTCCCTCAAACTGTTGAATACCTCTCTGTTATAGAAAAATGATCTTCCTGAAGTAAATCTTCACTCAATGTATTCCC
This sequence comes from Lithobates septentrionalis, assembly GCA_037952835.1. Lineage (NCBI taxonomy): Eukaryota > Metazoa > Chordata > Amphibia > Anura > Ranidae > Lithobates > Lithobates septentrionalis. Next base: position 1,589,266 of record JBBDGP010001003.1, read on the forward strand.
TGGAAAGTGACTATCTTGGTAAAACCTGCAGACCTTCAGGGTCTTCTCTGTATATCAGCAATGCATCTGCTCCTTTCTAAATTAAAGCCTGCAAACATTAGTTGCAGGCTTCATTTGTAAATACTGTATATCATAACATATTTTACAGTTTAAGGGTTTAATAGGTTGATACAAACATAAAAGGTATCAATATTGTTATGATGCATTTTCTTAATGCTTATGGGCAAGTCAAAAAAAGTCTACTGATCTGCAAACAAAATGTCAATTTGTAATTTCTGTGTAAATTTTATTTTATTTATTTTGAACAAGCAAGCATGAGCGGTCTCTGCTTATGGGTTGAGGGGACACACTTGGTAACCTAGATGCCAAAGGATGTTGTCCTGATACTATTTACAATTCACAGACCAAGAGGTCACATGGGTAGGTCTCAACAGGTGGGTGTTTTTTAGGGGATGCAGATGTGCTCTGTTTTTTTTTTTTGTTTTTTTTTTGGCATAAGTTTCTGTTTTCTATCATGTCTGTCAATCCACCAATATCGTAAATTGTTGCATTATTTAACATGCAGTGCAGCTCATTGTAAGGATGTGCTTTGGAAAAACCTAATAGATAATGTTGCAATCTTCAAATTGAAACAAGCACTGAAATATACATTTGTGGAATCATTAGCAAAGTGCCTGGAGGTAACACTATATAAATTTTGTGTTTTGTGGACTGTTCAGTTGGCTGGCGGCCACAATAATTTTTCACAGCAGAAATCCTTTAACTAACTGGCATCTATTTCTATAAATTTATTTGATTTGGAGATTTCGAAAACAAAAATTATATACAATGTAATTTTTTTTTTTTTTTTTTTTTTTTTTAGGTTATTTATTACTTGGCCTGGTCTGTGTCTTTCTCATGGTTGAGATATTAAAGAACCTTCTTAAGCATAACCAGATCCTTAGTCTGTTCTTACTGGGGAATGAAGATGGCAGGCAAGACGAGGAAATAGACCGCGTTGCACCATATGACTCTGAGGTTCCTTTTGCTCCAAGAAATGATGAAACTACAAGGAGAAGGGTTACGCATTCTGTCTCTCCCAATGAGAAGTCTTATGGCTCCATAAACCCATCTTCTAGCTGATCTTAATACATTTTATAGAAACAAAAGCTCCTGCCATTATCACTTAAAGGCTAATTCATCCAAAATTGATCATTTAGATTTGAGTAGAAAGCAGGTAAATAATCCATTAAGTTTTTGAATCTCTTCAGGTCTTTGGAAACTTGATCTCCAAAGAAAAAGAAAACCTGCACTGGGAGAAAACTAAGGATGCCCTTGCTGACCTGTCCTGAAAATGTTGACCCAGTGGCTTCAGTACTTTAACCTGCAACAAGTATGCAGATCATCAGTTCTGACTGAAGTCTGCTTTTCTTCTCTGAATGCACATTCTAGATGGGCAACAAGGTAAGTAGTGAAGACGACCAAGAAATCAATATTCTCAGGAGATCAGCAAAGGTAGCCTCTGTAATTCTCTAAAATACAGGATTTCTTAGAAGAAAAAGTCACCAGTAAGCATTTGTAAATAGTCTTAGCTTCATTCTTGAATTATTACAATAGTTCGCCTTCTCTTTCAGAAGCTGGATGATGTTCAATTATTTACTTGTCATCTTTCCCTGTTACAACAGAATGTCAGGCTGCCTAAATCGGTGCTGATAAAAGGATGCACAAAATCTGTCTAGTATAACATAAGTGCTCTCAGGATTACATGAAAAAAGTATAAAACTTATGAGTTTTACCCTCTACCTGCACTGCAGTCATTTATCAGCCCTGAACTCAGACAAGAGATACATTGCCCTCTGTGGGGGCCTTATAGCCACTCCATGAGCTGATATTTTGGTCATACAGGGAAAGAATTCAAGGAACTGGCAGCACACGTGTCTATTCCTGAGTGGTAAGGTTTCACTATTGTAACATTTTAAGAGTAGAGATTTAGATTGCACAAATGCCTGTTCTTTAAAGGCAGGCCTTACACTATTTAAAAAAAAATTATAAAATCTATGTTGAGTACAAATGTGTATAGACTTGACATAATAGTGCTGCCCCCTTTCTATAAATGCTAGGAAATGGGGGGGGGGGGGGGGGGGGATCCATGCTGAAGCTCAAAACTCCTGCGGGAAGGTCTTTCCAATTTTAGATCTAAGAAGTTAGTGGATATTCACACAAGCAACAACTCATCGTTGAGATGCCAGGTTTAGGTAAACTGCCCCTTTAAAAAATTGTTGCTGGCTATACAACCATGTGCAGGTCATGTATGCTGTATCAAAAAGTGAACGCACAATCCAGGCTTCACACATATCCCTGTTCTCCACACACACTTGCACACTTTCTACAAGTATATGACCACCACTTTTTTTTTTTTTTTGTTCATTTTCTACATTTAGCCTGCATGTTTAAGCTCTATTGTGATTGTTCTATGGTATACAAGGGAGGTTCTCTCATCGGGTACTCATGGTTTCGTTTCTAGGGGGCTCTGATGGAGATCTCCTAGGATGTGTGTGTGTGTGTATATATATATATATATATCTCTATCTATCTCTATCTATCTCTATCTGAGAAAGTTGAGAAAGTTTCTTCTCTAGTAGATGACTGTTTGCTTGGATATGCTATATACTACACCTGATGTGTGTGTGTGTGTTCTTCTTTGTTTACTATTTGTATTCTTAAAATTGAAAATAAAGAATAAATAAAGAAAAAGTGGCCACACAATGCACAAAAGTCCTATAAGTTAAGCACCGATACTTGATTAAGAGCAGACTGACTGGGGTGCAGTTAAAGGATATGTTCACTTTTTAGAATAAAAATATAAATGCACTTTTTTTTTTTTTTTCTTTCCCCCAGCTAAAAAAATGTGTGCTGTGATTGCTGGTGCCAAGCAGGTCACCTCCAAATCTGTCAGAATATCCATGTGCAGGTACAGGCAAGCAGATACAATCTGACAAGAAAAATGAATAAACTACCACGGCGTTCCACAAAGCAAAGGATGACTGGGCTTGTAGTTCACTCACATACACACACAGCTGTGTGAAAGAATGACTTTGACGAAGGCCCACGCCGCCGCGCTGATTTCAAAAAGTGACAGCTAGTATGGGGAACTTCTCCCCATACTGCTGTTTCCAGGGGGGGGGGGGGGGGAATCGCACAGTGGCTGCAGCATTGGGAACATGTTCCACCCTAAAAACGGATGGAATATGTCTCCAATAGTGAACTTATCCTTTAAAGCAGCCCTTCCAGGGTGCTAGAAGATGTACTATTATTTATAGTAGGTCACTAGGCAAGGCTTTTTATCTTGGAAGAGTGAGAAATGGAAGAGCTCACTTAGGTTCTTGTTGTTGTTTTGGAAGATTCCCCAACTTCTTGCCATAACACCTGAAGGGCAAAAGCTAGGAAACACTGGGGGTTATTTACTAAAGGCAAATCCACTTTTCACTACAAGTGCACTTGGAAGTGCAGTCGCTGTAGGTCTGAGGGGGACATGCAAGGAAAATAAACAGCATTTTAGCCTGCACATGCTTGGATGATAAAATCAGCAAAGCTGAAATGAGGGGAAGATCTTCCCCTCAGATCTACAGCGACTGCACTTCCAAGTGCAAAGTGGATTTGCTTTTAGTAAATCAACCCCATTGTCCCAAAGAGAGACCTAGCCATTAATAAAACCTAACAGAGGTTCTATCCCTTTCCCACACTTTTCAAATTTAGAAGGTGTTGGCTACTTTTACACTTTGAATTTGTACTATTTTTTCCTTTATGCACAGTGGAATGAATATACAGTAAAGAAGCAATGTACTTTTTAATTTTCAAATATATTGCATCATTATTTATCTCGGAGGGAAACTTGATACACAACCACTCATTTTCACACACTATTGCAAGATTTGTTTTCTAGACATAAAATGTATTTTATTTTTATTTTTTTTATGTGTTACTGCTGATACCCTAGCTTAAAATTTAAAATAACAGCTAAATACACATGTCAGATATGCTGTATGTATAGTATGTGAACTAATTTAACTTCAAAAGTATTTGTCATTCTCTTTAACCACGCATATCTTGCCCACTGAATAGCCGGGAAGATCAAAATCGCTATGCTGTGTGCTGGTTAGGTTTTACAGCATCTTAACATTTTCCAATGAAAAGAATAAATCTAACACTGCTGTTTCATTGTCTAATCAGCACTCTGCAAGAGCAGAGGAAAAAGTATGATCGCCCACTTGGCTATACAGTGTGGTGGGGCGCATGGATTACAGCAGTGGCTAAACAAAATACTAATCATTTGATGGTTAAAAACAGTTTAGGAATATGTAAGCCAGCCGATTTTTTTTTTTTTTTTTTTTTTTTTTTCCTGCTTGTTTGGAAGTTCATCTTAAACATTTTTATGTATACTATTTAACTAAAACCAGCTTTTATTGTGCAAAACTACATTTACTGTATATGTGCCTGTAATAAAAGGATTATGTTCATAGATTTGGCATCATATAGTATTTTTATTGCTAAATATGCAAATAGGAGCTTGCCTAACTACATATACTTTACACTGGAGGTTAAACTGACTAGCACCAAAACCTAATGCCACTTCATGTAAATTATTTAAAGGCTAAGTCTTCCAAAAGCCGTTATGCCAGGTAATTTTTTTTTTTCCAATCTCTGGAGGACTGTTGTGATAAGGTCTTTTATATTGTAAAGCACTGCGTAAACTGTTAGCGCTATATAAATCCTGTATAATAATAATGTCTGAATTTTTCAACAGTCCAACTGCAGTGGTCCCTTCAAGGGGTCTAATTTTTGTCAAATAGCCCTCTGTATTTTCATTCTGTTATAGGCAGTGCAGCAGAATGTTTGGTTATGGTGATTGTACCTAGCCCCAGCTCTGATAACTAGAGATTGCACTACTGTACCCAGGAGACTTGCTACTTTCTATACTTACTATATGGTGAGCTGCATGCCCCCTGGTTTAAGCAGGTTGAGGAAAGTAGACAAATAGTGCTGGACCCATAAGGTTATCTTATGTGTGTGTTGTTTTTTTTTTTTTTTTTTTTAATCTTGAAGTATAACCAAAGGCATTTTTTCTTTTTCATTTTGAACAAAATCAAGAGGGATTAGAACACCTGTTTTTTATTGATGTCTATGCCCCCATTATAGAGATTCACCCTTTTTTCTATTTGTCATGTTTATAAATATCATTAAAAATAAAATAAAATCCCCAATTTTTGGTTGTAACAGGAACATAGGGGAAATTGTCTGTCTAATGGGATCACTATTTATGGCATTGGTTACAACCAGGGATTTCCTCACTTTGGCTATGGGACAGGAAGTGCAGGGAAATCTCCCCATTAGGACAAAGTTTACAAAAAAAACTGGCAATGGTTATAACCCTTCTCTTCTCTATCCAAAATGTTGAAAAAAGTTTTGCCGTTAGTTCCATTTCCAGTGTTGATATAAGTAATCTAATCTAGTTCCCAGCAGGTGACCCAGAGGATTTCTGTGTTTGCCTTGGCTTGTAGTGCAATGTAACAAAAATGGCATTGCAGTGCCACACCACTGATAAAAGCTTCAAATGCGACTTTATTCCAAAGAAGTTAGAGGGACAATCCAAAGAGTAGCAAAAAACAGCTGCTGACAAGGCCTGTGCTTATAATCACACTAGAAGAAATAACAAAGGTCCAGTTCATGTATAGTTTCCCTAAAGCTTTTTTTTAATCAAGCCCTGATGATGGGGGTGTTTTTGGAGAAACGCGTAGGCTATTTTTCCAGCTTTCCCCCTGATTTTCATTGGGATAAAGTTGGATCCGAATGTCTTAGTAGTGGTGTGGCTCTTCAATGTGCATTTTTTTTTTTTTTTTTTTTTTTTTCCACTTTCATACAAAAATCTGTTATATCAAGTTGATTGGAGGAGTACAGGACTCTGATTGTGCTCCTGAGCAATCGGAAGTAGTGAACCAAAGCAATTGCTTGTGGTAGGGAAAAAATGTAATCTATTGATTTTTTTTTTTTTTTTTTTTTCCCACCACAAATGGTCGACTTTTGATAGGAAAAGTCAATATCTGTTGCTCAGCCTTGCCATTTTTGTCTTGCTTAATCAATGACCGATTTGATCATTTTGTCGAATCAGATCTCGATTGTTCAGTTTTTTTTTTTTTTTTTATTTTTTTTTTCTGCACTGTATGACTGCCACTAACTGAACATTGTTACTGAGCTTAGAGAAATTTACACTGGCCGTGTTTACTTGCAATGGGAATTATAGAAGGGACAATCTCTTTGCTGACATCTGGACCTGTGTGAGAGTTGGAGGGACTTTTGGAGCAATGCTGTTTAGACTTCTACTTCTGCCCTTCGCTCTGTTATTCTTCTAATGTTCGCATCCTATATGGAAGAGTTGTCTGATGGATGCAGGCACATTTTGGTGTGTGCATATGAACACCTATCAATATACAAACATCCTTTATGGGCTACAAGTAATAATAAGGTTTATCGATTTCTTTCATTCCTCTACAACTAATAGGAAGTAATATTTACTTGCTGCTTTCCTGTGGTGTCACTTATTAATAACTTAATGGCATTGCCTAGCTGTTCTTTGGATTTTATTCAATGCCTATGCAATCGATCATGCTGGCAGTTTAATCAAATTGTGCTGTTGGCAGATGGCGCTGGGATGTCCTTTTTCTGAGTTAAAAAATGCATTAACTTTTTTTCCTTGTCACATTGCCCAAATCAACATGGGCATCACATAAGCTATGCTAGGGAAGGATCACAATAATATAGCAATGCAGAAGTTCTTTAGTTGCTGCATACATGCAAGGTACTTAATATATATTTATAACATTTTACTTTTTTTTTTTTTTTTTTTTTTTTTTCTATTAAAATACACATTCTGTAGTAAAAAGCTCTCCTTTAGGACAGAAATATGGGAGATACCACTGTTGTGTGGTTCTTTTTAGTTTTCATTTCTTTTCAGGTACACACTCCAGGGCTGTCACTTATTTATTTTTTGTCTCTTAATATGAATGTCCATAATTACTATATTAAAAATATACAGTATATTGGCAGCAAACACAGATGTGGTGGTGTTGCTGTGAGGGTGCAGAACGCACCTGGGGCGACACCCACCAGAGGGGGTGACACCATGGCCAGGGTGGATAGTTGTTCCGCCCCCCCCCCCCCCCAGGCTGGTCTTTTCATGGATGCTGTACCTGGTCTCCCCCCTTGCACTCACACCCGAGACAAGGGGTACAATAATTGGCTCTCAGATGATGGGAAGTTTGTGCATGAGGGGGAATGGGGGCTATTTGTGCTGTGAAAGGTAATGGGGGCGATGATAGGGGGAGTTGTGCTAGGAGATGAGATGGAATGGGATATATGTGCTAGGAGGGAGGTTGGGGGGCGTGGTTGTTGGGATTTGTGCTAAAAGGAGGGATGGGGGGGGGGAGGTTGTGGTATGAGAGGGGATTGGGGGAGATTTGTGCTAGGAGAGGGTATTGGGGGAGTTTGTACGAGGAGGGGTGGGATTTGTGCTATGAGAGGGGATTTGTGTAAGGAGGGAGAATTTGTGCTAGGAGCAGCAGCAGAAAGACATTCTCTCTCCCCCCCCCCCCCCACCCCCAGGTAAAACACTGTTTTACAGAACCAGGTGACACCAACCCTAGTGACGCCACTGCTCAGATGGTAACTTTGCGGCAGAGATGCAGCGTACAAAGTAGCCTCTTTTAAAGAGTTATCAATAACTGAACTCCAATGGAGCAATTTTATGATTGGGCTTTTAAAGGAAGACTGACCTATTTTCCTTACCAGGCTTGATGAAGCCCATGACCACCCAACCTGCATTCTGGGCAACAAATGCCACCAATCCACCCCTTTTATCTGTCATTTGAGCTAAGACTCTGTCACAATCTGCAAATGTTTTTCAGTTGGGTAACTATGAAATTAAGCAGCAGGTGCAATTTTAGTCTCCCTTTTTCACCTTTTTCCAGGTTGTTATACCTGCTTTACAGAGAACCGTAGCGTAAGATGAAATTTATATAGCAGCAAGAAATGACTCCTTTTCCCCTCTTTTGGTCATAGAGGGTCACGTGGATTTCTGGGGCAGTATTTTTGAATGCTATGCAGGTTTTATAGGAAAAGCTATAATGCTGTGTGAATCCTGTTTCATGGGTGCCCCCTGTTAACAGCTTTTCTTGTTCTTTACAAACATTTTTTATATATTGCAGTTTAAAAATGTATACAAAATTAAATCAAAATGGCCCAAATTCACTATAGTTTCCACAGAAGTTTATAGTTTTTTCCTTTTAAAACTAAAGTGGTTAGAACCCCTAGAGAAGGCTCACAATCCTTGTGAATTTTATTATTGCTGTCTGTGTCCCCACTGGGGAGATAAACCAGCTTTTAATGACCTAGGGATTATAGTTGCTGAGATTGAAAGTGAGGAGAAATCCAAAATCTTGAGTCTTCACTGGAACAGAAATAGTGGGGAGTTCTTCTATTGGGGACATTTGTTCTGGTGATAACAGAAATGATTTCCCTACTTTGGTATTTCTTTCTCTGACTTTTCTGCTGGTTGTATGGAATAGGGAGCAAAGGAAAATGTACCCTAAGGGACACACATCAGAAAAACAAGCTTTCACCCATCACTACTCTCTCCCAAACGCACCTGTATGGGCATTTACAATTTTCCACCCTGTTTTATGTGGCTTTGTAGATATCAATAAATATTGGTGGCAGATAAAAAGTGCTAGTTTATGCCACATGACTTGCCTCTCCTTTTTAGCACCCTCCGTAAACATTTACACAGTACCAAAAAGGCATGTGGTATAATTTCACAACAGGAAGTTAGAAGCTAAGTAACTTTTAGCAGATCACCAGGTATTTTTCTTTACTTGCAGAGTATTTATAGGGATAAAAACATTTGGGGAAATGTGCATGTATTGCAGAGATTTACTGCATATTTTCTTTATATTACCCTGACATTTGCTTTAATTATGTCCTAGCTTTTAAGTAGTTTTTTTTTCTTCTTTTGTTAGACATGAAAATTTAAATATTGTGTATATATTGTTCCTCTTTTGATATAACAGATTGAGCTCTGGTCTTATTTTCCCATATTGGCCCTGTATCTTTCTCAGCATTGCTGAAACCCATTCCTGACAGCAGTGACTAATCACTTTTCTGACAGCTTGGCCTGAGGTTTGTCAGACAAATGCAGCCTAAAAGATCTCAGGTCAGCCCAGTTGTTACCAGCATTTGATCAATGATCACAATCATCTTACTGATGATCAAAGTCTATGATGACTCGCATCCTTTCCTTTTATAAAATAATACTAATGTCAAATCTATAATAAATAGAGACAGACCTCACTGGCTAACTTGGGCAAGGTAGCTGTACTTGTAATTAAGATCCACAACATATTCATTTTTTATTATTAATCATATTACAATTTAATTAGAGCTGGGAACAGACAAAGGGGTCACTGACACCCAAACATAAGACTCTGGGCAAAGCTGACCACTAGCTTACAATGTTAGATGGAGTATCAATTCTGCAAGGAACATCTTTCATAACCCCTCAATTCAGCTGTTGATTTTCTTTCATTTTCAACATGGCAACCCCATGTTGTTTTTATCCACTGCTGACTTAAAGGAAACATCCTTTATAAAAATATGGTGGTTACCATTACTGATCCTGATAATGCTACCTGCTTAGCTGTCATACTAATCCCTTTTCACTCAATACTTTGAGCTACTGATCCATAGCAAGTATGTAGATACAAATGTTAAACTTTTTTTTTTCTGAATTTCCTGATTCACATCCTTGTTCTGGGGCAATAGCTGAAAAGATATTGAAAGTAATAGCTCAGCAGAATTCCAACAACTATCATTTTCAGCAAGAGGTCAGCAACGGCAGCGCCTATATACAGTATCTTCCAGGACAGGTTTACTTTAAATGCCAGACTATGGCCCATGGAAAAAACAGTTTAACAGGTCGCCTCATGCAGACTATAAAGTGCAGTGTACAACAGTATAAAAACTTCCAGCAACCAATTGCCAATTATTCTCATTTGTTTTGACTTTTCTAGCCAATGAACAGTTATAGCATTGTATCACATTGCTCTTTGCACAAGAGTTAATCATTAACTGTGCCTTGTAAAAGCCTTGGGCCCCTTTCACACTGAGGTGTTTCTAACTTGCCAGTAGAACATTTGAGCGCTTTTGAATAGCTTTCCATTAATTTCAATGGAGAGGGGTGTTTTTTCACCGCCCTGCCAGCCCACTGCCCCAGTTTGAAAGCATTCATTGATTTGAAAGGAAATAGGTTTTGTGAGCTTTTTGGGTGCTCTTTTTACCCTGAAAGTGCCTGAAAAGCACCTCCAGTATGAAAGTGGTCTTATACTTAGCTATCTTAATGCAGTTATTGCATTGGTGTCCGGGTGTTTTGACACACACACACGAGACTGGAAAGTATACATATAACTGGTGCATAGAGAATGCAGAATCATAGAGTATTTTACATTGTGAACTGAAAAATTTATTACACCTTGATTCTGTTACCATCAGTGTTTTCGGCAGCCTGTGTTTACAATCCTATTGTAAGCTGTTAAACTGTATTGCAATACACAGCTGACTAAATAAACACTTTGAAAATTTAAATTTTTACAATACATTTAGTGCGGCAGAGAAACATAATTCAGGACTCCTTTAAAGTAGTATTAAACCCTCAGTTTTTACGCACTTCCAGCAGCACTCTTACTGAGTATGTAGCTTGTTTATAATTTAATCCTTGCCTTATGTTTTAGTTTATGTTTGTGCCATGACTGCCCTGGGTTTTCTGTTTCAGGCTCGCGTTTTTCTCCTGCAGTGTCCTATGGCACTACTCCTTGTATGCAGGAGTTCTGTTACCCTACACCGGGGATGCTCAACCAGTGGCCCGTGTAGTCCTGTGACGTGGCTCATGACCTCCTGCTCTGGGATGGCAGGTTGGCAAGCCTAGATCGCGTTTTGGTGACCCACCATCCCAGATCATTAGTGTTGTGAATGAAGCTGATGGTAGAGGAAGAAGCAAGCGTCGGTAGAGCAGAGCTGCATCAGCAGATGCTTCCTGTATAGCTTTAGCTACTGTCAAAGGCAAAGTGATACTAAATGCACTCTGCCTGGGATAGCAACAGCCGGCAATACCTCAATGGAAAACTGTTATTAAAGGTAAGTTTATTACTAAAAATATATATATATATATATATATATATATATATATATATATATATATATATATATATATATATATATATATATATATAATTTTTTTTTTTTCTCTGTTCTGCAGGGGTTACTGGGCTGCTTTTAAACTGATCTGCAGTTCAGTGCAGTGCTCCTGCGGGTTACCTGCACTGAGCCATAGACTTCTGTTTTTACCTGTGGGTTTGGTGGGCTTTCAGACAGTGCACCACATATGCGGGATATAATAGCACTGTGTTACACCCGCCTACCTCCAATTCAATCCACTAAAAAAAAACAAAAAAAAAAAACAGAAGGGTATTTGTCCCCTTCCAACGGGGCAGATCAGATTTGAGGGTCCATAGAGTAGATTGGGCTGCGCCCATGTCCGAGTGGACACGGACTTGTCATACGCCCACCAAATGGCTTTATATGACCCTGACTCTTCAAAAGGTTGGGCACTCCTGCCCTACACTGTATCCAAAAATAAAAACACAGAGCCCCTTAGCTTAGGATGGTAATGAACTTCCCTGCTCCTCAGCAATGAGAGTTGTAAACTGCTAATGCTGGGGCAATAATTTTAACAAATATTTTACTGGGGAATATTTATTTTATTGTGCCCAATGTGTTAAGCTAAAAAGCGCAGAGTTCAATTTTACATTAAGTACTGATGCTGGAATGCTAGCAAGCAAATGCTATGTACAACTTCCACTACATATTTTTTATGATACAAGAATTTATATTGCACCAGAGATAAAAGTGTGGATAGATTATATATATATATATATATATATATATATATATATATATATATATATATATATATATATATATATATATATATATATATATATATATATATATATATATATTGCAAAAAATTAGATTCACCAAAAACTAGCCCCAACCAATAGTGAATTCAAATAGCAGCGCTAAATCAATATAACGCAATGAACTAGTGAAAATATTAAAAAAATGAAAAATAATATTCCACAATACAGTGCAGCAAAACAATGTGAACTATATCCACAAAAATGTGAGCATAATCAATTAAGTGAATAAAGGATCTGTGCAAACTGCAAAAGTATAATAAAGACTTTTAAAAAAAAAAAAATGAAAAAGTCCAAAGATATGTGATAAATCAACAAAATTTCCAAAATCAACAGTATCCACCGTACAACTATGGTGACGGTAGGAGCCCCACTCCCGTTTATAATGGGTATCTCCCCTTTGGATGAGGATTGTAATGGACCCCATTATCGCCAACAAGGACCTTCACCTTTTTTAGGACAACGAGGGAGGAGGGGGAGGGGAGGAGGGACACCGAGAGGAAAGAGCCATCCGGCGAGCAACAGGGGAGGGAGGAATGGTCCACAACAATATGTGAACAAGGGAATGGGATTACCCCCAAGAGACGAAGGGGATGTCGAGCAGGACGACGTCAACAATCCAAGAAAAAGAATGAGGGACACTTGAATACTGGCATTTACAATCTAAGTGAGGTAGAATTAAATTTGAAAGAGCTTAACATACTGAATTTGGGTCTTTAAATGTGCACCCAAAAAAATGCTAAATTTGAAGTGTTTATTGACACACACAAATTTATACGGACTCTCAATATTAAAAAATATTTCTTGAGTCACCCAGTAGCCCCTAGGAATAATGTCACTGTATCTTTGGGGAAAGTTGACAGTGGCTTAAAGAATAAATCTGTGTTTAATCCCCAAAACTCCAGCAATCACTATATTGAAGTTTTTAAAAATCTGGTGGTGAAGGATATAGACCAATTAACTGTAAGAGAAGGTCAATCCAAAATATATCAATGAGGAAATTCGATGGAAAAGAGGAATAACATCATTATACGCCCAGCTGACAAGGGAGGGGGGTTGTTGTTATGGATCAGACATTCTACCATAAACAGCTCACAGATATGCTGGGGGATCGCTCTACCTATGAGAGGCTCACCACTGATCCTATGGATAAGTATAAGGAACAACTAAGCTTATTGGTTGAGTGGGGGTATGCTATTAATGCCCTAAACCTCAGAGTAAAGAGATATTTGGTTCAGAGCGCCTGTAGGATTCCAGTAATTTATACGTTGCCTAAAATTCACAAGGCTGCTAAACTACCCCCAGCATGCCCTATCGTAAATGGGATAGGATCGGTCACGGCGAGGCTTGGAGAATATTTAGATAAATTTCTCCAGCCGAGTGTGAAGGCCACTAGACTAGGGCATATTTTAGAGATACGACTGACCTCCTTCACCGTTTGGGTGAGGTCCATCTCAACTCCACGGCCGAGACCTATTTGGTCACGGCCGATGTGTCCTCACTTTACACGATTATTCAGCGCGAGGATGCATCTTTGTCGCTAAATTGGGCATTAAGTAGAAGAGAGGACATTCCTGATGTGCAGAAGCGATTTTTGGGACAGGCCTTAACCTTCTGCATGTCGCACAATTATTTTTGGTGGAATGGCCATTTCTTCTCTCAGCAGGTTGGCGTGGCTATGGGAGCTAAATATGCTCCCAGCCTCGCCAACCTGTTTATGGCCGAATGGGAGGATAGATAAGTTTTTAGTAGATGATTGTCCCAACTTAGGCTCTACCGAAGGTTCATAGATGACCTCTTATTTATTTGGGAGGGGTCTAGGGAATCTTTGGATGAATTTTTAGGGTACACCAATAGAAATAATATCAGATTGGAGGCTCAGATTAGTGATAGAAGCGTCAACTTCTTGGACGTGACAATTGAGAGGAGAGGTGACTCTTTGGGAACATGTGTGTATTTCAAACCAACGGATCGAAACCGCTTCTTGTCCATCAGGAGTGGTCATCACCCTGCGTGGATCAAGAATATTCCAAAGGGACAAATGCTGAGGGTCCGTCGGAATTGCACTGAACAGGAAAAATATTACACACAGGCCAATATATTGAAGGAGAGATTCCTGCAGAAGGGATACCCGGAAAATTCCTTGAATGAGGTTATAGAGCAGGTGGTGAATATCCCAAGGGAGGAATGTTTAAAGAAAAAAGAAATTATCACCTCCAATGCACAACACCAGTGGGGATTTATATCGAACTACCATTGTCAGTACAAAGAGATTGAGGAGATCTTTAAGAAATATTGGTATATCCTCAGTAGGGATTGACATTTGGGTGAAGTTTTGCCAGAACTCACCAAATTCATTTATAGAAGAGCTCCTAGTTTTGGAGACAGGGCGGTGAAAAAGATCCTTGATCCACCTGGTCGCCCCTCAATAAATATAGATCGAAATGGTTTCTTCCCGTGCAGGAAGTGTGTATGTTGCAGAACAGTGAGGACCAGCAATAAAGGTATATAGAGCATCACTAACTATGAAAATGAAACCTTTGAAACAAGAGTTCATTACCTGCAATTCATCATATGTGGTGTATCTGATGTGGTGCCCCTGCGGTCTATTTTATGTGGGGCGCACCAAGCGACTTTTAAAGGTGCGCATTTCTGAACACATATCCAACATCAAAAATGGATTCAAATACCACAGTGTGTCCCTCCATTTTAAAGAAAAACACGATCAAGATCCTAGTCTTCTCCAGTTCTGTGGTATTGATATTGTATATCCGACCTGGAGGGGCTCAAACTGGGTGAGAGACTTATCCCAACGAGAGACTCGATGGATTTTTCTGTTAAAATGTCTTTTTCCCAGAGGCTTAAATATAGAGTTGGACCTCAACTGCTTCATTAATAACTGTTGACCCCCCTCCATAGGAATGCAGTGGAGTCCTATTCTATAATACCCTCCCAATAAAAGGAATAAGATGAATTGGTCTTTGGTAGGTGATCAAAAGTGGGATGCCCTGTGATTCTGGTGTATTAAGTAGGAAAAGGTAATGGGATCAGAATGCGGACATTGTCATTTATAATACTCCCAGTGACACGTCACTGTTCATACCCCCTAAGTATCTAGGTAAATTTCCATTTAGAATTAGTAAAATCAACCTAAAAATGAATTCTTATAATTGAAGAGAATCTACAATCCATTTTATAAAGATATTAATTTTTGATATTAGGGACCATAAAGTTTTTTTTCTCCTTGATTATAGAAGAAAAGATTTTTTTTTTTTTTTTTTTTTGTATTTTTTTTTTTTTTTTGCAGTCTCGGCCTAGTATCATTCATTGGGCTGATGATGCAGATTTATCTTGCGATTTGCTAGCTATTTTTTGAGTTATATTTATGTCCAACCACTCGTTTTAAGAGTGATATCTCCTAGTTTTAAATCATTTCTTATTGTTTATGAGGGAGTTATGCCCGTTTTTAATTATTTTGGGGAGAAATCTCCAGTATATGATAGATTATTGTTTTTATATAAATAAATGTTTTGATATGTACATTGCCATGATGGTCATCTGGGTCTAAACGTTCGGCTACAGTGTAATGCTGGTGTATGGTGCGAGCGGGGACACAGTGAGTGCGCAGGCGTAATAATATCAGTTCCGTCCATAATACGAGCAGAGGGTATAAAGGGGAGATTGCCGAACCGTATAGCCAATCCCATGATTAAGTCCTCGTGACGAAACATGTCGGGGCGTGGCTATACGGCAATCGAATACGTAGGACGCTGTGACGGAGAGCGCCATACGAGGAAGTGGGGAAGCGGCTCCAGGGAACACCAGGGGACGGGTGAGACTGTCATCAGATAGTGCAGTACCTGAGTCCGCCGTGACCACCATACGCTGGTTCTATCGTTTGGAGTTATTGCTGTGATAGTCTGCTGTGCTGTGCTTCTTGGCTTGATGTGATTTTTTAAGATGTGAGTTCAATGGTGGAGGAGAGTGTTATTTTAATAAATTTCGTCACATTACTGCACTATTGGATCACTTTCTTTTTTTCATGTGGAGAGAGCACCTTATTGTAATACTCTGGATGTGTAAAGGTGAACCATTGGAGGCCACTATTTTCCCCCTTCTGTGTGGGATAAAGCCTTAAAGCCTAACACGAGAGTGTGAGGCAAGAGGAGCTGGTGAGTTTATTTACCTAAGGGGAGTGGATTCACAGTCACAGGGGTGCGGTGGAAGATTGAGTGAAGATCTACACTGTATCACTTCACGGATTAACACTATTGGAAATTTCGCTGATTTATCACATATCTTTGGACTTTTTCATATTTGTTTTATTTAAAAGTCTTTATTATACTTTTGCAGTTTGCACAGATCCTTTATTCACATTTTTGTGGATATAGTTCACATTGTTTTGATGCACTGTATTGTGGAATATTATTTTTCATTTTTTAAAATATTTTCACTAGTTCATTGAGTTGTATTGATTTAGTGCTGCTATTTGAATTCACTATTGGTTGGGGCTAGTTTTTGGTGAATCAAATTTTTTGCACATATATTTATACACACTGTAAGCGGCTGCTCAATATCAGGCTTTATTTCCATCAGCGCAGCGCTTGGAATATAGGAGGGGGTGGATTTCCTATATACCATAATTCTGACATACATATATTACCAAAAGTATTAGGACACCTGCCTTTACACACATGTACTTTAATGGCATCCCGGTCTTCGCCGGTAGGGTTCAATATTGGGTTGGCCCACCCTTTGCAGCTACAGTGCCTTGCGAAAGTATTCGGCCCCCTTGAACTTTTCAACCTTTTGCCACATTTCAGGCTTCAAACATAAAGATATAAAATTTTTTTATTTTTTGTGAAGAATCACCAACAAGTGGGACACAATTGTGAAGTGGAAAGAAATCTATTGGATTGTTTGAAACTTTTTTAACTAATAAAAAAATGAAAAGTGGGGCGTGCAAAATTATTCGGCCCCCTTGTGTTAATACTTTGTAGAGCCACCTTTTTGCTGCGATTACAGCTGCAAGTCGCTTTGGGTATGATCTATCAGTTTTGCACATCGAGAGACTGAAATTCTTGCCCATTCTTCCTTGCAAAACAGCTCGAGCTCAGTGAGGTTGGATGGAGAGCGTTTGTGAACAGCAGTTTTCAGCTCTTTCCACAGATTCTCGATTGGATTCAGGTCTGGACTTTGACTTGGCCATTCTAACACCTGGATACGTTTATTTGTGAACCATTCCTTTGTAGATTTTGCTGTATGTTTGGGATCATTGTCTTGTTGGAAGATAAATCTCCGTCCCAGTTTCAGGTCTTTTGCAGACTCCAACAGGTTTTCATCCAGAATGGTCCTGTATTTGGCTGCATCCATCTTCCCCTCAATTTTAACCATCTTCCCTGTCCCTGCTGAAGAAAAGCAGGCCCAAACCATGATGCTGCCACCACCATGTTTCACGGTGGGGATGGTGTGTTGAGTGTGATGAGCTGTGTTGCTTTTACGCCAAACATATCGTTTTGCATTGTGGCCAAAAAGTTCGATTTTGGTTTCATCGGACCAGAGCACCTTCTTCCACATGTTTGGTGTGTCTCCCAGGTGGCTTGTGGCAAACTTTAGACGAGACTTTTTATGGATATCTTTGAGAAACGGCTTTCTTCTTGCCACTCTTCCATAAAGGCCAGATTTGTGCAGTGTACGACTGATTGTTGTCCTATGGACAGACTCTCCCACCTTAGCTGTAGTTCTCTGCAGTTCATCCAAAGTGATCATGGGCCTCTTGGCTGCATCTCTGATCAGTCTTCACCTTGTCTGAGCTGAAAGTTTAGAGGGACAGCCAGGTCTTGGTAGATTTGCAGTGGTCTGATACTCCTTCCATTTCAAAATGATCGCTTGCACAGTGCTCCTTGGGATGTTTAAAGCTTGGGAAATCTTTTTGTATCCAAATCCGGCTTTAAACTTCTCCACAACAGTATTACGGACCTGCCTAGTGTGTTCCTTGGTCTTCATGTTGCTCTCTGCGCTTTCAACAGAACCCTGAGACTATCACAGAGCAGGTGCATTTATACAGAGACTTGATTACACACAGGTGGATTCTATTTATCACCATCAGTCATTTAGGACAACATTGGATCATTCAGAGATCCTCGCTGAACTTCTGGAGTGAGTTTGCTGCACTGAAAGTAAAGGGGCCGAATAATTTTGCACGCACCACTTTTCAGTTTTTTGAATGCTAAAAAAGTTTAAAATATCCAATAGATTTCGTTCCACTTCACAATTGTGTCCCACTTGTTGGTGATTCTTCACAAAAAATTTTAATTTTATATCTTTATGTTTGAAGCCTGAAATGTGGCAAAAGGTTGAAAAGTTCAAGGGGGCCGAATACTTTTGCAAGGCACTGTATAACAACTTCAGGCTGAGGTCAGGACAGCCAAGTTCCTCCACCCCAAACTCGCTCATCCATGTCTTTATGGACTTGAAGCTCCTCTTGCTCACCTATATAGCTCTTTATGGCTTGGCACCCCATTATCTGTCTGAGTTTTTATCAACTTACCCCCCCCCCGTAACATCCGCTACTCCAAATTCTGGTCTTCTGTGTGTTACCCCTACTCACTTACACTCAATGGAAGACTGAGCCTTCTCCTGCTATGCCCCAAAACTCTGGGATTCACTTCCAAAGAACTTCAGAGAGTCATCTTCTTTAAACTCATTCAAATCGCACCTAAAATCTATTTTCTTTAGACAAGCTTTTATGTAATTGTCCCACTTTTTCTTTTGTGTGATCCTGTGTGTGTGTTGTGTTTTTTCTTTCTCTTGTCTTTGTAAAGTGCTTTGAGATGTTACCTTTAAAGGCGCTTTATAACATTTTATTATTATTAATATGTAAATGTTATTGCTAAAGTTGATTTTAATCTTTTTAACCTAAATCTTTCATTGAAACGGAATTAAGTACTTGTCATATGGGTCTTTGGTAAGGCACTTCCATTTCTAGGATGTTTGTTTCCAAATTGTGTTAACTTGTCACATGCCCCTAGTGGAGACAAGTTACTGTGCTGACACGTTGCACAAGCATAGCCCTTAGGCTCTGTTTCCACTAGTGCGACTTATTTTGCGACTTGACACATGTCAAGTCGCATGACAAGTCAAAACCCATGTATTTCAATGGTCCCCATTCTCATTGGTGCGACTCAAGTCGCAGCGACTCGAAAAAAGGTTCTTGCACTACTTTGTTCCGTCTTCGGTGCGACTTGTTCTCCATAGAAAGGTATTAAGTCGCAATGAAGTCGTATGTACATGTCTGACACCGCGACTTTGTTGCGACTTCCACGGAAGTCTACGGAAGCACATGATCTCTGCTCCTCCCAAATACATCACTTCCTATATCGATGTATGTGAGTGTGGAAGACAGCAGGAAGCATGCCTAGGGCTAAAAAAAATAAGCGACAAGTGCATGACAATGAGGAAATTATTCGGCTTGTCAGACAACGTCCGGCAATATATGACCTCAGAGATCCAGGTTACAAAGATCATGCAAAGAAGGAGAGAGCATGGTTGGAGGTGGCTCGCATATATTATGAGACATGGGACTCTTTCTCAGCCACAGAACGTTCTACAAAAAGTAAGTGGTTGATATATGCTGCTTAACACTTTCTGTAACCAATGGTTGTGTGCACTGTTTTTTCTTGGTGGGGACCGCTTCTCCTGGCAGGAGATCACAATGGTTTGGCAGGAGGTAATCCCATGTCAACACTATCTGTGTTGATGGTGTCATTTATATAGTTACTTTCCTGTTACCTGTGGCTGCAGGAAAGTAAATTTGTGTGTGTGGGCCAGCAAATAATTTTTGTCCACGGTCCTAATTATATTAAATAATATTAAAGATGGCCCTGTCAACATCCTCCAGCACATGTCAAATTATGTAGGTGTCATGGGTAATATATGTAGCGGTTGTTTTAACACCATCCATATCAATTATGCAGCCTAGCAAATGAATGACCTATAGGCAGTGACTAAATTTGTTTTAAAAAATGTATACTTTGCTTTATATTTTGTAGTGCACTCGTTACAAACTCGATGGAGAAGTCTCAAAGACTGCTACAACCGGTACTTACGCAAATTAAAAGAAGGAAGGAGTGGTTCCGGCTCTAAAAGATTAGCCCCATATGCCCATGCCGGGAATCTTGAATTTTTGAAACCAGTGTTGGAAATGCGAGAGTAAGTTATCAGCAGGCATATGTTACGAATTCTACATATCAAATAGTAATGCTTACTTTAAAAATATGTGATTTGTATTTCAGAACCCAAGCAAGCTGGGAAGACAGCACACAGGGTTTGGCAGCAGAAGATGAGGCAGAGGAAGCTGCGGAGGAGGAGGAGCAAGAACAATTCCAAGACAATGTTGACAAGGAACTGTTCGTAGATGAATCAAGGTCAACATCAAACTCAATGAATGAGGAGGATGCAGAACCAGGACCTAGCAATGTCTCTAGGCCTTTGCGAAGGTCTTCAAGGGTCAGTGCCCGGCCTGGTAAACCCATGGATAAAATTTTAGAGGTAGTCAATCAGATGTCCACTAAAATGGCTGAAAACCAGTGTGAAGACACAGCATTTCTCACTGTAATTTTAGGCATATGTAAACAGGTACCCCCTGAGAAAAAATATGCACTCAGGATGGCTTTAATGTCAACTGCTCAATCATTTGTGGGTGAGGGGCCAACAACATCCTCAGCATATATGCAACCCCCCCTTCCCCAATATCCCCCTTATCAACAATACACTCACTTTCCAAGTACACAGTATGCTCCACCAATAAACCGTCCATACTGTGACCAGTATGGTAATATACTGAATCCCTCAAGGCCACGCATGTTGCATCCAATTCCTGACCCCACTACCTCTACCCTTGGCCCCCCAACCACTCACCAACTTAGCAGCCTACACCCAGTCATGTTCCGCCTTTTCTGGAAAGGAAATATTACCCTGGTCCATCAGTGGATTTCCCTGGACCAACCAATAGTTCAGTTTCCGGGACCACTGAAAACAAAACATACGAGCAATTGTAATTTACAATTATTATTGAGGTGTGTTTAAGACTTGTTCTCTATTTTTTGTTTGGTTGAGGAGGCCAAAACAACAACTGTTGTAATATTAAGTTCATGGAACGTATTTCTTTATTTTTGCCTTATTGCAAAAAGAGTTGTCTTGTAAAAAAGATTCAGATATTTTTTTATATTTTTGAAATAATTTTATTTACGTGTTTTTCTGAGAGAAATAGTTTATTATTTCACTATTTGTTGTGCTTGATAAAAAATAAACAAAATGGTGTAGTTCACCCAAACACATAACCAAAAAATTTTGTGTGCTTCCCTGCACAAAAAAAATAAAATAAAAATTATTTTGTTTACATTGTGCATTTTCGGCTTATCCTTTTTTCTAATTTGAGGAAACTACCTGTTATTATGCTTTTGGATGCACTGAAACATAGCATACATCAAAATAATATTCACAGAAAATGCATGACATACATTATGCTATGGCATCCTGCTGCCAGGGGACAGAACCAGCAGCAGACAGAAAATAAGATGAGAATCCCTCACGCACACTGGCACCATTGGTGGTGCCCCTACTGGCACTCCATTGTGCACCTTCCAGATCGTGCATGAGGGAATCTTCAAAAAGATAGCCATCACGAATTCTCACAAAATTGTGAAGAACACATGCTGCTTTTACTGCAGATATTGCATTCTCCATTTTTAAATTAATGGGGGTATGGAGCAAACGCCACTTGTTGGCTAAAATGCCAAAAGAACATTCTACCACTCGTCTTGCCCTCGTTAAGCGGTAATTGAAGATTCGCTTCTCTTCACTCAAACACCGATTTGAATAAGGCCTTAATAGATGCTCACTGAGAGCAAAGGCCTCATCCCCAACAAACACAAATGGCATTGGTGGCCCATTTGTTCCTGGCAACGGACAGTCCTGTGGCAGGTCCAGAGCATTTTCCCGCAACATTCTTCCAAAGGAAGATCTTTGGAAAATACTTGAGTCTGAGCTGCTGCCATATGATCCAATGTCTATATAGCTGAAACAATAATTGGCATCAGCCACTGCAAGTAAGACAAAAGAAAAATATTTTTTGTAATTATAGTATTTTGTTCCACTGCCAATGGGCATCACTACCCTCATATGTTTGCCGTCAATTGCCCCTAGACAATTTGGGAAATTGCAACGATCCCAGAAAAGTTCCGCTTTCTTGCACCAATCGTCGGAAGTGGGCTTCTTCAGAACCAAATCACTAAGGACATTCCATATGTCTCGGCAGGTCTCGTGGACAATAGTGCTGACTGTAGTTTTGCCAACCAAAAATTCAAAATGCAAACTGGAAAAGGAATGTCCAGTTGCCAGGTACCTAAAATGGAAAAGTACATACATTTTAGGATAATGATACATATTGACACTAAGCTACATCAATAAACCCAAAAAACAGAGCTAGGAAGGAGGTGCCAGAGGAAGTGAAGAAGGAAGAAGAGGAGCAGGAGAAAGACACAGGTGATGTAGAGGCAGAGTTAAGATTTTAAAACCAAGCTTACGCACAATTACATGCTAGTAGTTATTTTTGGACTTCATGTAAAGATGATGAAAGAATGATGTGGATCTCCAAAAGCCACATAGAAGTTAAGAAGAAGAAACAGTAGGTATGAACATTTACCTCAATGTTATTATGAGTCTTTCAGCAGATGGAATACTCCTTCTGAAACTGGTGTTTTGGCGCTCTAGATGACTAGAGAGCAAAGCCAACAATTCATCAAAACTGTAAAGAGAAAAAATAGGGCTAGTATCTACACTGACCATGTAAAAATCAAACATTTACAAATGGAGTTACATTTTTCTAACAATTTGATCAGGTTCTAGTTAACACTTCGAGCTATTCAAATCTAAAAATACTAAAGCGTAATAATGACCAGGCATATACACATTTTGAGAAATATATCTGGCAGCATTTGCAAGTTGACATCAAAAAATGTTCTCACCTTCTAATTGACATCCTTGTATAGTTGAAAAATTTTTCATCATGAGCCCGGAGGTCATTGTAAAGGACCCCAAACTGGCCTCTCACTTCCCTTTGGGCAATGATGGGATGTATCCAAAAGCGATGCCTTCTCCTCCTCCGGTTATCCTCCTCTTCTTGATCTATAAATGCTGCTACAGAAGCCAAAATGACTGCTGACCCAACATACTGCATAGTCAACATGTTTGCTAACAAACATACAACACGAGACAACCAAACAGGAAGGGGCAATAAATAAGCAGGATAAGGAATTACATCACTAGGACTAAATCGCAGAACATCCAAGTCGCACAAAGTCGTAATTAAAGTCGCAACAAAACGCAACACAAATCGCAACGCACAATCGCAGTGTAAAGCGCGCGACTTTGGGGACGCAATAGTGGAAACATAGCCTTAGGAAATATGTGCAGACTAAATGCATGCTATTGACACTGGAGAAAGTGCATGTAGAAAGGAAGTTGCTGAAATAGATTGCAAAAGATTAGTAGCGCCAATATGCAAAAATTGTGAAACAGTATTTTTTTTTACTTAAAGCTTAAGTCTGTAAAAACTAAAGTCCTCCCTTCAGGGCTGCTGATAGGCCAGTACAACTGGCCCTGTTGTAACGGGCCCTGCCAACCTGAACAGATAGATAATTAATGTTAAAAAAAAACCACCATGACCAAACATCGTCCGTCTGACGCCTACCCCCCCACCCCCGTTTTACTTTTTATGTTTTTTTTTTTTCCTGATGGCACTGTAACTTCAATGTGCTTGTAGGTGGTGGCAGGGGGAGGGACTATTTCTTCTATTTCGGGGCACGGAAGAATGCCTCTATTGCGCCCGCTCCTCATGCTGGCTCAAGTCCCAGCCAGCGCGTCCTATATATTGCCTTCCCTGGCGCCACCCATGCTGCCAATGCCGTAATGTGCTACAGACAGTGCCACCTGTGCCGCTAATTCCATAATGTGCTGCAGAGACAGTGCCATCCATGCCGCCAATGGCATAATGCCATTGGCAGCATGGGTGGCACATTACAGCATTGGCAGCACAGATGGCACTGTCGTGCTGCAGACTGTGCCACTCATGCTGTAATGTGCTGCAGACAGTGCCGCTAATGCCGTAATGTGCTGCAGAGACAGTGCCACCCATGCTGCCAATGGCATAATGCCATTGGC
The DNA here is from genome assembly GCA_037952835.1 of Lithobates septentrionalis. Classification (NCBI taxonomy): domain Eukaryota; kingdom Metazoa; phylum Chordata; class Amphibia; order Anura; family Ranidae; genus Lithobates; species Lithobates septentrionalis. The sequence goes on from JBBDGP010001003.1 coordinate 1,613,547, forward strand.
AGTATGGGTGGCACATTACGGCATTGGCGGCACGGATGGCACTGTCTGCAGCACAGTATGGTATTGGTGGTACTGTCTGCAGCACATTTCGGCATTGGCGGCACTGTCTCTGCAGCACATTACGGCATTGGTGGCACTATGGACCATAAAGCATGTGCTACCAATGCCATATCGCGCTGCAGACAGTGCCACGCATGCCGCCAATGCCGTAATGTGCTGCAGACAGTGCCACCCATGACACTAATGCCATAACGCATGTACTACCTGCGGACAGTGCCACCCATGCCGCCAATGCCATATTGCACTGCAGCCAGTGCCACCCATGCCGCCAATGGCATGCCTTTGGCAGCATGGGTGGCACTGTCTCTGCAGGCAGCACATGCGTTGTGGCATTAGCGTCATGGGTGGCACTGTTTGCAGCATGTTACGGCACTGGCGGCATGGGTGAGAAAAATAAATATCACTTGTAGACAAACCTGCACTTTGTTTCAAGGTGGGGCCAGGGATGGGGCTGAAGGCAGGACCAGGGGTGAAGCTGAAGGGCGCTCTCTCAGGTAGGCTGTACGGAGCCCCATGATTTCTATCAGCAGCCCTGCCCATCATGCCTCTGCCTCTGGGTGTCATGCTTGTGGCTGTCAGAGTCTTGCTTTGCCTCATGGGACTTCTGCAACAGCTGGTCCGCTAATTGCTTTTTCCTGCCCTAGACAGAAACCCAACTGCAAGGGAGAAATTTTACTTTTCGCAGCTTTGTATTTAAATATAATTTTACTGAATTTTTACATATTTTACAAAAAAACAGCAATAAACAGAGCCAGAGGATCAAAAAATCTGGATTCCAGTCCATCACAGATTATGTCACATTCTAATACAAATAACATTGTGGTGATCAAAGTGATAACAGACCAGGATCTGTCGCTCCAACCAGCCACTTTCCTCTTCCTCCACCACATGGACATGTCCCCCTCTAAATAAAAATGATCCCTTACAATTCATCTGCTGAATGCAGCCAAAACGGTTATCCTCATCTACTGGACACTAAAGCCGCGTACACACGAGTGGGATTTCCGACAGAAAGAGTCCGATGGGAGCTTTTCATCGTATATTCCGACCGTGTGTATGCCCCATCGGACTTTTTCTGTCGGAAATTCCGACAGACTTAGATAGAGAACATGTTCTATATTTTTTCCGACGGAACAAATTACTATCGGAAAAAACGCTTGTCTATATGCTGTTCTGACGAACCAAAAACGACGCATGCTCTGAAGCAAGTACGAGACGGAAGCTATTGGCTACTGGCTATTGAACTTCCGTTTTCTAGTCCCGTCGTACGTGCTATACGTCACCATGTTCTGGACGATCGCAATTTGGTGTGACCGTGTGTATGCAAGACAGCTTGAGCAAAATTCCATCAGAACTCCACCGTAAAAACCTTCAGAGTTTATTACGACAGCAAAACCGGTCGTGTGTACAGGGCATTAGACTCCAGGACTCTCCCATTGCTTCCATTGAGTTAATCAGGTGGCAGAGATGGAAGAGCTGGTGCACGCATGCAATGCAAATATGGGGTTGATTAACTAAAGGTAAATAGTCACTGCAAGTGCAGTTGCTTTAGTTCTGAGAGGAACATGCAAGAAAATAAAAACTGCAGTTTTGCTTTCACGTGATTGGATGATAGAAATCAGCAGGGCTTCCTGTCATTTCTAGAGCAACTGCGCACTACTGTGCACTAGAAAACTTCTAGTGCACAGTATATTTGCCTTTAGTAAATTGGCCTCCTTGTCCTCATATCTCTCTAAATGGATAAGATGGTTCCTGTTTAAGTATTCCGACCTTTACAAACGTCACCACCTCCCCTTGAAAGACCCATCCTGGGTTACGGCCTCCCATTGATCTAGGAGGTATTCATTCTGATTCAAAAGACCACCTGTTGAGCCAGCCAACATTCCCCCGGGGTCACCGCCCCCTACATTCTTTTCCGCACCCTCCCTCCTCCCTTTTTTCCCCCTTGCCCAGGACCCTGCTTTGACCATTAGCAATCATTTTCATGGACCTTTATATATAATCCTATCCCTCCCACCCGAGCATGATCTTCATGACTTTGCCCTGATATGCCTGGGTTCTTACATGTGGGCAATAGCCCACCTTGGAAGTTTGTTAGTTTTTCTTACATTTGTTTTCCATAACCAAATCTGACTTTTTCCAATGCTTTTCTCATACTGCCTAGTTTGCAGTGTAATTGTATACTGTTTGTAATTGTCCCTGTTGTATGATTTTAGTATTGTTCTTTTGGCTTTACTCAATAAAACGTTTATGGAAAAATAAAAAATAAAATAAAAATGCTTCTCAATTTTAAGTAAGGGAAATACAGAGTCTTGCGTATAGATTAGAATACTATAGAATTATTGTCCCCTGTCTAACTTTTCCTGAGCACCCTGTGGGAATTAAAAAAAAGGGTGCTGCCAGGATTGTGCCCAGGCTTAAGAAAACAGTATTTTATAAAAAAAAATACCAATTGTCTAATATACACAGTGTTATGTAAATTCTAGCAATAAATCCTTTTATTTTTGCCCCCTTGGCCAGTTGAATATACCATTGAAAGGGCTTTATTATATCTAAACTAATGCAGGTACCAATTCTAAGATCTGATAAGTGGCGATGTTATCCATTTTTGTTCTTGGTTTGGACTTGCCATGTTACAGTTTACAGAAAATGATAAAGCTGCAGATTGAAAAAGATGCTACCTATATATTCCCCCTCCCCCTCAAGGAATGGAGAGTTCCCTTTTCAGCACACGGGGGTTATTTACTAAAGGCAAATCCACTTTGCGCTACAAGTGCACTTGGAAGTGCAGTCACTGTAGATCTGAGGAGGACATGCAAGGAAAAGAAAAAACAGCATTTTGCTTGTACATGACTGGATGATAAAATCAGCAGAGCTTCCCCTCATTCAGATCTTCCCCTCAGATCTAAAGCGACTGCACTTCCAAGTGAACTTGTAGTGCAAAGTTAATTTGCCTTTAGTAAATCAACCCCTAAATGTCATCCCATTAAATCCACTTGAATGTACTGCTAACATCATAGCTGAGTTTGCTAAGCACATTGATATCAGTTGTGAATTACTTATGGGCTGCTATACAAAATAAATTAAATAGATGTGCAATAAAAAGGGAACTGCCACAACCATGGTAAACTTGGTAAATTCAAACCACTAAAAGAAAAAAATAATATAAAAGAAAGTGCAGTCATAAATCCTAACCCATCATAAGGCTCTAACAGATATCATGTAAATACAGCATACATTTTCAAATCCCATATAATATCTTGTAAAAAAAAATGTTAAGTGATTACATATACAAATACAATCATAATAAACGTCCCAAAAGCACATTAATAGTTTGTGTCCACCTACAGAATGGATATGTATTATTCCATAAAACAGTAACATAATTCATAAGAAGTATAACTTGTCCTTTGATGCAATAATGCTGAACTAGTAAAATCCTCCAGATATGTGTTAGGGATGGCTTACAGCATGCTTTACAATAGCGCCCCCTAGCAGCCCTCATAACCTACTACAAGGAGAAGTTGTGTGCTCCTGAGTGACACAGAGGCCGGCTCGCATGTGGCTAATGCGGTGATGTGAAGCCGTCCTACAGGTTCACTGGCGGAGCTGCAGCAAGGACAGTGCTGAGACCCGGAAGGAATGTGCTCAGTGCTCTACAGACATTATTAGAGCAAGGGGCAGGAGTCCTGGAGGAAGAACACAACTTGGACAGACAGATGTGCGGGGACCTAGTGCGGCACAATCAGCGCTGCCGGAGGCCAGCGTGCACCTGTGGGCTTCAGCACCAGGGACAGAGGCAGTAGGATTCAGCACTGCGGACAGCGGCAATAGGATTCAGTACCGCGGACAGCGGCAATAGGATTCAGCACCGCGGGCAGCGACCATAGGGTTCAGCACCGCGGACAGCGACCATAGGGTTCAGCACCGCGGACAGCGACCATAGTGTTCGGCACCGCGGACAGCGGCGGGCGTCTATCCCTAGTGCTGAGCTGGACTTTCAATGAGATCCTAATGCCGATATATCTCTCCCTGATAGGAAGCAGCAGCCTGTGAATAGAGAGCCTCGTATCATTGACCTAACCCCATACTGCATGCTGTCTTCTTCTCTGCAGGCTCCTAATAAGAACCTGGGACAGGAACAATACGATTCAGAACCTGGGACAGCAGCTATCCCTTTCAGCACCTGGGACACTAGCAATCAGAGTTAGGAATTGGGAAAGCAGCAAAATTATAAAGTTTCTGGTACAGGAACAATTGGACAACTGCAATCACATTCATCACTTGGACAGGAGCAAGAGGAACTGACACCTGGGGCAGCATTACTCAGGATTCAGCACCTAGTACAGGAACAATCCGATTCGGGACCTAGTACAGGAACAATCCGATTCAGCACCTAGTACAGGAACAATCCGATTCAGCACCTAGTACAGGAACAATCCGATTCAGCACCTAGTACAGGAACAATCCGATTCAGCACCTAGTACAGGAACAATCCGATTCAGCACCTAGTACAGGAACAATCCGATTCAGCACCTGGGACAGGAACAATCCGATTCAGCACCTGGGACAGCAGCTATCCCATTTAGAACTTGAGACAGCAACAATCAGATTCAGCATCTGGAATTGGAACAATGATATTCAGCACCTGGGACAGAAATAATCAGATTCAGCATCTGGGACAGTAATATTCAGTTTCAGCACTTGGGACAGCAGCTATCCCATTCGGCACCTCTGGCAGTAGCAATCAGAGTTAGGAATTGGCTAGCAGCAATATAATTCAGATTCCAGTACAGGAACAATAGGATTCAGTACCTGGGACAGCAGCAATCACATTCAGCACCTGGACAAGAGCAACAGGAACTGACACCTAGGCCAGTAGCAATCAGATTCAGGAATCGGGACAGTGACAATAGAATTCAGTACCTGGGACAAGAACAATAAGATTCAGCACCTAGGACAGGAACAATAGGACTTGGCACCTAGGACAGCAGCAATCAGATCCAGCACCTGAGGCAGGAACAATTCAGAAGCTGGGACAGTAGCAATCAGAATCAATACCTGGGACAGAACCATCTATCATAGTATCCACGACTAGAGCAGACTCAACAACAACTCCTTCTTTCTAGTACTGTCATCCCAAGCAGCCTTCTTTATGGATGTCAAAGCAGCTCCCAACGGTGTGGCCACCATAGAGGACAGGATCCTTAGAATCACTGGCTACTATGGGTATTACCCAGGCTACTCCAGTCAGAAACGTAAGATTCACTGCAACATTTGCAGGATAATTATATTATTTTGTTATCTGAAACTATATTTAAGCATGATATACATGAAGTAGGCAGTGCATGTATAAATTAATTTATTGTGTGCAGAGAATGAAGCATGCTTTTTCCATTCAGGAGGTGTTAAAATTCTTCAGGCATGACTACTATTATCTGTCTTTTGGTCTTGCAAACCATCACATTCCTAGACTAAGTTAATTGCATGCTCGGTTTATTTAAATGCATTTCTAGAAACATAGTAGCAATGGAACTAGAAATGAGCTGAATAGTAACAAGCATGATATAGATAACAGAGAGCTGCATTCCTCTTGGGGGAGGTCACACTCTCCTATCATGCTCTTTATCTAAAAGATTGAACTGCTGTTGTATTTCGGCACACAAGGATCCACATTCTAAAACAGTGGAAACAAATACAAATTAGTGTGTGGGAGATGATTGTGCCCACAGCTTGATAACATCAGGAGAGCCTACCTTAGAAAAAAAAAATACATGGTGATGTCAGCATTTTTTAAAACTCTCCGCTTAATAATCTCTGCTTAATAACCATAATTAATTATAGCTTTTACCTGGAAAATAAAACTTTTAACTGCACTTTATTCACATATTTTATATGTTGATAATAATAACAATATTATTAGTATTTGATTTTGCATGACTTTTTTATAACTTAGGTGTTTAGGATTTTTCTGATTTTGTATCAGTCATACAATATATCTCATCTCATCTAAACTTTTTTTGTTGTTGTTAATACATATGGCTTATTGGCTTTACCCAAATTAAAAGTATTTTTTTGTGTGTCTGCTGTTCAGCTAACTGCATTAGAACTTGTGACATCAGGACATGTATCAGGACATGTGAATGAAAACTTTGTATCCTGTGCTGTCTTATTTCTACACATTTTTCTGTGTGTTTTTGCTTTTTTTTAAGCCTAAGAGCTTCATGCATACCATTTTTCTTGCTAAAATGTGCCAATTTGTATGCAGGAAAAATAATTTGCTACTCAGTAAGTACTATTTAAGAGCAGCCAGTGATAATGTGTTAACATTATACTGGTATAAGGTGCTGTGTAGGTGTAATGTTTTTTGGGGGCTTTTTTTATCTTTATTTTTGTGCGTGTATGTGGGTGGGGGGCTGGGGGAGTGTGTTATATAAAGTTATCTCAACCATATGCTTTGCAAACAGTACATTGTAAACTTGCTGGAATTCTAGACACATTTTGCTTAGTGACCAAAAGTGAAATCTGCTTTTTGGAGGTCCAGTGATGACATTTATGGTAATAGTGATTTATATTTTGGGTTTCAGAGAATTGGCAAACACGTTTCAGAATTCTAGAACAATGGCACAGTGATTGCATTCTCAGTGCCCTCATCTGGCACATCTGGCACGTTTCAGTGCCCTCATCTGGCACATCTGGCACGTTTTCATCTGGCACGTTTTAAGGAAACCTGTCATGAAAGAAGTATGTAGGCAGTCATTACTGAGATTCTTCTGAAACTGCTAGTTACATAGTTTATAAAAAAGAAAAACAGAGATCCATTCAATTCAACCTTATATGTGTGTGATTGTTATTCTCTAACAATTCCCATAGCCCTGTATAGTTACAATGTTTGCCTGATCATAACTTTCTTAGTCACTGACCTGAAATATGTATGCAATGAGTAAAGTGAAAAGTATTATTGTATGCTTGTTTCATCTTGATGGTCCTGAAAGTGCTGAAGTCAAACAATGAGCATGACAGCCAAACAGATATCATTTTTAGTAGATAAGAAATGCCACTTATGTATTTTGCTTTTCCATTCCGATCATAAAACAGTGCCCTTTACACCAGCATAAGGCAATAGATAGCATACATCCTGGGAAATTTACACAACGTATATAGTATCACTGGTCTAAGAAGTGACAGATCACATAGATTTATAGCAAATTCTTTTTTTATGGAACACTCACTGGGGGTTATTTACTAAAGGCAAATCCACTTTGCACTAAAAGTGCACTGCAAGTGGACTTGGAAGTGCAGTCGCTGTAGATCTGAAGGGGAAGATCTGAAATGAGGGGAAGCACTGCTGATTTTATTATCCAATCATGTGCAATCTAAAATGCTGTTTTTTATTTTCGTTGCATGTCCCCCTCAGATCTACAGCGACTGCACTTCCAAGTGCACTTGCTGTGCACTTGTAGTGCAAAGTGGATTTGCCTTTAGTAAATAACCCCCACTGTTTTGCTAACTGAAATAAAACTCCTATGCCCAACTGTGCAAGGTGTTGAAGTTTATTTAATTAATGTTTTCTGGTTAAATGCCAATTCCCATAATTATATTTGTGGCTCAGATGATAATTGTGTTTTAAAATGATTGCTATTAATGTGCAATGCGTAAAGAATTTTCAGAGCACAGTTCAAAAGAAAAGAATGCAGATTCACACTTTGATTACTTAATGAGTATCAAGGATAGAATGAACAGTTTTAATTAATTTGCTGTTTAATCATAGATTTGCATGAGTGTTGGAAAATAGTTAAGGCTGGCACATTTAGCAGTTATGAAAATCTGCCATGTAATACTGGGTATCACTATACTTTTGTGGCTCATGAGCCTGTATGTAAAACAGGAGACATGTGTTTTGTTCCCAGGCATCTGTCATTCTTTTTTATGGCAGACTGCCATTTGCAAAGTCAGTGATGGCACTGAGTTATGGCTTCCTTCCAGTATATGTAACCCTTCATAGAAATAGTGTGCTATTCATTAAACTGAGTTTTGAGAACAGTGATTGACACAATCTAGTGCTCCAGCTGTGCTGTCAGAGCTCCTGTAGAACTCTGAGACAGCTAAAGCAGACACAGGCAACTTGCTGTATTCTATAAGTTTCAGCAGATGTCAGAGCATGCTAGGACCATTAGTACTGCAACAACAGGAACAAAGGAGTTTGGTGAAGCCTAAAGCAGAATCCAGAAGTCCAGCAACATCTGGTGGCAATTAAGATTAAGTAGTATATTTTATGAATGGGCAATATGAAAACAATATGAAATATTTATGACAAATCAATTTTTGACTGCCTTTTCACCAACCCTTTACTATTCCTCCTATCAGTCCATGAATTTTTGGGCATATTGGCATTAAATTATTTTTGTTGTTTTTGTTAAAAAGCACTAATTATACAGTGCAACAAAAAAAAAAAAATCGAATTTCTTGTTAAATATTTTAATATTGTAAATTTAAAAACAGGATCAATCTATTTAAAAATGATTATTTTTTAAATTTTATTTTATTGAGTTTTCAAAAATAACTTAGAAGAAAATTCAATACAAAGCTACAAAAAAAGTCTATCTGCAAAAGACTGGGGATGTAAAGAAAAAATTGTACTCCACACACAAAATAGAGAGCTACATATATAAACTAGACAACATGTAATCACGCAAACATCAAGCCCTCCCAACAGCATAGGACAAGTCCCATAGGAAGCCTCCAGAGGGAGACCCTAAAATTTCAATGCAATTTGGAAAAGGGGGACACTTGGGGAAGGATCCTAATATGTAAAGTAATGCCCTACAACTAAAGCAGGATGCAATAGGAAGTCAAGTCATGAGGGCCACACTTTCTCAAATTTGGAAGGGTATACTCTGTGTTGTATGTGGCTCTACACAATGAAAGAGCATTGATTACTATCGATTTCCATTTACCTAGAGTCAGTAATATAGGGGATTTCCAGTGAAGGACAGTTGCTTTCTTGGCATAAAAAAGTTACATACCAAGCAAGGTTCTGGTCACTTTGCCAGCACCCAAGGAGTCAACAAGGCCCAACAAACAATAACCATTCTCCTGGGGCACCCTGACTTCTGGCACGATAAAAATGGAGCGCAGGACCTGTACCCAATAGTCATAGTCTACTTCTCACCTCACTCCTTCAGTCTCCTCTCGCATTACTAACTTACTAACTGACATATCAGCATGGATGTCGCACCACTTCCTTAAACTAAATCTCACTAAAACTGAGCTATTAATATTCCCCCCCCACCCGTGCCCCCCTCCATGACTTTTCCATCAAAATCAACAATACAACCATCAGGCCCTCCCCTCACGCCAGGGTACTAGGTGTAATCCTAGACTCTGACTTGTCATGTCAGCCCCAAGTCCAATCGTTGTCAAAATTTTGTAGACTTCACCTCCGTATCATCTCTAAAATTCGCCCCTTTTTAACAAATTAAACCACCAAGCGCCTCATTCACTCCCCTGTTATCTCTCGCCTTGACTATTGCAACTCCCTTCTCATTGGCCTGCCTCTCCATAGGCTATCCCCTCTTCAGTCCATCATGAATGCTGCTGCCAGACTTATCCACCTTACCAACCGCTCAGTGTCTGCCAACCCTCCCCTCCAATCCCTACACTGGCTCCCAATCACTCAGCAAATTAAATTCAAAATACTAACCACAACATACAAAGCCATTCACAACTCTGCCCCAAGCTACATCACCAATCTTGTCTCCAAATACCACCCAAATCGTCCCCTCCGCTCTTCTCAAGACCTCCTACTCTCAAACTCTCTCGTCTCCTCCTCCCATGCTCGTCTCCAGGATTTCTCCAGAGCCTCTCCCATCCTCTGGAACTCGCTACATCCACTGGTCCGGCTATCCCCTACTCTTGCTACCTACAGGCGATCCCTGACAACTCATCTCTTCAGGGATGCCTAACTAATCTCCTACCACTTCCATCAGCTCATTCCCCACAGTTACAACCTTTTGTACCACCTGCCCCACCCTATTAGATTGTAAGCTCTTCTGAGCAGGGCCCTCTTAATCCTCTCGTATTTTATTGTATTGTAACTATATTGTCTCCTTTTATATTGTAAAGCGCTGCGTAAACTGTTGGCGCTATATAAATCCTGAATAATAATAATAATAATAATAATAATAATAATAAATAGCTGCACAAGTCCAGGAGATATGGAGGAGAGCAGAACACCTCCAAAGCTCTGTAAACTGGGGAGCCGAAAACTTCTCCACCTTGGCTGGCGTAAGCTAAAAATGATGAACAATTTTAAACTGTATAAGTTGATCTCTAGCCAAAATCAAAAGATAGAACAGATCGCCCCAGATATTATCCCAACCATCTTTATCCAAAGTGGGGAGGTCCAGGGTCCAGTGTTCCCTGCAGTTAACCAGGCCCTGCGATGTAGACTGCTAAATAGCCCTGCACACAGTTGAATGAACCTTAGTTAAGGACTCACTTCTCAGGAGAGGTTCCATATTCATTGTATGTAAGTGAAAAGAAGCAAAATAAAACTGGGCAGAGCAAGTGTGTCGTAATTGAATATAGCGGAATAAGTATCTATTGGGAAGGGAATATACCAAGGTGTCCAAAGAAGGAAATTTACCATCTAGAAACAAATCTCCTAGGATCCTAATTCCCTTTTGATGCCCGTTAATACCTAAATGATCAGCTCCAGAAGCTGAAAGAAATTCTGAACATGCAGGTTGCTCGGGAGAGAAGTATGAGGGGGTTATTTGTAAGTGTTACACAAGGAGATGCATCCTAATGCTATGTACACACAATAGGATTTTCCGACAACAAAACCGTGGATTTTTTTCCGAAGGATGTTGGCTCAAACTTGCATACACACGGTCTTGCATACACACGGTCACTCAAATGTTGTTGGAAATTCTGAACGTCAAGAAAGCGGTGATATACAACACGTACAACGAGCTGAGAAAAATTAAGTTCAATAGCCAGTGCGGCTCTTCTACTTGATTCTGAGCATGTGTGGACTTTTGTGCGTCGGAATTGTGCACACACGATCGGAATTGTCTTGTCAGAAAATTTGAGAACCTGCTTTCAAACATTTGTTAGCGGAAATTCTGCCAACAAATGTTCTATGGAGCATACATACGGTAGGACTTTCCGACAAAGAGCTCACATCGAACATTTGTTGTCGGAAAATCCTATCGTGTGTACGGCCCATTAGTCTGGACAGTGCTCTAATAGTGGAGTTCATGCTTCAAGTAAGAGGATAGGGGGCTTGGCAGGCTCTATAGGGGAGCAACTGAAGCACTTCCTACAAACCTACGATCGCTGCCTTGGTTACCACAGACTCGTTAGTTTTGTTCAATATCAACTAAGTATATGCATGGGTATGTTGCCCATCCACAAAATGCTTAAGAAAAGGGAGGGGGGTCTTGGGATTGTCTTAAGGTGGCTAAGCTAAGATGAGTGGCACTATTAAAAGTGATATTTTAGCAATAGATGGAACATGGTGGAGTATAGAATCTGGTTGCCTCTCTGAAGGACCTCAGTAGGTGACACATAGATTCCCGCTTTGCTGCTGTCATTGATCAGTTTTCGCTAGTTGTTGAGTGATATTTGACGTTGTGCAGAGTAAAGTGTCAGTCCCCCTAAATTTGGCATTATAGTTACAGATGATGTTGGTCACCTTCTGACTTCTTATATGTCTTGGATACTCCAATAAGGAACATTATTCCAGCTTTGTTCCTTTTCACCTAGTAGTTTTAGTGCTTCCATGCAACTATGTTCTGTCACCTACTAGTTATTATTATTAATTTTTTTTACAGGTATTTATAGCACCAAAAGTTTGCACAGCACTTTACAATACAAAGGGAGAACGTGCAATTACAATACATTTCTATATAGAAGGAATAGGAGGGCCCTTCAGTACTGTTTTAGGTAGAGGTGGGGTATACTTCCCTGAATAAAAACATTTTCAAGGATTGCCTAAAGTCGGACAGGGTAGGCGCTAACCAGACATACTGGGTAGGGACTTCCAGAGGATGGGAAAGGTTCTGAAGTCCTGCAGGCGAACATGGGAGGAGGTAACAAGGGAGCTAGAGAGCAAGATGTCTCGGGAGGAGCAGACTGGATGATGGGTGATATCTTAAAATGAGGTTGGTGATGTAGCTGGGGGCAGAGTTGTAGATGGATTTGCATGGTGTGATAAGTATTATAAATTTTTTAAGTTGAGCTAGTGGAAGCCAGTGAAGGGATTGGCAGAGAGAGTCAGCAGCCACAAATTGGTTAGTAATGTGTATGAGTCTAGCAACTTAAAATTTTCAACCATTAAAGTTATTGCAAAGGTTTATTTTTTATTTTTCTAAAATAGCAAAAATGTCATACTTACCTGCTCTGTGCAATGGTTTTGCAAAGAGCAGCCCCAGTCCTCCTCTTTTGTGGTCTCTCACCAGCACTCCTGGCTTCTCCTCTTCTCTGAGTGCCCCAATAGCAAGCTGCTTGCTATGAGGGCACATGTGCAGGCAGACCTGCTTCCTTATTGGCTGGGAGGAGAATCAGTGTGACAATAGCGAGTATTCATTCGTTATTATCACACAACCGGGTGGGCTTGGGGCGCAGAGCCCACCCTTTTTTGAGCTACCAAGCTGGATTTTGCAGCACAAGTCATGGGGTGGGGGGCTGTTATAGCCAGAAATTGGAAGGCCAGGTCCCATTGCAACACAAACTCTGCTGTATGGTATGTGTGTGATGGAAAAATCTGGACAGCCGCACTCTGGATTGGAAAAGTGAAAAATAAAATCCTCTTTATTGAAAAAGTAATAACATGATTAAAATCCGTACATGGCTTTGTTGGGATAATGCAGCATAACCGCTAACGCGTTTCACGCTCCCATAGAGCGCTTACTCATAGCTGGTTTGTACGAAAGTGATCACCACTTATATACACATAATTTATCTACCACATGACTGCATATTGATTATCTGATTTTAAACAGCTGATCGTTAGTCTGTGTGGGATCTTTTTGGCATAGATGTGATTGGATGTGCGTCCTATAGTGGATTCACTAATGAAGACATAAATATATAAATGAAATGTATTCATATTGGCAAATGTCAACATATATAAATAATAAAAAATTCTATTCAAGGTTTTTGAAAAACATGTTTGTTATTTTTCCAAAACCACAAGAATGAGATGGGTGCTGGAATTTGACGTTCAAACGTATAAATTATCATACGGATAGGCGCAAGTATGGGCAAACTATGTGAGCTGGTGGCTGCGGTATAATGTAAACGGTGTATAGAATGAGAATTGGAATTAGGTCTATATGCATGTGATAAAAAGATGTGCATCCAACACCACTATCAGTGTCTACAAGAAAAGACTAAATATGTGTGTATGGTGCATAAATATATGCAAAAAAATTTTAAACGACATAAAGATAAAAATAATGATGAAAAGCAATTCTTTATATGTGTGTGTATGTGTATATACATGATGATTTCAACTTTCAAAAAACGTGGTGACATATGTGAATTGGAAGCTGGGCAGAAAACTTGCGTCCTGTCGCAATAATGCGACCAAAAGTCTCCTGGTTTACAGGAGTCTATGTGTGAATAAATGCTTTTGCTTCAATTCCTACATGTGTGAATATTATTCTTTGCAACATATACAGTATTGTGAAACCTATCACTCTCTGATAACCCCGCCACTCCAGATTCTAGATGAGCTTCCTGCTGAGTATGGCTGTTGTGGATGATACAGGTCTACATTTACATGTCAATGCTACTAAACATGAAATGCAGTGACACGTTGTTATTACCTTCCTGCCGCTACTGTGCATGGACCAGGTACTGGTGCCAATTTGGGTTATGCATGAAAGTTCTTGTTCAGACATAGGTGATAATGCTCTCCCCTTTTCTGCGAATCGTGGTCCTGCATTCTCACCATGTCACAAAAATTTTGAGTGACGTTTACAAGTGACCATTTCAATACAATTATGCTAGTATGGTCCATTGTTGTCAACATTACTACATTTGACCTGAGAAATGTTATGCAGCCATCACTGAAGTTCATGTACGGAGATAGGAAGTGCCTGCAGAAGTTCACAGCTTTAGCAAACTATGTCATTCAGTTAGGGTTTACATTTATTATAATTAATGGGGTGAAAAGAATTATCTTCATCCCACACCAACATTTGCACTCAGAAAGCTCAGAATGTGATATTGGGAGCAAATGACCCAAACTAAATCAGCAACAATGTGTCTGTGAAAGTTATTTTAAAACAACTCCAACTACAACATTATAAAACAATGTAGCCACAAATTTTTGCTGGTTTAGTTAAAATGTATCAGTTCCTATTTTTACCTTCTTAATCCTAATAAGATAAGACTATGGGGGTTATTTACTAAAGGCAAATCCACTTTGCACTACAAGTGCACTGCAAGTGCACTTGAAAGTGCACTGAGAGTGCAACTTGGAAGTGCAGTCTCTGTAGATCTGAGGAGGACATGCAAAGAAAATAAAATCAGCATTTTAGCTTGCACATGATTGGATGATAAAATCAGCAGAGCTTCCCCTCATTTCAGATCTTCCCCACAGATCTACAGCTACTGCACTTCCAAGTGTGTGTATATATATATATATTGTGTGTGTGTGTGTATATATATATATATATATATATATATATAATTAGAGGAGGGAGACTTCAAATTCTACAATTGTTACCAGAACTGGAATAGGGGAGAAATCTTCCAATAGGGACACCTGTTACAGTGACAACTGTTTAGGGGGGCAAGAGTGCACTCTTTTCACTTTTGGGCAGATTTTCTTTAGCTTTCTGTTTGCTGAGGGAAATCTCCCAAGTTGATTGCAATTTTGACTATTACCGCTTTGATCCTAGGCTAACAAAAAGTTTTGGCTTTTTACATAACTTAAATACATACAGCGGGTAAAATAAGTATTGAACATGTCTCCATTTTTCTAGGTAAATATATTTCTAAAGGTGCTATTGACATGAAATGGTTACCACGTCGGTAACAACCCATGCAATCCATAAATACAAAGAAACCACAAAAAAAAAGGTTCAGAAATTAAGTTATGTGTAATAAAATGGGGAAAAAGTATTGAACACACTAACTGAAATGTATTTAATACTGCGTACAAAATCCTTTGTTGGTAATGACAGCTTCAAGATGCCTCCTGTATGGAGAAACTAGTCACATGCATTGCTCAGGTGTGATTTTTCCCGTTCTTCCCCACAAATGGTCTTCAGATCTTGAAGGTTCCGTGAGCCTCTTCTATGAATATTAATCTTTAGCTCTTTCCATAGATTTTCTATTGGATTCAAGACAGGTGATTGGCTGGGCCATTCTACCAGCTTTATTTTCTTTCTTTAAAACCAATTGAGAGTTTCCTTGGCTTTGTGTTTGGGGTCATTATCTTGCTGAAATGTCCACCCTCGTTTCATCTTCATCATCCTGGTAGATGGCAGCAGATTTTTATCAAGAATGTCTTGGTTCATTTTTTTTGTTCATTCTTCCTTCCACGAAATTAGGTTTGCCAGTACCGTGTGCTGAAAAACAGCCCTACCTCCCACCTTCAAACTTTACTGTTGGTATGGTGTTTCTGGGGTGATGTGCAGTACCATTTGACCTCCAAACATGTGTATTATGGCATCCAAAGAGTTCAATTTTGATCTCATCTGACTAGACTATATTGTCCCAGTATTTCATAGGCATATCTAAATGTTGTGCAGCAAACTTTAAATGAGCTTCAACATGCTTTTTCTTCAGCAATGAAGTCTTGCATTGTGAGCGTGCATACAGGCCGTTGCGGTTGAGTGCATTAATTACAGTTTTGTTTGAAACAATTGCACCTGCTAATTCCAGGTCTTTCTGAAACTCTCCACAAGTGTTCCTTGGCTCTTGGACAACTCTTCTGATAATTCTTTTCACTCCTCTGTCAGAAATCTTGCGAGGAGCACCTGGTTGTGGCTGGTTTATGGTGTTCTTTCCACTTATAGATTATGGCCCCATCAGTGCTCACTGGAAAATTCAGAAGTTTAGAAATCCTTCTGTAATCAATGCCATCAGTATGTTTTGCAACAATAAGGTTGTGAAGGTCTTGAGAGAGCTCTTTGATTTTACCCATCATGAGATGTTTCGTGTGTGACACCTTGGTAATGATGAGAAGAAAGTGTCACCAGCACACCAGGATCTTCAAAACTGGGTCCAAAACTTTAATCACATAGTATCAAAAAATAACCCAGCAATGCTCTACTCGGGCAGATTTGATATCCTCCTTTTTGACAGCTTCAGGTATGCCCCTACTTCCATTGGAGGTGATTGCAGGGATGGAGGCCCCTATAACAAACAAAGAATCGGCCTTGGTGATAGAATCCCCTAAACCAGGGAAAGCCCCCTGGTCCCGACGGGTTAAATCTTATATACTATAAAACCTTCCAGTACGTTCTCTCTCCTTACTTTCTACGCACTTACAATTCTATCTCAGCTAATGGTAAGCTAACAGAGGACGCTTTGAGGGCTCACATTATTGTGATTCCCAAGCAGGATAAAGATCATACTTAATGTGGGAACTATCGGCCTATAGCACTTTTAAATGTTGACTTAAAATTATTTTCCTCATCTTATTCACGCAGACCAGGCAGGTTTTATCCCACAGAAAGAGGCCAGGGATAACACTATAAGGGAGATAGACTTGATTCATATTGCACATTCAGAGAACCGGCCCTTTCTTCTTTTATCAACAGATGCTGAAAAGGAATTTGATCGGGTGGATTGGCAATTTCTTCTATTTACTCTTGGACATATTGGCCTGGGGGAACGAATGCAGTCATGTATTCAGGCATTATATACTGGTCCTACTGCGGCCGTGCTGGTCAATGGGGTCCATTCAGAGTATTTCTCTTTGTCTAATGGGACGAGACAGGGTTGTCCTCTTTCTCCATTAATGTTTGTGTTAACCTTAGAACCCTTTCTCTGCAAAATTAGATCGGACCCCCCTGATCAGTGGACTTCAGGTTTCAAATACGGAGCATAAAATTGCCGCATATGCGGATGACCTTTTATTTTTTCTTACCAATCTGGAGGTTTCATTACCATGTTTACTCCAATGTCTAGCTCAGTATGGGGATCTTTCTAATTTCTCCATAAATGATACTAAATGTGAAGCGATGAGTGTCTTCCCTTCCAAGATTGTATTGTTAACTTACAAGGTGTATACCGGTTCAAATGGGATAAGTCCTTTTTGAAATACTTGGGGGTCAAATTGACCCCGGATACGGCCCTACTATATGGGACAAACCTCTGCCCATTATTATCAAAATTGCAATCACATTTTCAACTGTGGCAGACCCTTACCCTCACGTGGTTTGGGAGGTGTAATGCATTTAAGATGACACTGCTTCCTCAGATCTTATATTTAATGCAAGCGATACCGATGAAACTACCTCAAGCTTTTTTTCTCTCGTCCCGAACACTGTTAACTAAATTTCTCTGGAGCAGCAAAGTTGCTCGAATTCGCTACTCGTTGTTGGTTTTGCCTAAATCACGGGGGGGGGGGGGTATTGGTCTGCCTGACCTGATCTCTTACCATCGAGCCTTACACTTATCCACACTTATGTACTTCCTCAGCTGTGGATACAAGTGGAACAACATGCTTCACCAATTGTTTTGTCTGCACTTCCATGGGTCGCTCATAAATACTATTGGGGATTGAAGAAGCATCCTACAATCGGGGCTACTATTGCAGTTCTTACTCATATATTTTCAACAAAAGGCCTCTCTCCCTACCCATTCCCATTAATACCAGTGATCCAAAATCAAGAATTCACGCCTGGGCTTGATAATAAACAGCTTCAGGGGTTGATAGGAATAGGTAGAACTAGATGTATGCATTTTGTTACCCAACAAGGTTGGATGTGAACACAGGACCTCTCCACTCTTTCATAGCCTCCCTTGAGCCCATGGTCTGCCTTTCAATTGTCACACTTTTTAAGGTCTATAGCAGATGCGGAACTATATGTAAGGCCACTGACACTCTTTGAGCGTTTATGTGTGGAGGGGGAACATGTACCACACATGTTGTCACTTTTGTATAAACAGATTATTCAGCCTCTAGAAGGCCAAATTCCTGCTTATATACGACGCTGGGAAGAGGACCTTCAGATTTTTTTCAAAAGATCGCAAATTAACAGGATTATTCTATTGGATCATAAATCCTCCATAGCAAGCTGCTTTCAAGATTAATTAGGCTCATGTGGGCTGGCATTTAATTGCCAACATCCCTTAGTATATAGAACAAACTAGCACCTCAAAGGTTTGGGATTTTAAAGGCAATGTAAACAAGTAAATTTTATGTAAAAAATATATTTTATTAATACAAAAATTCCTAAAAACAATGATCCTATGGATGCAAACAAGGTAATTGAAATTCATACATAGAAATACATATAATGACACATGATGGTGACAGAAAGTGGTAGAATTCAACTACAGTTCAACAAAGAGATAAATATCATAGCTCTAGGTGATACATAGTTGCAGAGTCCAAGCTGCTTTCAAGAACAGGGTTATAAGTTATTAGTTAGGTGGTATAGGGTTCCTGCCTTAATGGAAAAATTCTATGCGCAAATTTCTAAGTTATGCTGGTGATGTAAAAAAGAGACAGGGACATTACTACACATTTTTTGGCTGTGTCCTTTAATTACAGCATTCTAAAAGGACGTGCGGAAGATGATTAAAAAATTGGCATTTGTTGACCTTGGTTCAGACTCTTTGGGCTATCTCTTGCATTTAATTGAACAACCCTTTCACCACTATAGAAAGACGCTGTTAGCGCAAATGCTGAATGCTGCCTGGCTTGTATTCCAGACTTGTGGAAGTCCAAGACTACACCTTCTCTGAAACATTGATTCTCTAGGATAGACAAAATTAGGACAATGGAATTTATGACAGCGTCTCTCTATGGTAGAGAGGAGGAGTGTAGGGATACCTGGCGGCCATCATGGATGGCCCTTTCGGGTACTTCTCAATATGTTGATTGTATTTCCGTCTAGGTTGGGAGGGTGGATTTACAAGAGGCCAGAGGTGCTGGAAAAGCTCACAAAAGTCAGTGAGCCAGCAGTGACTTTTGTGAGCTCTTCCGGCACCACCGGTAGGCTCTGTTGTTCCCTGACTGCATGCTGTGATTGGAAGATTGTTTTTACACACTTGAGATCTTCTACTACTGTTTGTAAGTAGTTTCTTTTTATCATTAGTTTTAATAATATTCATTCAAAAGATAATGCACATGGCTGGTGCGCCGTTTCTTTCCTTCTTTTTCGTTGTTTGCTAGGATCCCCCATCCTTGAGGGCAGCAAGGCCTGTGTTCATACACCGCTTGTTCAGCCACCCGCTTGTGCACAGGAGCATTTTTCTTCCCTGATGGGGGAACCCTGGAGGGGGGGCAGGGGGGTGGAATCAATGAAAGTTTTGAGTTTGAGTTAGTTATTTTTTTTTTTGTTTTTTTTTTCTTTCTCTCTTTTTTTTTCTTCTTTCCCTCCTTTTTTAGTAGATTTTGTCTCCAGACCCCCATTGATCGGGTCAGGAGAAAGGTTACTCATCTTAAAGTAGTTAAGTTAAGGTATATGTAATATAGGTTAATAACTGCAGTAATTGATGCATATTGAAATATTTTGGAGGTTACTATTTGATTTGAAGTGAATTTGCACTAGGGTGGTGTATTAATTTATATTCTGCATTAATCTCCTATCTTTAGTGTAACGACAGCCCGAATATGAAAGGGGTTAAAGTAATTTAGGACATTCCATTCCCGAACACAAAGGCAGCTACCGAACACTCCGATCAGCCAAACAAGAAACCCATACGAATAATTCTCCCCCAAGTACTAGATGAGGCTCTGTCTTAAAGTTCAAACAGCACTGACTCTTTATTAGAACCAAAATTACAAGTCTTTATATACAGTTAAAGAGGAGGTCCCCCCTCCTGCTCATATTACTCTAACAATACACCTGTGACCAGAAACAGAATTAACATAAACTAATTAACTAATGCTTTAGACAGCCTAGGTAACTCAGAGACATGACCTTTCGGACAGACTTCATGTCTCCTAGCTCACCGACTATACAATACACATTATCATACATCTCAATACAATTGTAGGGTTAAATAGCACACTGGATGAAAAGACTCTTTAGAAGCTGTGACAAGTCATACTAGACTAATTTACATTATAGCAGACACAGACAGAGACAGGTGTCTGGAATTGACATCAGTATCTCCTCACAGTATGTGTCCCAACAGTATGAATCAGTCACTATTTGTAATATGGCAAATACTGGGTCCCCAGAGTCTGTGTCTCTTGGGGGGATATGGACCTGAATCTAAAGTAATATAACCTCAAGGGTCCCCAGGCATACAGCTCACAAAGAGCACCGTTCCCCCAAATGCCAGGGCCCATAATCGGTAGGCAAGAGGCTAGCATTCAGTCCCCTCCAAAAGCCTCTGTCCCGGCTAGGTCTGTCACATTTAGTTTATAAATTTAATATGTGTCAACGTTGGCTTATTAGATGTATATGCTTAGCGAAGTTGGTTTTGTAATAGGTTTCTATCTTTGTTTGTCATTTTTTTTACATGATTGGTTATAATTGGAAAAATCTTTGAATAAAGAATTATACGTAAAAAAAATAATAACATAAAAGCGACGTTTCTGAGCCACGCAGGACCCCTTCATCAGGTATGTGACCAAATTATTTTTTGATACTATGTGATTAAAGTTTTGGACCCAGTTTTGGAGATCCTGGTGTGCTGGTGACACTTTCTTCTCATGATTGCAGTCGGTTCCAGCCGTTGGTTATTTCAGCACCCTATTTAAGATACAGCCTTTGGTGCAGGAACGTGTGCATTGGGAGTGTTACCTTGGTAATAAGACACTTTTTATAGGCCATCAGTTGAGACTGAACCAGCTAATTTTAATTTTCACTGACAAGGGACAGGATTGCTTTCTAATTACTGATAGATTTTAGCTGGTGTCTTGGCTTTCCGTGCATTTTGCACCTCTTTCTTCATGTGTTCAATACTTTTTCCCTGTGTCATTAATTTTATTACACATAACTTTAATTTCTGATCTTATTTGTTTTGGTTTCTTTGTATGTATGGATGGCATGGGTTGTTACTGACATGTAGTGAAAATTTCATGTCAATGGTACCTTTAGAAATATATTTACCTAGAAAAATGGTGACGTATTCAATAATTATTTTACCCGCTGTATTTGTATAGGTAATTTCTTACCTTTAAACAATATGTTCATGTTTTTCAATGCAGTCATCCTGTCAGGGCTGGGCACAGTCCTTCCTTCTCTGAGCTGGCTGCTCAGCTGTCAGCTAATTGCCAGCTCCTATCTCTCGACAGTTGATGATATTCTGCTCATTAGTCCTGCCTACTTAAGCCGTCCAGTCCAGATGATCTCTGCCTTCGCCTTGGTCACATCTCTAGAGATGCTCTCCTGTGTCCCTGTTAAAGACTTGATGGCTGACATTCCTTCTGGCTCCAGATCTTGCTTGCTGTTCTACTATGCTCATCTCTGGCTCCCTGACGTTTTGGCTTGTCTGACTATGCGTTCCCGTTCCTGAACTCCGGCAATGTTTTGAATAAACGTTTACTCTGTTTACCTTTTTTTATTATTATTAAACAAGTGTGATTTAACTGTACTTCTGTCTCAGTCTGATTCATGTTTTCTGACAGTAGGCAAAGGCCATGAATTCAGAAGATGCAGTCAATCCACTTGGTAATATTTTTTCCGGATTGGATGAGAAGGATCCCTGCATAGATCAGTTTGCCATGGTGTAGCTCCTGAGTTGCACGACTCACCTGGAATCTCCTACTGTTGCTGCTCTGGTACAACCTGTGTTGCAGGCCATCCATGCTGCTGCTCCAATCTCTGTGCAGACCTCGAGTATTACCTCTATAAGAGGTATGTCTGGTTCTGCTCCTCTTCTCCAGTGATTTGGGGGCAATCCAGTCCAATGTAGAGGGTTTCTCAACCAGGTTGAGATATACGTTGAGATGCTGCCCCAGGTGTTTCCCACAGATAGAAGCAAAGTAGGTTTTGTGATATCTTTGCTTTCTGAGAGAGCCTTAGCCTGGGCAAACCTATGGGAGACGCAAAAACCTGTTGTCTTGAGCTACCCTGAGTTTGTGGCTTCTTTTAAAAGGGTATTTGACGTTCCTGCAAGCTTTGCTTTTGCTGCCAAATGCCTCATGTCCATCAAACAGAGTAAGAGAACTGTTGCCGATTACGCCATTGAATTTCATACTCTGGCAGCAGAGGTTGCTTGGAACAATGAGGCCCTCATGGCTGCTTTTTCTCATGGTCTCTCTCGAGCTGTAGAAGTTGATCATGTTTGCCATCCTCATTGACTCCAGACTCAGAGAAAGACTCTCTTTTAAGGAGCGCTTGCGGAAGCCTCCTGTACATTTGTCTCCTGGCTTTGCAGTCCCACACTTGCCTGCCTCACCTCCCATACCTCCTGGTACCGAGTCGGTCAGTGAAGGTGAACCCATGCACTTGGGTTTCACGTGTCTCTCTGTGGATGAGAGAACCTTTAGGAGGAGGGAGAGATTGTGCCTTTATTGTGGCCAGGCAGGTCACTTTTTGAAGTCTTGTCCTACCTGTTCAGGGAACGCCCGAACCTTAAAGTCCTGTCACGGACAGACCTTAGATGACGTTGTTTCGTCCCCAGTTATCCAGAAAGATAAGCCGCTGGTTTCGGTTACCCATTCTTGGACTAAGTCGTCTGTCGAGATACAGGCTCTAATCGACTCTGGGGCTGCAGGCCTGTTCATTGATGCTGCCTTTGTATCAAAGCACTTGATTCCGCTGCAGTTGTGTGACACTCCACTTGCCATTGAGGCTCTTGATGGGCGACCTCTACAGCCTGCCCATGTGACTCATGAGACTGTTCCATTGTCCATGGCCGTAGGAGCTCTTCACCATAAGATAATCTGATTCCAAGTTATTTCCTCACCTAAGTTTCCGCTGGTTATTGGTTATCCTTGGTCACAGAGGCACAAACCCTCTTTTGATTGGCTCCGTGCTGAGGTTCTCTCCTGGTCGCCACAATGCAGTAAGACATGCTTCCAGAAGGTAGCCAAGGTCCTGTGCACCTCTTCACTCTCCTCCCTGCTGGAGCAGTACCGCAATTTTAGCAATGTCTTTGACAAAGGTCAAGCCCGTAGTTTGCCTCCACACTGATATGATTGCGCAATTGACCTTTAACCTGGTGCCATACCCCCTCGTGGCCGGGTTTACCCTTTGTCGGTCTTGGAGGATAAGGCCATGGAGGGGCATGTTGCAGACACACTTTCTCAAGGTTTCATCCTCAAATTCTCGTCTCCTGCTGATGCTGGTTTCCTCTTTGTGAAGAAGTGGAGTGGTGAACTGAGACCTTGTATTGATTATAGGGGTCTCAATCGTTTCAAGATTAAGAATGACTATTCGATTCCGTTGATTACGGAGTTATTTGACTGCCTCAAGGGAGTAAGTTTTTACGAAGCTTGATTTGAGAGGGGCATACAATCTCGTGAGGGTTAAGGAGGGCGACGAGTGAAAAACTGCGTTTAATACCAGAGCAGGCCATTATGAGTACCTCGTAATGCCTTTTGGCCTTTGTAACGCCCCGGCAGTTTTCCAGGAATTTATTAACAATGTCCTCCGAGATTTGTTGCAGTTATGTATGGTGGTTTATCTCAACGATATCCTCATATTTTCCAAGTCCCCGGAGCGCCACCACACAGATGTCTGTCGTGTGCTTCAGAAACTAAGAGAGAACAATCTCTACTGTAAATTGGAGAAGTGGGAATTCCATCGTGAACAGGTTAAGTTCCTGGGTTATGTCATTTCCACTACTGGTTTTTCGATGGACCCAGAGAAACTTTCAGCAGTCCTACAGTGTGTGCTCAGAGTAAGACTCCATGACACCTTCCAGTGGGTCTCCTACAACCCATACCCAATGGAGAGAGGCCCTGGACCCACCTGTCTATGCATTTCATTGTGGAGTTAACCAACTCCCAGGGCAACACAATTATCCTTATGGTGGTTAACTAGTTCTCGAAAATGTTTCATTGTATTCCACTTAAGAAGTTGCCCACTTCTAAGGACTGGCTTCCATTTTTGCTTGGAAGATCTTTCTCTTACATGGGCTAATCAAGGTGATTGGGTGATTGTCTCGGACAGGGATAGTCAGTTTGTGTTCCGATTCTGGCGAGCCTTTTGTGCACAGTTGGAAATTCAACTTGCTTTCTCCTCTGCGTATCACCCACAGTCTAATGGGGCTGCAGAATGAGCCAATCAGTCCTTGGAGCAATTCCTGCGTTGCTATATTTCTGACCATCATAATAACTGGTCAGACCTCTTACCGTGGGCAGAGTTTGCTCAAAATAGTGCCTTGAATTCTGCTTCCCGATTGTCCCCGTTTTATGGTGAGCTATGGTTTCCAACCTTCCATGTTGCCTGACTCTTTTGTTGTGCAGTGTATCCTGCGTTAGAGGAGCATCTCTGTGGTCTTCATTCCACTTGGGTACAAGTCCAGGAGGCTTTGCGACATGCTAATGATAGGTACAGACTCCATGCTGACCGCAGACGCCTGCCTGCGCCTTCCTACCAGGTTGGTGACAAGGTCTGGCTGTCATCTCGCAACCTCCGACTTCGTGTTCCCTCTCTGAAGTTCGCACCTCGGTTTATTGGGCCTTTCCATATTCTTCACAGGATTAACCCAGTGGTTTACGCATTAGACCTTCATTCTAGTATGCGTATCTCAAATGTATTTCATGTCTTCTTATTAAAACCTTTTGGTCTACAACCGCTTTACCACCTCTTTGCCACATCCTCACCCTGTTCAGGTTGAGAACCATATGGAGTATGAAATACAGTCTATTGTTGGTGCATACAGTACTTGGTGCATTGGAAGGGGTACGGTCCAGAGGAACGCTCTTGGGTCCCATCCTCAGACGTACATGCCCCTGTCCTCCTCCGTGATTTCCATAGACATTTTCCCTTCAAGCCTGGCGGTCCTCTGAGGGGGAGGGGTCGTTGAGGAGGGGTTACTGTCAGGGCTGGGCAAAGCCCTTCCTTCTCTGAGCTGGCCGCTCAGCTGTTGGCTAAATGCCAGCTCCTATCTCTCCACAGTCCTGCCTACTTAAGCCGTCCAGTCTAGATGATCTCTACCTTCGCCTGTGTTCCTGTTAAAGACTTGCTTGGCTGACATTCCTTCTGGCTCCAGATCCTGCTTGCTGTTCTACTACCCTCATCTCTGTCTCCCTGACGTTTTGGCTTGTCTGACTATCTGTTCCGGTTCCTGAACTCTGGCAATGTTTTGACTACGTTTACTCTGTTTACCTTTTTTCTATTATTTATTATTTTTTATTATTATTAAACAAGTGTGATTTAACTGTACTTCTGTCTCAGGCCCCTTTCACACTTATACGACTTCAAAGTCGCGCAATTTTACCGCGAATTCGCGGCCCCGATTTTGCCGCGATTTGCCGCGATTTTACCGCGATTTGGGAGCAGTACTACTTTGTACGACTTTGCCACGTTTTTTGCATTAACAAATGAAAACATACAGTAGTTGGTATGAATCATAAGGGGGAACTCCACGGCAAGTTTTAAATAAAAAAACTGGCGTGGGTTCCCCCCCAGGGGCATACCAGGCCCTTAGGTCTGGTATGGAT
Organism: Lithobates septentrionalis; assembly: GCA_037952835.1. NCBI lineage: Eukaryota > Metazoa > Chordata > Amphibia > Anura > Ranidae > Lithobates > Lithobates septentrionalis. The sequence goes on from JBBDGP010001003.1 coordinate 1,639,375, forward strand.
TGTAAGGGGAACCCCCTACGCCGAAAAATCGGCGTGGGGGTCCCCCCAAAATCCATACCAGACCCTTATCCGAGCACGCAGCCCGGCCGGTCAGGAATGGGGGTGGGGACGAGCGAGCGCCCCCCCCTCCTGGACCGTACCAGGCCGCATGCCCTTAACATGGGGGGTGGGTGCTTTAGGGCATGGGGGGCACCCTGCCGGGCCCCCCCACCCCAAAGTACCTTGTCCCCATGTTGATGAGGACAAGGGCCTCTTCCCGACAACCCTGGCCGTTGGTTGTCGGGGTCTGCGGGCGGGGGCTTATCGGAATCCGGGAGCCCCCTTTAATAAGGGAGCCCCCAGATCCCGGCCCCCAACCCTATGTGAATGAGTATGGGGTACATGGTACCCCTACCCATTCACCTAGGGAAAAAAGCGTCAATAAAAAACACAGTACACAGGCATTTAAAATAATTTATTAGGCAGCTCCGGGGTCCTCTTCCGACTTCGGGGGTCTCTCCGGCGTCTCCTCCCGGTGTCCTGATCTTCTGCCGGCTCCTCCGCTTTCTTCTGCAGCTCAATTGCTAGCGGTGGTCCGGACTTCTGCCTTCTGCCTTCTTCTTTTCTTCCAGAGATGTTGACACGACGCTCTCTCCAGCTGGAATGGTCTCTGAACGCTCCGCAACGGACTTATATAGGCGGTGACCCCGCCCCCTTATGAGGTCACTGTCCCGGGGCATGCTAGGACTGTGCCGGCATAAGGGGGCGTGGTCATCACCCGGTGACCACGCCTCCTAAAACGTCACAGTCCCAGCATGCCCAGGGACTGTGATGGCATAAGGGGGCGGGGTCACCGCCTATATAAGTCCGTTGCGGAGCATTCAGAGACCATTCCAGCTGGAGAGAGCGTCGTGTCAACATCTCTGGAAGAAAAGAAGAAGGCAGAAGGCAGAAGTCCGGACCACCGCTAGCAATTGAGCTGCAGAAGAAAGCGGAGGAGCCGGCAGAAGATCAGGACACCGGGAGGAGACGCTGGAGAGACCCCCGAAGTCGGAAGAGGACCCCGGAGCTGCCTAATAAATTATTTTAAATACCTGTGTACTGTGTTTTTTTTATTGACGCTTTTTTCCCTAGGTGAATGGGTAGGGGTACCATGTACCCCATACTCATTCACATAGGGTGGGGGGCCGGGATCTGGGGGCCCCCTTATTAAAGGGGGCTCCCAGATTCAGATAAGCCCCCCCGCCCGCAGACCCCGACAACCAACGGCCAGGGTTGTCGGGAAGAGGCCCTTGTCCTCATCAACATGGGGACAAGGTGCTTTGGGGTGGGGGGGCCCGGCAGGGCGCCCCCCTCCCCCAAAGCACCCACCCCCCATGTTGAGGGCATGCGGCCTGGTACGGTTCAGGAGGGGGGGCGCTCGCTCTTCCCCACCCCCATTCCTGACCGACCGGGCTGCGTGCTCGGATAAGGGTCTGGTATGGATTTTGGGGGGGATCCCACGCCGATTTTTCGGCGTAGGGGGTTCCCCTTAGATCCATACCAGACCTAAGGGCCTGGTATGCCCCTGGGGGGGAACCCACGCTGGTTTTTTCATTTAAAACTTGGCGTGGAGTTCCCCCTCTGGATTCATACCAGACAGCTGTCAGCACTGCCTGTCGCTCATCGGGAAAGGAAAAAAGTTTTCCTTTCCCGATCAGCGAGCCAGGCTTGTGCTTACAAAGTCGTACTGAAGTCGTGTCTATATTATTCAGGCACGACTTGCATGCTACTTCAGGGTTTAACATTGTGGTCTATGGAGTACAACTCGCATAGAAGTTGGACCAAAGTAGTGCAGGGACTACTTTCAAGTCGGCACGACTTAAAGTCGTGCCAATATGAATGGTAGTCATTGAAAATCATGGAGAATGACTTGTCATACGATTTTGCAGTACAAAATCGTGGGACAAGTCGTATAAGTGTGAAAGGGGCCTCAGTCTGATTCATGGTTTCTGACACATCCACCCACTATATCACATCTTGCCCCTGCATAATAATAGGGCACTCCATTATGTCCATTTCAAAAGACCAATGGCCTTTATCCTTGCTCTCCCCCACCCGGCCACTGGTCTCGTAATAACCATTTGTGGTTCATTTTATTTAATTACATTACTCTTACTGTAGTGAGAGGACCTGGATGTCTTATGCCGCGTACACACGAGCGGACTTTACAGCAGACTTTGCTCGGCGGACTTTACGCCGGACTTTATGAAGGACTTTCTGAATGAACGGACTTGCCTACACACAATCCACCAAAGTCCGTCGAATTCATACGTGATGACGTACGACCGGACTAAAACAAGGAAGTTCATAGCCAGTAGCCAATAGCTGCCCTAGCGTGGCTTTTTGTCCATCGAACTAGCATACAGACAAGCGGACTTTTCGACCGGACTCGAGTTCGACGGATAGATTTAAAACATGTTTCAAATCTAAGTCTGTCCAACTTTTGAGCAAACAAAGTCCGCTGGAGCCCACACACGATTGAATTGTCCGTCGAAATCCCATCCGCCAGGCAAAGTCTGCCGTAAAGTCCGCTCGTGTGTACGCGGCATTAGACTCCTGGTCTGACTTGTCCACTTAAAGCGGAGTTCCACACAAAAATGGAACTTCCGCTTTTCAGAACCCTCCCCCCCTCCGGCGTCACATTTGGCACCTTTCAGGGGGGAGGGGGGTGCAGATACCTGTCTAAGACAAGTATTTGCACACACTACCGGCATAGACTCCCATGGGAGTCTATGCCTCTTCCTGTCCCTCTGCGCTGTCTCCTGGGAAACACACAGGTTCCAGGAGATATCGGGGACTAGTTACGATGCGCAGCGCGACTAGCGCATGCGCAGTAGGGAACCGGGAAGTGAAGCAGCAAAGCTTCACTTCCTGATTCCCTCACACAGGATGGCGGCGGCAGCTGCCGAGAACCGAGCGGGTTCTCGGCGTCGGCTGCCGACATCGCTGGACCCTGGGACAAGTAAGTGGCCATTTATTAAAAGTCAGCAGCTGCAGTATTTGTAGCTGCTGGCTTTTAATATTTTTTTTTAGGTGGTTTAGGTGGACTCCCTCTTTAATTTGAGATTTCTAGGCTGTCTCGCCCTACCGTTACCTTCCCGCCCCACTGACAATCCTGCCTAATGAGAGCTAAAATTCCCATTGCATGATGGATATTGTAGTTTTTTTCAAGCGCTGCTGCACAGTGAGTGGAGATGATGACACTGTTTGTTTGATTTTTCCTCCCCCAGGTATTACAGAGCTGCATGAATGAATAGGACAATGATATTGATATAAAGAAAGCGCTATCCTGGAAAACTAGGGACTTAAAAAAAACTAAGAAAAAACACACATTTGTAATGTCACAAGTAGCAGAAAATTATGGTCCAAACTCATAACAAATTAGCTTAAAAAAACACACCACTTCGTACTAAAAATCAGCAACATGAGAGCATAATGCAATATATAAATTGCTTCATTGTTCTTCAGATTGAAACACAGAGAACTTTAACAGACAAATATTTGAAATCAATAACACTGAGAATGAATGGTGTACTGAAATCTATTATAATGCTGATTACAGTCTCACTGCAACACTGTAAATAGGACTATTATTCATGATAGTATCCCTTTAAATCTTACAATAATGGGTTTTATAGCTGAAAGGGAATACTGGGCGTAGAAGTGCAATCAATAAACTGTCAAAGCAGAATTATGATTTCCAGCTGACACAAATGGATCACTGGAAGGTATGCAAATAATTATTCTCTAAAATATATTACACATATATTGGACAAAGGCTGCCAATGTGGGTCTGGCACTTAGACGCACTCCTGGTATATGAAAAGCACTATTCTACAAATTAATATTACTAAAGCTAATGGTTAAGTAGTGTTACATAACTGACAATGTAATTGACTAGGAATACTGGCAGGTTCAGAATGAGGGTAGCCTGAGTGAATATTTCTTTTAACAAGATTAGATTGAGGTTACCCTGCACAGAGATGCTGACAGCAGTCAACAAATACTCAAGATTATTAAGGTGTAGGGCAAAGTCATCAGATTTCCAGTCTGCATGTGAACAACACTAATGCCGCGTACACACGGTCCTACTTTTCGTCTACAAAAGTCCAACGGACGCTGATGGACTAAAGCTGGCTGGTAATCCGATCGTGTGTGGGCTTCTCCGGACTTTCAACTGACTTTTTTAGCCTCAAATCCGACGTACTTTAGATTTGAAACATGTTTTAAAACTTTACTTCGTAACTACGACGGACCCCGAAATCCGCTCGTCTGTGTGCTAGTCCGACGGACAAAAAGCCACGCTAGGGCACCTATTGGCTACTGGCTATGAACTTCCTTATTTTAGTCCGGTGTACGTCATCACGTACGAATCCGTTAGACTTTTGTGTGGTCGTGTGTAGGCAAGTCCGTTCGTTAGAAAGTAGGCCGCAAGTCCGCCGCAAGTCCACCGAAAGTCTGCCGGAAGTCTGTCGGACAGGCTGTCCGACTTTTGTAGACGAAAAGTACGACCGTGTGTACGCGGCATAAGACCTGATATGTACAAGGCACCCTCATCTTTGGTTCCAGGAGCCGTGATCAGAACATTTCAAGGCAGGAGCACGATAAAATGTCACCTTGTGTTTCAGATGTACTGATTTGTTGCTCTGCTACAAGAGCCAAAAGCTGTTATATTGGCTTAGTGCGGGAACATCCATTTGTGATCAATTTCAGACCAGGGCCGATATGTCAATCAGGCTGAAAAATGCACATAGAGGTTAATGTGTTTAGGTCGGTAAATCACTGAATGGGCCCCTTGGTGGGTTTGTGGAAATAATTGTCCGTCACAGGAGAACCTGTCCTGGGGATGTGTAATAAATCAGTGTCCTCCTAAAATACTTTTTCCTATTTTTAATGTTTCGCCAGACCACAACTGGGATTAATAGACAGAACCCAAGAGTGGTAGAAAGAAAGATCCAATCAGTGTCAGGGCAACATGAATGAGAATACAGCAGAACTAAGCTCAATCAACCTGAACAATTTTTTAAATTCTTATGTTACTAGCCTTAGTAGACGCATAAGGGGCACAGGGGCGCCGCCCCCCAAATCTCCATGTGCCGGCCCCTAATCTCCATGCGGGGCGCCGGATGCATAGATTTCTACAAGCTTTTTTTTTTTTCTTGAAGCACATGATTAGAACCTGAGGCTCTAATTGGCATCAAAAAGGTTGGGCTAGGGGCGCAGAGCACTGCGCCCTGAGCTCACCCACTTGTGACATTAGCGAATTAACATTTGCTATTGTCTTCCTGCTTCTCCTCCCAGCCAATCAGGACAGGAAGCGGATTGGCTGGGAGGTAAAGCCAGGGAAGTTGCCCGCGACCTGGATAGGGTAAGTGTGGACCTGGCGGGAGCGGGGAGGCAACCCCCCAAAAAATGGAACACCAGCTGCCACTTCTGTAGATAGGAAGGTATATTATATTTACTTGTTTTAAACTATATTTTTACATTTCTTCAGCTGCTTCTTGGTTTTTTGGTCTAGGCCAAAATGATGTCATGCATCCATGGAGACATAGATGGATGGGTGAATTTGTTGTAAATATTAAAAATGAATGAAATAGAATTTTTACTTGATGGTGCTCAAATACAGTTAAGTTCCACTTAACTAGTTTCTTTTTAGTAGGAACAAAGGGGCATCATACAATAGGTACACCTTTCACTTTTCACGTTTCTGTGGCTTTTTAATGGGGGATTTAACCTCAATTTGAAGAGATTTTTCTCTCACGTTCTGTTGAAACTCTAAAACAGGAAGTTACAGTAATTCTACCCAATGGGACACAGACAGCAATAAAATATTAATACATTTTTTACCCTTCCCTTGCTCTACCCATCTCTAAAAAAAGGTTCTACCATTAGATATACTTCAAAGAGGAACCTCAGTACTCTTGACTGTGGCTCCACTCCCCCCCAGGCAGCACCATTTTTGATAGTCCTGCGGACAGAAGCCCTCAAGGGCTTTGCCTGTCCTTTGGGACCTCACAGAGTCCTACAGTGTATCTGAGAAACTGCTGAGCTGTGCTTTAGGCATGCAAAGGAAAAGAGGTCCAAGACTTCCTTCACTGTGCTGTCCTCATGTGCTTGTGCATGGAAACATGTACATGAGCAGATGTGCCAAATATCCTTCAGTACATCCAAACAACATCATTCTCACCTAGGCAAGAAAGGAGGAAATTCGGCTCTGCAGTACAAAAAATTAAAAAGCCCTTAAAAAAAATATCCAGTTGTGGTAAAGGTAGGGGGCTAGAGTCAGGTATAACCACATTGTCTTTTGGGGTGAAGGTTCGCTTTAAACAAAAACCATGAGAACCATAGGTTTATAGCATCCCAGGTATTGGATAACTGCACTGTGAGCATGGGGAATTACGTTGTACATCTTTATTCCAGTAAAGCCTTAAAGGGGTTGTAAACCCTCGTGGTTTTTCGCCTTAATGCATTATGCATTAAGGTGAAAAACCTTCTGTAGTGCTGCAGCCCCCCAGTGCCCCTGTTTTACTTAACTGAACCCGGTTTTCTTCTCCTCAGGGACGAGCACACCAGCTCTAGCTGGCGTCCCGTGTCCTGATTGGATAGATTGATAGCAGTGCAGCCATTGGCTCCCGATGCTGTCAATCAAATCCAATGACGTGGGTGCCAGGGGGAGGGGCCGAGTCCCGCTTTCTGTGTCAATAGACAGCAGCAGAACTCGGGAGGTGTCCCATTGGAGAGCGCTTCTCCGACGGGACACTCGATGCAGGGACGAGCTACTAGTGCTGCTGAGGGACCCCAGAAGAGGAGGATCAGGCCACTCTGTGCAGTACGAACTGCACAGTGGAGGTAAGTATGGCATGTTTGTTAGTTAAAAAAAATAAAACACAAGGGTTTAGTAACCCTTTGAAGTATAGTTAAAGCTCTGAACTCCTGTGACCCGTTTTCAGCAGACAGCAGGCTGAATCCCACTGTCGGCTGACATCACAGCGCTGGTCCAGCTCCCTGCTCAGGGAGCTCTGAGAACCGAGCGATCGACTGTGTTTGATTGCTCGGTTCTCAGTCTTAGAGCCGGCAGGGGACAGATACAGTAAGTATGATTTAAAAAAAAAAAAATTCCAATACTTCTTTTTTAATAAGCCTGATAGCTTGATTGAAATAAAAAAAATGATCACACCTATCAATTCAGACTTTCATTCGTTGTAGAAGTGTTGTTCCAGAATTCTACCTTTGTGAGCTCTATATAAAGGCTTTAAAATATAAAGGCTATTTAAAATGTATAGCATGTCTGAAAAGATTTAATAATTTTTTTAGTCTAGGTTTAATAATGAAAAGGTTGGCAGAAGGTAAAATTGGACTCCATTCCCCATCCTGAACATGTGCTCTTGTCGGTGGGTATTCACTTCACCACTGTTCATGCAAACTTTCCCATTAGCAAACAGCAAAATCTCTCCTCAGCCAAATTACAAACAATAGAATGCTGTAATTTCTGCATATGGTGCTTGGTGAATTTTCCAAGTGGGTGGATTATGTTGTTAGACCAGCAGCAGATTATTGGCTCAGTGCCCCAGGTATCTACTTACATTCTGTTTTCATTACATAGTGTATATTTCTAAATATTTAGTAATACTTTATAATTTTCTCTTAAAATTCAGTGTTTGTATTATTCAGCCCATATGTATGTAACTATTAAAGGAAAATATGTCATTTTACTGGCTAGTTGCTTTGTGACTATTATAATTTCATTTGATTTTTTAAACAAAGGGACAAACATCTAACAAACAAGAACAGTTATTGCGATACTTTCTTTTAAACCAGCCTTTTTTTTACCAAGGCGGAATCCTTGAAATAGTCTTTAGGTCTCAGGGAACCCTTTCTAAAATATTATATCTACTGCTTACAGTACATTAATGTGATCAGTAAATTGCATACAGTATATAAATAAAAAAATAAGAATTGTGGCATACAGTACATAGCATATTTTACACTCAGAGTGGATCTTTGTTAAAATGATGACAGAATTATCGGTAATAATCAGCAAATGAAACAAACAATAATAGTGGCCAAAGTAGAAACAAGGACAGTGAAATTGTAATGCCTTTTTACGTTGGCGTCAAGTGGAGATATACTTATTTATACTGGTGGTCTCCAGGAGAGGTTCTTGTCTGTGGCAGAAGGAAGCTACTACACTGGTGGTCAATGAAAGAAAAGTCCCCTCACATTGGTAGTCAGTAGGAGAAGGGTCCCCTTACTCTGGTGGTCAGCAGGAGAAAGGTCCTATTACTCTAGTGATCAGTAGAGGAAGGCCACCGTTACAGTGGAAGTCAGTAAGAGAAGGGTCCCCTTACTCTGGTGGTCAGTAGGATAAGGGTCCTCTTACTCTGGTGGTCAGTAAAGGAAGATCCCCCTTAGAGTGGAAGTCAGTAAGAGAAGGGTCCCTTTACTCTGGTGGTCAGTAGAAGGGTCCTCTTACTCTGGCGGTCAGTCGGGAAAGAGCCCCCTTACACTGAGGTCAGTAAGAGAAAAAAACTTTTACACTGGCAGTCAGTAGGAAAAGAGTCCCCTTATATTGGTGGTCAATTGGTCAATACAAGAAGGATCTTATTGCACTGGTGGCCAGTAGAGGGAAGAGCTCCCTTACACTGCATGTCAATAGGAGAAGGGTCTCCTTATATTCATGGTCAGTGGAAAGATAAGAGGAGAGGCTCAACTGGTTCCACTCTACTAAGTAATCTTGATGTCAGAACTATGCAGCCACCATCAGGCTGGAAATCATTCCTCCAATGTTCACTACTCAATGAACCCCTAGCAACCTCTGGAGAAACCTGATTGAGAAAAGAATTTCTGGATATCTGAATTGGCTACTAAATAATTAACTCACATTATGCATTTTATGCATCTTGCATAACATACATTACTTGAAATCAACATATTTTTGAAGTGTGAGAGAAGTTTTTTAAAATGGAAAAACTAAAAATAACGTAGATGATGCAGTCTGCAACTAGCATTACCACAGCAGTTTTTGTTTTTTTTGAGTCCCCATATAACATATTTCTATTACTAGTTATTTATGTCACTAGACCCATTAATTTTTATTTCTGTTAACAAGGTGACAGCATCATTCATTCTGCAGTGAAATTTGAGCAATTGTCACTCTTTTTACTGGGCAATCTTAGATTGACGTGTAGTTGTAAATGAAAATTATATAATAGGCAAACAAAATAACCGCTTAAGGACCGCCCCACGTACACATACTGCAGCAGGGCAGCCCTTAAGTGCAAAATCACATACCTGTATGATTTTTTTCTTCGGCTCTGGGGCGCGCGCCGACAAAGCCCCTCTCCCGCTGTGATTGGACCCAATATCCGCCGTAAACTCGGCGATCGCTCTGAGAGAGGCAGAACTGGCAGATCTGCTAGTAAGGAAGACAGAAATCTTGTGTTTCTGCTAAGCAGGAACACAGATCTTTGTCTTTCTACAGTTAAACCACCCCCCACACAGTAAGAAAGCACTCCCAGGGAACACATTTAACCCGTTAATCGCCCCTGATGCTAACCCCTTCCCTGCCAGTGTCATTTGTACTGTAACTGCATTTTTTTTAGCACTGATCAGTGAATTAGTGACACTGGTCCCCAAAAAGTGTCACTTAGTGTCAGATTTGTCCGCCACAATGTCGCAGTCCAGTGTAGTAAAAAAAAAAAAAGTCCATAAATCTATCCCATAGTTTGTAGACGCTATAACTTTTGCGCAAACCAATCAATATATGCATATTGGGATTTTTCTTTTACCAAGAACATGTAGCAGAATACATATTGGCCTAAATTGATGAAGAAATTTGATTTTTTACATTTTTTTTTATTGGATATGTTTTATAGCAGGAGGTAAAAAATATTGTTTTTTTTTTTTCAAAATTGTCTTTTTTTGTTTATAGCGCAAAAAATAAAAACTGCAGAGGTGATCAAATAAAACCAAAAGAAAGCTCTATTTGTGAGAAAAAAAGGACATCAGTTTTGTTTTGGGTACAGTGTCGCATGACCACGCAATTGTCATTTAACCGCTTGCTGCCCTCCCACCGTCAAATGATGGCGGTGCGGCTCTCATTCTGGGATGACATCATATGACGTCATGCCAGAACGGCCACTCTCACGCGCCCGCGGGGTCACAAAGTGCGGCGATTGTGGCCGCGCCATGTTACTAGGACATGGGGTGACCCCAATTTCTGTAAAGAGCCACGGCTGTGTCCAATCACAGCCGGTCAAATGTAAACACAGAAATGCAGATAATCGTCTCTCATCGCCTCACACTGACAGAGTGTGTGGCGAGGAGAGCTGTTCAGCGGCATTTCCTCACCGGGGACATCCAAACATTTAATCAGGGCACTGATCATCAGTGCCCTACAATACAGCACCACCAGTGCCAGCAATCAGTGCCTACAAGTACCACCAATCAGTGCCCATTAGTGATGCCAGTCAGTGCTGGCTATCAGTGCTGCCTATCAGTTTTGCCCATCAATACCCATCATTGCTGCCCATCAATGCCCATCAATGCCACCCATCAGTGCCGCCTAACCATGCCGCCTATCAGTGCCCACCAGTGCGGCCCATCAGTGCCTACCAGTGCCGTCTATCAGTGGCGATCAGTGACAGTGCTGAGAGCTGAAAATTGGCCTGGGAAGGATGGGGGTGAAAGTGCCCTGTAGGCAAAGCAATGCAGTGCAGTATCTCAAGAAATGGCCTGGTGAGGAAGGGGGGTGAACCTTCTGGAGCTGAAGGGGCTAAAGACCAACTCCAACTAACATTTTAAAGCAGTAACAGCAATATAATTTTTTCTTTGAGAATTTTTTTAAGTGTAGGAAAAAAGCACTCCTGTCAGTGTTATATAAATCTTCCAACCCCTGGAATTGTCACTTTTGTTGAAAATAACCGGGCTGCTGGTAATAAAAATGTATTATTGTGAAGAATCAGTAGAACAAAAACTGCTGTGTTAATGTGTGACTGCATCATATATATCATTTTTTATTTTGCCCGAAGTTCTACTTTAAAGTGTAACTCTGGGATCCCCCTCACTCCCGTCTGATAGTTACCTGCTTGTCTTCACTTGCTGGGGCCCTTAATTAGTTACTTTTAAACATTTAGTTGTTATAATTTGTGGTTCTGTTTGTTTAAAGCTGAACTCTAGACACAAATTAAGTCAGCTTTTCAATCTTTAATGAATCAATACATTTATTTTTTAAATACAAGCAGCATCAGTACTTGAATCTGACCCAGTATCAGCCTTTGTACAGCTGGGCTGGAGTGTAAGAGGAAGCAGCAGTACAAGAAGGCAGTCAGTTCATATGTGCTGACAAGAAGCATGCTGATAGGAAGAGAAATCAGAGTGAAAAAGAGATGAGCTTATCACTGTGCTGCTTCTGCTTTTACTGTCTAGTAAGAGATTGGGATAGATACAGGATGACTTGGGCTCAGAGTGAGAGGATTTAATGATGCTGGCCTCTAGATTGAGAACATCTAGTGGCAGAAAAAAGGTAATGCAGAGGAAATCTCTGGATCAAAGGTGACTACTGTAGCAAAAGCTGGTTTCATATTTTCAATTGGATATTTATTTTATCTTGTTATTTTGGCTCTTCTGCTTTAATTCATCTGCACATTTTATATCTAGTTTAATATCTGCTTCAAAGTTTTAGTAATGTCTCTACCATACATGCACATGTCCTCATGCACACTTTTGAACCACAGAAATTGCTTGGTGGTATAGCATACCAGTCCCTGGGACTTTGAGTGGCATCCATATAACTTACTGGCCAGAACTGTGATCCATCATGTCTGAGAAAGTGGCTAAATATTTGCCACGAAACATGTTGCAGGTGATTAATCTATTTTACATACCATAATTTTAATTCTTATGCTCGGTTCAAACAGGGGCAACCCGAATTACAGCGCGACTTTGCAAGGCGATTTGGGGGTGACTTCAGCGTGACTTTAAGCAACTTACAACGCGACTTAAAGTTGCCTCCAGGACAGGTGACTTTGGCTGTGGCCAATCACAGAATAATCAGCTCTCTGGGAGGGAGGGGTTTGCCTGGGTAAACCAATTTCTTTTCCTGTAAAGTCGCTTCAATATAGATGGAGATCCGACTTGGAGGCAACTTCCATTGAAATCTTTGGGTACAAGTTGCCTAGAAGTCGCCTTGAAGTAGTAGAGGAACCTTTTCTGAAGTCGGAGCAACTTCAGTAGTGTACATTAAGACAGGTCTCATTCACTTCAATAGAATTTCATATGTCCCAAGACTTGGGGCAACTTGAGTCTGACAAGTCAGATCCCAAATCGTTGTAGTGTGAACCGGCACTTAACATTTCTTACCTGACATCTTATTCATTTCTTATACTATATTCCTACCTATGTGGGCACCTCTGCACTCCTTTTTGGACACCATTAACCTCCAATATAACTTGTCACCAAAACCATGCTTCTTTAACCACTTGGGCCCCCGGAAGGATTTGCCCCCTTCCTGACCAGGCCATTTTTTGCGATACGGCACTGTGCAATTTAACTGACAATTGTGTGGCTGTGCGACGTTGTACCCAAACAAAACTTATATCCTTTTCCCCAAAAAATAGAGCTTTCTTTTGGTGGTATTTGATCACCTCTGCGTTTTTTTTTTTTTGCGTTTTAAACAAAAAAAGAGCTACAATTTACGATCTAAAGCTATGATTTGTTATATAATGTCTTTGTGCTGCGATGTTTGAGGGTTGTTCAACTCAAATGTAGCACTTACCAGTGAGTACATTCCATGCCAGATATGCTGTTTAAGGGTTAGTTGGCCCACTTTTATTCAAAGTCCAGCAAAAAAAAAAAAAAATGGCTTTCCTTGAAGGGGTTTCCTTCAACACAAAATAAGGTAGTGTTCAGCCTCCTGGCTCTCTTTGACAGACCTCTCTTCAGACCTTTCGCTTCATTCTTTCTGACCTTCCACCACAACATCCTTGTATTCATATACGAATGCTGTACCTCTGTCAGCTCCCTTTCCCTTGCAGCTCCCTGCTGCTCCGTTAACACCTGCACCATGCAGACATGCACACTTCTGGCTGCTCCCATTCAATCACATAGACTCCTCGGGAGGGTGGAGCCCAGAACTCTGGTCCTGATTCTGCTAAAAAACCAACACACACCCACATCATCAATGTGCTGGTTGTCTACAACACCTAGTCCCAGGATTGGAGATTCCCTCCCTTTCCTCTTGAAACCTCTGGGATTTAGGTCCCAAACCGGGTTTTACTAACCACTAAAAAGACAGTTTCCTCCCAATGTAATAAGCACCATGAAGCCCCTCAGCCTGCCTAATTGAGAATCCTTGGTGACATAAAAGTCTTTTAATACTATGACAGGCACCACACTGTCACAGTGCATTCATCACATTTATTCGGAGATGTAGTAATTACCTCAACTGGGGGGAAATATTAGATATACAATGATTGCAGTGTTCAATGTAAAATTTTTCTTTTATAATAGGATGTAGTGTTTTACTGAAGTCATATTTATGCTCTACACTTGGGTACGCAGGGCATTGAAACTACCATGTTGCTATCTGATAATAAGGGCTTTAGTAAATCTGGGCCAAGAAAGTGTTAACATTTATGGGAACCAGTGTGATCAACGTGGATAACTTCCTTTATGTCCCATGCATTCTGTTTATTATTAATAAAACTGTGTTTATTCTATGTGGTATCCTATTGTGTGTTCAGAGAAAGTGCCAGTGTTGGCACCTTATCATCAGCATCCAGCATAGATAGCAGATGTCTCATTTGTAGAAGGCAATTCAGTTACTAGTTTGTGCTTCGTCAATACAAAACAGATCTTTGAAGGCATGCTATAGTCTTATTAAACAGACCCTATCTCCACCTTAAAAAAAAAATTCAGGTAAAAGCACAGAAAAATGAAGTGTTTCAAATGCTTGCTTGTGGCATTTTTGCTTTTCAAAAATCTTTTTTTTTTAATTCTCTTGCAATGTGCCACTGTGCTTTTTTGTATCTGCGAGGAAAGGAGCGAAGGGGAATACGATAAAAGTATCACTTGAGTGGCAGCTCTAAGTCTGCTAGGGCTGCTGACGTCACATCCAAGGAAGAACCCAACAGCAGTCCTAGGCCTTTTGGATGCATTCAAAATGGAGGTTTTTAGAGATAAATAACAAGCATAAAATAAGTTAAATGCAGATAATGTATAATTACATAGATACATAGTTAATCTGGTTGAAAAAAGACACAAGTCCATCCAGTTCAACCAACACAGAAAAAAACACACATATATACCTCCCAACCGTCCCGGATTGCCCGTGAAAGTCCCGCTGTGGGAGGTCTGTCCCGCGTCCCGGGCACCATCATTCCGGGACAATACAATGTCCCGGAATTGCCCCATAGCAAACCTCCATATATACTATCCTATATCCACAGTTGATCCAGAGGAAGGCAAAAAAAAACAAAACAATAAAGCATGCTCCAATTTGCTACAGCAGGGGAAAAAATCCTTCCTGATCCCCCAACAGGCAATCGGATATTCCCTGGAACAACTTTACCTATAAATATTAGTATCCAGTTATATTATGTACATTTAGGAAAGAATCCAGGCCTTTTTTAAATCAATCTACTGAGCTGGCCAGAACCAGCTCTGGAGGGAGTCTATTCCCCATTTTCACAGCTCTTACTGTGAAGAAGCCCTTCCATATTTGGAGACTAAATCTCTTTTCCTCTTTACATAACAAGTGCCCCCTTGTCCTTTGTGATTACCTTAAAGCGAATAACTAAACACCAAGTTCACTATATGGGCCCCTTATATATTTGTACATGTTGATTATATCCCCCTTAATCTCCTCTTCTCAAGAGAGAATAAATTCAGTTCCTCTAATCTTTCCTCATAGCTGAGCTCCCCCATGCCTTTTATCAGTTTGGTTGCCCTTCTCTGCATTTTCTCCAGTTCCCCGATATCCTTTTTGAGAACCGGTGCCCAAAACTGAATTGCATATTCCAGATGAGGTCTTACTAATGATTTGTACAGGGGCAAAATGATGTCTCCCTCTCTCTGCAGTCCATGCCTCTTTTAATACAAGACAAGATTTTGTTTGCTTTAGAAACTGCTGCTTGGCACCCCATGCTATTATTAAGCTTATAATCTACCAGAACACCCAGATCCTTCTCCACCATTGATTCCCCCAGTTGTACCCCCCCCCCCCCCCTAGTATGTATGATGCATGCATATTCTTAGCCCCCAAGTGCATAACTTTATATTTTTCAACATGAAACCTCATTTGCTTCACAGTTGCCCAATTAAACAATGCATTGAGGTCGACTTCTAAGTTGAAGATAGTCTTATGGGAAATGTTAAAATTAATGGGTTGGTGACAGGGTCTCATTAAAGCAAACTTTCCCTAAGAGGTCTTGCCACTGCTTAGCTATTTCTAAAAATGCAAGTTGCCTGACTGTAATGCTTCAATGTTTTCTGAGTCAATGGCCTGGAACTAGCTGGTGACAAAGTCAGAAGTCTTTAACTGCATACTGCATACTGCATTGTTCTGGTTTAGAGACTCAAATGATAGAAACAAATATAATGGCTTGACAGCCAAGAAGTCAGCATTTGCAGAATGAAAAGCTAGCAATAAAAGCCTCAATGTTTCTCTTATTAAAAAGTTAATATAAAGGAAATCCGTACACAAATAAATACATGTACAACCAGATAAAGGCTTCAATTAGAGTTGCCTGGCTTTTATGCTGCTCCAATGACTTTAGTACTTTTTGAGTCACTTCATTGGCACAAATATTTTATAATAATAGCAAACAGAGCAGCTTCGATAATCTTCTTTTTGGGTCCCCGATCGGCACTGTCTGCTCCACCTCCCTGCAGAGTGCCTCCGATAGCATGTCTTTTCCTATGGGGCATTCGAGCAGGCTTGCTCCCGAGGCCACACTCCTGTGAATGGACATTGTCCATTCACACACAGAGCGTGGCTCTGCCCCGCCCCTCATTCTCTCCTCGTTGTCTCACTTGCTGTGATTGACAGCAGATATTTGAGCAGGGCAGCCATCAGAAACTTTTGGGCCCCTTACACAGCTTTAGGCCTGCCCCCCCCCCCCCCCCCCGAGCCTGACCACCAACATTCCCAAGGGCTTGCCTACAGGCCATCCCACCAAATCCACACACTGGCCACCTCACCTGTAGGCACTCAGCCCCCATCTCAATCCTGTATATATGTCAGCCCCCTCCTCAAACCTGTATATAGGCCAGCCCCCCTCACACCTGTATATATGTCAGCCCTCCACCTATATATATGCCAGCCCCCTTACACCTGTATATATGTCAGCCCCCCTCACACCTGTATATATGTCAGCCCCACCCCCCCTGTATATATGACAGCCCCCCCTCACACCTGTATATATGCCAGCCCCACCTGCATATATATGTCAGCCCCACGCAAATCTGTAAACACAAGTCTCTGGCCCCTCCCTGTACACAAACAGCCCCCCTGCCTTTTCTTCACAGCCCCTACTTGTAAAGGAAATCTTTCTACCTAGTCCCAGCTCATTTTCACAAAGCTGACATGTTGCTGACACACAGGAGCACAATACAGGCAGCTCACATGAGGGGTGCACATGCTCATAGTAGCCAGAGGTGGCAGTAAAGAGCTTGATGTCTGAGCTCAATGACACAGAACATCAGAAGCTGCGAGATCGTGTCTATAGTGCACAACACGGCTCCTCTTCACCCGTCCTGCCTTCTTCTGGCCCGGGCAGGCCCCTCAGGCCCTGGGGCCCCTTACAGTTGTATCGGCTCTACCCCCCTGATGGCGGCCCTGTGTGTGAGCCAATAATGAGAGAGAGACTCGGGAGAGCCATTACTCTCATGCACATTGCTGGATTGAGATGGGGGTCAGGTAAGTATATTATTAATTATATTATGAAGTATAAGGGGGGGGGGGGGGTGCTGCCCTCATAATGTTTTTACCTTAATGCAAATGCATTAAGGTAAAAAAGAACTTCTGGCTTTAAAACCACATTACCTTTTCTTGCTAAATACTTTTTTCCAGGTGAGTGCATGAAAAAGTAGCCTACTGTCATATCAAACTTTTGAAAGTCCTTTAGTAGTTAGAAAACCATCATCTGTAATAAAGATTAATTTATTTACAAAGGAATACGACTATTTTAAAACCCACTTTTTCAGTCTTAGATAGAATAGGTTATAGTAATAATATAATTCAAGTTTTTTTCGATTTCATTTACGCCTTTTTGATCCCACTGGGGAGCTTTCCCTTCATACCCCGTCCCAAAGACACAACAGGTAGTGGGAGGAAATCCCTGCTCATCTGTCATCTCTTAGGCTGTTGTCAATATAACAGGTATAACGGGTGCCATCATTACTGTATATTCCTGCTTTGGTGTTAACTGTAAAATTCTAGATTTCCCATCACTTTCTATCGTAGTTACAATTGTCACCAAAACATTTAGTGAGGTTAAACCCCCATAGTAAAAACAAAAAAACAGCTTACCACAAATTTAGCATGCTCACATTCTTTCCGAAAAAAAAACCCTAAACAGTTTGGGCTTTATATTTACATTAATGAAGATAATCTAATGCCTGGTTGTATAAATGGCAACCTTCTACAAATGTCTTCCTCTAGGCACAGTTAGCCCGAGGCTCTGTGAATAGTTTTAGACCTCTCAAAGGTGTTACTTTGAAAGAGATGTCACCACTGGGTGACAATGTGATATGGTTCAGCACCTTAGTGTCTAAATCCAAAGCTTGCTGATCATTTCTTACCTCCTAACAATTATATCAATATATACAGTGGTTTATCTGAAAATAGCTTAAAATATCTAGGTGAGCAAAAAAATAGGTAACCTAAAGAGATCCGATCACAAACAGGCTTATCCAAGTATCTAAATATTTAAAAATGTGTAACAATGCAGGCATACCCTCCGGCTCTATAAGATGGGTAACAGTGCGGAGCCATACTGTCATAGATGTAAGAGAGACCATGGGGATTTAATTAATTTGCTTTGGCATTGCCCCAAGCTACATCACTATTGGAGGAAAGTACTGGACGCCGTGAATGCGGTGTTTCGGGTAAATATCCCATTGGACCTTAAATGCTGTCTTCTTCAAGTGACCTTGAGGTGGTTGTACTGGAAGAATGTCCCAGGATAGCCATAGTTTGTGCCCTTTTTCATGCCTGAAAACTAATCTTATAACTTTGGAAATCCCCTAATCCTCCACCACATAAGTCTTGGTAACTGTAGACAATTCATTATTTCTGGAAAGTCTTATTAACCAACGCAGAGGCTGCTCCAACTCAGCCCTAGTGAGCTTATATACCAGAGAATCTTTTTATGCCCGGGAGTATGATTTCCATCTTGACCTCTAAGATACTGACTTTTTCAATGTGGGTACCGCTAATGTCTCATTGTGCAGATGTTCTGATGGAGATGGGTTAAATGGCATTATAATGTTTGCATTTTCTTTACTTTACAAATGTACTTTTATGTGCACATTGACATGCATTGCTTTGTCCTGGATTGCCGTAATGTTTATTTCTAACAACTTTCCTATGAAATACCTATGAAATATTTATTCCCCTAATTCAGCACTATGTACCTCATGATTTAAAGCTGAATTTCAATCCCAGTCCTTGTTTGCCCTCATTGAGGCACCCCGCCTCAACCATTTTTAACCACTTCAATACAGGGCACTTATATACCTTCCTGCCCAGACCAATTTTCAGCATTCAGCGCTGTCGCACTTTGAATGACAATTGCGCGGTCATGCTACTCTGTACCCAAACTACATTTTTATCATTTTGTTCCCACAAATAGAGCTTTCTTTTGGTGGTATTTGATCACCTCTGGGATTTTTATTTTCTGCTAAACAAATAAAAAAATGACCAAAAATTTGGATAAAAAAAGTTTTTTTTTTGTTTCATTTTCAAAACTTTGTAAATAAGTAAGTTTTCTCCTTCACTGATGGACACTGATGGGGCTGCACTGACGGGCACTGATAAGGTGGCACTGATGGGCACCAATGAGTTGGCACCATTGAGGTGGCACTGATGAGGTGGCATTGATGGGCACTGATGATGGGCACTAATAGGTGGCACTGATATGCGGCACTGATAGGTGGCACGGATGGGCACTGATAGGCGGCACTGATGGGCACTGATAGGAGGCATGGATGAGCATGGATGGTCACTGAGAGGTGGCACTGATGTACTGTAATGTGTGTCACTGATGGATGCCAATCAGTGCCAAACAATAATGCCTGCTAATCAGTGATGCCCATTGTGGGCACTGATTGACATCCATTGTGGGCACTGGTTGGCATCCATTGTGGGCAATGATTGGCATCCCTGGTGGTCTAGGGTGGCATACCTGGTGGTGACATCCCTGGTGGTCCTAGTGACGTCCCTGGTGGTTCTAGTGGCGTCCCTGGTGGTCCAGTGTGGTCATCCTCGGGGGGACTGCGCTGATAATCAATCAGCACAGACCCCCCCTGTCAGAGGAGCAGCCGATTGGCTCTCCTCTACTCGCGTCTGTCAGACGTGAGTGCAGTGGTGTATTTTGGTTTTGTGCTGCCCTAGGCAAGACTAAAATTGGACGGACCCCCATGTAAATTTACCCCACCCCTTCCTGTTTAATGCATGTGACTCCTTCCAAAATTGAATGACTGCAAGTTCCAGTATGAACTCCTGAGCTATCACAGGTTCATGTTCAGACCTGTAGTCCTTCACTAGTTTTTAGGGGGGGTGATATCCTCAGCTCTGAGGGGTTCATGCTGGGACCTGCAGTCCTTCACTTTTGGGGGTCACATCCCTAGATCTTAAAGGGTTCATGCTGGAACCTGTAGTCCTTTACTAGTTTGGGGGGCGTGTCGCATCCTCAGCTCTGAGGGGCACATGCTGGGGGGGTCACATCCCCCAAAAGTGAAGAACTTCAAGTTCCAACATGAGCTCCTTAGATCTAAGGATGTGTCTCCCTTCAAAATTGAAGGACTATAAGTCCGGGCATGAACCTCTAAGATCTAGGGATGTAAGCCTTTAGATCTCATGGGTTCATGCTGGAACCTGTAGTGCTTCATTAGGAGGATGGAATCAGTGGCAGTGCTTGGGGGGGTTGGGTTCCATATCAGTGCTTGGGGGGTGGGTGCAATGTCAGTGCTTGGGGGGGTGGGTTCAGTAACTCTCACTTGCTGTTACCTGTCAGTCAGTGTCCAATTGATTCCCCCTGCATGCAAGAGAGGGGAGGAGAGAGAGGGTTAAGGAAGGAGAGAGAGAGAGAGAGAGAGGGTGGAAGAGAGGGAGAGAGAGAGGGGCTGTGGGGGGGGGGTGAGAGAGGGGGTGTGGGGGGGTGAGAGAGGGGGTGTGAGAGAGGGGGTGGGTGTTTGAGGTGAGAGAGAGGGGGCGTGAGAGAGAGAGAGGGGTGGGTGTGTGGGGTGGGAGAGAGAGGGGGTGTGGGGGGGTGAGAGAGGGGGTGGGTGTTTGGGGTGAGAGAGAGGGGGTGTGAGAGGGAGAGGGGGGTGGGTGGGTGTGTGGGGTGGGAGAGAGAGGGGGGGTGGGTGGGTGTGAGGGGGGGTGGGTGGGTGTGAGGGGGTGTGAAAGAGAGGGGGCGGGTGTGTGGGGGTGGAGGAGAGAGAAGGAGGGTGTGAGAGGGGTGGGGATGAGAGAGAGAGAGGGGTGTGGGTGTGTGAGGGTGGGAGAGAGGGGGGTGTGTGGGCGGGAGAGAGGGGGGGTGAGAGAGGGGGTGGGTGTTTGGATTGAGAGAGAGAGAGAGAGGGGGTGTGGGAGAGAGGGGTGGGGGTGTGGGAGAGAGGGGGGTGTGTGGGGGTGGGAGGGAGAGAGAGGGGGGTGGGGGTGGCAGAGAGAGGGTGGGTGGGTGTGAGGGGGTGTGAGAGAGAGGGGGGTGGGTGTGAGGGGGTGTGAGAGAGAGGGGGGTGGGTGTGAGGGGGTGTGAGAGAGAGGTGGGGGTGGGAGAGAAAGAGAGAGGGGGTGGGAGAGAGAAAGAGAGAGGGGGGTGGGGGTGGGAGAGAGAGAGGGGGTGGGGGTGGGAGAGAGAGGGGGATGGGTGTGTGGGGGTGGGAGAGAGAGAGAGGGGGGTGGGTGTAAGAGAGTGGGAGAAGGTGAGGGTGGTGGGAGAGAGAGACCCCCTAGCCCTGCCTGCAGTCCCTACTGCCCCCCCCCATGACTGTCCCAGGCAGCCCCTGTCTGTGTTGGTAGGCCTGTGTGATGCACCTACCTCATGCCCATCCTCGGTCAGCCTGTCTTCCTGTTCCAGGACAGTCACAGCTGGGAGAGGAGTTGGAGAAGGAGCCGGGGATGCTGATCAAGTCAGGGTGGCGGTGAGGCGTAGTCTTCTCTCACTCCCTCCTGGGCTCTTGGTTATGGCAAGCTGTCAGCCTCTTCCCAGCTGCTGGGGCCTCTGTCTTGTTTTTTGAAAATGCCGCTGCCCTGCACCCCGCCGCCACCGGACCAACAGCAGACTCTCCAGGACCATGACAAAAGGGCGGGGCTCAGCTCAAGGGGCCAGGCAGCTGCTTTGAGCCCCTTCGCACTGGAGGAGGAGAAAGCCAGCACTACCGTGGCTCAGTCCGCCCCTGTCCCATGCATTCTGGACTGCTCCCAGTGTCACTCTAATTCCTTGCGGGAGCCGGGACTCGGGAGGACGGGTCAGGGAGGGGACTTTTTTTGCAGGGGGGGTGGCTTTTTTGCTGCCCCCCCTCCCCCCGCAGTGTGCCACCCTAGGCCTGGGCCTTGTTGGCCTAGGCCAAGAGACAGCACTGCGTGAGTGAGGAAAAGCCGATAAACAGCTCTTCCTGTTTACACTGTGATCAGCCATGATTAGACACAGCTGATCTGACCGAGACTCTTTACCTAGATCGGTATTGCGGAGTGTCACACTGACACCCCGCAACAACGATCACTGCGATGCGTGCCCCCGGGGCGTCATATGATGTCTGGTCATGATATTGAAACCACTTTGCCGCCATCATTTTGCTATATGGCGGGCGGCAAGTGGTTAAAAATAAAAATCATCATACATACCTTTTTTTCAGGTGTCTACTATTTCAGGCTCCCATTCAAGCCATTCAAAGAGTCCTGTATGCACACACCACTGAGTGCTCAAATGACAAAAATCACGAAAATACAGTAGTAAAAGTGAGAGGTGTGTTCCCAGTAGGTGCTGCTGCCCTGCACTACCTACAAAATTTGGCACAATAATGTAAAACAGAAAACAATTTTAAATATCAGTGATGCAGTTAAAACAAAAAATTGTTATCAAATACTTACTGTAACTTTCCTTTCCTGGCCCATCCTTACGTCAGCACACAACGGGTTAACACCTCTTCCGGCACCCCACATGACCACCTGTACCTAGCTGAATAAAAGACAGCCCCTCCCCCATCAACTAAGATGTTCGATAACCAGCGACAGGCCACTAGGGAGGGAGTCCTGTGCTGAGGATGGGCCGGGAAAGGAAAATTACAGTAAGGATTTGATAACAATTTTCAGTTTTCCTGGCCCACCTCACATCAGCACACAACGGGATATATCAAAGCTAATATAGGGTGGGAGAGAACAAATGAAAAGAGACACTGTTAGTAATTCGACCATGTGTAAGAAAACTGAAGTCTCCCTGCTGTGCACTCAGTGACTCTCGTGTGAAAACTCAGAGGAACTACTTCCCAGTTTTAAGTGTAAACTGGATACCACTTAAAAATTTAACTTTGGAGATAGACGTGGTATCCCTATCTCTGGTAAAAAAAAAAAAAAAAAAAAAAAAGACACCAAAGGGCCCATGCAGAAAAGTGTTGCAATCTTCAACATCCTTCTATCTGAAGTAGTTGCTGTCAGGAGAACTAGTTTTACCATGAGGTACTTCAATGGAAATTAAACGATTGGAGCAAAGGGTGCTCTCAGAGCCATGCCTAAGTCCAACAGAGGGAATAAGGATTTCCCTCAAGGTCATATATAGATTGTCATCTGGAAGAAGCATCTGGTTACTGGCTTTTGCACCCATCTGCAGCCTGTGAAAAGATAAAGTAGAGATCTGTACCTTAAATGGAGTTGTATGACAGACCAACCTCTAGCACTGACTGTAAAATGTCAAGGATATTGGCTAGAGCAGGAAACACAGGAGCGAAAGCTTTTGCTGAGCAAACAAAACAACCTTCTTTCATATACTCTCATATGTAGCGTTCATGGATGATCTTCTGGTCACCAAGGTCTGGACAACCTCAGATGAGAATGCCTGTACCTCTAGTGTTGCCTATTCCATAGCCAGGCTAATAAAAAGTAGTCTCATTGGATTGGGGTGCTGTTACTGACCTTGCCATAAAAGATTTAATTTGACCAGAAACAAAGATCAAACAGAAAATTCGATGGCACTGTGAACCTTGTATGACCGAGTCTTTGCATTGGTATCCTGTTGCAAATATCAGAAGCTACATGTTCAGTGAAGTCTCCCTGAGAACTACTGCTGGAACGCCCCATAGGGTATGAGGTATATTGGTATAAGGCACTTGTTTAACCACTTCCCGCCCGCCCTATAGCGGATTGACGTCCGGGAAGTGGTTGTGTTATCCTGACTGGGCGTCATATGACGTCCTTCAGGATAACATGCCGCAGCGCACCCCCGGGGGCGCGCATCGCGGCGATCGGTGGAGCGGTGTGTCAGTCTGACACACCGCTACACTGATCTTGGTAAAAAGCCTCCGGCGGAGGCTCTTTACCACGTGATCAGCCGTGTCCAATCACGGCTGATCACGCTGTCAATAGGAAGAGCCGTTGATCGGCTCTTCCTCACTCGCGTCTGACAGACGCAAGTAGAGGAGAGCCGATCGGCGGCTCTCCTGGCAGGGGGGGTCTGCGCTGATTGTTTATCAGCGCAGCCCCCCTGCAGATCACCCCACTGGACTACCAGGGATGCCACTAGGACCACCAGGGAAGGGGCAACGTGGATGGCCAGGTATGTACCCCATGGCCATCCACATGTGCCCAATCTGTGCCAATCAGTGCCCACAAATGGGCACTGATTGGCACTATTATTCCAAAGATCTGCCCAGCAATGCCCAGATCTGCCCAGCAATGCTATATCAGTGCTACCTGTCATTGCCCATCTGTGCCACCTGTCATTGCCTATCGGTGCCACCTGTCAGTGCCCATCTGTGCCCATCTGTGCCCATCAGTGCCCACCTATCAGTACCCATCAGTGCCACACATCAGTGCCACACATAAGTACCCATCAGTGCCACCCATATATGCCAATCAATGCCACCTACGAGTGCCCATCAGTGCCGCCTATGTGTGCCCATCGGTGCCACCTATGAGTGCCCATCAGTGCCGCATACCAGTGCCACCTATCAGTGCCCATCAGTGCCACCTATCAGTGCCCATCAGTGCCGCCTATCAGTGCCCATCATCAGTGCCCGTTAGTGCCACCTCATCAGTGCCACCTCATTGGTGCCACCTCATCGGTGCCCATCAGTGCCGCCGTATCAGTGCCCATCAGTGCAGCTATATCAGTGCCCATTATTGAAGGAGAAAGCGTACTTATTTACAAAAAAATTTAACAGAAACAAAGAAAAACTTGTTTTTTTTCGAAATTTTCTGTCTTTTTTTATTTGTTGCGCAAAAAATAAAAACCGCAGAGGTGATCAAATACCACCAAAAGAAAGCTCTATTTGTGGGAACAAAATGATAAAAAATTGTTTGGGTACAGTGTAGCATGACCGCGCAATTGTCATTCAAATTGCAACAGCGCTGAAAGGTGAAAATTGGGCTGGGCGGGAAGGTGTCTAAGTGCCTGGTATTGAAGTGGTTAAAAAATATTCTGTCTAACTGAACTGTGGTTCTCTGCCCCACGAAAAGTTTCTTTGCAAGATGTAACAAGAAAAGAATTGGTGTCCCCTTGTCAGGCAATGTAGGCTACTACTGTCTTGTGATCAACCTTACTCAGCCCCCTTGAAGATCCTGAAAGGCTTACAATGCTAGAAAAGGCTTCCTTCCATTCAAGATACTTGGGGAGTCTGCGCTTTACAGCTCTCCATTGGGCTTGCACTTGTTTCTTCAGATTGTGGACTCCCCAGCCCCAGAGACTAGCATCAGAATCATCCTATCTCCTGGGCTGAGAGGCATGTCTCCGAAAGAAGCACAGTGACAATGTCCAAAATTCCAGTTCTTGTTGAATTTGTATAGGCACAACGATTTTCTGATCCATAGACAGCCCAGCTCATAGGTTAAAGAAGGCAAATTGAAACACCCTCATGTGCCACCTGGGCCAAGGTACCACCACTGCCAACAAGATGTTCAAAAGATTCCTGGGGCTGTGCCAATTCTGTAAAAGGCAGACACCTGAACTGGAAGTGACATCTGGCCACGGCAAATTTAACACGTCTCTGGTGCTCGCCATTGATCGGTACATGGAAGTATGAGTCAGCCGGTCGATTGATACCAACTGGTCCTCCTGCTGAACTGTCCCTGTGACTGTCCGCATGGACTCCATCTTGAACCTCTTGGTGTGTATGAACACATTTGATTCCTTCAAACTGAAACAGGCCAAAAGGCTCCTGCCTTAAGTACTAGAAAAACTGGGGAGAAAGGCCCCCAGATGATTCTAGGTTTCCGACATCACTGGCATGATGGCCTTGTAGCAGTATAAAAATCTTGCAAACATTTTCTCTTCTGAGATCTGTTGAACATAAATTAAATGAATTCAGTGGTCAACTTTGGAAATCTCCCTTGTACTCCCACCTGTCTTCTGGACCCACTGGTCTTTAAAGATTGTCGTCCAAAACCTCCAGAAGGAGGCTACAATCATCAATTTCACTCAGGCCCCCTGGCCCCAACTGGAAGAGACTGGATGGATGCACCTTCAAAAAGACTTTCCAGCCATCTTAGCAGCTTCCTCTGGACTTGATTTCATGTCAAAAGTAACTTTGAGACACCTCCACTGTGATCTGTTAAATCTGCAGCCTATCCTATAAGATTTGGCCTCCTGCACCTTCTGAAGTTCAGTAGGCTTGAGTGAAGAATGGCGGTTTCCTCTTACTAGTCTGTGGCCACCGTCCAGAATTTTCCTCCTGTCATTGTCATTAATTGTGTTGTTCAGTGTTTGGCCAAACAATAACCTCCCATTATAGGAAGTCTTGTGTAGAAGTTCTGCCTGCCCTCCAGTGGCCGTAACCACAATGCTCTCATAGCAGTGACTGAGTGCGCCAGCACTTGTACTAGGTCTATCAAAAGCATCAACCAACAGTCAGTTACTAGGTTCCACTCTTTCCCAAAATTGTGCCAAATCTTGTAGTTTCCAGTGTTGAATGTAATGCCATTTCTGAAGTTTATATAGTGAAGTTAACTCTATTGCTGATTGGCAGGCAAAATCTGTTACTGTATAGATTCTGTGCAAGCCTGATGGCCAGATCACCACAATTTCTGTGTTCCAGATGTGTTTCTGCATGAGTGTTTTTGATGCATTCTCAATGCGTTTTGCCACTTTCCAGATGTGTTCCATACAAAAACAATGCATCATTCTACTTTTGTTGACTGCACTAGTATGCGCAGTACTGGTGTGAACTAGGTAATTGGAATAAAAGTTAGACACTGTCCATGCATTCTTGATGCAAAATAAAAACGCACTGAACTGCGCTGCATATAAAAAGACAGGAAAAAAAATCCAAGGGAGAGGCAATGATGACATTGCAGAGCTCTTATAATACCACACCTGTACAATGTCATTGCTGTTTAAGCATCATTTTGCGTGGCCTTGGCACAAAAAGGCACACAGTTTTTAGAAGGATTTACCTTCAGCATTCAGGGTCTTCCAACTCCATGAGAGGCTGAACATGGATGGGTAGGTTCGGCAGGGGGGGGGGATGCAACAAACAAATTACTTACCTACTGCAATCAACAGGTGGCCTGGAGCAGACCAAAAAAGAAGAACATCTTGGTTGGCGGAGGGGCTGTGTTTTATTCAGCTAAGTGCAGGTGGTCATGTGGGATTCCGGAGGAGGTGTTAACCCGTTGTGTGCTGACAGGAGGTGGGCCAGGAAAATAGTTTTCCCACTTCTGGATTTTGGGTGTAAGACATGCCCAAAAAAAATCAACAAAGTTTACAGTGCATATGACTTATACTAGCTCTTGTGCTTCCTAAAATGACACATTGAGAAATACCATGTAACAATGGGATGTAGTTGTCATTGATCTGCTTGACAAATTTTCTCATTGATAACACTTTTAAATTTGTTAATGTAGGATTCAACGGGATCTGCCAAACAGTTTCTGGAAGGATTCATCCTATATATTACATACAATGCCATCCATATATATTACTATACATTTGCTGAGCGAATTGTGTTAGTTTGAGTCTCGTCAGGATGAATTTTAATAAATTTTAGATGAAACTTTGTCAGAATATTTTGGGCACATCTTTTTAAATAATGGAAATTGATTTTTTCAAATTTTCCAACATGCTCCTCAGAGTGCTAAAAATTGGTTTATAAACAGTTTAACCACAAGGAGGATTCAATTTAAGTTTATTTTGAAATAAAAACAGCATGCCCCCATTCCTAGTACTAACCAGCCCAATATGCCTTGGCAGCCCAATTTCCAGAAAGGGGTGCTGGCAAATGGGGTTTGTGTACCACCTACCTGCCCTCTCATTGGGAGCAAGTGGGTGGCTGCCCTGTCCCTAGTAAACTAATTTAAAAACAACATACACACCTGTGACTGGTGAGACATTGACAAGTAAGTATTGGTGGTGTGTCCCATCCTTTCTACATAATGTATCTGTGGGCTAGTATGGTACTGATTGTGTCTCTGTGGATATGTTCCTGGTTCTGTTTGTACAGTACTAATTGGGTCTCTGTGGATATGTTCATGGTTCTGTTTGCATTGTACTGATTGGGTCTCTGCAGACATATCCCAGTTGGGATTGCATTAATTTGGTTTTGATTAAGCAGCGGTTTCCATAGCAAGCAAAATCCTTTCTTGTATTACGAGAGGTATGGACTCCAGAGAGAGAGATATCATTTTGCTCCTTTACAAATCATTAGTAAGACCTCATCTGGAATATGCAGTTAAGTTTTGGGCACCAGTTCACAAAGATATCGGGGAACTGGAGAAAGTGCAGAGAAGAGCAACCAAATTAATAAGAGGCATGGCGGAGCTCAGCTATGGGTAAAGATTAGCTGGATTTATTCTCTTTTGAGAAGAGATTAAAGGGGATATGATCAACATGTACAAATACATAAGTGGTCCATATAGTGAACTTGGTGTTGATTTATTCACTTTAAGGTTATCACAGAGGACAATGGGGCACTCTTTACTCCTGGATGCATCATCATAATCTTGCTATTAGCAAGACTGCATCAATTTAACTGACAATTGCGCAGTCGTGTGACGTGGCTCCCAAACAAAATTGACGTCCTTTTTTCCCCACAAATAGAACCTTCTTTTGGTGGTATTTGATCACCTCTGCGGTTTTTATTTTTTGCACTATCAACAAAAAAAAGCGACAATTTTGAAAAAACTTATTATTTTTTACTTTTTGCTATAATAAATATCCCCCAAAAATATATATAAAAACATTTTTTTCCTCAATTTAGGCCGATACCTATTCTTTTACATATTTATGATAATAAAAATCTCAATAAGTGTTTATTGATTAGTTTGCGCAAAAGTTATAGCGTCTACAAAATAGGGGATAGTTTTCTGGCATTTTTATTAATATTTTTTTTTTAATTGTAATGCAGCGATCAGCGATTTTTATCGTGACTGCGACATTATGGTGGACAGATCTGACACTTTTGGTGCTATTTTGGGAACAATCACATTTATACAGCGATCAGTGCGATTTAAAAATGCATTTATTACTGTGTAGATGTGACTGGCAGTAAAGAGGTTAACCATTAGGAGGCAGTGAAGGGTTTAAGTGTGTCCTAGGGAGTGATTCTAACTGTGGGGGGCGTGGCTATGTGTGACACGACACTGATCACCGCTTCCGATTACAGCAGTGGTTCTCAACTCCAGTCCTCGGGACCCACCAACAGGCCAGATTTTAAGTATTACCTTGGGGAGATGCAGACTAGAATACTGCAATCACTGAGCAGCAAATGATATCACCTGTGATGTATTTCAGTTATCTTGCAAACCTGGCCTGTTAGTGGGTCCTGAGGACAGCAGTTGAGAACCACTGGATTACAGGGAGCGGTGATCAGTGTCCTGTCACTAGGCAGAACAGGGAAAAATGCTTGTTCCTCTCCTCTCAGCGGACTCCGCAATCACACTCACGGAGCTCATGTGCACGCCCGCAAACTGCCTCTTAAAGGGCAACGTACAGGTACATTAATATGCCTGTATGTGCCCTTCTGCCGCCGTATATCGGCGTGAGCTGGTCGGCAAGCGGTTAAGGGGCAGCACCAAGCCTCAAAATGTATACATTGCATTATCTCAAGCTTTGTTTCCTTCTTCTGTTTACCTCTGGCTAAATTCAGCAAGTGAACCATAGGGGTTTAGGGATATTTAGAGCAGTCTGAAGACCCTTTGAAGCTCAGGAAACATGGAACTGCCTCTCTTAGTGGTCTGTGCAATTGCCAAGCGGTACTTAATATAAATCAGACTCCATGATGCCTCCAGTAGGTCATTCTGGCATTTGTTTTCATAAAAATAATTAAATGAAAAAAGGTGGACCTTTTGCCATGGACTTTCATCATTTAGGGTGTTCCATGAGTAGGGCAGCATGAGCTCTAAAAAATGCTGCATCTGTATTGCTTTTATGGTAAAGAATTGTCTTCTCTTGATTAGAGAAACCTCTTTTATTTAGTATCGTTGACTTTCCATACAATTCAAAGTATTTAAAAAGTATCATGATCTTGCAGTTCCCTTCCATATAATGAAGCAAAAAAAAACACTACTCTGACTAAAGACCATTACAGAGCACTTTTTTTAATACTATGCAACCATTAAGATAAAGAATATTAAGATATATAATATAAAGTATAAGCATCAACCTCTGGACTGACCCAGTTATGTAAGTAGAAATTAGTTTGAAGTGCTGTAATGATTTCTACAATTTTCAGAAACAAAATATAATTTTAACGGCTGTGGTTGGCTTATGAAAAACATGAGTTATTATTTTAATTACCTTGTAATATCTCTGTAGTATTATACATTGTAGTCTGCCTACATTAAAGTTTTGAAATTACTTGTAAGTAAAATAAATGCATATTAATGCTTGTAATGAGTTTTTTTTTTTTACAGTGACTCTGCCATGTTAAAAGTATGTGAGCTGCTATTGCTGGCCTTTTTATGAACATACTTGTTAACAGACTATGTCTGGCTTTAATACTTCTAAGTCATATACTGTACCTGGATGCTGTAATTGAAAATCAGAATTCCTTATCTCATTCTCTATATTTGTTCTGGGTCAGTGACTCAGAAAATAAAGCTAAAGAATCTGCATTACAGCCAGGGAAATGGCAGGCTACATCATTTTCTCACAACAGTGTCACCTTAACATAAATAATACCTGATCCAATTTTTTTTGTTAGGATGTTTCAAACATTTTCTGTTGATAATTGACCCATCTAAGCATTGTCCTTGAGTTTCAAAATTGACATGTACAGTATCTGCATGGGTATTATGCAACTGTGATGTAAAGTGTGGACTATATTAGTATACACAAGACTCCCGCTCTTACCATAATATTACAATCTAACCAGGAATGATGCCACAAAGTGTTAACCAACCAAATTGTGTAAAAATAAATTGTGCTGTGCTACAATATTACCCTATATAAATGAATCCAATAAATGTGTGAATAAATCAAAACTGTCAGAGAAATCTTGCACTCATTAAACAAAAACCATGTATGTAAAATGCAAACATTAATTAAAGCACAATAGTCTACGTGAGTATCCAACTGCACTCAGAAGGGTGCAAAGATAAGATAATGTTCACTCCACCACCACCACCACCACCACCTCCCATGGAAAAACGCTCATCTTCAATTATGGACTTTAAAAGGATAGTTCAGATTTTCAAAAAAACTGCCTATGCAGGTAAGGGATGTTTGCAGATGAAAACAAACTGTGCAGCTCTGACTAAATATGAATAATACCCTAGTCATCACTGCTCACCTCCACCATCACAGGAGTAAATTCTTTCTCTGATTCAGACCCCCTCACATACTCTTTCTCTCCCATGATGCAGTAGCTCTGGGCTCAGCATTTGGGAGCTCACTCCTGTGATGGTGGAGGATGACAAGGCCTTACTTAGCAACGTCCTGAGAGTATTCCAGTCAGGCTTCATAAGGTATGTAAATGGCCTACACCTATATCAAGGGTATTATTCAACTTTAGTCAGAGCTGCACCGTTTGTTTTTATCTACAGATGCCCCTTACTGCATAGACAGCTTTCTGGTAAAGGTGGGCTATCCCTTTGATGTTATAATAGGTCAAATGCCTGGGCCCCTTTAAAACAGCCAGGATGGGCTTTAATGGAGGATTAAACACATTCTATTAGAGAGATTAACACTAAGGAAATCCAGACAAAATACCGTAATGAAAAAAGAGAAAAACCATGTGAGGGTTTAAATCTAATTTAAGATAAAAAAAACCTTCTGCCTTTAGAACCACTTTAAGGAAGAAGAGAGAATAGAAGGAGAAAAAGGAAAATATAAAAAGAGAAGGGAAAAGGAAAGGGGTTGGAAGTAAGGGGAGGGGGGAAGAAAGAAGGGGGCAGGGAGGAGAAAGGAAGATTGTGAGGCAGGGGGTATCTGACAAAAAGGGAAGCCTCTCACATAGCGGGTGGGTCTGATTCATAACGCCTAATGCCGCGTACACACGGTCTGACTTTTCGTGTACAAAAGTCCGACGGACGACGATGGACTAATGGGGCGTACACACGGTCGGACTTTTCAGCTACAAAAGTCCAACGGACGCTGACGGACTAAAGCTGGCTGGAAATCCGATCGTGTGTGGGCTTCTCCGGACTTTCAACTGACTTTTTCAGCCTCAAATCCGACGGACTTTAGATTTGAAACATGCTTCAAATCTTTCCGACGGACTCGAGTCCGGTCGAAAAATCCGCTCGTCTGTATGCTAGTCCGACGGACAAAAACCCACGCTAGGGCAGCTATTGGCTACTGGCTATGAACTTCCTTATTTTAGTCCGGTGTACGTCATCACGTAAGAATTCGACGGACTTTTGTGTGATCGTGTGTAGGCAAGTCTGTTCGTTAGAAAGTCCGCCGCAAGTCCGTCGAAAGTCCGCCAAAAGTCCGTCGAAAGTCTGTCGGACAGGCTGTCGGACTTTTGTAGCTGAAAAGTCCGACCGTGTGTACGCCCCATAAAGCTGGATGACAATCCGATCGTGTGTGGGCTTCCCCGGACTTTCAGCGGACTTTTCCAGCCTCAAATCTGACGGACTTTAGATTTGAAACATGCTTCAAATCTTTACGTCGTAACTCCGCCGGACCCAGAAATCCGCTCGTCTGTGTGCTAGTCCGACGGGCAAAAACCCACGCTAGGGCAGCTATTGGCTACTGGCTATCAACTTCCTTATTTTAGTCCGGTGTACGTCATCACGTACGAATCCGTCAGACTTTTGTGTGATCGTATGTAGGCAAGTCCGCTCATAAGTCTGCCGCAAGTCCGCCAAAAGTCCGACAAAAGTCTGTCGAAAGTCTGTCGGACAGGCTGTCGGACTTTTGTAGATGAAAAGTCCGACCGTGTGTACGCGGCATTAGTCTACCTAAAAAAAATCTCAACAAACTAAACACAAGGGGCATTACTTATTTTCAGTGAGATGTGTCGCATGTGGTTCTGTTTTCTAGTTCAGAAGTAATCTTTCTACTTCAATGCCCACTGACCCCGTATTAACCTGGCCATAATCTTTCAGTGAGGTGAGGTTTAAAACAACTGAGGGAGCTGTCACAGGCTCTCATCAAGATTGCCAAACTGTACCTGATCTTTCTGCCCAGTAGCTTCATGCTACTGCTTCTATGAATGAGGCCGGATTCACACTGGTGCGACACGACAGCCGTCCTACTTTGGATCCGACTTTGCCCTGCGACTTGAAGCCAACATGTCCGACTTTCAATGAACGGGGATCCGACTTGGATCCCCGCCAATACCAGGCACTGTGTTTGGTATGAATCTTGAGGGGGAACTCCCCGCCAAATTTAAAATAAAAAACCGGAATGGGTTCCCCCCCAAGAGCATACCAGGCCCTTGGGTCTGGTATGGATTTTAAGGGGCACCCCCTACGCCGAAAAAAATGGTGTTGGGTTCCCCTAAAATTCATACCAGACCCTTATCCGAGCACGCATCCCGGACAATCAGGAAAAGGGGTGGGGACGAGCGAGCGCCCCCCCTCCTGAGCCATACCAGGCCCCATGCCCTCAACATGGGGGGTGGGTGCTTTGGGGTGGGGGGCCGCTCATGTTGATGAGGACAAGGGCCTCTTCCCGACAACCCTGGCCGTTGGTTGTCAGGGTCTGTGGGCAGGGGGCTTATCGGAATCCAGGAGCCCCCTTTAATAAGGGGGCTCCTGGACAAGGGCCTCTTCCCGCCAGATGATACCGAAGATCGGGAGAAGAACCGGAGAGCGCAGAGAAGAGGCCGGAGAGTGCGGAGAAGAAGGAAGAGCCTGCGGAGAAGAAGTAAGAGACCCACAAAGTCGGAAGAAGACCCCCCGGAGCTGCCTAATAAATTATTTTAAAAACCTGTCTAGTGTGTTTTTTTATTGACACTTTTTTCCTAGATGAATGGGTAGGGGTACGATGTACCCCATAATCACTCACATAGGGTGGGGGGCCGGGATCTGAGGGCCCCCTTATTAAAGAGGACTCCCGGATTCCGATAAGCCCCCCCCACCCGCAGACCCCAACAACCAACGGCCAGGGTTGTCGGAAAGAGGCCCTTGTCCTTATCAACATGGGGACAAGGTGCTTTGGGGTGGGGGGGCGCAGGGCGCCCCCCTACCCCAAAGCACCCACCCCCCCCCATGTTGAGGGCATGCGGCCTGGTACGGTTCAGGAGGGGCCAGGCTACGTGCTCGGATAAGGGTCTGGTATGGATTTTGGTGGGACGTTTTTTCGGCATAGGGGGTTCCCCTTAAAATCCATACCAGACCCAGGGGCCTGGTATGCTCTTGGAGGGGAAACCCATGCGTATTTTTTTTTTAAATTTGGCACGGAGTTCCCCCTCAAGATCATCTGAGCACAAGTCGCATGCCAAAGTCGGATCATGCGACACAGCGATCTGACTTTGATCAGACTTCAATAATAGTCAATGGGCTGAAGTAGGATCAAAGTAGTGCAGTGAGCATTTTCAAAGTCGGAACGACTTGTGTCGGACCAGTTAGGACGGCTCTCATAGGGAAACATTGATTTTCACGCGTCATGCGACATGAGCTCCCAATGTCGGAGCGTTTGTCGCACTAGTGTGAACCGAGCCTGAAACAGAATCTATGAAAGGAGGACAGGCAGATGACTGAAAGGTCTGACCCTCCATTCATAGATCCTGTTTAATTCATAGAAGCTGTAGTGATAGCTTCTGTAATTGGTGGAGCTGGGTGGAAATGGTGGGCATAGTTGAACATTCTTGAGGACAGCCTGTAACAGCCCTGGAGTTCTATTAACCACTGCCACACCAGAATATTACAGTGTGGTTAATATGGGGTGAGGGCCATAGGAGGAAGAAGATTGCTACTGAAATAGAAGACAGGAGCACAAGGGATCTCAATAAAGGTAAGTAATTTCACTTATGTTTATTTTGTATTTTTTTTTAGGTAAACTTTAACCACTTGCTGACTAACCTACATATTAAAATGTCCTGTCAGCAAGCCGTTATACCAGGATCATGGTTGCAGCTGCAGGTTCTGGTACCATTTTCAGCTGGTGGTCGGCCTTCTTTACACCACTTCAGCTCTGGTAGGTTTTACCCCCTTCCTGACCAGGCCATTTTTTGATATACTGCAGTGCGTTGATTTAACTGACAATTGTGCGGTCATGCGACACTGTATGCAAATAAAATTGATGTCCTTTTTTTCCCCACAAACAGAGCTTTCTTTTGGTGGTATTTGATCACCTCTGCAGTTTTTCTTTTTTGCGCTAGAAACAAAAAAAGAGCGACAATTTTGAAAAAAACACAATATTTTGTACTTTTTGCTATAATAAATATCCCCGTTTTTTTTTTTTAAAAAAAGCTAATTTTTTCTCAGTTTAGGCCGATATGTATTCTTCTACATATTTTTGGTAAAAAAAAAATCGCAATAAGCGTATATTGATTGGTTTGCGCAAAAGTTATAGCGTCTACAAAATAGGGGATAGATTTATAGCATTTTTATTATTATTATTTTTTACTAGTAATGGTGGCGATCTGCGATTTTTATCGTGACTGTGACATTATGGCGGACACATCGGACAATTCTGACACATTTTTGGGACCATTGGCATTTATACAGCGATCAGTGCTATAAAAATGCATTGATTACTGTAAAAATGTCACTGGCAGTGAAGGGGTTAACACTAGGGGGCGATCAAGGTGTTAACTGTGTTCCTGGGAGGTGATTCTAACTGAAGGGGGTGGAGACTGACTAGTGACTATAAAACATATCCAAGAAAAATCAAATTTCTTCTTCAATGTAGGCCAATATGTATTTTTGGTAAAAAAAATCCCAATAAGCTTATATTGATTGGTTTGCACAAAAGTTATAGCATCTACAAACTATGGGATATAACGTTAAACTTTTTATTGTTTTTACTAGTAACGGCGGCGATCAGCAATTTTTAGCGGGACTGCGACATTGTGGCAGACAAATCTGACACTTATGCCGCGTACACACGAGCGGACATTACGGCGGACTTTGCCCGGCGGACTTTTCAACGTACTTTCCGACGGACTTTGTGAATGAACGGACTTGCCTACACACAATCCACCAAAGTCCGTCGAATTCGTACGTGATGACGTACGACCGGACTAAAACAAGGAAGTTCATAGCCAGTAGCCAATAGCTGCCCTAGCGTGGCTTTTTGTCCGTCGAACTAGCATACAGACGGCGGACTTTTCGACCGGACTCGATTTCAACGGATAAATTTAAAACAAGTTTTAAATCTAATTCCGTCCAACTTTTGAGAAAACAAAGTCCGCTGGAGCCCACACACATCGAATTGTCCGACGAAATCCAGTCCGCCGGGCAAAGTCCGCCGTAATGTCCGCTCGTGTGTACGCGGCATTAGTAACACTTTCTGGGGACCAGTGACACCAATACAGTGATCAGTGCTAACCATTGCTAAAACAAATGCACTGCCACTATATAAATGACTCTGGCGGGGAAGGGGTTAACATCAGGGGGCGATCAAAGGGTTAAATGTGCTCCTAGGGAGGTGGGCCGGTCCTTAAGCGGTTAAAGTGATCCTGGCGGCTGTGATCAGTCACCCGATCATGTTTTACAGCAGTGGGAAGGCGCCCCCTCCAGCTTCCCGTGGTGGTTTCCAGGCTCTCCAGTTTCTCTATGGAGCCTGGGACTGTGATAAATGGTCAGGATGGTTGCCCACAGTGAAGATGGAGGTACATCCATTCCCCCACCTCACTTTTGACAAATGAATTTATTGCCCACAGAGAAGACGGAGGTACATTCTTTCCCCCACCTCACATTTGACAAATGATTGTATTACTTCCGGTTTCAGAGCTATAACAGCCAGTGCAGCAGCTAACGTGCTTTGGAGGGCAGGGGAGACATCAGGGTCTAATAAACTTCTGATGTTTCCATAAAGGGTGCTCACTCACCCTTCTTGTGATTGCAATAAAATTAAATGAAAAAAAAAGTGTAAAAAAATCAATTGAAATTAAATAAATAAAAATAATAAAAAACTATTTAAAATCACCCCTGCCCCCTGTGTATACAAACAAATTCAAACGCATGCATAGGTCCAGCACACAGGGCAGTTGATAAGGGGCAGCATGGGATCTCCAGTACTGGGTTTGGGCCATCAGGGGAATCTGATATGAGCAGCAGAGGGGTGATTGGTGTGGCGGGGGGAATTACAGGAACCGATCCCATGTGCATCTGTCCCTGCAACAGCTGGCTTCTCCTCACCTCCCTATCAGCGGCTTTTAGCTGCTGCAGGGAGAGATAAACAGGCAATCGGTTCTTGTAATTGCCCTTCTGCCTCACCGATCACCCTCCTTGTCCAGGATTTGATTCTCCCTGCTGCCTGGCCCCCCTGCGCCCCCCCGCAGCGGAATCAACTACCTTTCTCTCCTCTTTCACTGGCTGCGGTAGGTGCACAGGGAGGGAGATCTTTTCAGGATGGAGAATGGAAGGGGGGGATATGTCATATTTACTGGTCCTTTCCTCTTGTGACTGAACAGAATGAGTCATATGTACCGATCACTCACCGTGTCCATTCATAACTGAAGCATAGTTAACTGTGCTTACTATGCTTCAGTTTGTGAATGAACATGAGTCTCTGTACAGATGCTTTCTGTTCATTCACTGTCCAGTGCAGCTGAGGCTGCAGAGAAAGTGATGGAGGAATCTATGTCTTCAGTCCCTTTCTCTGTCTCAAAAGTGAGACATCAAGGGTCTGTTTAGACCCTTGATATTTCACCAAAGCCCCCCCCCCATCCAACAGCATTGTGAAAAATTATGAAACAAAAACAAAATTAATGTAAAATGATTAAAAGCAAAATAAAAAAGTAAGGTCTCATTAACACGGGTTCTCTGGTCCATACAGTATGAATGAGTGGTTTGTTTGTGCAGCTGGAGCCACCTATTACTCTATGAGGTTGCTGTGGCTGTATGAACACAGCTGCAGGTCCTCATTTGACAGGTGTGCAGGTATGGGTAAGTGGCCCCGAATGCAAACTGTCTGTGTTCCGGGCCAAACACCTGCATCCACACGCCTGCCAAATTAGGACCTACATCTGCGTCTCCATAAGGTAACATCGCCTACCTACACACAGCTCCAGTCACATTAAAAAAAAAAACACTGATTCACACTGTACAGGCCACAGCACTCATGTGAATGAGCCCCAAGTCACTACAGTTTTATCTTTAAGATTTAGCAGGAATTTATTCTGTGCGATTTGTGATTGATTTTAGTGTATTTTTTTGGAACATTTTAGTAGCAGGTGGGGGGGTGTCAGGTAGGCTGTACAGGGCCCCACATTTCTAACAGCAGCCCTGCCAGCACGCATATGTAAAAGGTATCACTAAAAGCTTGAGAGCAATAATTCTAGGGCCCTAAATAATGGTTAACTCTAAACTGATAACCTGCAAAGCTTTTAAATTGTCACCTATAGATAATTTTAGGTACCATAGTTTGTCACCATTTCACAGGCGTGCTCAATTTTAAATCTTGACAAGTTAGGTATCTATTTACATTACCTTTTAAATTTTTTTAAAAAGTGTGTTATATTGTGTTTGTGTGCACTAAAACTCATTTAAGTGTATTTATTTTTCCTAAAAAATTGTGTTTGATAAATGACTGCTCAAAATTCGTGCAACATAAAAATATGCAACGGGCACCATTTTATATTCCAGGGCCAGTGCTTTTAGAAAATATATTATGTTTGGGGTTACTAAGCAATTTTCTAGGAAGAAATGCTGATTTTTTGTATGTGAAAAATATTAAACTTGCCCCAGACAACAAGTGGTTAAAAAAGGCATATATATATATATATATATATATATATATATATATATATATACCACACTGTCCCGTTAAAAAAAAAATATAAGCAGCCAGCACAGCAGAGGATCAATTATGCAAAGTGTAACATACAAATAAAAAGTGCAGAGCTAGAAATCTCAGATGCCTAATAGTGGCAATATATAAACAAAGTGACTGTGCAAAAAAATTATATAAACAAAATGATATATATAAAATGAACCAGTGCTGAACAGTAGGTTAATAAAGATAAATAAAAAATAATAAAATAATGCTCATTTCTTTAGAGAAGTGTCCTTGGTGACAAAAACCATATCAATCACAATCTCATTATTATTGTCCAATAGGGATGAGCTTCGTGTTCGAGTCGAACCCATGTTCGACTCGAACATCGGCTGTTCGACCGTCCGTCGAATTGCGAACGATATGGGCCGTTCGCGCCAAATTCGTGTGGCGCGTCACGGCCCATAATTCACTGCGGCATCGCAGTGCATTGCTGGCTGATGATTGGCCAAGCATGCACTATGACCCGCATGCTTGGCCAATCACAGCGCCGTCAGTAGAGAGAGCTGTAATTGGCCAAAGCCAGGGTGGCTTTGGCCAATTATGGCTCAGGGGATTTAGTACACACCCCACACTATATAAGGCCGCCTGCACGGCGGCCCTGTGTAGTGTGTGTTCCGGTGTGCTGAGAGATAGAGAGAGAGAGAGACAGTGTCATTTGATTTGAGTTAGATAGATTAGGCAGAACAGTCAGTCAGTTAGCTGCACTTACAGTGTATTGTGTATATATATGCATCCCAGGTGTTGCATATATATATATACACTGTATTCAGTTTAGCTAGATCCGTTCCTGTTATCTTCTATCTAGACTATTTAGTGCAGTGTGTCCTGCTCACAGTGTTCAGCTAGATCCGTTCCTGCTATTTACATTCAGTGCAGTGCGTCCTGCTCACAGTGTTCAGCTAGATCCGTTCCTGCTATTTACATTCAGTGCAGTGCGTCCTGCTCACAGTGTTCAGCTAGATCCGTTCCTGCTATTTACATTCAGTGCAGTGCGTCCTGCTCACAGTGTTCAGCTAGATCCGTTCCTGCTATTTACATTCAGTGCAGTGCGTCCTGCTCACAGTGTTCAGCTAGATCCGTTCCTGCTATTTACATTTAGTGCAGTGCGTCCTGCTCACAGTGTTCAGCTAGATCCGTTCCTGCTATTTACATTCAGTGCAGTGCGTCCTGCTCACAGTGTTCAGCTAGATCCGTTCCTGCTATATACATTTAGTGCAGTACGTCCTGCTCACAGTGTTCAGCTAGATCCGTTCCTGCTATTTACATTCAGTGCAGTGCGTCCTGCTCACAGTGTTCAGCTAGATCCGTTCCTGCTATTTACATTCAGTGCAGTGCGTCCTGCTCACAGTGTTCAGCTAGATCCGTTCCTGCTATTTACATTCAGTGCAGTGCGTCCTGCTCACAGTGTTCAGCTAGATCCGTTCCTGCTATTTACATTCAGTGCAGTGCGACCTGCTCACAGTGTTCAGCTAGATCCGTTCCTGGTATTTACATTTAGTGCAGTGCGTCCTGCTCACAGTGTTCAGCTAGATCCGTTCCTGCTATTTACATTCAGTGCAGTGCGTCCTGCTCACAGTGTTCAGCTAGATCCGTTCCTGCTATATACATTTAGTGCAGTACGTCCTGCTCACAGTGTTCAGCTAGATCCGTTCCTGCTATTTACATTCAGTGCAGTGCGTCCTGCTCACAGTGTTCAGCTAGATCCGTTCCTGCTATTTACATTCAGTGCAGTGCGTCCTGCTCACAGTGTTCAGCTAGATCCGTTCCTGCTATTTACATTCAGTGCAGTGCGTCCTGCTCACAGTGTTCAGCTAGATCCGTTCCTGCTATTTACATTCAGTGCAGTGCGTCCTGCTCACAG
This sequence comes from Lithobates septentrionalis, assembly GCA_037952835.1. Classification (NCBI taxonomy): domain Eukaryota; kingdom Metazoa; phylum Chordata; class Amphibia; order Anura; family Ranidae; genus Lithobates; species Lithobates septentrionalis. The sequence continues at coordinate 1,680,028 of JBBDGP010001003.1, forward strand.
TGTTCAGCTAGATCCGTTCCTGGTATTTACATTTAGTGCAGTGCGTCCTGCTCACAGTGTTCAGCTAGATCCGTTCCTGTTATCTTCCTACTGACAGGCAGGCTTGTCTGGTTACAGTATATAAAGCTACCTGAAGAAAATTACAGGTGTTCTTTTTGATCCTATTAGTACCACGGTCAGGCAGCTAGACTATTTACATTTAGTACAGTGTGTCCTGCTCACAGTGTTCAGCTAGATCCGTTCCTGTTATCTTCCTACTGACAGGCAGGCTTGTCTGGTTACAGTATATAAAGCTACCTGAAGAAAATTACAGGTGTTCTTTTTGATCCTATTAGTACCACGGTCAGGCAGCTAGACTATTTACATTTAGTACAGTGTGTCCTGCTCACAGTGTTCAGCTAGATCCGTTCCTGTTATCTTCCTACTGACAGGCAGGCTTGTCTGGTTACAGTATATAAAGCTACCTGAAGAAAATTACAGGTGTTCTTTTTGATCCTATTAGTACCACGGTCAGGCAGCTAGACTATTTACATTTAGTACAGTGTGTCCTGCTCACAGTGTTCAGCTAGATCCGTTCCTGTTATCTTCCTACTGACAGGCAGGCTTGTCTGGTTACAGTATATAAAGCTACCTTAAGAAAATTACAGGTGTTCTTTTTGATCCTATTAGTACCACGGTCAGGCAGCTAGACTATTTACATTTAGTACAGTGCGTCCTGCTCACAGTGTTCAGCTAGATCCGTTCCTGCTATATACATTTAGTGCAGTACGTCCTGCTCACAGTGTTCAGCTAGATCCGTTCCTGTTATCTTCCTACTGACAGGCAGGCTTGTCTGGTTACAGTATATAAAGCTACCTGAAGAAAATTACAGGTGTTCTATCCCAGCTTAGTGCAGCTACAGGCCATTAGTATGTCTGGAAGGCCAAGAAGGAGAGGCAGACAGTCACAAGCCAATAAGAGAGGGCAAGCAGGCTCTGTGTCTAGTGCTGGTCGTGGAGACGGTGCATCCTCATCAGCACGTGGCCATGGGACACGCTTGGCCTTTTTTTCGGCAGCTGGCCGTGTTGAGCCGCAACATGCGGAAGACTTGGTCGAGTGGATGACCAAGCCGTCCTCATCCTCCTCATCCTCTCTCACCCATGCCCAGGGTGCTTTGTCTGGCAAAGCAGCGGCCTCTTCCCTCAGCTCAATGTCATCAGTGACTCCTTCCCTAGCTCCACCATGTCCTCATGAGGATTCCCTCGAACTGTTTGACCACAGTGTTGGGTACATGCTCCAGGAGGATGCCCAGCGTTTGGAAGGCTCTGATGATGATACTGAGCTCAATGAAGGCAGTAACATGAGCACGGACAGAGGGGGTGCCCAAGAAGGACAGCAATCTGGCAGTCATGCTCCCCCTGCTGCAGCATACTGCCAGGTTTGCTCCAGTGATGAGGAGGGAGGGGATGATGAGGTCACTGACTCAACGTGGGTGCCTGATAGGAGAGAGGAGGAGGAGGAGGAGGAGGAGGTGGCACATCACCAACTAGGCAGGATGCCCTCCAGGGGCCAGCCTAAGGGCAGCACATTGACTGCATCACACCCCAAAGCTCCACATGTGCAGGGCGCTGCAGTCTCTGCGCGTTATTCAAAAAGTTCTTTGGTGTGGGCCTTTTTTGAGACGAGTGCATCAGATCGCACCGCTGCTATTTGCAACATATGTCTCAAGCGTATCTCGCGTGGCCAAAACATCTCCCGCTTGGGTACCACATGCTTGACCAGACATATGTTGACCTGCCATGCAGTTCGTTGGCAAGCGTATCTGAAAGACCCACACCAAAGAACAAAGAGGATCTCTCCTTGCTCCTCATCAGCTGAGATTTCCAACCCCACTAGACCTTCAGTCCTCTCTGAGACCTGCAGTGAGAGGAATGAAGGTGTAGAATTAGGTGTGTCACAGCCAAGTACTTGTGGGCAATCTGCTTTTGGTACACCGACGTCAGATTGTACCAGGCAAATTTCCCTGCCCCAGCTGCTGCACCGCCGAAAGAAGTTTGCTCCCAGCCATCCACATGCCCAGCGGTTGAATGCTAGCTTGGCAAAATTGCTAGCACTTCAACTGCTGCCTTTTCAGTTGGTAGACTCTGCCCCCTTCCGTGAGTTTGTGGAATGTGCGGTTCCTCAGTGGCAGGTACCCAAACGCCACTTTTTCTCACGGAAGGCGATTCCGGCTCTCTACCGGCATGTGGAAGGCAATGTCCATGCCTCGCTGGACAGGGCGGTCAGCGGTAAGGTGCATATTACCGCTGACTCATGGTCCAGCAGGCATGGACAGGGACGTTACTTAAGTTTCACGGCGCATTGGGTGACTCTGCTGGCAGCTGGGAAGGATGCAGGACAAGGTGCAGTAGTGTTGGAGGTTGTTCCGCCACCACGCCTCCAAAATGCTGATTGTGACACACCTCTCTCCTCCACCCCCTCCTCTTCTTCTTCCTCCATGGCCTCTTCCTCGGAACCAGCGGTGCTCCGTAGGCGTTCAAGGGGCTACGCAAGTACGCAGGCCAAAAGATGCCATGCGGTGCTTGAGCTGGTGTGCTTGGGGGACAGGAGCCACACTGGGGCAGAGGTTTTGTCAGCTCTGCAGGGGCAGGTTCAGAGGTGGTTGACGCCACGCCAACTTAAGGCAGGAATGGTGGTTTGCGACAATGGCACCAACCTCCTCTCTGCCCTCCGACAGGGACAACTGACCCATGTGCCCTGTTTGGCTCACGTCCTTAACTTGGTGGTGCAGCGGTTCTTGGGCAGGTACCCGGGCTTACAGGATGTCCTGAGGCAGGCCAGGAAAGTCTCTGTGCATTTCCGCCGGTCATATAATGCCAGTGCTCGGCTGACGGACCTCCAAAAGGAGTTTAACCTGCCCAAGAACCGCCTAATCTGTGACATGCCCACCAGGTGGAACTCGACGTTGGCCATGCTGCAGCGGCTGCACACGCAGCAGAGGGCCATCAATGAGTACCTGTGCGACTATGGCACCAGGACAGGGTCAGGGGACCTTGGTTTTTTTTCCCCACGCCAGTGGGCCATGATCAGGGATGCATGCACTGTCCTGTCACCATTCGAGGAGGCCACGAGGATGGTGAGCACTGACAGTGCATGCATCAGTGACACTGTCCCCCTTGTCCACCTGTTGGAGCACACGCTGCGTGGAATAATGGACAGGGCACTTGAGGCAGAACAGAGGCAGGAAGAGGAGGACTTCCTTAGCTCTCAAGGCCCCCTTTATCCAGACAGTGTTCCTGCGTGCCCGCCGATCACACAGGAAGAGGACGAGGAGGAGGAGGAGGAGGAGGAGGAAGATTGTGTCAGTATGGAGGTGGAGCCTGGCACTCAGCATCAGCAGTCTTTAAGGGATCAGTCCCAAGGAACACATGGACTTGTACGTGGCTGGGAGGAGGTGGCTGCGGACGTTGTTGTCCTTAGTGACCCAGAGGACTCCGGACCGAATGCCTCAGCAAACCTACGCTGCATGGCCTCCCTGATCCTGCAAAGCCTGCGTAAGGATCCTCGTATTCGTGGTATCAAGGAGAAGGACCAATACTGGCTGGCAACCCTCCTTGATCCACGTTACAAGGGTAAGGTTGCGGACCTTATCTTGCCATCGCAGAGGGAGCAGAGGATGAAACATCTTCGGGAGGCCTTGCAGAAAGGTCTGTGCAACGCGTTCCCAGAGACTGGGAGGTTACAAACTCCTGTTTCTGGACAACGTGTTGCTGAGGCTTCGGTCAGTCAAAGAAGGAGCGGTGGAGAAGGTGGCCGTCTGACCGATGCGTTCAGACAATTTTTTGGTCCGCAGCCCCAAGGTATGATCGGTTCCAGCAACCATCGCCAGCGTCTGTTTTACATGGTGCAGGAATACCTAGGGGCAAGATCAGACTTGGACACCTTTCCCACCGAAAATCCTCTGGGTTACTGGGTCTTGAGGATGGATCACTGGCCAGAGCTTGCACAGTATGCAATTGAGCTACTGGCCTGTCCTGCATCCAGCGTTCTTTCGGAACGTACATTCAGTGCTGCTGGAGGCGTGGTAACCGATCACAGGGTGCGTCTGTCCACTGACTCGGTCGATCGGCTGACCTTCATAAAAATGAATCAGTCTTGGATCACCACCAGCTACCAAGCACCTGATGCTGATGTAACTGAATAATTTTTTTCAGATCCCTTCAAAGACTGCCTATGCTGATGCTGAGTGATTATCCCTGAGTAATTATCCTCTTCCTCCTCAATCATCACGCTGATAGCTTGTAAGAACATTTTTGGTTCTGGGCGCCACCACCAGTGCCTAAGGCACAATTTTTCAGCCCCTGTATAACAGGGGCGTGTAATTACAATTTTTGATGTAATACTTTGCAGCACGGCTCGTTCCTGCATTCCAACTAGAGTGTCTGTGAGGGGTTGCAGTGTTGTGGCACCAGCACCAGTGCCTAAGGCCCAATTTTTCTGCCCCTGTCTAACAGGGGCGTGAAATTACAATTTTTGATGCAATACTTTGCAGCAGGGCTCGTTCCTGCGTTCCAACTAGAGTGTCTGTGAGGGGTTGCAGTGTTGTGGCACCAGCACCAGTGCCTAAGGCCCAATTTTTCTGCCCCTGTCTAACAGGGGCGTGAAATTACAATTTTTGATGCAATACTTTGCAGCAGGGCTCGTTCCTGCGTTCCAACTAGAGTGTCTGTGAGGGGTTGCAGTGTTGTGGCACCAGCACCAGTGCCTAAGGCCTAATTTTTCAGCTCCTGTTCAACAGGGGCATGTAATTACAATTCTTGATCTAATATTTCACAGCAGGGCCCTGTGAGGGCTTACAGTGTTTTGGCCACAGCAACACCTAAGGCCCAAATTTCTGCTGAGTATATAGGGCAGGACCCTACTTTCAAACATCTAACTTACAAACGACTCCTACTTGCAAACGGAAGGAGACAACAGGAAGTGAGATGAAATCTACCCATAGGAAGGGAAATTCTCTCATGTAAGAGTTAATATGGGAAAACAATTTCTCCTTTCCACTGATGCTTTCCAATCCTTGTTCCACAAAAAAACCCAAATTTTCAAAAAACATTTTTCATTGGGACAAAAAAGTGAGGTGAAATCTTCTGAAGAGGAGGAAAGACGCAAAACAAATGTCACAGGGGTGATAACCCTTCCCTATGTTTTCCAAAAAGCTTAGAAAAGATTTTTTGGCTGGAGCTAAACACATTAAAAATGTTCAAAATTACAAACAGATTCTACTTAACAACAAACCTACAGTCCCTGTCTTGTTTGCACCGCCTGTATACTGCTGTTCAGAGTATATAGGGACCTTTCCTTATTTTAATTTGGGTGCGGGGTTCCCCTTAATATCCATACAAGACCCAAAGGGCCTGGTAATGGACTGGGGGGTACCCATGCCGTTTGTCTCACTGATTTTCATCCATATTGCCAGGACCCGACATGACATTAAACCCGCAAGCAGTTTTAAATGAGATTTTTTCCTTTAAAAATGACATTTGGTGCAGGGACTGTTCTAAACATGGGAAACACGCGTCACTTTACAGGCATACTATAGACACCCCCCAGGTACGATATTTAAAGGAATATTTCACTTTTTTTTTTTTACTTTAAGCATCATTAAAATCACTGCTCCCGAAAAAACGGCCGTTTTTAAAAGTTTTTTTTGCATTGATACATGTCCCCTGGGGTAGGACCCGGGTCCCCAAACCCTTTTTAGGACAATACCATGCAAATTAGCCTTTAAAATGAGCACTTTTGATTTCGAACGTTCGAGTCCCATAGACGTCAATGGGGTTCTAACGTTCGTGCGAACTTGCGGTCCGTTCGCGGGTTCTGGTGCGAACCGAACCGGGGGGTGTTCGGCTCATCCCTATTGTCCAATAAAGGAATAATAGTAGTGATCCAAAAGGTGAGGGAATGTATACTAATTAAAAGTGAGACTTTGGTGAAGCAAATTGATAGAAGATCCGTCAACCATGTATTCTTAAAGGCTTACCAGAAAGATTGGACACAGATGGGTATATACCCACTGGGTCAATCAAGCTTGAATAATGATAGACCTGGAAGACAGCTGCCGCAGAGGACACAAATTCTAAAGGACCAGAGGGATTTGCACAGACCTCACACCCGTTGGGCACCTTGCTGTGGTTGGAGAGGTGTCTGGGGTGAAGAGTTCTTGTCTTTGGGTGTACAGGAAGCTCACACAATGAGACTGGCTCGGACTGTCATCCAGATGGTGTAGATGGTGGTGGATCTTCTATCAATTTGCTTCACCAAAGTCTCACTTTTAATTAGTATACATTCCCTCACCTTTTGGATCACTACTATTATTCCTTTATTGAACAATAATAATGAGATTGTGATTGATATGGTTTTTGTCACCAAGGACACTTCTCTAAAGAAATTAACATTATTTTATTATTTTTTATTTATCTTTAATAACCTACTGTTCAGCACTGGTTCATTTTATATATATCATTTTGTTTATATGATTTTTTTGCACAGTCACTTTGTTTATATATTTGCCACTATTCTTAGTAGGCATATGAGATTTCTAGCTCTGCACTTTTTATTTGTATGTTAAAAAAGGCATTGCAGTACTTCTCAGTAGTTTAGGAGAGGGCTTTATGGTTTGCTTTGGCCCAAGTCATTATAATCTCACGAGTTTAAAGTTAAAAGTGTTTTTTGTATTTAGCTTTCCTATTTGCATGTATCATTTGAAAAAAAAAAACAAGTGTTCCAAAATGTATGGGCCTGTAGCAGGGAACAAAACCTTCCTGCAATGTGAGTAATTATGCAATACATTTTCAGCAACTCCATCCAGCAATGTCCCATTCCAACCATCTCTTTCCCTTGACAGGAGATTGCTGTGAAGTAATTTGTAACAGTGGAGATGCAGCTACAGCTAACAATCCAGAAAAGAAAAATCCACTGCATATAACCTGATATGAAATCACTGGTGATTCTCATGGCAAGTGTTCCTTTAACAAGGGAAAAATGCCATTCCTTTTTAATGCACCCTTCACAAAACACATTTTCAAGCACATTTAAGCAATGCTAATTTGTTACTCAGCCATTGCCTGGTTCTTGCTCCTGTCTGTTACTGCTATGTAAGATTGTAATTGATTTTTGCCTTGTTCCGTAATTGCCTCAGTAGATTCTCATTTGTAATTTATACATGAAACCAGTCAAGAGAATCTATTAAATGACAAGTCAAGTGGTATTTGGTTAGCAGCTCTTAAGTTAATTTTGGGAAACCAATCAAGACTAAGACCTGAACAGGGCAGTGAGATAGGTCATAATAAATAGACAATGCCACAAGTAATTGATAGTCAAAAATACAACAATGTTTGAGTGATCCAAGATGAGATATTGACAATGTATTGGATGCTATAAAATAGAAAATAATATAAGTCAGTAGAGAGTTACAAGACTAAATAAATATAACTAGTGATAACAAATACTCTTATGCCGCGTACACACGAGCGGAATTTCCGTCAGAAAAAACTTGGATTTTTTTTTTGACGGAATTCCGCTCAAGATTGCCTTGCATACACACGGTCACACAAACTTTCTCTGAACTTTCGACCGTCAAGAACGCGGTGACGTACAACACTACGACGAGCCGAGAAAATGAAGTTATTATTATTATTATTATTATTTAAGGTACTTAAATATAGCACCGTCAATTTACTCAGCGCTTTACATATACATTGTACATTCACATCAGTCCCTACCCTCAAGGAGCTTACACTCTAAGGTCCCTAATAAGTTCAATACTTCCGAGCATGCGTCGAATTGTTTCCGAGCATGTGTGATTTTTTTGCGCGTCCGAATTGCATACAGACGAACGCATTTTCAGATAGGAACTTTTTCCAACTGAAAAATATAGAACCTGCTCTCAATCTTTTGCTGGCTGGAATTCTGCCAGCAAAAGTCCGATGGAGCATACACATAGTTGGAATTTCTGACCAAAAGCTCACATCCGACTTTTGCTGGCAGAATTTCTGATCGTGTGTATGGGGCATTAGATATGCTTATCTAGCAATCCAGTGACTATGAACATGTAATTGGCTAATTCAGAACTTTTCAGGTTCCTTTGAGCCCTTTACTAGCCTACTTCCATTTCCCGTTCTCTGTTTCTGAGACTGATTCTAACTATCATTGATACTCTAGACAACTGCAGGTTGATCGGTACTGGCTAAAGTTCAATAACAATTTTTTTTATTGATGGGTGTGGCACATGCCTCTATAGGTGTGTTGTTTCATTATTGTGTGGATGCCTTTATTTAGACATTATCATTCTGAGTTTAGTTGGAAATGGGACAGGCTGTGAGCTTAGCTAGGAAGAGTAGAATTGGCAAGGAGTCCAGAGTGGAACGTGGTGACAAAGTCAGATACAAAGCTATTCTATAAAAATGGTTGTCAAGAATGATTTTGATGTAATTTAGCAGAATGTTTTAAAATGAAATAACTATGCAATATTCTTGTACATTTTCTATGTGTTCTTCACTTTTCATTGTTCTATACAACTAAATCAGTTTCTGTTGTGTGTGTGTGTGACGCTCAGGGCCGCTAATAGAAATCATGGCCCCCCCTACAGCCTACCTGACAGGGCCCCCTTCAGCCCAACCCTAAACCCCACACCTGGCCCCTCCCCAGACCCCACCCTGAAACAAATATCGCATGTAAAAATCGGAGAGATTGGTTGTACCCAAGTCGATCTATCACTTGAGTACAATCAGCTTGCCCATAGATGGTTTGGATCTTTGCCAGTCTTTGCTAAACCGGGGAAGATTCTAACCATCTATGGCTGGCTTAACTCACTAACTGACATCAATAGTGACACTAATACAGTGATCTGCTATAATAATGTACAGTGTACACTATATTATTGGCACTGGCTGGGTTAATATCAAAGGGCAAAGAAGGAGTTTGACTGTGTGCCTAACAAGTGTAATGTGTGTAATGTGTGCTGCTTTTACTAGCAGATCTGGCTGTTTTTTTCCCTGATTTGCAGGGAGAAGAAATAGCCAGAATGCTGATCTGTGTACGAAGCCCTGTGTTTGTAAACAAAGGGACTTTATTTCTGTGATTGGCTACAGCTGATCAGCATGTCTCATCCATAAATCATTGGCCAGGACCTGCTGACAAAATCCCGCTGTAGCCAGTGACAGAGTGGGTTAGCAGCAGGTGCATGCCTGCGTGTCCCTGATCCAAAACAGGCTGGATGATGTTCATGTATGTGATCCAGTCTGCCCATGTCACCCTGCCCTAGTAAATGTACTGAGGGCGGGAGGCAAGCAGTTAAAGGGAAAAGGTTGGGGGTGGGTTCACAGGACAGATCTGATTAGGTCCGCCTGTCCATTTTTCAGGCGGACCTGATCTGGTTCTCAATTCACTACTATAGAGAGATTGTTCTAAACTGACTTTTTATACCATTTACACCCGCCTACCTCCAGTCTGATACACTAAACATAACGGAAAGTGATCTGTTCCCCTCCGTCTAGCGGATCAGATTGGAGGGCAGTCGGGTATATAAACGAACAGTCAGTTTGTTTACACCAGCTGCCCTTAGAGCAGAGTGGGCTGTGTCCTGGGCTGATGACCTGTCCTTTGCCCACTCCGCTCAGCAGGAGATCAGCGGACAGATCTCCCACTGAACAAGCAGATTCCGCCCTAAGAAGCCTTGATAACAAACAGCAACACAGGCATTTTAAGATTATCAGCATTATGATAACACACAGGCAGGTGCAGGTGCTCTATCGTGGCTGGCTCTGTCACAGTGTTTTACATGACATGGCTGTTGGGTGCTGACCTTGTTAACTTATGGCCAATAAGTTAACAAAATCAGCACCCAACAGCCATGTCATGTAAAACACTGTGACAGAGGCAGCCATGATAGAGCACCTGCATCTGCTTGTGTGTTATAGATGGTGACATAGTAATGTACATTACCCTGCAGTATATAAAGATATCAATATATCACCCACCCCCAGGCACTCCTGTGCTGCAGCCACAATGAATCTGACTTCCCTCTCCTCCTGGACACTGTTAGATGCCTGTTGCTGCCGCCTGCCTCACAGCCTCTCGCTCTCCATCTCTCTTGGGCCAACTAGTGAGTGGGGAGCTGAGCGGAGGAATATCACTCCGCCAGGGAAGTAAACAGGAAGCCAAAACAGCAGGCAGCTGGGACTTTAAGCAGCCGATACATGCAGAGCAGGAGCGGAATGCACTGCGCATGCGCCCGAAAATGGAAAAAAAGTCCCTTCACGCTCACCAACACACATTATCAAAGAGGGGTCCAGAAGATAGTAATAATACAACCCCCTAAGCTACCCTGTTTCCCCGAAAATAAGACCTAGCGTGATTGTCAGTGATGGCTGCAATATAAACCCTACCCCCCAAATAAGCCCTACCCTGTTTCCCTGAAAATAAACCCTACCCTGAAAATAAGACCTACGAGGACTTTAACTAGGGCTTATTTGGGGGGTAGGGCTTATATTGCAGCCATCACCAACAATCACGCTAGGTCTTATTTTCGGGGAAACAGGGTAGTAGGAGCAGCTGAGCAGGGGTGTAATTTAGAAAGCCCTTTCTTTTCTGCACTAACTATCTGCGAGGCTGACCGAGCCCCCCTGCTGAGCCGAGGAGGCTGGGCCCGGTACAACAGGGCTGGTTGTACTGGCCTATCAGTGGCCCTGGTAATGCTCTTAACCATTAAATGTTTCAAAAAGTCCTTCAAGTGGGTGTGCGTTTGTACTAGGAGCTCCTCTGGTTACATCCAAGAATTTAATGTCTGGCAAGTGCTCCCTTTGTCATTATCAGAGAGGTAGCAGCCTAGTTTTAGAACAGGGTCCATCTATACTATATGCTTTGAAGGAAAAATCACTTTATTGTAGGTCCATCAGAACCAAATTTCACTTTTATCCATCCAGCGCTATCGCACATTCATCAGTCATCTGTTGAGTGTTTGCAACAGGGGTTCTCCTATGTTCAAGGTGCTGTCACTCAAATTAACTTCTTCTGAGAAAGACAGATACTTATATTTAAAGATATAGATAAATGAATCCGCGCTTAGGACAGTGTGAGGGCTGCTGCCTATCTCTAATTAGTACCCCTAAGGGTCTAATTGCATAAGTGGATAAGTAATATGAGAATGTGAACGGCGCTGCCCTCTCCGTTGTTAGATAATGGGTACAGGTGTCATAAGTTACAAACTAGTTTTATATAGCTAAATTATATATAAACTTCACCATCAACTGTCATAATAGGGTCCCCAAGCAGAAAAACCCATATATTCGGGCAAACCCAAAAAACTCAAAACACCAGTGGTTTAGAGATTGATAAATGAAGCTGTTAAATAAAATATGTCCCTCCAGTGAATAATGATTGCTGCCACAATGAAATATGTGATAAATCAGTGGGAAAATAATATAGTGCACAATGCAGTAATTTACGAGTGAAAAAGTATAAAATGACCCCAAAGTTCAAAAGTATTGGGACAAAATGGCGCCCAAAAAATAATTTTTTAAAAGATAAGAATTATATGTGCATCATGGTGTCATTGTAATAACCGTGTTAACCTATCCATAAGTGTGTGAAAAAATGATGAGTGAGATAGTGATTAGTCCCAATATTCAAAAGTATTGGGACAGTAAGGCGCTAATGATGTTTTTTTATGTGTGAAACAAAATCAAAATCAAATCAAACACTCCCTGTGCATTAAATACAATAGATAAAGAACATATAACTGTATAAATATAGAGATGACATGTACAAAAGTAAATTCCAGTTATTCTTGCTTAAACCAGGTGATGGTTAAACTGCTAGAAGATATTTTATATATAGTCCACAAAATGGGTGTTGTAAACAAATATGAGAACAAAGTTCAAAAGTGAAAGTTGATAATTTCACCCTATCCACCCATTTTGTGGACTATATATAAAATATCTTCTAGCAGTTTAACCATCACCTGGTTTAAGCAAGAATAACTGGAATTTACTTTTGTACATGTCATCTCTATATTTATACAGTTATATGTTCTTTATCTATTGTATTTAATGCACAGGGAGTGTTTGATTTGATTTTGATTTTGTTTCACACATAAAAAACATCATTAGCGCCTTACTGTCCCAATACTTTTGAATATTGGGACTAATCACTATCTCACTCATCATTTTTTCACACACTTATGGATAGGTTAACACGGTTATTAAAATGACACCATGATGCACATATAATTCTTATCTTTTAAAAAATTATTTTTTGGGCGCCATTTTGTCCCAATACTTTTGAACTTTGGGGTCATTTTATACTTTTTCACTCGTAAATTACTGCATTGTGCACTATATTATTTTCCCACCGATTTATCACATATTTCATTGTGGCAGCAATCATTATTCACTGGAGGGTCATATTTTATTTAACAGCTTAATTTATCAATCTCTAAACCACTGGTGTTTTGAGTTTTTTGGGTTTGCCCGAATATATGGGTTTTTCTGCTTGGGGACCCTATTATGACAGTTGATGGTGAAGTTTATATATAATTTAGCTATATAAAACTAATCTAGCAATCTAGTCTAATATGTAAAACAAAATGTATTGCCTCACAGGTAATACCATCTTGCTTCCTGTGCAATGCAATGGTGTGCCAATGTTTATTCGGGAACCTAACAACTTATTGCTGAAAGTAAAAGTAGGATTCTAATCAAACTCATCGTTCTCTGTGCTGCAGTGGAAACAAAATATACATAAAATACAAATACAAAATGCAGTTCAAGGTTTTAAAGGAAATCCAGTTACTTCAGTATCAGTGACCCAGTTAAAGCAGGACTTCTGAGTACCTCTATTGGTGACCCTTGATAGTTCAGTAGCAGCATCCCAAAAGGAATGTATCCTTTGACTGTAGGGTAGTAGTCACAGGTACCTTTAAAGATCTGAGCAATGATGCAATGTCCATCCGGCAGCAGTTTCCTCTTGGCTCTCCTGGACATTCTTTTACATTGCAGACTCCTCTAGATAGCCACCTTCCTTTTCGTGAGGCCCTAACTCAGGCCAGCTTAGGTTCCTTGGACTTTGGCTCTGGCTTCCCCTTCAAGGCAAAAGGCTCAGAAAATCAAGCTGGACCTTTCTGAAGCTACCCCTTCCCAAGGAGCAGGCCTGAGAGGGAAAGGGACCTCTGGACTTACATCCTCCCTAAGATAAGCCTAGGAAGCAAAGACTGGACAATTCATACAAGCAAAAGACCTTTCTAGAATGTCTCTAAATTATTTATTCTCTTCCTCATCCCAGCTCTCTGGCACAAAGTAACAAATGCAAAATAAATATACATAACCCAAAATGTGTAACTTCTCACTCTAACTACTGGAAAGCACCAACAGCAGGAGGCAAAAGCAATGTCCCAGGCTTAGTTAAAACGTAACAAACGGAGACAATGAAGGCAGGGTCCTTATGGCTAGTTGCCAGGGTGTCTTTATTCATACTTTGACTTCAGTAACAACTGTGCCACTGACATGGGGCAGGTGAGATGAACAGGAAACTTACAGTCAGGACTAATTATCTGTACTCTAGCTTTTGGGTCAGTGATCCAGAATGCATTAAAATCACAGTACTATTATGACAGTCAGACAACTGATCTAAGTGGTCTATTTAAGGAAGAGGTCAGCAATGGTGGCCTACATATTTCTCTCATGACATTATTTCTTCAGGGCATTAAAAATATTTTTTTGCAGTGGGATCCTCAAACTAATGTTGTTCTAATGGCTTTACAAAGTCTGGTTAGCTAGAAATATCAACAAACATAGAGTGTTATACAACTGAATGGATGGGCTCTATAGGTTTCACCAGCAGTGAAGTTACACAGGATTTAACAGATAAGTTTGCCTTTTTTGGGCAGAATTTCAGTTTCCATAATAAATAGAAGCGTTTTCCAATGCCATTTCTGGCCCAGCTATCCTAATGTGCTTTTCTCTCACTTACCTTATCCACAAAAGGTTTAATATCTTGTCAATTTATTTGTATTTTTAAAAGGATTTTCAGATTCCATCACTTCCTAATTCATTCACTTCCTGTAGGTCATCGCCCAGAAGCCTTCACTTCTTTCCTGCATGACAGAAGAGGGTGTGATAGGGTGTGTTCACCACTCTGGATCATCTTTATACAAGTACATTGGAGGAAGTGGATGGGGACACTCAGTTGTCAGGCCATGTTCATATCTCCACTTAGCGAAAACTCAAATTTCTGCATGCATTTGTTTTGGGTTTTTTGGAGTGTTTTTGCTCATCACGCATAGGGCAGCCCAATTACTTGGATGCAGCAATCGTCCCAGAGAAGCTTCAGAACTTTTTTTGGTGGAGCATGGTGGGGTGCCTTTAACATGTAATGACAACACAAGCACAATGCACATTTGCAGCAGTTTCTGAAATGCATGATAAAGCACACTTTTTCTGTGTAGTTTGCCATGCATTTGGAAACACACAGATGTGAATGGATCCTCATTGTTCTTGTGTAAATGCAGCAATTTCACTTTCAGACCTCATTTACACCTAGAGTAGTGGGAGTGCATGTTTTGTGGCTCATTTTTCCAGTGACACACATTGGGCAGTCCATTGACTTCCATTGACAATCAGCTGCGCTACACATGTCAAAGTAGCTCATTGGACATTTTTGCGTGGTGCCAGTTGTGCGTTTTTACTGCATTTGTCACCCATTTTATCATGTGGCAAAATGTGTGTTTACTTCTGTGTTTGGTGTGCTGTTAACAATTAATGACACTGCAAGTGCAACTAGGTAATTTTCGGTGTATACACTTGGCCATACACTATACAATCTGATTGTACAATTTCTGTACAATCTCATTTAGATTTACCAAAACTATCTATCCAATCACTCTGTATCCAATCAGGCAGGCCCTTACACTACATCAGGGGTGCCCCGTGGGCTGCATGTGACCCCAGGGAGTTTAGTATGCAACCTGAGCTCATCTGAAGAGACCCTTGGGAAGCCAGGCAAATGCACGTGTGGAGAAATGCCAGGGGTTGTGAAAACGTAGTTGATGGGTGAAGGTGTGCTAATGAGGTCAGCTGGTAAACTCCATCCTGTGTCTTACTGCTTCCTCTGTCTCTGTCTGTATTACAGGGAGTCTCTGAAGCTTTCTAAGAAATATAGCGAGGGCTGAGGTAAGGCCTTGTTCTCAATATCAAAGAAAACTTTGTATTTGTATACAACCGAGGTACATTAATGGTATATTGGTACATAGGGGTGCTCAAAATTAGAAAAAAAAGGTGAACTAAGCCTTTAAGTAGACTGGACCTCTGTGTATTACTACCCGGAGGAAACCAATTCAAATAGTATGGACAACTGTTTTAGTGAATACCTCTTCCTTCTTGGCCAAAGATGGATTTACTGTTGTAAACAATATTGATTACATTTTTTACAATGGTGTAAGAAAACTAACCTAGTCTAAAATTATTTTGGAAACCATATACCAATTGTCAGGGATTCAACATTAGTTTCCGGGTCCCAACCGCCAAGTATACAACATTAGTTTGAGGGTAACACTGCAAGATGCGGCTATGATTGTTCACAGGAATATTCTTTATTGTTTTGAAGCAAGCATTTCAGTGCTTATTTACCAGTGCTATAGAACATTTGTATTAAGTAATTTTATTGCACTACTAAATAATAAATACAATGCACAGTTTTATATAAAGAATGCTATTTATAGCAAGGCTGCATGCGCTCACATTTTTAATACTATTTCTGAAAATATGTATTATTTATTGTAATATTACATTTGTCTCCTAAGACCCTTAGTCCTCATTAACTGGAAACAAAGGAAGTTTCATACTGTAGTCTACAGAAAAGCAGGTGCATGTTGAAATAATCCATAGCAATCAATTAGAAATGATCTTTCTTAATCTTTCTTTTGTCTGATTAACCTGAACATTTTAAGAATTACTACCAGATTGGTTTATACAGGAAACTGCATAATGATTATTTGTGACCAATTCTGTTATCCTTTTTATGACCAGATTTATTGTCTTTCTTTGTAATCGGGGTGCTGTGGACAGAAGGCTTTATCATAAGTGGTTAAACTAGTCTGGATAATGTTCATGATAAACAAATGACCTTATTCCACTTCATGCATGCATTTCAGTGAAGGCTGCATGACATTTTTCAGCACTGGTTCCCTAATGGTAAGAGCAGTGGTCCATCCCAGTATAATATGTTTTAAAAAAGGTCACTTATACTTTCCATTAGAAGTCCATGTTAAAGGGTAAAAACCTAGATGCTATAATAGGGACAAGGGAGAGAGTGTTGTCACCCTATAACAGGAAGTGCCTGAAAATAAACTTTGTGGCAGGATCACCAGGTATTATTGTGCCATCAAAGTCGTGTGGGTCCAGATTATCTTTAACAGAACAGGATATTGCACTTTGATGAAATTAATTTAAACAGAAACTGATAGGGTTAATATAAATAAAGATCCGTCTTTGAAAATGGGTGTCAGCAGCCAACACATTTATACAGTACATACACTGTGAAGGCACGTTTCTATGTTTTTCTGAGATGGGGAGCAATTTCTGAGATACCTCGAAGATTTAGAAAGTTATTGTGCAATTATAACTTTTGATGCTTTTGGAAACTGGCTATTGCTTTAAATTAACTCATAAATGGCCTGAAGGATGCAAGAAATGCTTAAATCAGTTGTTCTACTTACAAATGGGCATAAAGGATGGCTTTATGTAAAAAATGAGGAATGATCTAAAAGACAGATGCATGACACAAAATAATTATCAGCTACCTAGAGATGGGAAAGGCCTGGAAAAAAATGGAAACATTGGGAAAAAATAGGAGTGTAGAATATGTTTTTTTTACAATGATAAACAATATATCTATGACTGCTTGTTCAAACTATATAACATGAAGATTTTAATGAAAGATTTCTGGGGCTTATAAGTCTTAAATTATTGTAAGTGCTCTCATCTGAAGACCTTGAAATCTTGGAATACAATTCAAGTAATCAAATTAATAATATACACTGTGTATCTGATTAATAAAGTGCACAATAAAATAAGCCATCAAAAATGTCCATAATAATCATGTGAACAAATCTTCTTGTGTATGCTCCAACACCGTGAAAATAAAGTGCACAAAGTGCTTCAGTAAACTTGCTAAAAGTGCTTCACCAGAAGTGATAACAAAATTCACTCACCAGATCGCCTTGGCCACACAGTGACCTCAAAGCATGACTAATGGGAAGGACTCCTTAATTCAATGTTGTAGCTCCTTTATGCATCCCATTCCAATCAAGCAATCATATATGGAGGAAGCTGGATCCCAATCCACTTTGCAGGTATACAAATGTAGGTGTCTTCACCTTATAACATCTCTCCACTGCATATATCAACTTGCATCAAGTATGTCTGTGAAATAGCTCAACAAAGAGCCACAGAAAGCAGGATATCGTGTAATACAGCTTTATGCTTTCTTGCTTAGCGGATTGTTTGTGATTTCATGCTGGACTATGTAAGTGCTCTTTTTTAAGCAATAAAACATAAAGCTGTATTACACTATATCCTGCCTTCTGTGGCTCTTTGTTGGGGAGCTATTTCACAGACATACTTGATGCAAGTTGATATATGCAGTGGAGAGATGTTTTACATACATTTATAGCCTTTCTTCTCCTACTGCTCAGATTACACCATAACACCAGGCTGGCTTTTCATCATGGAGACCCATATCTCTCTTCCCACTGGATCATCCTTTATCTTTCATATACAGTTTCATGAAAGATGATGTAATCACTAGAATTTAAGTAAATGCCGAGGTAATTGAATTTTAAGAAGCTTTATTAGCAACTGAGCAGTAGGGTTCAGCAGAGAAGCATAACAATTCCATAGAGATGTCCAGAGAGAACCTGCACTTACATATCCCCACCATAGGCTCAATCCAAAGATGGAAGTCTGCACAGATTTACTGGAGTTGGGCCTATCAATCAGGGTAAAATATAGCAGTTCTATATTCTCTCCTATGGATAACCTTACTGTATGTAGCAGTCCCCTTTACTGTAACTTGCCTGCCTACAAAGTACTGATTGCCAGATGAAGTCTACTGCACACATGAGTCTGCTCACAAACAATTCCAACAGTTCGTAACAGGCTACAGAGCAGCTCCAGAAAACTCTAGAATTACTCTGTATTTTCACAGCTAAAAGAAACTCCTCTGCTTTTACCCATGGATACATTTCTTTGCAAGGGCACGTTCACAATTGTACATGGGTGTTTTTCAATATTGACTGGATTTGAAAAGCCTTCCTGCCTGCAGCAGTTTTATTTTGCCTGTAAACTTGCAGTAAGCATGGCAAATACACAAAGAAATACGTTAAGGGGATATTAAACACAAAAGCCAAGATTTACTATATTACAGCTTACCATTTCCTAGGTGTGATGTCTGCATTTATTTTCGTTTTAAGGCTTTTTTCTTCCATTTTCATGTGGTGATCCAGCCAGTAAGTATGTCATTTTTCAAAAGAACAAGCTCTCCAGCAGAATGTATCAGTTACATAGATGAGACAAACCATTTAACAGCATCAGGGGTGCCTATATGATCAGCCTTTATCTATTTATGTAGACTCTTTCCCCCAGAAAGAAAAAAAAACTGTTGTTGTAACTGCTTATAATGTATTAGCTGGAGTTTGGCTTCAATTTGTTAGCGTTAGTTTAAATTTGCTGATCTGCTTTTTCTGGTCCTTGGAAATCTCCCAACAAGAACATGGATGGCAATAAAAACCTGATAAAGGCTATAACACTTTTCATTTCCATCCAAACAACATAAAACTTTTTTTTATAGAGTTGAGCTTTAATGTAATTGTGTTCTATATTGAGAAAATAACGTAGCAGTAATTGTGTATTGATATTTTTTATGGTATGTAATATCAGTTGGTCTATACATAATAAATTGTGCGCCCAGAATGAAGGGAACCTTATAATCCCATTGATAATATTCATGGAAATAACACAGCCCACCTTGCTTGTTCTCTCAAGTCAGTATGCATTTGGAAATTGCTGTTGCTATGAATGTATTTATATCCCAGATTCCCTGCTAGTTATATTGATCATTATAAAAAACACCACTGCTGTCTTAAATGAATTAACACATTTTAATTTGTTGTTTGGTATAAATAAAAATGTTTAGTAATGTACAATTTACAACATAGGGGGCCAATTCACTGAAGTATAACACAAAGCTGATAATGTTTTCATTTTTTTTTCAGTCTAAAAAAAGCATATACAATAGTTATCCTAGGGCAGCAGAAGGTAAAATTCTGTTTGTTTACATAATAAATAATTACATTTATAAAGAACAACCATCTAAAGCCTAGTTCACACTAATATATATATATTTTTTTCGTTCAACCCAGCAGGGCTTAACATAAAAAGAAAAACCTGACAGCGCAGGAGGAACCGATGTACTAACTAACCAACATTAGTACAGCTATCTCCCCTTCTGTGCTATTGTGTTCTGACAAGAGGACAGCTCCCCCACCAGAACACTCCGGTCAGCGTTTGGCTGAGAGCGCTGATAGGGAGCCAATCGGCAGACCTTTTTTGGCCATGCCCTCTTGCTGGCTTCTGTCGGACTGACTGCAGTAATCATGGGCCGAATGTTGCCTGGTTTCTATTGAACTGGCCTATACTGCCTGACATTTGGCCCATGAGTACTAGGCTTAAGGGGTGTTAGACAGAACAGGAAGTAAGGAAAATCTCTTCAACAAAGACAAAGTTTGTTATAAAAACAAAATAGATTAGGGTGTTCATTGCCATCTTTACGCCAGCAGTGCACACATTCTTTCTTCAGATGATGGCTGTCAGACAGAACTGAGAAATTTCCCCAAAAGGAACACAGACAGCAAGGATAACCCACTATGATGAGCACAGAGATTTTGCCAAAATTGATTTTGCTTCAAATGTCTCATTTTGTCTTTTCAGAAATGTTAAATTAGCCCCAAATGTCACCATGTGGACTGCTTAGTTAAAATTTCCTTAAATAAGTGATTAATCACCAATGTGATTCCTTGGCTTTATTAATTAACAGGGCCATGCCACTGACTACTGCCACTCTTTTTCTTTCTAGTCTTGTGAAGACAGGTACCCAGTTAAAAAATACATTTTTAATATTGTTTTTTTAATTCTATAAATATCCTTTACCGGTTTTGACCATTTGTATGGAAGGTTGGGATGCCTCTGTTCCTTAATATCAAATGCTATGTTACCAGCTAACAAGAGGCCCTTTGTTGAGAACATGAACAGGTCCAGGATGGCTGAAAGGAGCTTTCCTAACCTTCCGAAGTCCTTTAATGCCAAAATGCAGCCTTAAAAACCACAAAAAACACCTTAGTTAATTCTTCTACATTGACTCCAATGCAACGACTTTTACCAACATTTTAGTAAAGCAAATATTCTCAACTTTACTCATCCTTGTTCTCCACTCAGTCCAAAACTAAAGAATTTGGGCTAGATCTGGGCTTTAGCAAAGTTTGGGGTTCTTGGTGTGGAAATTTAACTAAACTATATTGAACTAACCCTTGATAGTACCCAGACGTTCTTTAGCTCCAGTTAAAAAAATGGGCAGGAATAAATTTCTGGTGTGATATTGGTGCTATCTATATGCACAGTGGGGTTGCTTTACTAAAACTAGAGAGTTCAGAATCTGGTGCAGCCGTGCATGGTAGCCAATCAGCTTCTAACTTCAGCTTGTTCAATTACATTTTTTCAAAAATAAAATCTGATTAAAAAAAAAAAAAGGGCTTCACCAATGTTGTAGTAATGATACAACATAATTTTAACAACTTTGACTTTACCTGCTGATTAAAATATACAAAATGAAGTTACTTGTTTAAGAATGTCATGTCCTTTTTCACCTTGAGGGGCTTTTCTCTGTTTAGTTATTACTTACTGTTTACTTCTACAGTATTTTATTTTCATACAATATAATATACTCACAGTGTACACTTTACTAAAAAAAAAAAAGTAAAATAAAAACGTTTACATTAGCGCAAACTGTTTATTCACTGAGGGAAGGATCAAAGAACAAGGAACTGTGAGCAGAAGCAACCAATCAAAATTCCAGTTTTACTGGTATGAAACTATTATCTAGAAATCTGATTGGTTACCGGGAGTTAATGTACTGCACAAATTTTCTTTATACTGTTCCGTTTGATAAGCATGCATGTGCCAGTTTTTTTCTTGCGTCGTGGTATTTCTTATGCTCCATTTTATTTATCAGCTCCACCAGCTGATATGTACACCAGATGTCAGACTCTTCTGCATCCTTGGTTAAGGCACATAGGCTGTAGGGGATCGTTTTTTTTAGAACTTAAAATAACTGTACTAGAACCATGTTATCTTCTCAAAATTTAGATGTTAAACTGTCACTGCTGACAGAACTAGGGTAAATTCAGTAAAATGGGAATGTCAAATCTTTTAGCTGCACAGGCTGACTTTCCTGAAGAATGCAAAAAAAAATAGAGGGGCTTTTCAGTGCCAACATGCAGTGGAAATATATTCAGCCTCTCACACCCTGCTGGGAGCAATATTTCTCAGATCAATCCTACATGTGTCTTGTGATGTACAAATACACAGTTCTATAATTAGCTAACGTCATTTTTAAAAATTGCATAGTATTTATATGAAGGTATGCACAGATAAAACATGTTTGTAGCCTGATCTAGACTACATTTTTCCATTAGTGACTATGGTGTACTAATTTTATTTTGCATTATTTATTTGCACAGTGCCATCGTATTCCACAACACTTTACAAAAAACATTTAACAAGGTCCCAGGGAAGCTTACAGCTTGGTGTCTCAAACGCAGTTAAATAGCTATATACTGTTTGTGACTAGCTTGAAGTTAGCTCACTGAACTACTTTAAAAGTGGGCTTGAAAAGTGAATATATTCTTTGTTAGCGGAAACATCTAGAAATGTTAATGGTGCCTAAGGCTGGCCATACATGAGTAATTCTTTTTTTCCGTTCAACCAGCAGGCTGAACAAAAGAAAATTACTTTATTCTCCCATCCAAACACACTATGTGGCTAGGGGAATCTCTCCCGCTAAGTTATTGTATTCTGACAGTGTATAGATCCACTTGTGTACAACCAGCCTGCCCATACATGGATCAAAATTTGGCCAGTCCTTGTAGAACCGGACACATTTTGATCCATGTTTGGCCAGTTTAAGCATTCTCCTGTACCTTTTATTTTGAATTCCTGCAGAAAAGTAGTCTTCCTAAGCCTTCATCCGTGTAGCTCTAAATATTCAGTGAAAAATCATCAACAACACTGCTTCATATGACTACTAGTCTCTTAGATTTGGTGACGTCACTACTGCGTTGCTCATTGTTCTTCTTGCTGGAGAGAAAGCTGTACCATGCGGGGTAGGCATCTCCCTGCTTTCATCCACTCTCCAGCTAAATATTGATCCATTTCTCCTGTGAGACATCTACTTACTCCACAAGTCATCAGATCACCTGCCATGGTGGGGGGGGGGGGGGGATCAGCTCTAACATCAGGAAGAAAAGTTCTACTCCTTAACCAAGATACCACCCTTTATACAGAGACACAGTGGAGAACAAGGCATGGTACAGCCTATACGTATTACTGATGACTAGTATGGTGTCCTATGCTTGACTTTTTTATGGGCACAGTTCCATAGTTCATGTCATCTCCTTAGGTTCTCTTTAACTGAATTGGATAGCTGAAAATGACCAGTGCATTCTGCAACTGGATACCATCATTTATTAGTCCATTCTCTCTCAACAGTACTGTAAGTACATAAATGCCAGCGCTTCACTAGGCTTACATATACAGTATTTTATATGGCAGGGCTACATTTTACATTCAATCTGCCCCAAAGGTTGCCAAAGCACACTGAGGTTGATTCACTAGAAACGGAGAGTGCAAAATCTGGTGCAGCTCTGCATAGAAACAAATCCGCTTCCAGGTCTTAGCTTCCAGGTCTGAGGTTAGAAGCTGATTGGCTACCATACACAGCTGGACCAGATTTTGCACTCTTCAGTTTTAGTAAATCAACCCCAGTTTCATAGTAAAATATTGGGTGCCAAGTAAAGACCTCACCTAGATCTGATGTTCATATTTAAGCAGTGTTAATTGTTGCGCCTAGGCATATCCCCCATAAAGTCGCACACAACAACAGATACTCTTCAACACAGAAGCTCCTTTGGCATTTACCAGAGTTTTCAGACTTCCAGTCCTCCAGGCCTACTGCCCTCATTAATCAAAATGCTAATAAATGAAGACAGCAGCTATTTGCTGCATATTTTTTTAAGAAGTCTATATAAAATTCATGTTACCTAATAACGGCTTTGTTATGAGTTCCAAACGATATGATTCTGTATTCCCCTCTGTAAATTTGTTTTTATCTGTAATCCGTTAACTCAAATAAATCTGATATACTGGGAAACCGTATAGTTGGCATTGCATCTCTATAATATTCCCTGGGTGCAGAATGTACTGGGTGGAGAGCTATTATATAAAGTGTACTGAATGTGTGTACATGAGATTTGAATTACTTTGGTTTGCATCATTCAGAGATCATTAATCAGTACTGTCATGAGAATAACACAGAATGTTAATGTTGTGCATTTTGTGCAATGGAACATAGGACATGGATACAATTAAAGCTGTACTCGAGGTGGATACAGTATATAAGTCATACATTATTGCAGTCTGTAATTATCAATATATCATTAAAGCTGTGCAAGATGCAAGTGGTGTAAGCACCTGTTTTTGAATTGGTGTCAGACTCTTACAAACAGTGTAAAGAAAAAAAACCCCTTGGCTGCACTACTCCTGGGTGCACATTCAGCTCACCACTAAGAAGTGTTAAAGTGGTTGTGAACCTGCAAGGCAATGGCAAAACGGGCTAGTATCCATTGCATACTGGCACATTATGAAATACTTACGTTGGAACGAAGCCCTCCAGCGCTGTAAAGTCACTGCTGAGAGGGTGGACCTTCATAGCGCATGCGCCAGTTATTTCACTGGCTGCATGCAGGGTGAATGTCTCCTAAATGGTGCACGTTTAGGGGATATTAATTTTACCTACAGGTAAGCCTTATTATAGGCTTATCTGTAGGTAAAAATGACCAAGCAGGGTTTACAACCACTTTAAAATAGTGGATGATTGCACTTCTAGCAAAGTTAAAAATTCTCTTTCATTCGTATAATTCCAAAAAAGTAGGAAAACAAACGGCGCCTGAGAACTGTTAGAGTTCTCTAAGTTTTCCTTTGTGTACATGCTTTTATTTATTTTTTATAAATAATGGAGTCATTTAAAGTGTTTTCTAACCCTTACATATACTCACCAAAGTGACTAGCCTCAGGTGATAAACAGAGATGAAGCATATCCTCCTACATAAGTTGTACCTGTTTATCTGCAGCACTCTCTCCTCTATAGCCTTCTAAAACACACAGATCAAAGGCTTTTTGCAGCTCCAGAAGGCAGGGGTGGGGATCAGATGTCACACACTGCACATCACAGAACACAGAGCTGAATGTAATCGGAAACCTTAGTGGAGGAAATGGACACCCCCCACTACACAGCCTCAAACCTGCACAGCTGAGGCTGTCAGTCACATGAGCTAGAGGTGGACCATCTCCCAAGGATGCATGGTTTGGAGTTAGATAGATGGTCAGAGGAGATCAGAGAGGAATGACACTTGGTGCTTTCGATTGTGGCCAGTATACACTATAGAGGAATATGCTTTATTCATGTTTCATTTCATTTCATCTCATTCACTATTTTAATCTTGATATCAGGTTCTTGTAGTCATCTGTCCAGTCTGTGTCCAGTCTGTGACCCCTGTGGTGGGATGACTACTATACAACATAACAGAACCAGAACTTGCAGCAGACTTGCAGAATTTTTGCAAAGAAAGTTGATCAGGAGACATGCAATGCAGACTTGGGTTAAAGCAAAATTAAACTCCAAACTTACTCGGCAAGTGACCCCCTCCAGAGCTGCACTGTCAGTGCTCCAGCTGTTCAGGAGCACTCCTGTCATCTGCAGGTCTTCCCTCTGGGTTTGAACTGTTTGACTGCTTGATTGGCCAGGCTGCAATGACAGTCACATCATCACTTTGGTGCCGTAAATGTACACTGAGTTGCAGTTGCAGACATGTGACGCTGTACCCAAATAAAATCCTTTTGTGCTGTAAACAAAAAAAATTGAAAATATCTAATTTCTTCATCAATTTAGGCCAATGTGTATTCTGCTACATATTTTTGGTAAAAAAAATCCCAAGAAGCATATATTGATTGGCTTGCGCAAAAGTTATAGCATCTACATACGGTGGGATATTTTTATGAAACTTTAAAAAAAAATTTTTTTTACTAGTAATGGTGGCGATCAGTCACTTATAGTGGGACTGCAATATTGCGGCGGACAAATCGGACACCTAACTGACACTTTTGACACTTTTTGGGATCAGTGACACTAATATAGCGATCAGTGCTAAAATATATGCACTGTAACAATGACCCTAGCAAGGAAGGGGTTAACATCAGGGGCGAACAAAGGGTTAACTGTGTTCCCTGGGAGTGCTTGCTAACTGTGTGGGGTGGTTGCATTGTGGGAAAGCAGAGATCTGTGATTCTGATTAGCAGAAACACAAGATCTCTGCCTGCCGCATGCGCGCCCCAGACCCGGAAGTGCCAGATCACGTACCTAGTACGTGATCTAGTGCAGAGCGGCCACCCTGCCGCAGTATATCTGCACGGGCAGTCGTGAAGAGGTTAATTTACATTGTTCCCTCTCTTTCTGTATATGGATGATAGCACTGTATATATTTTAATAATAAAAAAAAATTAAATACCTTTTTCCTAATTTATATATGGCTGTCACCTGACCCCGATCTTTCCCAGCCTGACTGCAGGGAAACATGTGCAAGAGGAGCTTCTAGTCCTCTGCTGCTGGCCGCATATTCAAAATAAAAAGAAGTAGCCTTTGGGATGCAGAGTAAAAATAAATAATTATTATCAATAAAATGTTTTAAATTGTCATATACTGTATATTTGAAATTAAATCTTTATTATTATTTTTTGGCAATAAATTGCTGTGGGTGGATTTCTGCCAGTCACAGACTGTGTCACGTCCCTCCAGCTTATGTCTTAGAATAAGAGGGAGGTGAAGCATCCATTAATCTACATGTAATATCCCAACTCCATTGTGTTTATCTGTTAGTGGGCATGGAGGAGGAGGGAGGGAGTGGCTGCCATTTACACACCTATATAGTGTGACTCTATAGCCACACGGTCTGCTCAGGTGTGATAAGGCGGAAATTCTCGGCATAGAAATTCACTGAAAACTGAGCATGTGCAGAGTTGCCTCCACAGTTGCAAAATCGCTAGCTGAATTGGGAACAGGGACAGAAGGTGGAGATGGAGAGCAGCAGGATCAACCAGGTTTTTTGCAGAATACAGAAAACGAATCTCATAGTGACTGAGTGAGTATGAACAGCATGTAATACACCATTTATTGATAGTTTTTTTATGATGTGGGTTTAGTGACACTTTAATTTCGGTGCAGAAAAGTCAGATCTCCAGGCTGGCTGTTCTTTAAATCTCAAGACATTTTAATAGAATATTTAGATGTTTTCTTGGGTTTCAGCTATAAGTCTGCTGGATATGTGAAAACTGACTATTCAATATTTGTAGTAAAATTTATGTATCAGCTATTCTGGGAAAGCTGAACACTATCTCTGGTGAATATTTAATAACCACCATAGATAGTAATTGTACAATCCTTCCTCTAATAGGCAGAATAATCATATAACAAGAGAGGGAAAGGCATTTATGCAATTTTTATAACACACCCAGCTATTAAACTCTTATGCTGCATACACACGGTCAGAATTTACAGCAAAAAAAGTGTGATGGGAGATTTTGGTCGGATATTCCGACCGTGTCTATGCTCCATCCAACTTTTTCTGTCTGAATTTTTTCCGCCAGCAAAAGATTGAGAGCAGGTTCTCTATTTTTCCTACGGAAAAAGTTCTTGACGGAAATTTCATTCGTATGTATGCAATTCCGACGAGCAAAAAAACACGCATGCTCAGGAACAATTCGACGCATGCTCGGAAGCATTGAACTTCATTTTCTTGGCTCGTCGTAGTGTTGTACGTCACCGCGTTCTTGACAGTCGAAAGTTCAGAGAACTTTTGTGTGACCGTGTGTATGCAAGGCAAGCTTGAGCGGAATTCCGTCTGAAAAACCATCCAGGATTTTTCCAACGGAAATTCCGCTTGTGTGTACGGGACATTACAGAGTGATACAGCATTCTAGGATAGAATATGGACTATATACCATAAATACTCGAGTATAAGTCGTTCCGAGTATAAGTCGAGGCCCTAATTTACCACAAAAAAATGGGAAAAACTTATTGACCCGAGTATAAGACGAGGGTGAGAAATGCACAGCTACTGTAAGTGGAAAAGAGGGTCAACAATGCCCATTTGCAGCATCACTGTGCCCATTTGCATGCCTCACTGTG
This sequence comes from Lithobates septentrionalis, assembly GCA_037952835.1. Lineage (NCBI taxonomy): Eukaryota > Metazoa > Chordata > Amphibia > Anura > Ranidae > Lithobates > Lithobates septentrionalis. The sequence goes on from JBBDGP010001003.1 coordinate 1,707,625, forward strand.
CCCATTTGCAGCCATAGGTCACCTGAACTTCAAACTCGGTAGTTAAGGGTTCCTAGATGTCCCCTAGCTGCAGCAAAAAATTGGGGTCTCTGAACCCAAAGGGTCCCGAAATGACATTGCTGCAGATGGACACAGTTGACCGAATTTGGGGCCCCGTATCTCGGGGCCACTTAGTGCTAAGAACCCCAAATTTGGTGTGCAGACCCAGTGGAACTAGCACCATAAAATTTTCAAAGCTGGGGTTTCTAGCACCAAGTGGCCCCGAGATACAGGGCCCCAAAAATCAGTTCAGAAAATGTCAAGCACTTTTCTGCAGCAGAGAATGACATTTTCCGAACCGGTTTTGGGGCCCCGTATCTCAGGACCACTTAGTGCTAGGAACCCCAGCTTCGGATAAAACCAGTTCCACTGGGTTTGCGCACCAAATTTGGGGTTGCTAGCACAAAGTGGCCCTGAGATATGGAGCCCCAAAGTCGGTTCAGAAAATGTCAAGCACTTTTCTGCAGCAGAGAATGACATTTTCCGAACCGATTTTGGGGCCCCGTGTCTTGGGGCCACTTAGTGCTAGGAACTTTGGATATGTTGTGTTACCAGTTCCACTGGGTTTGCACACCAAATTTGGGGTTCCTAGCACCAAGCGGCCCTGAGATATGGGGCCCCAAAGTCGGTTCGGAAAATGAATTTTTTTGCTGCAGAAAAGTGCTTGACTCGAGTATAAGTCGAGGGGGGCACATTCAGCACAAAAAAATGTGCTGAAAAATTCGACTTATACTCGAGTATATACGGTATTTGTTTCATTGTTCTCTCCTATTATCCGGTTCTACAACCTCCGCTGCCTTGAAAATTATGCTGTCCAAGGACCCAGATTTTTACAAATCATGGACATTTTTTAATAAACTTACAGAAATAATAGAATCCACTGCGAAGACTAAGGCTACATGAAATATGTAGACTTGCCCCCTCATTACTTCATTTACAATGGTTTATTCTAGGGAAATAAATCTAATTACTTTGGAGCAAAGATCAGTTTAAAAAAAGATATGTTTTATGTACTTGACAAATCCTTCTAAAAACAAAAGAATGAGATTTGTGGACATTGAAACAAAACCTGATCCTTCATATCAATACTTGTCTACATGACAGGGTCTCTGATGGAAAGCAACAGATTCTCTGCATTCCTTAATGACATGAAACACCCACAATGGACCTGTTTGCTGTATAACTGTATACATTAAGCTGCCTAAGCTTTAGTCATACCTCACAATTTTGTGAAATGGGAAAGGAACACATTATAGCATGAAGTATATAATTAAAGAACACACCCAGTTCTGGGCACCAGTCCTCAGGAAGGTTTTTCTGGAAAGGGAGCGAGTACAAAGAAGGGCAACAAAGCTAATAAAGGGTCTGGAGGACATTAGTTATGAAGAAAGGTTGTGAGCACTAAACTTATTCTCTCTGCAGAAGAGACGCTTGAGAGGGGATATGATTTCAATTTACAAATACCGTACTGGTGACCCCACAATAGGGATAAAACTTTTTTGCAGAAGGGAGTTTAACACGTGGCCACTCATTTAAATTAGAAGAAAAGAGGTTTAACCACAAACTACATAGAGGGTTCTTTACTGTAAAAGCTGCCAGCACATGGAATTCCCTTCCACAGACGGTGGTTTCAGCAAGGTGGGGGGCATCGATAGTTTCAAAAAACTATTAGATGATCACCTGAACAACCACAACATACAGGGATATACAATGTAATACTGACATATAATCACACACATAGGTTGGACTTGATGGACTTGTGTCTTTTTTCAGCCTCACCTACTATGTAACTATGAAACACCCCACCAGGCCTCCAATAACACGAACTATGAGGATTAATACTCAAAAAATTATTGGTTTGACCCAATTTTTCACAACTTTTCCTTTACTTTGGCTTTTTAAAAAAAACAATAGAAACAATAAAATTTTAGATAAAAGCTTTAGTGTCGTGAAACACTTTTGATAGTTAAATATTATATATATTTTTTAGAGATCCTTACATCAGGCCAAGAAGAGGGACAAAAAAACATGAAAGAGGGACAGAGGGATTTGGTTCCAAAAGACAGACAGTCCCTCCAAACTAGGGACAGTTGGGAGGTATGTTTAGGTCACATTAGGGAGCTCAGGTACAACAGTTTTTTTGTTCATGGCTAAAAAAAATGTTACGTAATCGAAAAAAAAAAACCATGATTTGGAAATGCTAATTGTCCTGCTGATTCTAAAAAGTGTGAAATTTAAGTCAACATATAATTTTTTTTAAATGTAAGCAGTCAGTAGCTAAATTTGAGCTGATATGAGTCTCTAATGCTGTGTACACACGAGCGGACTTTCGACAGCAAAGGTCCAACGGAACGAATCCGCCGGACAATTCGATCGTGTGTGGGCTTCATCGGACCTTTGCTGTTGAAAAATCAGACGGACTTTAGATTTAGAACATGTTTAAAATTTTTCTGATGGACTCGAGTCCGGTCGAAAAATCCGTTCATCTGTATGCTAGTCAGACAGACAAAAACCGATGCAAGGGCAGCTATTGGCTACTGGCTATGAACTTCCCTATTCTAGTCCCTTCATACGTCATCACGTTCAAACAAACGGACTTTCGAACGGACTTTAGTCCGTTCGTGTGTGGGCAAGTCCGGTCGTTCGAAAGTCCGTCGTAACTCCATCGAAAGTCCGTCGGAAAGACCGTCGGACCTTTGATGGTGAAAAGTCCGCTCGTGTGTACGCGGCATAACAGTGCCTGTCCATGAAAGCTGGGAAAAGGAGCACAAGGAGCCAGTCAGGTGTTCTGAATTGCTCCTGTGCTAATTAGGTGCATGTTGAGAGAAGGAAAACGCAGAGTGACAAGGAGATTTGCTCAAAAGTCTGCTGTCAGTCCATTAATGTGGCAGAGAAGGCAAGAGTTGTAATTGTTATCGAACTGCAGCAGAAAAGGCATTTCATTTCCATGCCCATGTGTTTGCCTGGCATTCAGTTTTATGTATTTAAATGTATCTGATTTACATAACCCTAAAGAATTGGGATAAAATAAACAAAATATTTGCATTACATCTAAAAAAATCCAATGCTCTTTATCCATCTGTACCACAACAGTTATGCTCTAGTTTAGCTCTGCTTTTTTTTTTTTAGCTTGAAGAATTATTCTTTTTAAATAAGCCATTTGCTGGAGGCAAAATATTACAGAATTAAACTTAGAGCTCCTTTTGGCCTACTCAAGCAATTTTACAAAATAGCAAAATGAAATTTGGACATTGCTTTATAGTAGATACATTTATTTATATTTTACAGTCCTGTCATCCATTATCATGAAGCAATCTATAAATTATATTACTGATATTAAAGGCACATATAAAACCAAAGCCGATGTAATCTTATTAGACAAGGGGAAGTAAACAGGGTCACTTATCCAGTGCTTAGATGTAAAATATACCTAATGGAACTAAGCAGCTGCATGTATTCATACAAAACATTAGAAAAAAGAAGCACAAAAAGATCCAAATGCTAGTCCTTTCAAGCTTAAGCAGCTCTGAAAAATAAAAAAATTAAAACACATTAAATCTAAAAGTGTTCTATAAGTCCAGGTGCTGAGTGATTTAGCATATCAATGTGACAGTTCATATCAAAATCATCAGCTGAGTAGACGTTCGACCATCACCACACCATGTGATTCCGCTCCCTATAGGAGCTGCACTCACCAGATTCCTAATACACAATCGCCTTTGTATAGTATGTTCAGCTTTTATAATCAATATCGACAGGACATCAGCATGGAAAATTCAATATCGATCAACCAAAAGGATAACGAACGTCCTGATTCTGTGGATCCCCAGACCAGACAAGCCACAATCCTCTCATACAGCTCGGGCATAAGGAAGGAAAGGAATGCTCATAGTGTAAAACTGTAAACTTTATTTAACAGATAAACCCAACCCTTAAGGCTTAAGCTATTGCACTTACAAAATTAATTGTTAAAAAGAGAGTTCAAATAGATAATGCACTGTGTATTTTCAGTTCCGATAGTCTCACCACCTCATGTAGAGATAAGACCGTCCGTGGTGGTTCCTGGGAGGAACTCGGAGCCGATCACCGATGCAGCAAGCCGTGTGGTCACGCCTAGAAGCATTTCGTCATTCCTTCTTTGTCAATAGGCGTGGCCCACACGGCACGGACTTGCATATTTATAAGCCACCCCTATTGTGCATTAACCCCCTCTGTATATTAGTGCCCGATACTCCGTGGTTCCCACTGCAGCACGGTCACACTCACACTGTGCACATCTTATTCATGGTATATATCCAGGCAGCATCGTCGTAGACTCAGGGAATGGTGGCCAAAAACATACCGGCAGACAAAAGAGTCATTGCATGTTCGTAAAGGACCGGTTGTCAGCACCTATCCCCAGAACTACCAAGATGAATACGTGCACATACATCAGAAGAGCTCCACATATCAATACATGATTGATTGGTATAATGTATTGCATAAATCTTAAACAGCAATAACCTTAGTAATTAAAGCTTGATATATTAGAGGGTGACTGCACACTACATAACTGTCTATTGACATGTATTATATCTATTCCGCAATGTGACTAGTCAATCTCCAATAATTTGATACATTATTCATTCTACAAACATCATTAATTAAAATGTGTTAGCTCCTCAAAAGGAATTAATATCTCATAAAACCCAAATTCAGAATTATTCCGGAAAAAAAACAACTGAATGAACTATTATTAATAAAACATCCAAAATATTATTCCCTTTGAAATTAATAGCATAAAAAATAAATTCTAAATTTAGTCACTTCACAAATAAATAGACAATTTAATAAAGGTGACTACATCGAATTTTTAAAAGATTGGATATACATATGCCGCGTATACACGAGCGGACTTTACGGCAGACTTTGCCCGACGGACGGGATTTCGTCGGACAATTCGATCGTGTGTGGGCTCCAGCGGACTTTTTTTTCTCAAAAGTTGGACGGACTTAGATTTGAAACATGTTTCAAATCTATCCGACGGACTCGAGTCTGGTCGAAACGTCCGCTCGTCTGTATGCTAGTTCGACGGACAAAAAACCACGCTAGGGCAGCTATTGGCTACTGGCTATGAACTTCCTTATTTTAGTCCGGTCGTACGTCATCACGTACGAATTCGACAGACTTTGGTTGATCGTGTGTAGGCAAGTCCGTTCATTCAGAAAGTCCGTCGTAAGGTCCGTTGAAAAGTCCGCCGGGCAAAGTCTGCCATAAAGTCCGCTCGTGTGTACGCGGCATAAGAAATAAAATAGAAAAATAAATAAATACATTAAAAGACCCAAAGTTGATTCAAAACTAAATATTGAACTTATAAAGCTAATAATATTCTAAGGGTGAAGGACCCTAAAATCAAAAGAAAAGGTAAGAAACAATATATATAATGCTCTTACATTCACATCAAAGGGCACCTATAGAGAGCAGTACCTTGGGTTCATCATATATTCTTTTATTTGTTGTACAGACACTAGTCTGCTAAATTAAATATAAGGCCTGGAACACATTAATTGAAGAACTGGATATCACACTCATAAAATTAAAATTAATTAATAAATTATGTTCTAAAGGAGGGAAAACCAAATGAGAATAAAGGGAAGAGACAAGACACTGCCTTTATGTTCACACCGAACCAATAAACAGCATTACCCTACATCTCCCATATACTATCATTTATTTATACGAACACTGGTCCAATCTATTTAAATATAATTAAATGCAAGACCTAGAACATCTAATTGATCTATTTGAGATTAGCCCTCTTTCTTTTGCGTAACTAAACACGCTTGTATCACAAAAGACTACAGTATATAACCTATACACAAATAAGCCTTATCGATCAATAGTCACTGATAAAGCAGTTAAGATCAAGTTCCATGTTCAACCCTGCAGGTTGGAGAGTGTTAGTGAGACATATCCATTTTGTCTCACACTTGGAGATTTCCCTTATCATGTTTGAACCCCTCCATGTGGGGCTTAGTTTCTCTATGCCCCAAAACAGCAGACCTGAAGGATCTCTGTTATGTTTAAGTCTGAAATGAAGTGACCGACTGATTCTTAAACCCAATCAGGATATTGTAAATATGTTTAGACAGAGTTCTCTTTGTGTGGCCTATATTTACATAAGGCCGCACGGACACTGTAAAGCATAAACTACGTGTGTAGAGTTGCAAGATATAAAATCATTGATATCAAACTCCCTACCATTCGCTGCAGACATAAAGGACGCTAATCCTCTAATTTGGGTATTGGTCTGTTGGCATGCTTTACATCTTCTCCAGGCATAGAAACCATTCCTATCCAAAAACATCCTCGGTTTTTGGAGTTGATCTATAATCTTTTTAACGACTTTATCCCCAAAAGAAGATGTCTTCCTATAAATGAACATTGATTCCTTAGGTAACACTTTCTTGAGGGTTTTGTGCATACTTAGAATCTCCCAATGTTTCTTGAACATCTCCTCTACCTCCCTAAATTGGACATGGAAGTTGCTAATAAAACCCCACTCTTGTCTCTCGTTCTTAGTCCTCTCTTTATCTTCCAAACACAAGTTTCGTGAAGATTGTCCCACTTGTTGTATAGTTGAGTCCAAAATATCTGCTTGGTATCCTTTCTCCATAAATCTATTTTTTAAGATTTCTGATTGGGTCTGGTAGTCAGATTCAAAAGTGCAGTTCCTTCTGACTCGCATGAACTGACCCTTTGGTGTATTTCGGAGCCAGGTTGGGTGGTGACCGCTATGTATTGACAAATAACTGTTTCAGACTGAAGATTTAACAGTGACATCCAAATAATTTACCTGATCTTTACTATGTTGGTGCCCCAATTTGATGTTATTAGGATTAGAGTTTAAAAAAACTTAAATATAAATATAGAAATAAATATATAAAGATAAAATCCTTCAGTGACTGTTCCGTACCTGCCCAAACCAAGAACAGGTCATCAATATACCTTTTAAAGGACAACTCAGTCCCTCTTTGGGCATAGATGAATTTATCATCCCACTCACTCATAAAGAGTTTGGCAAGGCTAGGCGCGAATTTTGCGCCCATTGCAATGCCCCTCCTCTGTGTATAAAAATGCCCTCCATACCAGAAATAATTGTGTGTAAGGCAGTGCTCAAGTACTAGCCTCAAAAATTTATTTTGGATATAGGGAATGTCATCCCTCTGGCTAAAAGCCCAATTAAGGACTAGTAATGCATCGTTGTGTTGTATGATTGTGTACAACAACGATTCATCTGCTGTTACCAAATAGGTCTCGATACCTTGGAGCTTGATTTTACTAAGACACAAAAGAAAATCTTTGGTGTCCTTAAGATAAGCTCTGGTGCTAGTCACACTAGACTGTAAAAAACAATCTAGGTACTGTCCCAATCTAGCCGAGACTGAACCTATATTGTTCATAAAAGGTCAAGCTGAAGGGTTAGTCATATTATCATGGACTTTCGGGAGGATGTATATTGTTGGTATACGGCTAAAACTAGGTACCAAATTTCTTTTTTCTTTTTTTGTCAATACTCTATTATCAAACCCATACTCCACAAGGTTCATTAAGTCCTGCCTATACTCTCTGGTGGGATCTCCCTTTAAAGGGGTATATGTGTTCTCATCTGTTAGCATCTCTGTTAATTGGGAGTGATAACATTCTTTAGACAGAATGACCACACACCCCCCCCGTTATCTGCCGGTCGGAAGATAATATCCTTCCGTTTTTCTAGGGCACTAATCCCCTAATCCCCTCTATGTATCTTGGATTCATATTTCGTTTAGGAATAATTTTGTCCAATTCTTTCAAAATTAATTGTTTAAATACCTCTATATAGTGATTAGATGTAGAGGGAGGATTAAATAATGATCTGTTTTTCAAGCCACTATCCACTCCTACCGTGATATTTTCCATGGGCCTTCTTGTATGAGGTTGGTTACTCAAGAAATACTTTCATATTCATTTTACATACGTATTTAGGAATATCAATATACACATTACATTTATTTATAGTTTTTTTTGTGGAACATTTCAAACCTGTGTTTAAAATATTCATTTCCTTGTCAGTCAAAGCAATATTAGTGAGATTATAAATCCCTGTTATTCGGTTTCCCTTCTCATTTTTCTCTTGGACTCTTCGTCCTGTCCTACATCCTCTCGTTGATTTTGATTCCTTTGTTCCCCTATCTGTTATGGGTAAGGTCTGTCCATCTCCGGGGGGCACCACCAACCCTGCTCTCTGGGTGATTGGTAAGGGCTGGGTGGACGTCCCCTCCACGTTTGTCCCCCCATCCTCTGGAGGGTCCCCTCCCTCCTATCCCTAAAAAAGGCATAGGTGGTGTGTAGGGATAAGGTGAAGGTGAATTTTAAGCCTCTCCATAAGTTCAATATTTAGTTTTGAATAAAATTTGGGTCTTTTAATGTATTTATTTATTTTTCTATTTTATTTCTTAGTATATCCAATCTTTTAAAAATTCTACGTAGTCACTTTTATTAAATTGTCTATTTATTTGAGGAGTGACTAAATTTAGAATTGATTTTTTATGCTTATAATTTCAAAAGGAATAACATTCTGGATGTTTTATTAATATTAGTTCATTCAATTCTTTTTTTCCAGAATAATTCAGAATTTGGGTTTATGAGATATTAATTCCTTTTGAGGAGCTGACACATTTTAATTAATGATGTTTGTAGAATGAATAATGTATCAAATTATTGGAGGTTGACTAGTCACATTGCGGAATAGATATAATACATGTCAATAGACAGTTATGTAGTGTGAAGTCGCCCACTAATATATCAAACTTTAATTACTAAGGTTATTGCTGTTTAAGATTTATGCAATACATTATACCAATCAATCATGTATTGATATGCGGAGCTCTTCTGATGTATGTGCACATATTCATCTTGGTAGCTCCGGGGATAGGTGCTGAAAACTGGTCCTTTACGAACATGTAATGACTCTTTTGTCTGCTGGTTAGTTTTTGGCCACCATTCCCTGAGTCTACAACGATGCTGCCTGGATATTTACCATGAATAAGGTGTGCACAGTGTGAGTGTGACCGTGCTGCGGTAGGAACTACAGAGGATCGGGCACTAACATACAGAGGGGGTTAACGCATAGTGGGGGTGGTTTATAAATTTGCAAGTCCGTGCCGTGTGGGCCACGCCTATTGACAAAGATGGAATGACGAAACGCGTATAGGCGTGATCACACGGCTTGCTGCACTGGTGATTGGCTCCGAGTTCTTCCCGGTAACCACCACGGACGGTCTTATCTCCACATGACGTGATGAGAATATCGGAACTGAATATACGCAGTACATTATCTATTTGAACACTCTTTTTAACAAATATTTTTGGAAGTGCAATAGCTTAAGGAAGCAGAACAAGAGTGCACTGCACACACTGCTTCAGGCAAAAAATGGACACACCCAGTCCAAGGTGCTAACCCCCGGCTCATCACCATAGGCAATATCAAGAAAAGAAGAAAAGATTGATTGCACACTTGAATCCAAAAGATGCTGTAGAAATTTCTTTATTGTCATGAGCCAGACAAAATTGCAATGATGATCAGTTGACGTGTTTCACACGAAAAGAACCGTGCTTGTTCACACCAAGCACGGTTCTTTTCGTGTGAAACGCATCAACTGATCATCATTGCAATTTTGTCTGGCTCATGACAATAAAGAAATTTCTACAGCATTTTTTGGATTCAAGTGTGCGATCAATCTTTTCTTCTTTTCTTGATATTGCAATAGCTTAAGGGTTGGGTTTATCTGTGGAATAAAGTTTACAGTTTTACACTATGAGGATTCCTTTCCTTCCTTATGCCCGAGCTGTATGAGAGGATTGTGGCTTGTCTAGTCTGGGAATCCACGGGATCAGGGTGTTCGTTATCCTTTTGGTTGATCGATATTGAATTTTGCATGCTGATGTCCTGTCGATATTGATTATAAAAGCTGAACATACTACAAAGGCGATTGTGTATTAGGAATCTGGTGAGTACAACTCAGTGTTGCCAACCATCGGTATTTTTACTGGCAGCCAGTAAAAAATTGGCACTTTTCTCCTGCCAGTAAATGCCAGTAAGAGGAAAAGGTTGCCAGTAAGAAATATGGCTGTGACGCTCGGGTCGGAACTGCACATGCGCAACTCGGACCTGGAGCTGTCCGAGACCATCCAAGTGCCTGCTACAGTGTGTTCGGGGGGTGCTGGCGGGGGGCGGGTCTGGTAGAGGCAGTGTCTGAGCATGTCGTGTGATGTCATGGTACAAGGGAGCGGAGCGCCCGGAGCCTCGTGTGCGGGTCTGCAGGACGGGATTAAGGCAAGCCAGGATCGGAACTGTCAGTGAAGTTTGGACTAGAGGAGACTGAAGGGACCATCTGGCATGGAGAGAGAATGTCACTGTGACTCAGGAGGGGACGTGTCATGACGGTGATCTGTGCTGCAGCACACTGCTGTCAGTATCACTGTGAGAGTCATTTTCATGTGTGCATCACCCATTCTAATTTCTTGCCCTCCTGAGTCCTGTCCCTGAGCTACTTACTTACTATATTGAAAATAAAATTAGAAATTTTGCTTTTTGCCTTAATAACTACCTTAAATCAATTGCTAATTGCATATTGTACTTATTTGTAGCCTAAATACTGGAATTTGTACTTAAAACTGTAATTTTGTAACTTTTGTAACTGCCAGTAAAAATGTGGCTGTGCCAGTAAATTGTGGGTGTCATGTCAGTAAATTTCAATCTGGAAGGTTGGCAACACTGGTACAACTCCTATAGGGAGCGGAATCACATGGTGTGGTGATGGTCGAACATCTACTCAGCTGATGATTCCGATATGAACTGTCACACTGATATGCTAAATTAGTCAGCATCTGGACTTATACACCACTTTTAGATTTAATGTGTTTTAATTTTTTTATTTTTCAGTGCTGCTTAAGCTTGAAAGGATTAATTTTTGGATCTTTTTTTGCTTATTTTTTCTGATGTAATCTTATTACCCATATTCTTAATTAATAAAGATTTAAATAGCACATAAACTGGACTAGAATATTCTAGAAGAGGGGTGGGCAAATACTTTTTCCAAGGGATCACGCGAGAAACTGTAATTGTTGTGGAGGGCCGTACTTAAAAGAGAAGTATAGGGTTTTGTTTTTTTTAAGAATCATACTTACCTAGGTGGATGGTGCATCTGTCTCCCACCGGCTCTAACATTGAGAACCAAATGATCAAACACCACCGATCGCTCCGTTCTCAGTGGTCCCTGAGCAGAGAGCTGCTGACTGTCAGTCACCGCTCTCTGCTCTGCTCCCTCCTCGCTCACTGGAGAGCTGGGCTTCGGAGGGGGCCAGAGCGGTCCGCTCAGGCTCTCAGCAGCTCACTGAGAGGCTGAGCTGGGTGTCGGTTCATGCATGTGGCTGGATCCCAACTTCATTGTTGCAATCTTGCCCAAGCCTGGACCGGCTGTGTGATGTCAGAACGAACTGCACTCCTGTGATCCACAGGAGAAGTACAGCCAAACGAGCTTTGGCTGTACTTCTCCTTTAAACCTTCTGTAAGTACGTAAACATATAGAAAACTAACAACTGGTGCTAGGAATATAAGGTACAACTGCTCATGAAATAGGTCTCTTTCATATTGGCGATGGGGATGGTAAAAACGGGTTGTTTGTCAGTATGGGTAGGCGGCCATTGTTTTACTTCCCTTTGGCCCCCTACCAGGGGCGTTGCTAGGTCTGCAAAATATCTGTAGCTAGAGCCCATAGCAGCCGTCACCAACCTTTTTGCACGCCGGCGGGGGGGGAGGCACGCCGACGGTAAGGAATTTTTCGTGGGCGATGGCTGGTGTTGGCACTTCAATCATCATGGCACCATGGTTGATATGGTGTCAGGGTGATTGAAGTTCATTATTTCTATTGTTACATTCTAATATATAATGAAGTGGTTCAACTCACCATAATGCAGAATCAGTGGGAGCCCTGGGCGTGTCACTTGCCACATCTCCTGTCACCAGATGCAGCATGTTACTTGCCAAAGTCACCTGACACTAGATGTGGATTGTCACTTGCCATGTCGTCTGCCACCAGATGTGGATTGTCATTTGCCACTTTCACCTGGCAGCAGATGTGGATTGCTACTTGCCACATCACCTGCCACCATTTGCAGATTGTCACTTGCCACGTCACCTGCCACCATTTGCAGATTGCCACGTCTCCTGCCACCATTCTCATATTGTCACTTGCCACGTCTCCTGCCACCATTTGCATATTGTCACTTGCTACGTCTCGTGCCACCATTTGCAGATTGTCACTTGCCACATCACCTGCCACCATTTGCAGATTGTCACTTGCCACGTCACCTACCACCGTTTGCAGATTGCCACGTCTTGTGCCACCATTTGCAGATTGTCACTTGCCACGTCACCTGCCACCATTTGCAGATTGTCACTTGCCACGTCTCCTGTCACCATTTGCAGATTGCCACATCTCTTGCCGCCATTTGCAGATTGTCACTTTCCACGTCACCGCCCACCAGATATGGGTTGTCATTTGCCAACTGATGTGGATTGTCACTTGCCATGCCAGCCAGTGCCACCAAATGTGCATTGACGCTGCATTGGTGGCAGGCTGGCAGCACTGGTCCATTTGGTGAGAGCAGGAGAGCGGTGATGCGGGGCGGGCAGTGAGAGATGATGTCATCTCGCTGCTCCCCGCTGCACCTCCGACAGTGAAGCAAGGGGTCTGGCTGCAAAGTGGAGCTCCACCGATGACAGGAAGCACGTGACCTCCACTCCACCCTGTTACGAGGGCGGAAGAGCACTGATGTGTGGCAGGCAGTGAGAGATGATGCCATCTCTCTGCTGCTCGCCGCACCTCGCTCCCAAATTGAAGAGGCCTGGCTGTGATGAGCGCTGATGTGGAGCAGGCAGAGAGAGATGTCATCCGCCTGCTCGCTTCTCTCTTCTCCTCCGCCTCTCTCATGCAGCCCGCCCGCTGCAGCAGCCGCAACCCGCTGGTTAGGAAGGGGCCCTGCGGCAAGAGACTCGGGCTATGGGCCCCAGATTCTGGGCTATAGCCCCAATAGCCACCCCCGTAGTAACGCCCCTTCTGCCTACCCATACTGTAAAATAATAGCTGTCCAAGACTGTTCACATGACATAGCATTTTTAACTTGGGCTGCAGAATTTGACAAGCAGCGCTGCTTCTCAAACTTGCCTATTGAGTTTTAATAAGGCCGTGCCACAACTGCATGCAATGCACGGGATTGCAGCACAATAGTGCGACATTATAGGGTTAAATCAGGCATTGAGGTCATGATATAACACCTGCCCACTGCCTGTTAAACGCCCTCTGAAAAGCACTGTGAGGAAGGAGAGAGTCTGCGAGCCTGATATCAGAACAGCGGGGATTTTGGCAGATCCTGACTTGGAGTGGATTGCAGTGGTTTTGCAGTGTTCAGGTGCTAACACAAGAAGAAATTTACCAGGTAGCAGAGTGGCAGGAGAGCATCGGGACATCCTCTAGGCCAATGTTGGGGCACCTTGGCACCCCAGATGTTTTGGAACTATATAATGCTCAACTGCACTGCAGAGTGCATGAGCATTATGGGAAGTGTAGTTCCAAAACATCTGGGGTGCCAAGGTTCGCATTAACTGCCCTAGGCAATGCTCTCCCACCAGAACCGAGCCCCTCAGGCTCTCTCCTAGTTCTTTTAGCTCTCCACTTGGACATCTGTCAGAGTGCTTCTCTGTATCAGCTTGACAGGCTCAGACAGGCATGCTGACAGTGGAGGCATTGAGATGCCGGATAGGGGCAGCTAGAGGGCCATATGTGGCCCTGGGGCTGCAATTTTTCCAGGTCTGGTCTAGAATGACCAATAACAACATGGTTATGATGTATGGAAATGGTTAGTGCTCTTAGTATGTATTTCATTATGTGTAATACAAAAATAATGCTTTTATTCCTTTTAATCAAGTATAGATTAAAATAATTTGTAGCCACCCTGCCTTAAAAAAGAAGTACCATTACAAGTTAAAAATATTTATTAAATCCTTTAGAGGACCAAGTGCTTGTAGCCTTTGCTCCTGTTCTGATCCATCACCTGGTTGTTTGAGAACTGTGGTTGGACAGCTCGACCCCCTCCCCCCACAGCTTTCTGACCACACTGCTAGAAAGGAGACAAAACACTGGTGAGGGCTGATGGACATCTCTTGTCTCCAGCAGCCAAGATGAAAGCTGCCATTCAGCACACCAGGAGGTGGCATAAGCTCCCTCCATTGACTCAAGCACTGTTTGTTTATTCACAAAAATAAATGATCAATCAGCACTGTGGGGCTGTGTGATGTATCTGTCGGTGCTATATACTGTATGCTTACTAGCATCCGGCAGACACAGCCTGACAATGCTGTTAGTTCATTCATAATAGTAAAAAGTCAACCTGTAGGGGAAGATGGCGGGGAATCAGTTTGTGCAGTAGCTCCCCCCCCCCCCCCTCATAGCAATCTGAAAATTGGTCTTCATTCATACAGGGACAGCGCTACAGTGATGGCAGAATCATAAAGTAGTTTTCCTAAACCACAGCATAGATCTTTATGGGACCAAATGCTATATGGCCCATATGGTCTTTAACAGGCACCAGGAAACTGAAACGGTATGATGACATCATGATGAAGGAACCGGCGGTCAGCTTCCACAGACTGCAGCACTGGGTCCATGAACCCCATGACTAAGCTCCGGGGCGGCGGAGCGAAACCTGATGGGAGTGTGGCCTGAGGTTGCCACTCTATCCACCTCTGTAGGATACCTCAGGTGTGCGGCATACATTGGTCACCCCTTTTCCTTGAACTTATTGCAGGAGCCAGGACAAGCCCCATCCCCTGCCAGCACTCTCAATAGCATTCGCGGATGAACTAGTTTGTTTACCCCCATCTATTGAGCCCGAGCAACACACTACACACCATGCAGCACTGGGTCACTGGTCTCCACCCTCAGAATTTTACTTTAAGAAAAAAAATCCAGTTGCACCTGGCTTTAAATGAGAAAATATTACTAACAATGTTATGTATATCTATGTTAATTGATTCTTTCCTTGAGGCTGGGTTCACACTAGTGCGAATTGGATGTGGGATTTCCATGGAATTGGTTCATACATCTCCGGAGTGGCTGCGGAGCAAATTGCACAGAGGTCCTGTGCATCTTTGGCTCCATTGTAGGTCCGAATTCAGGCAAAAATTTGGGCCTGATTCATCCCTGAAACGGAGAACAGGGACGCACCGGACCCCTGCTGTCAGCCCCGCAATCTGTCTGCAGTATGAACCCAGCCTTATCCTTTCCTTATCAGTGATTTTCCAGCTAGCATATATAATGCCGCGTACACACGGTCGGACTTTTCGTCTACAAAAGTCCAACGGACGCTGACGGACTAAAGCTGGCTGGTAATCCGATCGTGTGTGGGCTTCTCCGGACTTTCAACGTACTTTTTTAGCCTCAAATCCGACGTACTTTAGATTTGAAACATGCTTCAAATCTTTACGTCGTAACTACGACGGACCCCGAAATCCGCTCGTCTGTGTGCTAGTCCGACGGACAAAAAGCCACGCTAGGGCACCTATTGGCTACTGGCTATGAACTTCCTTATTTTAGTCCAGTGTACGTCATCACGTACGAATCCGTCGGACTTTTGTGTGGTCGTGTGTAGGCAAGTCCGTTCGTTAGAAAGTATGCCGCAAGTCCGCCGCAAGTCCGCCGAAAGTCTGCCGGAAGTCTGTCGGACAGGCTGTCTGACTTTTGTAGACGAAAAGTCCGACCGTGTGTACGCGGCATAAGACTATTTATCTGTTTTAAACAGAGCTGCATCCACATCAGCTAGTTTAACATGGCTGCAGGGATTTTACAAGCGACATTGCTTTACAAAGTGCCTCATCATTATTCCTATCATGAAGAATATTGATGACAACACACAAAAGGGCCGACTGACAATCGATAATGGCAAAATGCCAGCCAACAAGAAAGTCTCTCCTTTGACCATTTCCTGAGGGTCTTTAAATCATAGTAAACAACTACAGGTTCCGTTATGCTAAAGGGCAAATATCATTGATCAATTAACATTTACCAATATGTATGGATATGTAATCATGGCTGTTATGGAAATAAGATATTTGTCATTTATGCAGCTTTTTAGTTCTACATTGACTACAGGTTTATAATAAAGAGGTTTAAAAGAATCAGTACGAAATATTTTTATGAGGGTTTTTGGCAGAGGAAGGCATTTGCGTCTTGCCAAATATTTTTCTTCACTTTCATTTTAAATATATTCAGTTCTAATCAAGGTCACTCTCTGGAAACTGCTGCCTTGCAGAATAGTGATGGGTTATTGTTTTTACTATGAAGCCAAGTTCATGTTTGCATTGCAGTTTTTAGCTGGTGCCTTTTTTTTTTTTAAAGCACCTCACCATACATAATGCACCACAAGAAACCTGCATTTCAGTGTATAGATGTTTGTATTTAGGTCCGTGTGCTACATTTGAAGCCCATTCAAAACAAATTGCCAGCAATAAGGGTGGCACTTCTCCACTGACCACCAGCAAGATGGCAATTGTCCACTGACCAGACACAAGAGGAAATTGTATAGCAGAAAATAAAAGAATAGAAGATAATAGAGTAAAACAGAACAAAATAGAATAGAAAATAAAACAACAGAATAGACTAGAATATAATAGAAACAAATAGACTAGAATATAATAACATAGAAAGAATAAAACCATCTTCTGAAATTCAAATTTCAAATAGAATAAATTTGAATTTGAATACATAATAAAAGAATAGAATAGAAGAAAAAGGAATAGAATAGAATAGAATAGACTATAATAGAATAGAAAAAATAGAATTAAAAAAACAATAGAATAAAATAGAATTGAAAGAGTATAACCATTTCCCAAAATTTAAATAGAACCAATGTGAATTTAAATAAATTAGAAAAGAATAGATTAGAATAGAATAGAAAACAGAAATCAGAAAACAGAATAGTATAGAAAAATTGAATAGAAAAGAATAGAATAGAAAATAAAACAATGGAATAGAAAAGAATAGAAAAGAATGATCAAATAAAAAAAAAAAAGAGTATAATTAAAAAAAAATAGAATAGATTACAATAGAAAGAACATAATAATTTCCCAAAATTAAAATTTGAATTTGAATAGTATAAAAAAGAATAGATTAGAATAGGAAGACGGTTATATTCATTCTATTCTATTCTGTTGTTTTTTTCTATACTATTGTGTTATTTTCTATTCTATTCTACTTTATTTGTTTCTATTCTATTCAAATTCAAATTGATTCTATTTGAATTTTGGAAAATGGTTATATTATTTCTATTCTATTATATTGTTTTTTTATTCTATTCTTATCTATTCTATTTGAATTTCAGAAGATGGTTATAATCTTTCTATTTTATTTTGTTCTTTTTTTATTCTATTCTATTCCTTTCTATTCTATTCTATGCTGTTATGTTCTATCCTATTTTGTTCTGTTTTACTCTATTATATTAAATTCTTTTAATTTCTGTTATATTCTTTTTTTTCTATTCTATTTTTTTCTATTCTGTTCCTTTATTTTCTATTCTATTTTATTCTCTTTGGAAATTGGAAAACAATTCAAATTCCAAAACCTTTCGAAATTGATTCAAATACGAACAAAACAAATTCCGAAAACTAATTAAACGAATGAAAGAAATGTTATCTAAACAAATTTATGTAAATAACAAATCGAACAAAATGAATTTTTTCGTTCTGCACATGTCTAATATGTACATCACATATCCCAGGAGGCATAGGCTTTCATTGGTGAGCAGGAGGAGGGGGCGGTCCTATCGGCGCATCATTGAGAGGCCCGCTTGCTGAACCCGGAAGAGCCAGTGAGACTCTTGATAACATCAGAGAAAACATGGCGGTGCGGGATGGAGCTGTGGCTTGGCCGTGAGTTGATCTCAGAGGGTCAACACTGAATCCACTGAATGAGTGAGTATCTGAAATGTCCAGATACCACCATCAGGTAAGCGGGGCAAAAAAAAAAAACTGGGGAGGTTGGTCGCAGTTCTTCTTTAAGTTAGTTTAAAAAGGTACCCTTCACTTAAACAGATATGTGAATTTTGGGTGGTTGCTGGTATGGTGAACAAGAAGTTGCCTTCCTATATTTCCCAGGTGCCCCATTGGTTAACGTTCATCACCAGAAAGAATCCCTCAGTTCTGCCCAAACAATTAAGCCATTACAAAGCCAAATGGTGTCACATGCCTCAGATACATACCCCATACATACTGTAAATAGTTATGCTCTAATCTATTATTGTGTATCTAAAGCATTTTTTTTTTACGTTTTGGATGGAGTGAAAAAGAGTTGGCAACCCTGTTAGGTTTTTTTGCTGATTTGGTTTTAGAGATTCTTTAAGATTTTACTTTTTTCACGGGGCAGTGTTTTCCTTGGGTAACAACCTGAGCAAGTAGGAGGGCATATAAATCAGACAAGGTCTCCAAATTACAGTTTCTGTGTCAGGATGTGAAGTGGCATGTTATTTTGTGACTTATGCCCCGTACACACGGTCGGACTTTATTTATTCTGAGCATGCGTGGCACTTTGTCCGTCGGATTTGTGTACACACGATCGGAATTTCCGACAACGGATTTTGTTGTCGGAAAATTTTATATCCTGCTCTCAAACTTTGTGTGTCGGAAAATCCGATGGAAAATGTGTGATGGAGCCTACACACGGTCGGAATTTCCGACAACAAGGTCCTATCACACATTTTCCGTCGGAAAATCCGACCGTGTGTACGGGGCATTAGTGTTACCCAGGGCTTTTTTTCTCAGAAAATAGGTGCAGGAACTCCCTCCTCCTGAGTCACCCTTCATCTCTGTCCTCTACCCACCTCTGAGCACTGTCTCTTGGCTCCAACTCCTACCCACTTTCCAAAATCATCCCTTTTAGAGAATATAAACCCAAGTATCATTTTGTACTACTAAGTAATTTGTATGGAATTTGATAGACCCCACCCCAGCAACAGTAGACCCTCCAGCAACAATAGATCCCCCACACAACAACAGACCTTCCCCCCCCAGCAACAATGGGCCCTCCCGAAACAAAATACCACACCAACAACAATAGGCCCCACCAGCAACAACAGATCCTCCAGCAGCCAGCAACAGTAGACCTCTCACTCAATAGTAGATCTTTCCCAGCAACAGTAGACCCCCTGCCAGCAACAATAGACCTGCACAATAACAATAGACCCCCCACACACAAAAATAGACTCCCAACAATGACAACAGATCCCCAGCAGCCAGCATCACCCTCCAGCACACCCCAGCAATCCTTGCCAAAAAAATACATTCAGTTGTGGAGGTGCCGGAACTGCGTTCCCCCACGTTCCCGCTGAAAAAAAGCCCTGGTGTTACCTCATTTATTTTCTGATGAGAGCTGGGGGTGGGCGGAGAGACTTATTAAAAGAGAAGTTTAGGTTTGTTTTTGTTTTTTTTTTAAATCATACTTACCTAGGTGGATGCAGCATTGGTGCAATGCTGCATCTGCCCCCTCCTCCCCATCTCTAAGAGTGAGAACTGAGCGATCAAACACCGCTGATCGCTCAGTTCTTCTCCTTGCCACTCTAAGCAGAGAGCTGGTGACTGTCAGTCACTGCTGTCTACTCTGGCATCCACCCCCGCCCTGGTCTTACTTGAGCTCTGAGCTCCTAAACGGCTGGCTCAGACTCTAGGCCAGTGATGGCGAACCTTGGCACCCCAGATGTTTTGGACCTACATTTCCTATGATGCTCATGCACTCTGCAGTGTAGTTGAGTATCAGGGGAAATGTAGTTCCAAAAGATCAGGGTGGGGCAAGGTTCACCACCACTGTTCTAGGCAGATCACTGAGAGGCTGAGCCAGGTGCTGGCCCAGGCTCCTGGATGGATCCCGACCATATGGTCACGATCTTTCTTCAACCTGGATCGGCTCTGTGATGTCAGCTGACAGCGGGCTTCAGCCCACTGTCAGCTGAAAATGAATCACAGGAGTGCAGAGCAAACTGCACTCTTGTAACCCACAGAAGAAGTACAACCAAACAAGGTTTGACTGTACTTCTCCTTTAATGAGCTTTGTATGAAAAAATGGAACTGGTATGGGGTTCAAAAGCAGAACTTGGCCATGGTCCCTCCACCCAGCCATGTCTCGCTATTGTAAAAAATAGTAGAGGGTGCCACAAGCTTGACTTTTCCAGCAAAAGTTGAGTTGTGCATATAAAGGCCTACCTATGCTTCTGCTTATTTTTTAATGATGTAAGCAGTAGGAGTTGCTTTGTTATGTGACTCGTACTTCTAACTGGCTTTCATACCCACTTATTTCTCTGTGTTCAGCTATTGATGTTTTTTCTTTTATATAAGTCATTATAGGAGAAAGTGCTTTGCAGTTTAAAGACAAAAGTGTCAGCAAATTCCTTGCCCAGCCTATTGCTGTGGTCAGTAAATCACTGCAATGTTTTTCATTGTCACAGCTGCAACTCTGCCACAGGAACCTAAAAATAAAGTGGTTTCAAACTCCTTACGTGCAGGCAATCCATCAATTTCAATTAAATAGATGAATTAACTGCACTGTTTAAGTATGCTCAGCAAGGCTGCTGCCACGGGCCTGGCTTCCTTTACATGGGAGCATTAAATTTACCCTTAAGTGGAATGCTAAATGTTACCTGGGGACCGGATGCCAAAGTAAATATAGCATCAAGTTAGCAAACATTTAGGAAGTGTAAAGAAAATTACATCTATATAGCGTTTATATAGTAAGATAAACAGCTATGTACAAAGTGCTGTAACACAGAAATGTGTTAATTAAAGTGTTACGAAACCCAGGACCCTGCAGTCACTATATCTGCTCTCCCACAGTAAACAGAACATGGAAATGCAATTATTTTAGTAAATATAAACTGCTAAATACCCTTTCTCATCAGCAGTTAGACCAGTCTTGTGACTTCTATCAGTGTCTGGTTAAAGCTTGTAGGAGGAATCTTCATTCTCCTACGATTGCCCACTGGGGCTGCAGGACCCCTGACCCTTTGTCTGGACAGTGCTGATTGGCCCTGTGCTGATCACATACACCTTCCCAAGAAAAAGAAAAAAAAAAGCAATACACACCATACTGAGCATGTGCAGGGTGCCCCCAAGGCTTTGTTCTATTAGGAGATGGATTGGGGACTGTGGAAGAAGGGGAGGATCAGAGAAGACAGGATCAAACAGCCTTTTTACACAATGCGCAGGATTAACCCCTTAGGTTCTACAGTGAGTATAACAAGCATGCTTTACTGCATATACAGATTCATTTTACTGTTGTGTGTTTAGTAACAATTTAAGGGGGAAAACATTTATTTTCCTTTGGCAGGCAGAAAGGGGGGTTTACCAGCAGACTCGTAAGTAAAAAAGTCTGTTCTTAAAGGATACAGTCAGGTCCATAAATATTGGGACATCGACACAATTTTAATCTTTTTGGCTCTATATACCACCACAATGGATTTGAAATGAAACGAAAAAGATGTGCTTTAACTGCAGACTTTCAGCTTTAATTTACATCCAAATCAGGTGAACGGTGTAGGAATTACAACAGTTTGTATATGTGCCTCCCACTTTTTAAGGGACCAAAAGTAATGGGGCAGATTAACAATCATCCATCAAACTTTCACTTTCTAAATCCTTTGCAGTCAATTACAGCCTGAAGTCTGGAACACATAGACATCACCAGACACTGGGTTTCATCCCTGGCGATGCTCTGCCAGGCCTCTACTGCAACTGTCTTCAGTTCCTGCTTGTTCTTGGGGCATTTTCCCTTCAGTTTTGTCTTCAGCAAGTGAAATGCATGCTCAATCGGATTTAGGTCAGGTGATTGACTTGGCCAATGCATAACTTCCACTTCTTTCCCTTAAAAAACTCTTTGGTTGCTTTCGCAGTATGCTTCGGGTCATTGTCCATCTGCACTGTGAAGCGCCGTCCAATGAGTTCTGAAGCATTTTGATGAATATGAGCAGATAATACTGCCCAAAATCAGTATCATAGAGAAACTGCGCTTAGGGTGGGCCTATATGGTAAGAGAACAGGTTGCTGCCTCCCCTACGCAGAGCACTCACAGAGGGTAATCTGCTACCGTAAATAAACTAAAAGAAGATGGGGTATTGGCGCTACCTAAGAAACCTAAATGCTATTGCATATTAGGGAAAACCACAGAAGGTAGTTTTATAATGATACAGTTATAGAATAGCACACCAATGCTCATATCATCACAGTCAATAGGTAGGAGAGATACTCCAGTGACTGGTATGGAATGGGTAAAGAGGAATCCTAGGATCCCTAAAATATGGTGGAGTATTTGATATTGTATATAAAGAGAAAAATTATTAAAAATTAATAATAAATTGATGAAAAGAATGGTGTATATATGGACTGCCTATGTGGGCACAGTCTATTGACAGAGATGTCCCACTATATATGTGTTACTATACACTGTGCAAACTATATAGGAAAAATCACAGGTCAAATACAAGCAGTCAACCAATTGGGTGCACTGTAAATCATATCAGCTAAGCGGGTGCAATATAAGTCATACAGTAAGGCTGGACCCAGCATGTGCTACAGTAAATAGATCAGAGTGATGTATAATAGTCCCGTAGGCTTATATCTGCATCAACCACATCCACATGTTTACATAAATCAAACCTAAAGTGTAAACCATATGGGTACACTACAACTGATATAGTGAAGCCTAGACCTAGCATATGATGCAGTGATTAGGTCAGGGTGGTGTACAATAGTCCCATACACTTATGTCTGCATCAGGTCAGGACCTCCCAGGGGTGACTTTAGTACTTAAGATGTTTCCAGGTGACTTCTGTGCTCCCCCTTGTGATTTCCTACTCACCGACTCCTGGTACCCCTGCAGGGGTAATGGGCATGTAATGCTTTAAATGGAGGTCGTTGCTCCCGGTGGATGCCTTGGGTGTATCCTGGCTGATGGAAGGTGCTTCAGTGCCCTGTCTCCATGTGTTCATCTCATTAATTTTTATTAATTTTTCTCTTTATATACAATATCAAATACTCCACCATATTTTTGTTTAGGGATCCTAGGATTCCTCTTTACCCATTCCATACCAGTCACTGGGGTATCTCTCCTACCTACTGACTGTGATGATATGAGCATTGGTGTGCTATTCTATAACTGTATCAATATAAAACTACCTTCTGTGGTTTTCCCTAATATGCATTAGCATTTAGGTTTCTTAGATACTGCCCAAAACACTTCAGAATTCATCCTGCTGCTTTTGTCAGCAGTCACATCATCAATAAATACAAGAGAACCAGTTCCATTGGCAGCCATAAATGTCCATGCCATGACACTACCACTACCATGCGTTACTGATAAGGTGGTATGCTTTGGATCATGAGCAGTTCCTTTCCTTCTCCATACTCTTCTCTTCCCATCACTCTGGTACAAGTTGATCTTGGTCTCATCTGTCCATAGGATGTTGTTTCAGAACTGTGAAGGCTTTTTTAGATGTTGTTTGGCAAACTCTAATCTAAAAAAAAAAAAAAGGAAAAGCAAAAGAGAGAGGCGCCTCTGGGTGTAGACTAAAAACAAGGTTTATTCATAAAAGATAATGATGATCAAACTCACATGTTGAAGGTCATCAATAAGCATAAAATGGTAATCAATACTGAAGAGGACATCATCCATCAAAGGTTCAAATCAGTCAAAGACAACTCCTGGCGGGGGGCTCTGCCTGTGTGTGAGGAGAGGTACCGCTGAGATGTGAGGCCGGCCGCAGCGGTGACAAGTCACAATGCTAGGTAGAGAGCATGGAAGAACGTAAACATCCGGCGAGGAGTGATGACGTCATGAGTCGAGCGACGCGTTGCAGGGCGTACGGGCTGTGATGACGTGACAGCCGCGCCCCTTCATCAGGCTGAGGATGGATGGGATAGGGCGGCTTAAAACAAACAGAAAATGTGGTGATTGGTGTGGATGAAGGAGGGGAGGGGCGGAGTTTGATCATCATTATCTTTTATGAATAAACCTTGTTTTTAGTCTACACCCAGAGGCGCCTCTCTCTTTTGCTTTTCCTTAGGATTGGAATGTGGTTTCACTTCTTGATGAAGGCAGCCCTGCTTGTGGACCTATTATTTGGATCCTTGAACTCCTCATTTTCACATGACTGTGAGATCGTGCCCTATATGTGTTAATGTGATACACAATTTTTCCTCTTTGGACATATACATGTGGACATTATTTATCCATTGAATGTAATATGAGACTGGGAAAATTTCAGTCTGTTCCCCATCCCTTTGTTTTTATTATTGTTGTTATTATTGTTATCGCCAGTTCTCTGCGCCTCTACTTGCATACGGCAAACTCTAATCTGGCCTTCCTGTTTTTGAGGCTCACCAATGGTTTACATCTTGAGGTGAACCCTCTGTATTCACTCTGGTGAAGTCTTCTCTTGATTGTTGACTTTGACACACATACACCTACCTCCTGGACAGTGTTCTTGATCTGGCCAACTATTGTGAAAGGTGTTTTCTTCACCAGGGAAAAAATTCTTTGGTCATCCACCACAGTTGTTTTCCATGGTCTACTGGGTCTTTTGGTGTTGCTGAGCTCACTGGTGCGTTCTTTCTTTTTAAGGATGTTCCAAACAGTTGATTTGGCCACACCTAATGTTTTTGCTATCTCTCTGGTGGGTTTGTTTTGTTTTTTCAGCCTAATGATGGCTTGCTTCACTGATAGCGACAGCTCTTTGGATCTCATATTGAGAGTTGACAGCAACAGATTCCAAATGCAAATAGCACACTTGAAATGAACTCTGGACGTTTTATATGCTCCTGGTAAATAGGATAATGAGGGAATAACACACACCTGGCCATGGAACAGCTGAGCAGCCAATTGTCCCATTACTTTTGGTCCCTTAAAAAATGGGAGGCACATATACAAACTGTTGTAATTCCTACACCGTTCATCTAATTTGGATGTAAATACCCTCAAATTAAAGCTGAAAGTCTGCAG
The DNA here is from genome assembly GCA_037952835.1 of Lithobates septentrionalis. Classification (NCBI taxonomy): domain Eukaryota; kingdom Metazoa; phylum Chordata; class Amphibia; order Anura; family Ranidae; genus Lithobates; species Lithobates septentrionalis. The sequence continues at coordinate 1,732,776 of JBBDGP010001003.1, forward strand.
TTAAAGCACATCTTGGTAGTTTCATTTCAAATCCATTGTGGTGGTGTATAGAGCCAAAAAGATTAGAATTGTGTCGATGTTCCAATATTTATGGACCTGACTGTATCTAAACAAAATCATAAAATGTAATAATAATAATAGTTTACCAGTCTTGAGATGCAGTGGCTGCATTATGTCTGTGAATTTTCCCAATTACCTAGGTCATGGTGTGGTTAGTAGTAGTTAGTCACAATCAGTTAAACCCTAAACCAAAAATGTATTATATTGCGGCTTACCAATCATTAGATGTGGTAGATGCATCAGTCTTCATTTTGTAACCCTTTCTCTGTATTCACCTAGTGAGCAGGTCAGTAATACGTCTCCTGTATGGAGGGCATGTGAAGCCCACAAGCATAAACTTCCTGGATGCAGTGAATGTTGAGCTACCAGCATTCACTGCTCCTTCCAGTGCAAGCTCAGTCTGTCCGCTGTGGAGCGCTGTAAACTTCCATGTTGCCATCACAACGGGCAGGACTTGAGTCGCACAGAACCGCTTGACATTGGAAATCATATTGTTTTCAATGGTGCCTGTTCACATCAATGCAGGTTCCTGCACTACTTTGGTGCCATTCCAGCATGATTTTGACCCTATAGAATATAAAAATCACATCCAAGATGCATCCAAGTCGCATTACATAATTGCACTGAAAGTCCAATCAAAAATCGGATCACAGCAGTGTGAACCTAGCCTAAAATGCCTAATTAGTGGAGCTTATAGTAGATATCTAATAATAAACCATATATAGCAATTATAAGAGGAAAAAATTTGGAATATTGTACCAAACAATATGCCACATTTGGTACCACATATAATTGTTATATATGGTTTAGTATTTTATTTAAGTTTAATACGTTTTTATTGCATATTTCGAAAGGGTATGTAGAACAAACAAAACATCATGTGAAATAGTGTACAGCAGGTGTCTCAAAGTACTGGCCCGCGGGCTGTAAATGGTTACAAATGGCCCGCAGGCAAGGCCGATCCTAGGCGGGGGGCAGCAGCTGGGAACTTTCTCTCTCCGTCTCCTCTCCCCCACATGCTGCTGCAGCCCAGCGCGCACAACACAGGAGAGCAGAGCGGAGAGAGGATCTGCCCATAGCCCCGCCCACCTAGTTCTATCAAATAGTGCCCGGGACGGGCTGCGCATGTGCCATACGTAATACCACAACAGCTGATTTTACAATCAGCTGTTGTGTCGGTGAGACGGCGCTTGCGCACAATAGCCGACTGAAGACATTTTTCAGTCAGATTGTGCCGAGGTACATTCATATAGGTGAGGGGCTGATTTTAACATGAAGGGGCGGATGTTTTCGTTGATGGCCAGTGCTGATCCAACATGAAGGGGGCGGATGTTTTCATTGATGGCCAGTGCTGATCCAACATGAAGGGGGCGGATGTTTTCATTGATGGCCAGTGCTGATCCAACATGAAGGGGGCGGATGTTTTCATTGATGGCCACTGCTGCAAAGAAGGGGGCAGAATTTTAAACATTTAGCTAGCTAAATAGGTCCTCCAGGAAGAATAGCAGATAAAGATTTGCTTAGCAGATTTGTTTGGGCATCGTTAAAAATTCCACCCTGTCTTTGCAGCACTGGCCATCATTGAAAACATCCGCGCCTTTCATGTTAAATTCCACCCCTCACCTACATGAACACTCCTCGGCAGCACAAGGCACAAACTGACTGAAAAATGTCTTCAGTCGGCTATTGTGTGCAGGCGCCGTCTCGCTGACACAACAGCTGATAGTAAAATCAGCTGTTGTGCTATTACGTACGCCGCATGCGCAGTTCTAGGCACTATTCGATAGCAGGCACTTCTCGGCAGAACACTGGCCCCGGATCCAGGGTCCTGCTGCCACCTCAGGGCGGAAGATTGTGGCATTCTCAGGGTGCCCTGCCACTAGGCCTGTGATGAAGCCATGACCTGACAGGAGGAGAGGAGGCAGGCAAAAGATCAGGCCATCAGTTGACTGCCAGGAGGAGAGGTAAGTGAGCCATCACACAGAGACTGAGCAAAGTCCTTACTTGCGTGACTGGGGTTGAAATTTGTGAAGAGGGGGTATTTGTGGAGTGTGTGTCTGTTTGTGTGTGTGTGTGTGTGTGTGTGTGTGTGTGGGGGGTTGGTATTTGTGGAGTGTAAGGGGGGATATTTGTGAAGTGGAGTGTGTGGGGGTATTTGTGTGAAGTGAAGTGTGGTGGGGGGGTATTTGTGGAGTGTAGGTGGTAATGTTGAGTGTTAATAGTGCATCCGCTGACACCAGTGCTGGGGGTTAATAGTGCATCCGCTGACACCAGTGCTGGGGGTTAATAGTGCATCCGCTGACACCAGTGCTGGGGGTTAATAGTGCATCCGCTGACACCAGTGCTGGGGGTTAATAGTGCATCCGCTGACACCAATGCTGGGGGTTAATAGTGCGTCCGCTGACACCAGTGCTGGGGGTTAATAGTGTGTCCGCTGACACCAGTGCTGGAGGTTAAAAGTGCGTCCGCTGACACCAGTGCTGGGGGGTTAATAGTGCATCTGCTGACACCAATGCTAGGGGAAAGGACAGTTTGCATGCGGCCCCCATTGGATGTGAAAGTTTGTCCTGTGGCCCTCAGGTAATTTGAGTTTGAGACCCCTGGTTTACAGTATTGTGCCAATTTACATTCCCAGGAATACAAAATACGTTTTATTATTATTTTTGGAAGGAGAAAAGAGAAAGCAAAAAAAAAAGAATCTGTATTTTATTTATATTAGATAAGCACTGCACATTATTATTTTTTTATTTTTTATTTTGTAAAGTGAATCACAAGGGTGCTAGCTGCTAGGAGTGAGAGGGAAATTAGACATCACTATATCATTTTTTAAATTTATACTAAAAGACCTGTTGCTTACACAGCTCAGTAGCTCAATATGAAATTTACACTCTCAAGTGAGTGAGTCATAGCAGTGACTAATAGCAGTGACTCATCCCTTTATTGGACAGCTTAGTCTGAGATTTGAATGAGAGCCAGTCTTCCCGAAAGGAAACAAATACTGCTGTGCTTTCTATTTATTTAACCCATATTGCTTTTGTCATTTATCAAATTTTTGTTAAACAAGGGTGCAATACACATAGTTACTGCTGCTAAACATACAATGTTTGATTGCCATTAGCCCTTCTATTTATGTATAAGGATCATGCACTGTATTTGAATATAAAATAATTACCTTAATTAAAGTGGACCTTCAGTCATTTTTTCAACTTTCCATCTATTAAATCTTCTGCCCTTGTTGTTTTACCTTTGGATAGTAAAACATTTTTCTGCCAGTAAATACCTTATACAGCCCACTTCCTGTTTCTTGTCTGGTAAAAAGCCTAGCCTTCTGACATCATGCACAGCTCTCACTCTCATGAGAGTTTGCAAGGAATGGAGGGGGGGGTTGAGTCATAAGAGGGCCACTGAGAGCTGCAGAGCTGGAGGTGTGTCTGTGTAAATCCAGGAAGTGAACAGGCAACAGCTTCAGCTGCCCACAGTTAAAATGGCTGCAGCCAGACCTGGTGGAGGGAGATTTCTGCAGCATATTTGGCAAGTACAGAATCACAGTACATATAAAATAATATGCAAAGTGGTTGGAGGGAAGCTTCAGAATGGCAAAGATGTTTTTATTACAAATCATGTGAGCAGACTGCAGTACCTATTTAATCATTGCTGCTCAGAGGTCAAATAAGGTTTCCCAGGTCTTTTCTGTCCTCAGAGAAAGCTCTGAAGGAGGAGTTTCTAGTGCTATGAATCTGTGTGTGCACAGCGTTGATTGGTGCTATGCCAATCACATGACATAAAAAAAAGGCTTTCATAATAGAGGATTAAAATAAATAATTAATAGCAACAAAGCGTTTTAAAGCTTTATACAAATCTATATTTCAAAGCAAATGTTTATTATTTTTTGCAATAACATGGTGTAGGTGGAGTTTAGGTTGATTGACAAAAGCTTTCACTTTGTTCACACTGAAAAAAGATTTGGAGGAGGCTCTGCCAATCACAGGCTGGGTCACGCCCCTCCAGTCTGTGTCTTTGGTGTGTTGCTGGGACTATCAGGGAGGTGAAGCTTTCTATTATATCCCACCCCTATAGTGTTTAGCAATATGAGGACATGGAGGAGAAGGGAGGGAGGGGAGTATCATTTACCACTGTGTCTTCACCCATAAGCTTGACTCTATAGTCACATGGGTTGTACAGATAAGAAAAAGGAGCAAATTAACAGCTTAGAAGGGAAATGAAACTGGAGCATGCTTAGTAGATGTTAACAGTTGGTCTACAGAATATCAGGCTGCAGCAGGGACACAGACAAAGAGGGAAGGCCAGTGGACAGCAGGATCAACCAGGATGTTTGCAGTCTACAGAGAACAAATGCTCTAGTGGATGAGTAAGTATGAACATAATGTAATATAGCATGTGTTGACAGTTTTTAATGATTTAGGTTTAAAAACACTTTAAAAAAGAGCTCTAAAATCACAGTTTAAAAATGTATAAGGATAAATAAAATATAAAGTTAAAGCTTAACTTTAGACATAATCATACCCTCCCCAACTAAATGCTGAGTTGGTTAAAAAAAGAACGGACTCAAATTGCGCCTTCTTTCGGAGTCCTTCTTCCGGAGTCCACATCACTACCTGATTAACATAGACACTTCCTAATGGCTCTCAGGAGGAGGGATGTTCTCATGATCCAGAAGACTTAGTAGAGTGATGGCATCATAATGAGGCATCTGTTTGGAGGATTCAGAGACTGCAACACTGGATCCTGGAAATGGTGCCAGAGAGGGTAACAGAGAACACAAAACAGCTTACCAGATAGCCAGCAAGGAAAACAAAATATATTGTCTAACAATATGGATTACAGACAAAGATTTTAGTTGCACAATATTTGCAAATATATGGAAAGCCACAGTGACTTGTCCAAGTATCCTCTGTTAAGTGCAGCCATTAACTCTAGTTTATGAGAGCCTCCATGTTGGAGCATACTGTATATAACAATGGATATATTGAGGGCAGGTATGCCTGGAGGCAGTCCATTCCTCTTTAAAGTTACAGGGACACACCAGAAACCAAGCAGAGCACAATGGAAGCTAAAAGTGCCCAATGTGCCCACAAGCCAATTCCAGTAAATTAACCAAAAATGACAACCTCCCCATTTATAAATAACTTTAGTGTAAGGTTCACATGTAAGGACTTGGCACAGAGTAAACAAAACAAACATTTTTACCAGTACTTACCAGCTAACCAGCAAGAAGAACAAATTGCACTGTCTGACAAATTGTGGCGATTGCCATTTTTGTTCTGCGAGGGCCACAAATGATGATGGAGTTAGATAAATACAAACAAGTGCTTTATAAGGTATTTCTAACAAGTGCTGAATGGGTGAGAGGGGAGTGTGAGATAGGTTGTCCTTTGACTGGAGATGGACTTTAGCCTAGAACCATTTTATTTTCCATTTAACTGTTCACCTCAAATTATTAATGTGTGAATATACAAAAACTCTTAAATTCCCAGAACACACATGAAGCCCAGTGTGAGGAAATACATTTTACTGAAAATGTCTCTACTGTGCTATCTCTGGGAGAAAAATAAGCCTGCCAGTAAATCCCCCAAGGTGTACCTTTTCAGGAAGTAGCTTTCTTTTATAGCATAATACGATTAATGTCAATACAATTTGGAATTACCATGGGATGAGATTATCATAATGGTGGATGGTTCCAGAAATTCCTTAGGTTGGCTTGATAATGGATATGTGAACACGCAAATTACATATCAGGTATCTGTGACAGCTGTGCTAAGATGGGCAGAGAATGAAAAGGAAAATTTTAATTTGGACAAAATAAAACTAGGAAGTATGATAATCAGAGGATATATTCATTGTGACAAGTTGTGATTTTCTGGCTCATTGGTAGTGCCAAACAGTGAGTTTATTCCACGCCAGAAGTGTCTTTTCAGGACTTTTTCACAGTTCACAAATTAATATCTTCCCATGCAGGGGGTTCTCACCATCAATGCAACAAAACATAGAATTCAGATTCCTGACTCTTTATCAGCCCTGTGGCTCAGGCTTCAGTCCTCCTGACTGTCAAACACACAGTGCCAGTGCTTGTGCACACACTCTGCACCTCTGCCAGCTTGGCTTCTTATCCTGCAGCTTCCCAGCTGCTCTGTCTCTCATAGACTGTCTTACTCAGGCTCGGGCCTTTGTCTGTCCTGGCCTGGACAGTACAGTGCAGATGTGCAACTCTCACTGCTCCCATCACACCCTGACCCCCTCAGGAGGGGCACTGAGCTGTAACTTTGGCTCTAATATGATTGCAGCACACACACCTGCATCATTAATGTGCCTGTTTCCTCCAAAATGTGGCCTAGACTGCCATTTTAGACATGGACTCAGCCTACCAAACCATGTATTTATTTTGTCCTGTAATTTGTATCAATAATTGTTAAAAAATATGTGTATGTCACTCTCCATGAAAGCTGGGTGCAAGACAAAGTTAAAAAAAGCTTTAAAATATATTCCAAGTATGGCAATTTTTACATGGTTGAATTGGTCCACCAATATAAGTATGCATGTGCCATACTTGTGGGATCCCCCTGGAAGCTGAAGCTCCTTGTAGCACTCACCACTACTACAGTGATATCCACTATCCGGGTCCTGTGCCAAGTGGTTGCCCTGCTGCATTCTGAACACAGCGGGTCACTCACTCGGCATGGGTGCCATTGAGAGAACACTGTGCATTTTCTCCATAAATGCACAGTGTATTCGTGTATTCTATAAGAGGAATTGGTAAAAAATGTAGCGCTAAAGGATGAAAAGCAATAAACAATAACAATATACCAAATATTGCATACAAATAGTGAAAACATATGGTGAGAAACAATCTCCAATGTAATAAATATGTGAAAATACATGTATATAATGGGTAAAGTTCCGAAGTTGGAAAAATCATTGTGTAGAGTCCACCACAAGAAAGTTGTTGCTCAGAAGTGGGGTACAAAGGCCTTGGCAGGCATGTAGAACATCAGAGATAGTGTTTCCTCCATCCAAGGTGAGGGGTATGCACTCTTACTGGAAGCAATGGACTCGAATGTCAGCGACAATGGGTCAATCATGCGAGGGCAGCCTGATCGGCCAACGCGTTTCATCCCAATAGACTTCAACTGGGGCACATGCCCCAGTTGAAGTCCATTGAGACGAAACGTGTCGGGCTTGGCTTTTAGCTCCCCACAGTTTTACTTTTATGGATGTATGTTGTTTTTTTTCTATAAAACCCACCTTTTTGGCCTACACCATATGGAGGCATTTTTTCTTTCTATATACCCTCGGATGAGAGTTTTTGGCTTTCCAATCTGGCTCGCTAACATCTGAGTTCCAGCCTTATGTTTACCTGCACGATTTTCTGGATCCTGCCCTGGAGTTCGCTGGATTCCCTGGATCGTTTCTGGAAGTCGGCCGATCGAGCTGTCCTCGCATGATTGACTTGTTTTTGCTTACATTCAAATCCACTACTTCCGGTAAGAGTACATACCCCTCACTTTGAGTGGAGGACACACTATCCCTGATGTTCTACATGCCTGCCAAGGCCGTTGTACCCCACGTCTGAGCAACAACTTTCTTGTGGTGGACTCTACACATTAATTTACCTTAGGATTTTTCCCACTTCGGGACTTCCCACTTGTGTCTCTACCCATTATATACATGTATTTTCACGTATTTATTACATTGGAGATTGTATCTCACCATATGTTTTCACTATTTGAATGCAATATATAGTATATTGTTATTGTTTATTGATTTTCATTCTTTAGCGCTACATTTTTTACCAATCCCTCTTATTGAATTCTTGTTACATTCAGATATAGCAGCTGTCCTTTCCTTGTTACACACTGGGTTAGCACAGTAATATCTCTTATTTACATTATTCGTATATTCTGACTGGATGGAGTGGAAATTGTGACATCATCTCCCTGCTTCTCCACCTTGTTCAATCAGAGAATGGTTTGCATTAATTTAAAAAATGCAGCAGAAAACACTCAGCATAAGACCCTAAAATTATTTCCAGTTTCCAAGTCAGTGTTCCTCAATTCCAGTCCTCATGGCGCACCAACAGGTCATTTTTTCAAGCTTTCCATTATTTTGCACAGCTGATTTGATCAGTTTCACTTCCTTAGTATTTACCACGGCCGTTTCATCTGAGGGAAATCCTGAAAACATGACCTGTTGTGGCACCTTGAGGACTGGAGTTGAGAAACACTATTCCAAGAGGTCTCACAGGTATGCCACATACATAAGACAAAAAAGTTTTGGCTGGATGTATACTTTAACTATAATTTTAAATGCAATTGGTATAAGGATCTGAATCTATCTTGATATCAGCACATTAAACCAGAGCAGGGCGGTATAGCTCTTTGCGTACTTCCATAAGATGTAGTGAGCTTTCATAGTGAGGGTTTGAAAGCATTGCTACCAAGTAGACGTCATGCTTAAAGTGGAATGTTACTTAATATTAGGGATGGGCGAACGGTTCGGCCCGAGCATGAGTTCACGCTGAACATTTGCCTGCTCGGCCTTTCGTCCAACACCCGAATACCCTGACGAACACCCTGCAATGCACTGAGCACTGCACAGTGCATTCTGCTCCCTGATTGGGCAAAGATTTGCCCAATCAGGGTGCAGTGTAAGCTGCTTGTTAAGAGACGGGGCCAGGAAGCCGGCCGCTGTGTCCTTAACAACTGATGAGTCATCAGCTGTCAATGGGTTTCCCTGGTAACAGCTGGACAAAACAAAGTGCCTGTAAAAAAAATAAAGAAAAAAATGGCTTTGGGTCTGGTATAGATTTTAAGGGGAACCCCACGCCAAAATTTTTTAAAAAAATGGCGCGGGGTCCAAAATCCATACCAGACCCTTATCCGAGCATGCAGCCTGGCAGGTCAGGGAAGGGAGGGGGGGCGAGCAAGCCCGCCCTCTCCTGAACTATACCAGGCCACATGCCCTCAACATTAAGGGGTGGGTGCTTTGGGGCAGAAGGGCTCTGTGCCCCCCATCCCAAAGCACCATGGGGACAAGGGCCTCTGCGTCTGGGGGGCTTATCGGAATCTGGAAGCCCCCATTCACCAAAAAAAGTGTCAAAAAGTAAGAACCACAGGAAACAGTTTTTGACAAATCCTTTATTAAAAATTTTTAAAAGTGTCCCTCGCTGTAAATCCATCATCAATCACGACGCCTGGCGGACCCAAAAAATAGAAAAAATTTAAACCGCTTCCGCCTCCTGGGAGGCTACCAAACGTATGCTCTTTCTTCTTGTATAGACAAGGGGTGGGGCCACTCGGTTACGTCACTATGTGGCGTTTTAACGCGGAAGCGTTTTGATTTTTTTATTTTTTCCTATTTTTTAGGTCCGTCGGGCGCCGTGATTGGCGATAGATTTACATCGAACACCTTTTTTACCCGATACCCATTCACATGAGGGGGGGTGGTATCTGGGGGCGCTTCCAGATTCCGATAAGCCCCCTACCTGCAGACCCAAACAACCACATCCCAGGGTTGTTGGGAAGAGGCCCTTGTCCCCATCAACTCATTAAAAAAAAATGTTTTAATTGCTACATGTTACCCAGGGCAGTACCCAAACCCCAATACCCCTTTCATGGCCAATTACTTGCCTTCAAAATTGCCACTTTTGATTTCTCCTGTTTGGCTCCCATAGACTTCAACACTGTTCACTGTTCCTATTAGAACATTTAAAATATTTACAGTGCCATCGTCTACATACAGGAATAGAAAGGATCATGTAAATTAATCAGTGTGTGTTTAGTATCTGCCTGCTCACAAATATTAATATATTAAGTAGGGATAGGTCGAACAACCCCCTGTTTGGTTTGCAGCAGAACTCCCAAACAGGGAGATGTTCGGCCTATCCCTGCCTAATATATTAACATTTGTGAGCAGGCAGATACTTAACACACACTGATTAATTTACATGATCCTTTCTATTCCTGTATGTTGATGATGGCACTGTAAATATTTTATTTAAAAAAAAATCTATTTACGTCTTTTTCCTAATTGATATACAGCTGTCACATGACCCAGCTCTTTCCCGGCCTGCCTGTAGGAAAACAGTGGCAGGAGGAGCTTCTAGTCCTCTGTTGCTGGTCACATGTTTAAAAAAAAATTGACAATACCATGGTATGGATGGAATTTTGCCAGTCACAGGCTGGCTCACGTCCCTTCAGCTTGTGTCTTAGAATAACAGGGAGGTGAAATCTCCATCAATCAAGATGTAATATCCAACTCCCATTGTATTTAGCTGGTTAGTGGGCATGAAGGAGCAGGGAGAGAGTGGAATGTCATTTACCACTGTGTATACGCCCACATTTGTGACTCTATAGTCACATGGGCTGTTTAGATGTAACAGGGATGACATTCTCAGGGTAGAAAATACACTGAAAATTGAACATGTGCACTGCTCTGCATAATCCTCAACTGCAGTGGGGACACGGACAGAAGGGGGAAACAGAGAACAGTAGGATCAACCAGGTTTTTTGCAGAATACAGAAAATAAATCCCATGGCGACTGAGTGAGTATGAACAGCATGCAATATAGCATTTATTGATAGTTTTTAATGATGTGGGTTTAATGACACTTTGAAATATTCTTACCTGCTTGTTCACAATGTACCTTGAGCTGTGCACACACAGCTCAATGTACAATCTCAGCATCTGCTGACATAAATGAACTTTGGATCAAGCGGGGGAGGGATATTAAGTCAGCCTGGTCTGGTCAAAATAGTTGAAGACTAGAACCCAGAAGAAGCCCAGCTGAAGATATCATTGACTGATGAAGATGCTTGTGGACACTGCATTGCTGGAGTGGAGGTGAATATAGTTCCCCTTTAATATCGATGATATGCTTGTCACTTTGCAAAGAGGCATGCATGGAGCATGCTATGCTTTCTGAATTAAGTTTTAATTGAATCATTCTATGCCCCACTGTTGTTTTTTGGCACTGATATAATCATCATCATCAATATCATTAACTTAAAGTGTTAGTTAAGCCAAAAAAAATATATACACATCCTGGTCCCTTAAAGTAGATTCAACAGCACAGTGCTTGTGCTGTGTAATCTGCCCCCCTCTAAACTGTAAAAAATCCTCCCTAAACTTGCCACTTCCTGTATGCCCTCTCTATACTGACCAAGATAACCAGAGCTACTGAGCCCTGACCACCGTTGTCAGAGTGTGTCTCTCCATCATACACTGCTGCCCCTCTGCTCTCCTCACTCCCCCTCACCCCCTCCTTCCTGCCTGTCAGCTCCCTCACTGTGTCTCTGTCTCCGCCACTATTATTAAAAATTATAAATGAAAATTGTCACTGCCAGGCCCTATTAAAGTCTAGCATTCCACACTAAGGAAGTGTTCTAAATACCTATTAACAGCTGTGTTCAGGCAGGTCACATGACTTGCGACCTCTTTACAGCTACGAGACAGGGCTTCTGTGGGAGGAGCCAAGCGGCCATGTGATCTCCCCGGCTGATGTCAGCCTGGAGACAGTTGTAAATAGGTATTTAGAACGCTCATTTTTTAAAATAACTTCCATAGTGTGGTATGCCAGGCTCTAGCAGAGGGTCAGGCAGTCACTTGCAAATTAGACTTAACAAACACTTTAAGTTAAGTCTCCTATAAAAGGGGTCAGTTTCTTCTCCAAGGTGCACCATCTGCCACATCACCTCTTCTTCTTTGTTTTCAGCCTACACAAACTGATAGCCCTACGCACCCTTCTCCACTTGTTTCTGTGCCATACCCCTAATCCCTACATGCAGGTTACGGCACTGTAGCTTTATAACACTAAGACATGCTAAAGTAGGTGCAAATTCTGTTAACCATGCCTGGGTGCTTTTTCAACCCTAGAAAGCTTTTCCGTAGGGATTTCTGCACCACTAAATTATTGATATTAGCTGAGAATGGAACATGAATCTTCAAGTTTTGGCAACTGCAGTGATGTGACAATACTCTGACCCTGAGGCCTTGACTACCATTTGGAGAAAGTGAGGGAAACTAACAGGTGTTGTCTGATGAATGTAATGCTGTGATGAATGATGATGATGTGACATCCCTCAGTGTATTGTGATTCACCATGACTGATAGTAGCACTGAGTGTAATTAAAGTGTAATTCCAGCCAACACTTTTTTCCAGTGTTGGACCAAGTAGAAAAGGATTAGAACTCTTGTGAGTTTTTTAAATTTCTATCTACAAACTGTTTATGGTTATGTCCCTCCCCTTCCTGACATCAGTAAAAAGCTGATGGAGGGGTTCTTGCCTAATCTCCTCTTTTTATTGCTGTCTTTATCCATCCCTGTTGGAGTTTCCCCTTACTTCCTGTCCAGACAGTCTCTAGGACAGGCTGCAAGGGGTAATCTCTTGAACAGGGACACAGAGATTAGTACTAACTCATAAAAAGTCTAACAATTCCCTATTTTTCTAAAATACTAGCTGGAGATGCACTTAAGATGACAGTGTCCAGCACTATCAAGAGATAGCAGTTGCTGCTATATTATTATATAGACTGATTGGTAGAAGGCATAATGGCAAGAGCAAGAGTGTTGAGATGTCCACCAGATTTCTCTGGGAATTGTATTTTTTTTTGTAAGGATGGACAAAAGTTTTCTATCTGCACTAAGTGGATTGATGCAATCTGGATTAAATCCCGATTCATTAAAAATGGTTTGCTCAACTCTACAGGCAATAATTCTGTCATACTTTTTGCAATGTGCTTCGCACTTGGAAAATCAAGATGGCAGGATGCCAAAGCCAGTGAGACTAGTAACATCATAAATCATTCTTTGTGGAAAAAAACAAACAAACCCGTTCGAGAGAAGACTGGCAGGAAAGTTGCTTACACTTGCACTTTAGTAAATCTGCAAAGTGAAATAACAAATAAGTAGGATACATTAACTTTGTTTCATGTTTAGTGTTGTATGTGTTGTGACTGTGAAGATAGTAATCCACCAGTTGACTGCAACATCCTGGAAGTGCCTGTTACGTAGTTTGAGTTTCCTTACAGAGTGGCCCAATAACCTTAAAACCTGGACAGACTCTTATTCAAAAAAAGTTCACTGTGCACTTTCTTCCTTCCACTCTTCACTCTTGGTCAATCACTTTGGCAGCAGACAGTCTCAATTACCAATTGTTAATGACGGGAGGGGCTACATTTCTGGTTTGACTTCAATTTTTGGAAAGGATGGCCTCACATTGTCATCAAGCACACTTTGATTTGATGCAGAACTCACAGCGGACTTCATAACTGCAAGCTACCCAGGCCCTTAAGCAGCAAAGTAACCCCAAAGCATAACATTTTCACCATTGTGCTTCAAAATTGGTATGATGTTCTCCTGAAATTTTATTTTAGGTTTACCATAAACATCTAATATAAGTGTGGCCAGACTAATAAGACCACTATTAACATTAGACCATTCAGAGTATGAATCATTAACCACTACTCTCTGTATTCTGTCTTTTAGCCAATTTTCTATCCATTTACAAACTGATTTTTCCAGGCCTGTAGACTTTTCCTTACACAATAGCCATGTGTGGGGAACTGTGTATAATGTATTTACAGCCACTTTTTTGTCTAAAGCTTTACTTATCTGTTCATCAATTCACAGCATAATGTTCCACAAAGCCTGGTCCTTGTCTTTATATTTTCAACAGCAAACTGTAATCTTGCTGTGACGTTCATTTTTACATAGCAAAGGATTTTGCCTGACTCACCTCCCATGCAGGCTTAATTGATGGAATATTTTTTTTATTTTTATTGTAGATTTTGTATTTTGTCATCTACTTTTGCCAGAGTTACCTGCAGATTTGCAATGAAATTTTGAGGTTAATAAAGACCTCCTTTAGCATTAATTAGGCATTTGTTAGGCAGGCATTTGCTGAGCCAGCTAGATCTGAACAAAGCCGCATTTTTACCATCCCTGGCCACTTCCATCTAAGCTGGAATGGCAGCAGAGGGCAGTGTACATATGCTGCAACATTGATGCTATGCACTGAATAGGGGAGCACCGCAACAATGTGCAGTGCAAATTACTAGTGTGGGGTTTAAGGCATTAGAATAGGTGGTGAGGAGACAATAAAACTGCCTATCAAATGCCCTCTAAAGAGCGACCAAATGGGGATTGCTCTTCAGTAGGCAAAACAATCATTAACAAGGCCAGTGGGTCCTAGACAGCTCTTTTGATCTTGGCATGATGACACCACACCATACCCCTAGATATCTGAGATATCCTGGTGTAGCACCCTCCTAGTTCAGAGTAGGCTGTACATTTAGTTAGCTCCTCTGTAACAGTGGAGCAGGGGTTGATTACTTAGGGCTGTTTAGTGTCTCACAGGCTGCTGTTCTGCTACTCCCCCTGTCTTCTCAAGACTTCTAAAAGTATAGTGGGAAGGAGAACAGGACAGGCAGCCTGAATATTTATGGAACTCCAGTCAATCCCTAGGGAGGTGTGCCCAGAAGGTGGAGAAAGAGCAAATAATTATTCCTGGGTCCAGTCCTTCAGGAGGAGACCCCTGTATAGGGGCTCTGCCCCTGGGGCAGGGAGAGAGACAGAGAGGTAGCCAGGGGAGCCTTTGAAGACATCGAAGTCCCAGCTAGGCTTAGCTGGGGTGCCTACCTAAGAGAGCTGTGTGTAGTGATCGGGAGAGCCAGAAGGGAGTTGGTGGGATGAAGTCCAACCATTTTCAGACCAAGTGAATAACTGATCCTGCTATACAGATGAGAGGTGACTATGGGGTGGTCTAACCCTCCCAAGCAAGTGCAGTGCAGCCAGAAGTTTTGCAAAACAGCCAGGAGCATGTGCTGCTGCTTAAAGGTTTGGCCTGTACAGCCAGGAGTTGTTCAAGACAGCCTAGAGAGTACAGTGCAACCAGAGGTTGTAACATACAGCATGTGCAACCAGAGGTTTTGTACAGACCAGCCAAAAGCCACTATAGTTTTTCTACAGTTCCAGGGTATCCAATGCTTCCCATCCATATCTAAGTTACTGTTCCAATAAAAACTCACAAGGAAACCCCTAGACTGAACCAAAGGAAGAATGCTGAAAATACCATGTGCCTGGCTGTGTATGCTGTGACTGCGGGAAATAGGCCCATATTACCAGCAGCTCATGCAGGGGTAGCTCTACACTGGGAATACCTGATTTAAACGTAAGTGGTCAGAACAGAGAGGACTAGGGCCCTTCAGAGAGAGTATAACCCCCCCCCCCCCTCAACGCATGAGCCAAAAGTTGAGTCTGAGCCAATGTGGCCCTCTGACCCTTTGTCTCTGCATTGGTGACTTGCCATGTGCAGTGCTAGGTGAATCCAATAGGGGTTACCACAATCTTCACTGCTGTGAAGAGGGAAGGGTAATCCCTCTGTACTGGGAACTGTGGGCTGCCGAACCCTAGGAACTGTCAAAGAATCACTGTGCTTTCTGTGGGAGCAGCATCATGGAAATGGACGGAGCATGCCAAGAAAAGGGAAAATTGCACCTGTATGCACAGTAGGGCTGGGAAGGCTAAAGCTGTGCATACACAAGGGCGGCCTGTGTGTCAGATCCTACAATAGAAAAAGGCTGAAAAGGGCATCAAATTTAAAATGTCAGTGCTTCCACTTTATGGCTAGGGCACATAAGGTAAAACTGTCTCACCCCACACTCCGCTACAGGCCACCAGGAAATTGGGACACCATCTCGTGGGGGGCTAAAGAAGGGCACTAAGCCCACATCTTACGAAGGCAGATGTCTTCATCAATCAGAGCATGAACAAACTCAATCCTGGCTTCAATTTTAAGCTTTTTACTTGATTTTTTAGAGTACATAACACATTTGAATTTAAAGTGTATCTAAAGTCAAAGCTTTTTCTTTGGTTTTGAAAAGAATATGGGATAGTTAAAACCCTTGTCAGTTTTTTTGCACTCTGAGTCCCATTGGCAAAGTTTCCTTTTTCTTACTGCCCCACAAACACTATAGAAAGTGAGAAGAGATTTCTCAAAATTGAGGGGTGTCCACTATAGAAAATTTCTTCCCACTCTGTCTCAGAGACAACTGTAATACTTCGGATTTGCCATCATTTTTAGTGCCTATGACAAATAGAGAGGATACATGTAAGGCAGGATAAACCCCGTGCTATTACTAGTGCAAAAAAGAAAAGACAAAATAAAGTTTTCAAAAACATTTAAGAGAAGCTTGGCATGTCCTGGAAGATGTCAGTTGTGCCCAAATGCGTAGGGTGGAGCCTGTCGTGACACCATCATGTTTTACCGGAAGTGAGCCATAATTGCAATGTCTGCTTGTGTTTAGGTATTTTAAACAATGCTGGTGACCTTTTAATCTTCTCTGAGTGCAATTTTAGCTGTATTTGTTAAATCTTATGGTTTTCACAGTATGTGGAGCATGTCATTTATTTAGTTTTTTGGGTTCTTACCTGCACGTCCTGAGCTTTGAGCTGGCAGGAGTTGCGATTGATTTTCTCGGTGGAGTGGGATCTTCTAAAGAGAAGGATGCCTGAAGAGCACTGAAGTTGCCCAGTATGGAGTTCTTATAAATCAGGGGTCTCAAACTGGCGATCCTCCAGCTGTTGCGAAACTGCAAGTCCCATGAGCCATTGCAAGACTGATAGTTACAAGCATGACTCCCTCAGGCAGAGACATGATGGGAGTTTTGCAACAGCTGGAGGGCCGCCAGTTTGAGACTCCTGTTATAAAGTGTGAAGGGACTCTTTATGATATGAAAGTCAAATCCATTTGGTAAGCAGATTTAAGACTGTTTTTGGTGGCGGTGGAGCAAATCGGACGTGGTGTTTTTGAAGATTGATTATTCTCTTTTCACATTTATTAAAAGAGACTTGTATATTCGGGACTTTTAAATTTCATGTTTGTTCTTTTGGAACGATAGCGCAGAACATTTTGTACAGATAATCATTGCTGTAATAAATATCTCATAGTGTGCTGGCAGCTCTTCTACCTGTTTTTTGTTATCCAAAATGCGGTAACAACTTTATTAATACTGTATCTAACAGGCCAAAATGTAGAAATAAAACAAAAAGTTCATTGTTAGGGATTACATACACATAAGGCCTTATGCACACTGGACGTTTGACCATCTCTCCTGGAGGCATTTTGGCATAAAAAATTCCTGACGCTCATGAACGCATGTAATGCATTTAGTCATGTCAAGCGCTTGGGCATTAATTAATTTCATTAGGCATTAATAATGTATTCCACAATCAAAATTAATGGTGTGCTAAACGCTAAGTGCTAAACACGCCTAGCATTAACGCATTTAGATGCATTGGCATGTGTCAAGTATTTTTTTCTGCCAAATCTTTACTGCCCCAGAATGGGCTGGCAGTGGGTTTTTTTTTCTGCCTCTAAACGCTTCCTCTAAATGCCTATATGTACATGGACACGTAGGCTAACATGCAGGGGCATGCCAGACGGCCCTAACAGCAGCGTTAAAAATGTTCAGTGTGTATAAGGCCTAAAGAACAGGCGTTGGGCATTTTTTTCCCCAGTAAAAGCACCTTTATGTACAGGTGCAGGAACTTCCCCTTTCTGAGTCACCCCTTTTCTCCACCCCCACCCACCTCCGAGCACCATTCCTTGGTTCCACCCCCTACATCCATGCGAGATGGATGCCAGATGATACAAGGTTCCCCCACGTTTCTAATCAGCCACCAAGGTAACTTTAATACCAGTCACTGTACCGGTTGACTTCCCTAGCAGGCACATTATGTCTAATTGGCACTTTATATCTATTCTATCCAGATTTTATGCCAGCTCCTTATATCCTCTGTTACCATAGCAGATTAGTTGGAACACTTCACCAATTTCTCCATCTCGACAACCCATTGTTACATCCCCCAGCCGCGTGCGGCTCTACGACACCTCAGCTTCCGGGTTGGACATTGCTTTGTTGGCCTTGGTCCCATAGCCTACAAAACCTCTCCAATCACCAATCTGTATACGTGAGTACATAGGTTGGGCTTTCTTTGCCCTTGTTTTCACTATCACTAATGTCATATTAGATTAAACATCCTATTTTCTCTAGATACTTGGGAGCATCCGCCCCTGATGAGTGTACAAACACGGAACGCGTCGGGCAATTTAGGATGCCGATACACATCTCCACCAGCAACCAACCAAGTTCTGTACAATTTATGCCCCTATTTATTGATATTTTGTCATTTCATGCACTTTGTTGCTTCCACCACTACTACTACCTATATATATCTATGGGAATTGCTCATTGATCGCTATTATTGTCATGTATGTATTAGTTGACACTATATCGCATCCTTGATGTACCATGTTAGATATATGCACTGTCATATTGTCATGCGTTTCCAAGTTGATATGACTATTATGTCTCTTTTATTCATGCTATATTTTGTACCTATGCGCAATCCCATGACCTATATATGTATTATACTTTTCATATCAATAAACATGTGATCCCTTCAAACAATTTTCCATCATGTCTTATACCTCAATCAAAGTCCCACCAACCCCCATTTTTAAGTATTGTATATTATACAGGGATGGAGGTGCATATTACATGCGCCTCATTTAAAGTCCCACTTGGGTTGCTATTGAGCTCCCCCCCCCTTCTACTTAGACAGGCGTTGGGCATTTTTCTCCCCAGTAAAAGCACCTTTATGTACAGGTGCAGAAACTTCCCCTTTCTGAGTCACCCCTTTTCTCCACCCCCACCCACCTCTGAGCACCATTCCTTGGTTCCACCCCCTACCTACATCCTAAGACTGCCCTTTTAGAGAATACAGAACCACATATCATTTTGTGGTGCTAAGTAATTTGTATGGAATTTGGTAATAACAAGAAAATAAGTAAAATAGATCCCCAGTAACAATAGGGCCCCCTGCCAGTAACAATAGATCTCCCTAACAACAATGGACCACCAGCAACAAAATTTTCCCCCTAGCAACAATTGACTCCCGGCAGCAACAACAGATCTCCCCGCAGCCAGCAACAATAGACCCCTCCCTCAACAATAGATCTCTTCCAACAACAACTGCCCTCCCCAGCAATATTAGATTTACCCCCAGCAACAGTAGGTCCCCCACCAGCAACAATAGACCTATTCATCAACAATAGACTCCCCCGCACCAATACATCCCCTCCAGCTAGAATAGATACTTCAGCAGCCAGAATCAATAGACCCTGCAGCACACCCCAGCAACATCACATACAGTCAGTGCTGGAAGTGCCGGAACTGCGTTTCCCCGCGTTCTCGCTGAATGAAAACCCTGAGCATTTACAGGCATATTAGAAGAGGAGTGTTTAAAGGCAGAAAAAAACCCACCAAAGGTGTGTTTTTGAGAGGAGCCGAAGAGCAGAGAAAATGCGAAATGCGGTAAACGTGCATCTTAGTGAATGTGGTAGAGCTTCACTTTGCAAAGAATACTCAATCATGTGCAAGGAAAAAAAATGCATTTTCTCTTGCACGTTATTAGATGATGGAAGTCAGCAGAGCTTCCCCTCATTCACTATGTTTGGGGGCAAATCCACATGCAGAGTGCAACTGCTCTTGCAAAGTGATCACTCTATTTGCTTATAGTAAATCAACCTCACTGAACAACAAACTGATTAAATACTTTTGTAGGTAGGCAATGACTGCTACTACTGTTTGAAACCCTTTCTTGGCTGGAGCGTCACTTTAAATAAAATATGTAATATTGAATTCTTTTTACATACATTAAAACATACAAATATGGATTTCCCTGATTAAGATATTGCTGCGAGAGTAATAAATGCAGAGACACCTCTGGATTTCATAACTTGTCAGCTGCCGATGTATCACAATGCTTTAGAGAGCCATGAAATGTACAAGCTGGAAGTTCCAGGAATTATTACTGTCGGGGACCCGGAGTGAATAATTACCGAGGTATGCTTCGTTTGTCCCGGCTTACTGATTGGACATGGATATGTTGCATAAGGGAGGGACTTGGAAGGAGACAGGGCTATATTTCTGGGATGTGAATGAGGTGCCACAGGCATCGGCATCTGCAGGAAAAATGATATTCATTTTGTTGCCATTACTCCTTTACAGCATTATTTGGGTTTAATCGGTTGAGGAATCTGCAGTGCTATGCAAAGGTTTCTCTTATTAATATTAATGACCCTAACCAAAACATGAAAACCTTGCAAGAAGTCTACAGAAGGTAGAGGTGTAGTACAGTAACCTGCTACAAAGATACAGTGACTTTGGGTTTTAGGATTAAATATAAAGATTGCAAAGGAAAAGCAATAGCAGAACTTAAATATAAAACCCAACACAAAATATAGAAGTCAGTAACTGTTTTCTCTGGGTTTTTTTTACAATACGTAATTTTTACTAAAGCAGGACTGAAGGTTGCTCAACGCTTTTGGCCTTACTGAAAGCCCAACTCTAGAAGTTAGAGCAAATCTATCCTTGCAGTGCCCTCCTTCACCCACACACCCACACACACTGCAAGGGTTAAATGCTTGTTAGGTCTATAGAGAGCAACATTACTTAAAGAATTTGTTTCCCCAACACTTCATATTCTTGCTATGTACCTGCTGTACCATGTGTTTGTATGGGAAAAGTATCCTGTTCTCTTTGTATTGCTTCCTTTATGTGAAATCACTGGTGTTCCAGCCAGTCCCTCTGCTTTCCTATGAAAAACTGACCACGCTAAGCAGGAGAACACACTGTGGTCAGTTCTCTAGCTATGCTGGGAACTCAGCCTGCTCTCCTCCAATGATCAGACTTGTCCTGACATGCCCCCCGCTGCACAGCCATTCACTGAGAAGCTCAGTGTGCTGCTCCCCCCCCCCCAGCTCTTATGCAGCTGAGAACAGAGGGAATGTGATCACTTATAAAAAAGGGGACGGGGTATTTATAATGTTTTGTTATATCTATACGAGTATGTTTTGACTTCCATTTCTATTTTAAACTGAATAGGTTGTTTTACAAGGTGATCGCTTACAATCACTTTAAGCAAAAATTTGCATACCTAAATCATTTTTATATTGTTTGTTATTAACTTATAAGCCTCGTACTTCTTATGCTGTTTTAAATAGATAACCCATATATATATATATATATATATATATATATATATATATATATATATATATATATATATATATATATATATATATATATATATATATATATATATATATATATATATATATATATATAAATGTTTTCTAAAACGTGCATGTGGTAGTTTTTAAATCTGAACAAGTATACAAATCACAAATGAATGCTGCTTTGTAATTGTAAATATACAATTTACAGTATGTATTTCTTAAATACAAGCAGTGTAAGTACTTCAATTTGACTTGAAACAGCTTCATAGTGCATGAGAGGAAGAAGAAGCCAATCAGTTCATGCACTGCAAGAAGCATGCTGATAGCATAAGAGAGCAGACTGACAGAGAGTTGAGCTCATCACTGTTCTGTTTCAACTTTCACTCACTAGTCACAGGTTGGGGTGGGTCCAGGAGGACCTGGGGGTTGAATGATGCTGGCCATCAGACTGAGGACATCAGGGAGCAGAGAAGAAATACAGTAGGGGAAATCTCTGGACTGAAGGTAAATCGCTTTTTGTGGCATTTTTTGACACATGTATTGCACTGTGACTGTGACACTTGCATCCTACAGGATTTAAAGTGTTTTTAAACTTAAACATAAAATGTATCACATCTGTCTCTTTAAGGATTTTATATGTGCTTTTTGTATAAGCACGTTATTTGTGCTTGTACTGTATCTACTGTATAATACCAGGTTGACCCTACCAGTTCTCCACTTCCTGGTTAAAAACTGACCACGCTAGCAAGGAAGCCAATGTTAGCGTGGTCAGTTTGTGTCTCACGTCATCCCTTCCTAAGATACAGGCAGGCTGTGCAAGCACGCAGCCTGCCGTGGTTGGGACAAGGGGTGGGCGGGAGGTGACGGCTGCCCTGGGCACAATGATTTATTGCAGGGATGAGGGCTCCTTGTGCCAGTTGCTTCTGTTACAAGGCTGACAGGAGTAGTGACAGTGACATCACTCTTAACCCTAATCCTAAAGGAGGGGGGCGCAGTTTGGCATCTTTGTCCTTGGCGCTGGATGACCTTGTCCCGGCACTGCAGCCTGCCTGTATCTTTTGTGATCAGTGTGTAGCCACGCCCCCGCCCATCCCTCCTCCCTTTATGGACAGCAGCTTCTCCAGCCAAATCCATGGGCATGTAGATCATTTGTGAGATGTGCTTGCATTTGTTTACCATGGAAACGCTGATGCTTGGTGGCTTCTGGAAGTGACACAAGTGACACAAATGCCCACTAATGTGGACACGTCCACCTGCAGGTCTGTGATGCACTTAGCTAGGAAATCGAACATGTAACCTGCTCTTTCAGGATGAAAAAAATATGTAAGAAACTTTTTTTTTGTAAATACAAATACAGACGTATTGTTTAACCACTTGCCTACTGGGCACTTAAAACCCTCTCCTGCCCAGACCAATTTTCAGCTTTCAGCGCTCTCACACTTTGAATGACAATTACTCAGTCATGTAATACTGTACCCAAATGAATTTTTTGTCCTTTTTTTCATACAAACAAAGCTTTATTTTGGTGGTATTTGATCACCTCTGGGTTTTTTATTTTTTGCGCTATAAATGAAAAAAGACTGAAAATTTTCAAAAAAAATGCATTTTTCTTAGTTTCTGTGATAAAATTTTGCAAATTATTAACTTTTCTTCATAAATTTTGGCCACAATTTATACTGCTACATATCTTTGGTAAAAATAACCCAAATTAGTGGATATTATTTGGTCTTTGTGAAAGTTAGAGAGTCTACAAGCTTTGGTGCAAATCATAAAAAATTGATCACACCTGATGTACTGACGGCCTATCTCATTTCTTGCGACCCGAACAAGTCAGGAAAGTACAAATACCCCCCAAATGGCCCCTTTTTTGAAACTAGACATTCCAAGGTATTCAGTAAGATGCATGGTGAGGTTTTTGATGTCATTTTTTCCCCACAATTCTTTGCAAAATGAAGATCCCCCCCACAAAATTGTCATTGTAATAGGTTATTTCTCTCACATGGCATGTGTATACCACAAATAACACTCCAAAATACATTCTGCTACTCCTCCTGAGTATTACGATACCACGTGTGGGAATTTTTCACAGCCTGGCCACATAGAGAGGCCCAACATGCAGGGAGCGCCATCAGGCGTTCTAGGAGCATAAATTACACATATAATTTCTTGACTACCTCTTACACTTTTGAAGGTCCTGGAGCACCAGGACAAAATCGAAACGCCCCAAAAAATGAACCTAACTTGTTTGCTACCTATTACACTTTTGAAGGCCCTGGAGCACCAGGACAATGACACGTGACACTGACGTGGCACTGATGACAGATGGCACTGATACCTGGCACTGATGACACTGATACGTGGCACTGATGACAGATGGCACTGATACGTGGCACTGATGACAGTGATATGGCACTGATGACAGATGGCACTAATACGTGGCACTGATGACAGATGCACTAATACGTGGCACTAATGACAGATGGCACTAATATGTGGCACTGATGACACGTGACACTGATGACACGTGGCACTGATATGTGGCAGATGGCACTGATGACACATAGCACTAATACGTGGCACTGATGACACATGGCACTGATGACAGATGCACTAATACGTGGCACTGATGACAGGTGGCTTTAATACGTGGCACTGATGACAGATGGAATTAATATGTGGCACTGATGACACGTAACACTGATGACACGTGGCACTGATACGTGGACGATGGCACTGATGACAGATGGCACTAATACGTGGCACTGATGACACGTGGCACTGATGACAGATGGCACTAATACGTGGCACTGATGACAGATGGCACTAATAGGTGGCACTGTTGACAGATGCACTAATACGTGGCACTGATGACACGTGGCACTGATGACAGATGGCACTAATACGTGGCACTGATGACACATGACACTGATGACACGTGGCACTGATACGTGGCAGGTGGCACTGATGACATATGGCACTAATACGTGGCACTGATGACACGTGGCACTGATGACAGATGGCACTAATACGTGGCACTGATGACAGATGGCACTAATATGTGGCACTGTTGACAGATGGCACTAATACGTGGCACTGATGACACGTGACACTGATGACAGATGGCACTGATACGTGGCACTGATGACACGTGACACTGATGACAGATGCCACTGATACGTGGCACTGATGACACGTGACACTGATGACAGATGCCACTGATACGTGGCACTGATGACATGTGACACTGATAACAGATGGCACGTGACACTGACAGGTGGCACTGATGAGAGATGGCACTAATATGTGGCACTGATGACAGATGGCACTGATGACAGACGGCACTTATACGTGGCACTGGGGACAGATGACAGTGGGGACAGATGACAGTGGGGACAGATGGCAGTGGGGACAGATGGCAGTGGGGACAGATGACAGTGGGGACAGATGACAGTGGGGACAGATGGCACTGACGTCACTTTTTAAAAAAAAAAAATTTTTTGACTCATGCTGCAGCGGTTAGCTCTCCCTCCTCACACGCTGTCTCTGTGTGAGAAGGGAGAGCCGGCGATGAGAGATGATCTCATATGTTTACATATGAGATCATCTCTCATTGGCACCGCCGATCACGCTGTAAACGGCCGCTGTGATTGGCTGTTTACAGCGATCTGGGACACGGCCAGCACAGAACTTCCCCGATGCGCGCCCGCAGGAGTAAACAGGAGGACGTCCAGGGACAGCCTCCCGGCAATTGGCGTCTGTGCTGTAGCCGTCTTTCAGGGCGAAGTGGTTAAACTTGTACATTTGGCTCCTGGGGAAATCCACATAGGCTATATTGGCTGTACAATCATTTTAATTTGTTGCTGTGCACATTAACAGATGGGTTAAAGCTGAGCTCCGCAAAAGACAGAAATAAGAACAATATTCCCTTGCATTGGGGCTGCTCTCACAGTGCAAGGGTTAAATGCTTGCTTATGTCTAGAGGAGTGCAAAAAGCAGTTTTACTTCCTTTGCTCCCTCCTTTGGGTTGTAAGACCGGCCCCTGCAGCTTCCTCCCCCCCCCCCCCCCCCATTCCCACTTACCTGTTATGCTGTTAAATTCAAAATACATACTCACCTGTCCAGCGAATCCTGGGTTGACCCATTTAGCTGACTGTGCCTGTGTCCTGTGCCTGTGTCCCACGCTGCCATCCATTCTGGGTTTAGGCCACCCAGCTCTTGACTGCTCTGTGAATGGGCTTCTACAGCCTCCTGGGATATGTGACGGGGTTCCCAGGGGGCTGTGGGTAGGGTTGCCACCTGTCTGGGATTCACCCAGACAGTCCGGGTTTTGAATCATGTGTCCGGTTTTCAGTCCGCTGAAAACCAGACACATTATTCAGACCGGACCGTGGCTCCCTAAAATAACTGGAGAGAGGATTAGGCGTTCTCCTCCCTCCAGCCTGCAGGGGGCAAACTAACCTTAGTCTCAGCAGCATTGCTGAGGAATAAAGAGTGTCTGGAGACTGGAGAGAGTTATGAGCAGCTTCTTTGCAGTTTGTGATCTGTGAGTGCAGGGGGAAACTCTGATGTGTGGAGGGCCACCTAATGGTGGCACCTAATGTAAGGGGGGCTGTGATGTGTGGAAGTACTGTGATGGGGGCATCTGATGTAAGGGGGCACTCTACTGGGGACACCAAATGTAAGTGGAGGTGCTGATGGGGACACCAGATGTAAGGGGGGACTCTGGTGGGGGCACCTGATGTAAGGGAGACTCTAATAGGGGCACCTGATGTAATGGGGCACTCTACTGGGGATACCAGATGTAAGGGGGGACTCTGGTGGGGGCACCTGATATAAGGGGGGACTCTGGTGGGGGCACCTGATGTAAGGGAGACTCTAATGGGGGCACCTGATGTAATGGGGCACTCTACTGGGGATACCAGATGTAAGGGGGGACTCTGATGGGGACACCAGATGTAAGGGGGGACTCTGATGGGGGCACCTGATGTAAGGGAGACTCTAATGGGGGCACCTGATGTAATGGGGCACTCTACTGGGGATACCAGATGTAAGGGGGGACTCTGATGGGGACACCAGATGTAAGGGGGGACTCTGGTGGGGACACCAGATGTAAGGGAGACTCTAATGGGGGCACCTGATGTAATGGGGCACTCTACTGGGGACACCAGATGTAAGGAGGGACTCTCATGGAGACACAGTTGATAGGGGGGCTCTGATGGGGACACCTGATATAAGGGGGCATTTTGCTGGGGACACCTGATGCAAGGTGGTTTTATTTTTGTTTACTTGAAATATGGATGTGATTGGCCTACTTTTATGTTATATTAGGTAGCAATTCGGACCTCAGCTGAAAGAAAATTTTAGATAGACATTTGTGCATTGCAGGAATTTGCACAAAATTGTGTGCATCCCTGCAATGTACAAAAACACACAGCCCTTTTCCAGGTGTACAGTGGTGCTATTAAGTCCTAATGGCTCAACCACACACCTTGCTTTTGCGCTCATTCACCTGCGGCAGAATGTGCAGTAACAAAACACCATGCGATTTGGTGCAGCACCATTTTTAAAAAAAGGTTATACAGGTTTTACATCAATTTGTACTACATTTTGTTTTTCATACTACAAAAAAAAGCACCGCTAAAGTATTCAGGTTTGGCTTGAGGAAAAGGTGGCAACCCTAGCTGTGGGAGCAGACATTATTATGGTCTAGAGTGAAATGGTGGCGGGGGCGTGCATGCCAGAAAAAACCCCCCAAAAAAACAGAAAAGCCCCCCCCCCCCCAAAAAAAAAACCTAACATTATTATTGTGGAGAGGGGAGCAGAGACATAAAGCGGAACTTGAAGCACAACTCAATGACAACTGCTGCTGACAACACAGCTAAAGACATTGGTAAAGCAATGTTGCACTTTTGCATTTTTTTACCCGGCATTGGTTTTATAATGCTTGTAAGGCAATATGGCAGCTTAGAAAGAGTGCAAAAATCTAGTTACATGCTGTCCTCTAGAGGGCACTTCCAAAGGCTCCCATTTCATGGCAGTGATAACTATGGGCCATGGGCAGAACTCCACTTTCCCTTTTTATACAGGGCCTGAATCTGTTGAAAAATTCCAAATATGTATCAGCGATTTATTTTTTCTCTCTTTCCACATCTTCCTAAAGCTTTTTCCTAGACATCACAGCTGCACGTCTGACATTTTTCTTTTTTTCTTACTCCCAATGCTATCAATTATAAATAAAACCTGAAAAGCGGCAATCTGCTTCCCTGCTGAGAGAAAATCGGACCCTCAGCATAAGTCACCCCGATCTGCAATTTCTGTAGCTTTGGAACCAATTGTTCTTTTTCCTGCCTCTCAGTCTTTCTACAAAAGATACTTTTATATATGGAAATTGTCATTGTTAAGCCAAAATGGATTTTCTGTTTTAGGATGATGGAGAGCCATCTAGTGGAGAAAAAGGAAAATGTAATCTTGCGCTATTGGGAACATTTCATCAGAATAGCTAATAGTTTTATTTTACACAGTGATACAATTTGCAGATTTTTATCTTTTGTTCTGTAACAGCTTGTCTGATATTTCTGCTGGCTTTTGATAATTTATCAAAACATGCCACAAAACATTCATTATATTTGTTGCTCTTTGCCACCAAATCCCTTGTTGATCTTTCCTTCCAGCAGGGGCGTTGCTAGGTGGCAAAAAGACCAGGGGCTTCAGCCCGAAGTCCAAGGCCGGCACGGGGGGGCCTCTAGTGGCGCTGGGTTTTTTTGGTTGGGCGAAGGGGTTGTGTGGCGGGGGTACGCTGACTTGCTGGTTGCTGCCTGGCTTACCAGTGCCCATCAATGCTGACCACTAAACTTACCTACCTACCTGACATACACTGACCTACCTGACACATACACTGACCTACCTGACATACACACACTGACCTACCTACCTGACATACACTGACCTACCTGACATACACAAAAAACAGGAAGTTTGGGACTTTAAATGAGGTGGGCAAATGAGGCCAATGGGTCAGTCACCATCAAAAACAAGCCATTTTATTAATACATAGTAAAATAATGACATAATGGTGACCCCAATATGGGTTGACTGTCACATCATATACAGATACACCCTGTTTGGTACATTGTAAACATTCGTAACAAGCCCCTAAAAAAGGGGGTGCAGAGCGAATGGTATGAAAGGTGAAATGTACATAAATTGCATAACATCACAAAGTAAATAAATAAATGGAACTTTGGCATTGGTAGACCCAGTAAGAGGGGAAGTAATTGTTGGGTGCATGTCGTAAGCCCGACGCGTTTCGTGTATCAAAACACTCTTCAGGGGCGATTAAGCACCAATATCTAAAGACAAAAGAAAAAAGGGAAGGCTGTTCTAGATGGAGTGCAATATGCATGGTAAAAAAGAAACAGGGTAACTGTGCATATGGGGGGGCAGAAACGCCACTACCCCAAATGGATACTTACATGCCGATGGGGTATGAACTCCATGAGGTGCACGGTCACTGACATACACTGACCTACATACACTGACCTACCTGACCCACAATGACCTACCTGACCCACATACACTGACCTATCTGACATGCACTGACCTACATACACTGACCTACCTGACTCACCCTGACCTACACTGACCTACATACACTGACCCACCCACACTGACCTACCTGACCCACACTGACCTACATACACTGACCTACCTAAACCACACTGACCTATCTGACCCACACTGACCGGGTTAGACACAGGCAGGGGTGGTGAGGGGGTTTAGACACAGACAGGGGTAGAGGAGGAGGGTTAGACATAAACAGGCAGGGGTGGTGGGGGGGTTGGACACAGGCAGGGCTGGTGAGGGGGGGTTAGACACAGGCAGGGGTGGTGAGGGGGGTTAGACACAGGCAGGGCTGGTGAGGGGGGGGTTAGACACAGGCAGGGCTGGTGAGGGGGGGGTTAGACACAGGCAGGGCTGGTGAGGGGGGGGTTAGACACAGGCAGGGCTGGTGAGGGGGGTTAGACACAGGCAGGGCTGGTGAGGGGGGTTAGACACAGGAAGTGGTGGTGAGGGGGGGTTGGACACAGGCAGGGGTGGTGAGGGGGGGTTGGACACAGGCAGGGGTGGTGAGGGGGGGTTGGACACAGGCAGGGGTGGTGAGGGGGGGGTTAGACACAGGCAGGGCTGGTGAGGGGGGGTTAGACACAGGCAGGGCTGGTGAGGGGGGGTTAGACACAGGCAGGGGTGGTGAGGGGGGGTAGACACAGGCAGAGGTGGTGAGGGGGGGTTAGACACAGGAAGTGGTGGTGAGGGGGGTTAGACACAGGAAGTGGTGGTGAGGGGGGGTAGACACAGGAAGTGGTGGTGAGGGGGGGTTGGACACAGGCAGGGGTGGTGAGGGGGGGTTAGACACAGGCAGGGGTGGTGAGGGGGGGTTAGACACAGGAAGTGGTGGTGAGGGGGGGGTTAGACACAGGAAGTGGTGGTGAGGGGGGGTTAGACACAGGAAGTGGTGGTGAGGGGGGGTTAGACACAGGAAGTGGTGGTGAGGGGGGGTTAGACACAGGCAGGGGTGGTGAGGGGGGTTGGACACAGGCAGGGGTGGTAAGGGGGGGAGTTAGACACAGGCAGGGCTGGTGAGGGGGGGTTAGACACAGGCAGGGCTGGTAAGGAGGGTTAGACACAGGCAGGGCTGGTAAGGAGGGTTAGACACAGGCAGGGCTGGTAAGGAGGGTTAGACACAGGCAGGGCTGGTAAGGAGGGTTAGACACAGGCAGGGGTGGTGAGGGGGGGTTAGACACAGGCAGGGCTGGTGAGGGGGGGTTAGACACAGGCAGGGCTGGTAAGGAGGGTTAGACACAGGCGGGGGTGGAGGAGATGAGATCAATGGCGCTGACACTTACTTTCTCTCAGTGTCAGCCGCGCCTCCAGCGATCCCTCTTGTACAGCAGGAAGCTCCTCCCCTTCACACTGTTACCCGTCAGCTGACTTTCTCTTGTCATCCCGACATGTCAGCAGCAGTAGGGGGGAGCCGTGGAAAGGATGGGCGGCGGTCCGCTGTGCGGGTATAGCAGCGAGTGCTCTGCCGTCACCTAGCCATCAATGTGCTGTCCCTCAGAACCTTCTGCCCGGGACCCATGGTCCCACCAGGTCCCATGGTAGGGCCGGCCCTGCCCTTGAGCACTAGCGCGGAGGAGGAGGAAGTGCAATCCTCCTCCGCTTTCAATGCTGGGAAGTGTGGGCAGTGACGTCACTGGTTGCTAGCCGCTAGGCGGCTATAGCAACCAGTGACCAAGAGTGGAGTCAGGCGGGTGTGGAGGCGGAGCTGCAGCCGGAGCCAGCGCTACCACGGCGCACTCCGCCCCTGTCCCCGGCATTCTAGGACAGGGACTAGAGACTCGGGGCTATTAGCCCCAGGCTCGGGGCTGTAGCCCCAATAGCCACCCCCTGGCGACGCCTCTGCCTTCCAGATTACGATTTCACTTTGCAGTTCTTATTGTATGAATCTATTGACAAGCTCCAGTTTATAAACAGAGTAAATTAAAAGTAGAGGTATTTTCAGATTTAGATGATCTATTTCTATTTGCCAAGGGAAAACTATTATAATGATTTGGGACCAGTTTAGTTTGGATATATATTTTAAATGTACCGTATACGTTTCATATATTTTACTAAATTAAATTTAGTTTGCTAAAGCATAGTGTATCTTAAACAATTGCCATTTTTTAATGAAACCTTCCTTTACCTTTTGTTCATCTTTTGTTACATTCCAATGCCGCTGATCTCCTATAGCCTCTTCACAGGCACTTCCTGTCTACATGCACTCCAGCATTTCTGAGGTTGGGTTTCCTGATGGTGACAACAAAAGTAGACCATGCTTGTGTAAGTGATATTAAAGACTTGCTTTTTTTTTTTAAATAACAAGCATGTTATACTTACCTTCTCTGTACAGTGGTTTTGCACAGAGCCGACCAGATCCTCTTTTTCTTGGGTCCCCTGCCGGTGCTCCAGGTCCTTCCCTCCTGCTGAGTGCCCCCCAAAGCAAGCAGCTTGCTGTGCAGGCACCCGAGCAGGCTCGCTCCCAAGCCACTGCTCTGCGTGTCCATTCACATGCAGACCCACAGCTCAGCCCTGCCCCCTCTTTCTCCTCATTGGCTCACTGGCTGTGATTTGCGGAGTGAGAGTCCCTGGAGAGCCGAGGGTCTTGTGCACGTGGCTAGATCATGATGGGGCTCAGGTAAGTATTAGGGTGGGGATGGGGGGGAGCTGCTACACAGAGAAGGTTTTTTACCTTCAAGCATAGAATTCATGAAGGGGAAAAACATTGAGACTTTAGAATCACTTTAATTGAGGTGCACCCTGAACACAAAATTCAAAGTGAACTCAGATGTGAGAAGGTGACTTGTTATCCTCCAGGGTGCAGAGACTAAGGACCCGCCAGTGTTCCACCAGGGACCCCCTCAAAGAGGTTTGGATTTGGCTGTGTGCTGATGCCAGCTGGCAATGCCTAGGTTCCCACAGTACCAGAAGCACATGAGTTTAGATGCATTCTAGTGGCATCGGTGTAGACAGGAACTGTGCTGCAGAGATTTAAGACCCCAGACCTAACTGGATTAGGCTGGAACACGGTAAAGATGAAAAAGGACTGTAATACAGGCCAGAGAATGGGGCAGGCAGCAGACAAGTGAATCTGAAAAGAAAGTCAAGGTTGATACACTGTAAGCTGGTCCAGAAAAAGAAACAGACAGGAAACAAGCGCACAAGAAGGAAGCGCAAAAGCATTGGTCGGGCGCCAGACTTGTGAATGCAGAGATCCTTTATACAGTGTAGGTGGCACACACAGTGGCTAAGTGGCTAGCACTTCCACCTGGCAGCACTAGGGTCATTGGTTTGAATCCCAACCATGGCATTCCCTGCCTAGAGTTTGCATGTTCTCCCTGTGCCTGCATTAGAGGTGAGCATCTTAACTGGTCTCACGATTTGATTATGATCAACGATTCAATTTGATTCGATTCTGCGATGTAGCACGATTACTGACCGTGGTTTTCAACAAACACCCGTCAGTGCAGCCTTATATGTGCCCATCAGTGCAGCCTCATCAGTGCAGCAATATCAATGCAGCCTCATTAGTGCCTATCAGTGCCCATCAAAGCAGCCTACTAGTGCCTATCAATGCAACCTCATCAGTGCCCAGCAATGCAGCCTCATCAGTGCCCATCAATGCAGCCTACCAGTGCCCATTAATGCAGCTTATCAGTGGCAATCAATGCAGCCTCATCAGTGCCCATAAATGCAGCCTACCAGTGCCCATCAATGCATCTTTATCAGTGCCCGGATCATACAGAGCGAGGATCTCCTGCTGTTACACAGAGCTTGGATTTGAATTGCCCGGCGGCCACTGTCAACATTGTCCCGCCTCCTAGACCGGCTCTTATGATACACGTCACACTGATTCAGTTTCCCAGCATAGGATCAGTTTGCCGTCTATCATAGGAGCCGGTCTAGGAAGCGGGACTTTGTTACAGTGACCGCCAGGCATTTCAGATCCAAGACCAATGTCACAGCGGGAGATCCCTGCTGTGTGTGATTACACATACACATTTAGGCATGGGGTGGAGGAGAGGAGGAGGGAGGGGAGGACTCTTACAGGGGCTAATGACGTTATTGATGCAATCGCGATGCAGCCTTAAACGTTTCTGCATCGATGCAGATAATGGCTGCATCGCGATTGCAGCAATAACGTCATTGGCCCCTGTCAGAGTCTTCCCCTCCCTCTTCCTCTTCTCCACTCCACGATGCATCGATTGCATGATTATTTTCAACACCCCTAGCCTGTGTGGGTTCCCTCTGGTTATTCCAGTTTCCTCCCACACTCCAAAGACAAGCTGGTAGGGTAATTGGCTCCTGTCTATGTTGGCCCTAGTATGTGTATAAATGTGAGTTAGGGACCTTAGATTGTAAGCTTCTTGAGGGCAGGGACTGATATGAATGTATAATATACAGTAGATGTAAAGTGCTACGTAAAATTGACAGCTCTATATAAGTACCTGAAATAAATAAATAGGTGTGGCCCCTTTTAAGGGACTTGTGTCTATGACATCATCAGCTACAACTTCTCAGAAGAAAACTGAAAGCACCACCGAAGAGTAAATGTGGATACCTATGGTGCAGAAGCAAGGAAAGTAAGTGACACAAGGCATTGTGGGTTCCCTAAAGACAAAGGGGTTGCTTTACAAAAACTGCAGAGTGAAAAATCTGGTGCAACTCTGTATAGAACTAATCAGCTTCCAGGATTTTTGACTAAAGCATAATCGAACAAGCAGAATTAGTAGCTGATTGGCTACCATGCACAGATGCCCCAGATTTTGCACTCTCCAGTTTTAGTACATCAACCCCAAAGCATACCAGAAGCTGTTTGCTTTTAGACCATCTCTCTCTAACTTAAACTTATTTTATCAACATATTAAAAGCAGGTGGGGGAAGAAAGGAGGATAAGTCGCTTCTTCAATTAAGTTGTGGTTGTAAATTTAGGAGGTTGAGAAACTGAACGTAGTACACATATGGCCTTTGTTAGCTAAAACTGCTAATGCTAGTTTGATTATTGTAAAAAAAAAGAAGACTAGAACTTTCTGACAGAATCTGGAATAATACCGCTGACTACTTTCCATTGTGTTCCCATTGTGTGAGATTTCCCCTCACTTTTTGCCCTGGTGGCCTCTATCAGGAAGTGAGAGGATATCCCTGATAACCCTTCCACACTCTAGTTTCTGTGTTTCATTGCTATATGAGTCCTCTTTTGAGGAATCTCTCCTCATTTTCTGTCTGTTACACTCATCAAGAACCCACACAGAGGGAGTTTCACTAAAACTGGAGCACTCAGAAGCTGTGCATTGTAGCCAATCAGATTCTAACTTCAGCTTGTTCAATTATGCTTTCACAATAAAACCTGGAGGCTGATTGGTTTCTATGCAGATCTGCACCAGATTTTGCACTCTCCAGTTTTAGTAAATCACCCCTACAGTGACAAATGCCTAACAGAAGTGGTAGCCCTTGCTTATTTTATCCAAATCAAAGAAAACAGGGAAGGTTTTGGCTGTAAGTGCATTTAAATATAATAATTAAAAAAAATACCTTTCTCTTTTAGAAAATTTCAAATAATACAGATATCTTCAGGGTCTGTTCTGTGCTCTCTGTACAGAATGTTCCCAGAAATCTTACACAAGGTTTTTGTCAATGGGATTTGGACATGTGTTGATGGCATCAGGGTGACATCAGATTGAGTTCAGAATTTACAGGTGTATTTGGGCTGCAATTGACCTCCTGCTTCAACCAGCTTTTGCATTCCCATGGAGTGATATAGGAGTACAAAACGCTTCTGACATGAAAAAATCACATTGACATGTTATTTACTCTTTTTAATCTATGTCCTTGTTTTAAATTTTTAGGCATCTCCAGCATTTTCCTTAGGTATGATGCAAAGAACCTTTTATCTCTGGTAATCTTATGGCACATTTAGAGTAATGTTGAGATGCAGGTTTCCTCTTTTCCCAACAGTGGAAATGACTGTACAATACTGAAAGTAAGACCTTTCTAATGTATAATGTCAGTTTGTATGAAGATGGTATTGAGTATCTACAGAACTACATCATGCAAGAATCTGTAATCTTTCAAAAATTTTGTAGTGTACACAAGTGGCCTTAGGATTTTTTTTTCTTTTGGTTTCAAGTAGCAGATTTATGATGTATGGCAGGTGAGATGATGCTAGATGTCTAGACAAATTTTGTAGTTTATAACACTGTTAAACATTCCCATTCTCTAAAGCAATGGTCGCCTGACACGACCCTTTCCTGGCCTCTATCTGGCCCTTGGGGAACTATTTCATCCACTGACACCAATGAAGCGGCACAATTCTTCTCAAAGACTCCATCGATGGGGTTCGATTTCTACCAATGACACTAATGATGGGGCACAGTTCCTCTCAGTAACACCAACAATAGGGCCAAATTACACTATTGATGTGGCACAGTTGCTTCCAGTGACACCAACGATAGGGCACAATGACACCAATGATGGGGCACAATTTCTCCCAATGACACCAACAATGGAGCACAATTCCTCCCAACGACATCAACGATGGGGTACAATTACTCTCACTGACTCTAAAACACCCAAAAAAGTTATAGCTAGTGCTTAACTTTTTTTTAATACCTTTTTTGTTAATGAAATTGGAAGGACAACTTCCTAAAAGAAAGTATCTGCTGGTTTCTAGACCGAACTGTTGGGGTTTTGTGGAGGGTTTACTCTTGCATCCTTTTGTGTCTCCAGGACTGAAATTGAAGGATAATCTCCCAATGGGACATAGATGGCAAAAAATAAAAAAAATAATAACAGATTTTAATGTTTTGATCCAGCCAGGGCCTCCATATGCCCCTCTAACTAATTTATAGCTTTTTACAAATTACACGAAAAGCCCAAAATTCTAACCTGACTTTATAGTCACATGATGCGTCATATCTTGAATCTGCTATGCAGAGTGGGAAGGTCCTTTTTTAGATACCTAAGATAGTTCCCAGTGAAGGACATCCCTATTTCCTGTCTACCAGCAGGGTCTAGAGGTTGCTGGAGAAGCTGGTCAACGGTGCACACAGACTGCACCAGCCTTTCATCTCTGAAGAGGTTCCAAAGAGGGTCATGTAACTGTAGACTCAAGGGTGGTAACTTTGAAGCGCTTTAAAAAGAATGGTGAATGGTTGGAGCAAACCCTCTAAAAAACAAAACACTGACATACTGTAATAAAGTTTTTTTTAAAGA
The DNA here is from genome assembly GCA_037952835.1 of Lithobates septentrionalis. Lineage (NCBI taxonomy): Eukaryota > Metazoa > Chordata > Amphibia > Anura > Ranidae > Lithobates > Lithobates septentrionalis. The sequence continues at coordinate 1,768,744 of JBBDGP010001003.1, forward strand.
GTCATTTTTACAATGATCCAACAAACCTGTGACAACAGCACCACCAAGCCAGCCAAGCCAGAAAAAGTCCATAGTGTAGTCATTGCTCTATGGAGGTATTTTCCGTACAGTTCTCATTTCTAAAAAAAAAAAAAAAGCAAACACGTTTAATGCTTTCATAGATGAATAATAGGACACACAGGCAATATTTTTATTTTCATTATAGTAACTTTTCTCTGTTCTAATGATTTTCAATGTTTTATGGGTTTTGCTGACAAGAAGCAGCTAAACAGGTTTCCTCTGCACAGCTAAGCTTGTTGCTGCCATATGCTTCACTGTGCATCTGCTTCTGTGTGCATTGCACACCACTTAAGCATATGTCCCTAATAGATTTACTATTCTACTAAATTGGAGGAGATGGAGCTCTGAGACTAATTCCGCAGCTGGATGTTGTTGCAATACATTTGCATATTTTAGATTTATAAAGGTCATTGGCATTGGCCAGCTAAAAATCAGGCTTCAGTAGAAAGTATACGACCTATGAGCACCAATGGAGCTCAAAGAAATTCAAGATGTCCACTTAGTAGCAATGTTATCCCAATACTAACAAATTCAGGAGGACGAATATACAAATAATATGTGTTTAGGGTGATGTCGGACAGGAGCAGAGATGTAATTGTATATTTTACATCACTGTATCATTATGGGACCCCCACTATGTAGCTTCCATTTTACAAGACATTTTCTATTTTTAAACAGTTACTAATACTGTAGCATACTAATTGCTTGCTTTTATAACAATCTGACTAAGGTTCTTGAGCTGTGTTAGCATTCAAGTTATCAAAAATTATTTGCTAAGTGCTATTGAGATAGATTGTTATCCAAGAAGACCATATTCAGCATTACTATTTACAAGTGCTTTTTATTCATCCTTATCATCACGTTCAGTACATCTGCAGTGTACTGCGCCAGAAGTGCTCTAAGCATGCCTGTGTTTGTTTTCCCATTCAGGGCAAACAACAGGTTCCCTTTACTGAGCCTTTCCAAGCTTCGCATACAGTCCTGTCACATACGCAGCTCAGGACCCCTGGTAAAGTGAACAAGTGGTGCAAATGCACAGAGTGGCACGAGTACCTCATAGTTGTTGCCACCAGCTGGCACAGGTAGATAGGCTGAATGTCAGCAGAGTCAGGCCGGGCAGAACATCAGCAAAGACTGGCTGGATAGCAAGAGGATGATCAGCGGAGACTGGTTGAGCAGCAGGCAGATGTTCAGTAGAGATCGGCTGGGCAGCAGGCACGTTATTAGCAGAGCCTGCCTGGGCAGCAGGTAGATGATCAGCGAAGTAAGGCAAGCTGGGTCGGTAACTGATGATCAGACTGAGCATAATCACTTTGGCAGAAGCGTAGTCAGAATTCAGGCCAGAGTCAGTAACAGATGAGCAGGCAGAAGTGGAGAACAAGTGCAAGTCAGGGTCAGTACAGGCAGATATCATAAGAAGTCAAGCCAGGCTGAGTTGATAATGAATAGTGAAATACAGAGTAGCAGATGGTAAGTTTCACCGGAATGCTGTAGACAAGACGGCATTGGTCATGTGCAGCAGATCAGTTTAAACAGCCTACTATCTTGCAAACCTGGCCTGTTAGTGGGTCCCGAGGACAGGAGTTGAGAACCACTACTTTAGACAAAAAAGCAGGTAGAGAAAATCTCCCCAAAGTAAGGGGAAATCTCTTAGACAGCTGTCACTGCAACAATTGTCCCCATTGGAAGTTTCCCCCCCATTCTTGTTCCTGAAACAACTCAAAATTGTGGATTTTCCCAGTTGCAGCGGCAATGGTTACTAGCATAAATGGAGAGGGTGAGTTTCCCCAACTGGGCACAAAACCTTTCTGCATTGCAAAACCCTTCCACATGTTAACCAAAACTAATTTTAAAAAAATGGTTTGGGCTTTTGATACACTTTAACCGCTTGCCGACCAGCCGCCATCGTTATACGACAGCAGGTCAACTCTCCTGCGCAAATCGTCGTAGCTGTATGGCAGCTCGCGCTGGCAGCGCCACACACTCACACCCGCTCCGAGCTGGGGGAGCGTGCCCGCAGGTCGGGCAGACTCAATGTCTTCTGGCGACCCACAATCGCCTATTACAGGGGCAGAACGGGGAACTGCCTTTGTAAACAAGGCGATTCCCCGTTCTGACAGGTTACATGACAGGGATCTACTGTTGATCAGGGACAGTGAACGCTGTCATGTCCCTGGCAGCCCATCCCCCCTATGGTTAGAACACACCTAGGGAATACATTTAACCCCTTTGATCGCCCCTAGTGTTAGCCCCTTCCCTGCCAGTGTCAAAAGTGTTCAATCTGTCCGCCGCAATGTCGCAGTCCCACTAAAAATCGCAGATCACCAACATTACTAGTAAAAAAATAAAAATAATAAAAATAATAAAAATGCCATAAATCTATCCCTTATTTTGTAGACGCTATAACTTTTGTGCAAACCCATCAATATACGCCTATTGCGATTTATTTTACCAAAAATATGTAGAAGAATATATATCGGCCTAAACTGATGAATAGATTTGCTTTTTATATATTTTTCTTTTGGGGATATTTATTATAGCAAAAAAATATTGTTTTTTTTTTTTTCAAAATTGTTGCTCTTTTTTTGTTTATAACGCAAAAATTAAAAACCGCAGAGGTTATCAAATACCACCAAAAGAAAGCTCTATTTGTGGGAAGAAAAGGACGTAAATTTTGTTTGGGTACATTGTCAGTTAAAGTGACGCAGTTCTGTATCGCAAAAAATGGCCTGGTCATTAAAGCGGAGGTCCGCCGAAAATTTTTTTTTTAAAAGTCAGCAGCTACAAATACTGCAGCTACTGACTTTTAAAATAAGGACACTTACCTGTCCGGGGCGCCAGCAATGTTGGCACCCAAAGGCCGAACCGTCCCTCGGTCCTCGGGTGCTGCCGCCGCCATCTTCGGTAAGGGAATCAGAAAGTGAATCCTTGCAGCTTCACTTCCTGGTTCCCTACTGCGCACGCACGAGTCGCGCTGTGCAATCCGAATGGTCTGTGCTGTCTCTGGGACCTGTGTGTCTCCCAGCAGACAGTGGGGGGGGGGGGGGGGGGGCGGGAAGTGGCGTAGACCCCCCACGGAACTCCGCTTTAAGGGGACAAATCCTTCCCGTCCTTAAGTGGTTAACAATGCATTTAATTTGCAGACATGTACATATTTTTTACAGCTTTTGTCCAAACCAGTACAGCATATGATTCTCATCTTAAAGGATGCAAGGAAAAATATTCTTGCAGTGTATCTTTCTGTGTTTTCTATAGGTTTTCTTCTATAGCTACTTGTGGCATATGATTCATGTAGCACTTACTTCCTGTAATCCATCTGCCCTTAGTTTAGCTTAGTTCCTCCTCCCCTCCTGAGGACTCCTGGGATGTATGACATCATTTGCCTAGGCCTGGAAACCAGGAAGTACCTGAAAAAGTTTAACACAAGTGAATATTCTATACTTTCTTGTCTATTTACTGATGCTAGCAGCATATTGATTACGAACAGTCAATGTTAATTGAGAGAGTGAAGTTCTACTTTACATAATTAAAGTGTAACAAACAACATAATTAAAACAGTTGTGAATAAAGTTTTGTTAATGTTGTTTGGCTATTCTAGCCAAAATGATCAATTCAGTTTTGTGGTTGAACTTACCATATCTTCACTGATTATGTTTCCTAAGTATCCTTAGTGGATGCACCATTGCTTTTATTCATACGTTAATGTTAGTAGTGTAATTGGTTTCTGACTAAACTATTCCTGGAATATGCGTGTCTAGCTTTAAATGAGGCATTATACAGAAACCTCCATAGGACCCATCACTAATGTGAATGGTGCAATATTTTTGTAATTAGATGTGCAATAGGTTTGTGCTATATAAATAAGGACTATTAAATGGAATATAGAAATAAAGAGGACATTTCCCTTTTAAAAGTCTCATGTAGAGGCAGTGGCGTAGCGTGGGTTGTCAGCACCCGGGGCAAGGCAAGTAATTTGCGCCCCCCCCCCCCCCAACCTGCGGACTTTTAGCTATCCCTGAGTCCCTTCAAATACAATAGTACTGACCTACCTGATTCCTATACTGACCACTACACTGAGAACTACACTGTCCACTACACTACATTGTCCACTACACTGACCACTATACTATACTGACCACTATATTACACTGACCACTATATTACACTGACCACTACACTGACCACCATACTACACTGTCCACTATACTGACCACTATAATACACTACACTGTCCACTATACTACACTTGACCACCATACTACACTGTCCACTATACTGACCACCATACTACACTGACCACTATACTACACTGTCCACTATACTACATTATACTGACCACCATACTACACTAACCACCATACTACACTGACCACCATACTACACTGACCACCATACTACACTGACCACCATACTACACTACACTGTCCACTATACTACATTACACTGTCCACTATACTACACTACACTTGACCACCATACTACACTGTCCACTATACTGACCACCATACTACACTGACCACTATACTACATTATACTGACCACTATAGTACACTGACCACCATACTACACTTACCACTATACTACACTGTCCCCCATACTACACTACACTGACCACTACACTGACCACCATACTACACTGACCACCATACTACACTACACTGACCACCATACTACACTGACCACTATACTACACTGTCCCCCATACTACACTACACTGACCACCATACTACACTGACCACCATACTACACTGACCACTATACTACATTATACTGACCACCATACTACACTGACCACCATACTACACTGACCACCATACTACACTGACCACCATACTACACTATACTGACCACCATACTACACTTACCACTATACTACACTGTCCCCCATACTACACTACACTGACCACTACACTGACCACTATACTGACCACCATACTACACTGACCACCATACTACACTGACCACCATACTACACTGACCACCATACTACACTAATCACTACACTGACCACTATACTACACTGTCCTTTACACTAACCACTACACTGACCACTATACTACACTGACCACCATACTACACTGACCACTATACTACACTGACCACCATACTACACTACACTGACCACTATACTACACTGACCTTCATACTAAACTACACTATACTGGCCACTATGCTAACCACTATACTATACTAACCATTATACTGACCACTATACTACACTATACTCAGGCCCAGATTAAGAGCATCATGGGCCTGGTGCTAAGGATGTTGGTGGGCCTTTTTATGAAAATAAATAAAATGAAAAACGCAAACAATTTTTTGTGAAATTTAAATTAAAGAGAGAGAGGGGGTGAGAGAGAGAGAGAGAGAGAGAGAGAGAGAGAGAGAGAGAGAGAGAGAGAGAGAGAGAGAGAGAGAAGAGAGAGAGAGAGAAGGGGAATAGAGAGAGGGTGAAAGAGAGAGAGGGTGGTAGGGGGTGAAGGGGGTGAGAGAGAGGGGATGAGAGAGAGAGGGGGGTGGGAGTGAGGGGGTGAGTCTGTGGGGGGCACAGCATAGTACATTACACGGGAGGGGGGGGGGGTATAGCACAGTACATCACATGGTTGGCACAACACATTACATGGTGGATACAGCACATTTAATGGCGGGCACAGCACATTACGCGGTTGGCACTGCCCAATACAGCACATTACAAGGTAGGCACAGTACATTATATGGTGGGCACAGCACATGACATGGTTGGTACTGCACAACACAACACATTTCATGGTGGGCACAGCTCATGCACACAGTGGGCACAGGACCTTATATGGTGGGCACAGCACATGACATGGCAGGCACAGCTGAGCACATTACATGGTGGGCACTGGACATTACAAGTGGGCACTGCACAGAACATTATATGGTGGGCACAACACATTATATAGTGGGTACTGCACATAGCATGGTGGGCACTGCACAGCACATGACAAGGTGGGCACTGCATGACACAGCACAGCACATTACATTGTGAGCACAGCACATTAAATGGTGGACACCACACATGACATGATGAGCCCTGCACACCACATTCCATTGTGGGTACTGCACGGCACATGCCATGGTGGACAATGTACAGCACATTACATGGTGAGTACAGCATATTACATGGTAGGCACTGCATGGTGCAGCTCATGACATGGTGGGCACAACACAGCAATTTACATGATGGGCACTGCACAGCAATTTACATGATGGGCACTGCACATGACATGGTGGGCACTGCATGACACAGCACATTACATGGTGGGTACAGCGCATTACATGGTGGGCACTGCATGGCACAGCACATGACGTGGTGGGCACAGCGCATTACATGGTGGGCACTGAATGGCACATAACATTACATGGTGGGCACAACACATTACATGGTGGGCACTGCATGGCATAGCACGTTTCATGGTGGGAAATGCAACTGCACATTACATGTTAGGAACTGTACATGACATGGTGGGCACTGTTGAACAGCACAGCACATTACACAGTGGGCACAACACACTACATGCTGGGCACAGCACATGGCAGGGTGGGCACATGGTGGGCGCTGCACATTACACGGTGGGCACTGCACATTACATGGTGGGATCACTGTATGGCACAGCACATGACATGATGGACACTGCAAATTACATAGCGGGCATTGCAAGGCACAGCCATGACATGGTGGGCATTGCACATGACATGGTTGGCACTGGATGGCACATCACATGACATGGTGGGCACTGCACATTACATGGTGGGCAATGCAAGGCACAGCACATGACATGGTGGGCACTGCACATTACATGGTGGGCACTGCAAGGCACAGCATGAAATAGTGGGCACTGCACATCACATGAAGGGCAATGCAATGCACAGCACATGACATGGTCAGCACAGCGCATTACATGGTGGGCACTGCAATGTACAGCAAATGACATACTGGACACAGCACATTACATGGGGGGCACTGCAAGGCACATGACATGACATGGTGGGCACAGCACATTACATGGGGGGCACTGCAAGGCACATGACATGACATGGTGGGCACAGCGCATTACATGGTGGGCACTGAATGGCACATAACATTACATGGTGGGCACAACACATTACATGGTGGGCACTGCATGGCATAGCACGTTTCATGGTGGGAAATGCAACTGCACATTACATGTTAGGAACTTCACATGACATGGTGGGCACTGCAAGGCACAGCATGACATAGTGGGCACTGCACATCACATGAAGGGCAATGCAATGCACAGCACATGACATTGTTCAGCACAGCGCATTACATGGTGGGCACTGCAACGTACAGCAAATGACATACTGGACACAGCACATTACATGGGTGGCACTGCAAGGCACATGACATGGTGGGCACAGCACATTACATGGGGGGCACTGCAAGGCAGATGACATGACATGGTGGGCACAGCACATTACATGGGGGCACTGCAAGGCACATGACATGACATGGTGGGCACAGCACATTACATGGGGGGGCACTGCAAGGCACATGACATGAGATGGTGGGCACAGAACATTACATGGGGACACTGCAAGGCACATGACATGACATGGTGGGCACAGCACATTACATGGGGGGCACTGCAATGCACATGACATGGTGGGCACAGAACTTTACATAGTGGGCACTGCAATGCACATGACAGGACATGGTGGGCACAGAACATTACATGGGGGGCACTGCAAGGCACATGACATGACATGGTGGGCACAGCACATTACATGGGGGGCACTGCAATGCACATGACATGGTGGGCACAGCACATTACATGGGGGCACTGCAATGCACATGACATGGTGGGCACAGCACATTACATGGGGGGCACTACAATGCACATGACATGGTGGGCACAGCACATTACATGGGGGGCACTGCAAGGCACATGACATGGTGGGCACTGGGCACAAGAGAGCACATTACATGGGGGAAGCAGCAGTCTGTCCCCTAGCACAATAATTACACAACATCCCCCTAACAAACTGACCTTATCATAACAGCATGGGAGATGTCCTTCCTCCCGGGCTCCTGCTGGTTAGGACATCAGCGCCCCTCCCCCAGACACTGAGGATCTGTGTGAGTGGAACAGATCCTGTGATAGGGGTCAGGCATCGGCAGAGACAGGACTCGGCTGCACTGACTTGTCTCCTCCATGTGTGTACAGAGGGCTCCTCTTCCTTCAGGAAGGCACACAGGAATTGACAAACCACTGCCATGGGCCTATATTGAGGGAGGGGCCTGGAGCTGCAGCTCCACCAGCCCCTATGTTAATCCGGCCCTGACTATACTGTCCACTACACTGCCCCCCATAGTGACACTACACTGACCTCCATACTATACTACACTACATTGTCCTGCCTACAGTCTCTCTCTCGCCTCCCTCCCCCTCCCAGTAACAAGACTCTCACTTACCTTCTTATCCTGGCTGCATCGATCCGGATGAGGAGGAGAACACAGCGGCGGCTCACTTTCTTCTCTCCCCTGCGCTCTGCTTGCTGCCATGTTCAGTATCTAGCGCCCTGTGATTGGGTGTATGGGGGTCATGTGCGGAGGCGGGGCGCCTCACATGACCCCCATACACCCAATCACAGGGCGCCGGACACTTAACATGGCGGCCGGAGCCCGGGGACACAAAATTAGAAATTAGGAGGAGGCAGCCAGTGACACATACTGGCGCCCCCCTAAATATCGCGCCCGGGGCCACGGCACCCCCTGCACCCCCCACGCTACGCCACTGTGTAGAGGAGGGGCTTCTCTTCTGAGCTTTCTTGAAGTAGAAATCTGCCATTGCAGAATTTGTGTACTTGCAGCCGCTTTTAAAACCAGAGAACACCTCCGGCTTTTTACATGGAGGGTCCCCAATCAAATAAGAGATTTGCATTTTTTTTTAAATTTACTTCACACTTGCACAGAATTTTAAGCATTAATATACATTTAGAATGGCTAACAATGACCAGCGATGAAAAATAAGTCAGGCACCTTTTCTAAGACAACACATGGAATGAGTGTTGTGGTGCACTACAGGGTGGGTCCACTGGCACCTACAGTTGGGGATCCACTGGCTCCTATTAGTGTTGAGGTATCATTCTAAATCAGTGCCACTGCAGTGCACCACACAGTGTCGAGCGTTACTGTGCATTGTGGTATTGTAAAACACATGCTTTGCTTTCACATAACACATAGGCGTGAATCCAGTCTACAGTGTATTCAAGTAAAAGAATAGGAGTGCAGTGGCTAAGGAGGTCAAGTAACGGGCTGCAAGGCCACCTGGATCATGTGTCATTGGTCCCAGGCCTTGGTTATGCTAGATTATGGGATCTATGTTCTGGTGATCAATGAGCTGTTTGCCAACAATAGTGGTTTATATTTCTTTCCCTCCCAGTGCCTCAACAAGGTCTTCCCCAGATCTATGAGATTTACTGCCTGAGTGAAGGTGAATAGGCACCAAGGGGTGTACATGTAAGGACCTGAGCCTCGGACATATGCATGGGAACACTTCTACATGTATTGTGTACATGTAGAAGTGCAGGGAACACAAGAACCAGAGGCGGCTCTCTAATTAGGCAAATTAGGCAGTCGCCTAAGGCCTTGCACTCACAGGGGCCTTGCGGCCGCCTAATTTGCCTGTTCTCAATCACTGAAGTTGACGCTGGCGGCTCCACCTACCCCCACTGGGACTCTGTGGCTTAGGAGCTGACAGACAAATCAGATACTGCCCGCAGCCTGAGGAATAGTGGCCTCATCACGGAGCGTCCCAGTCCGTGGGGCCTCATGTGTAAGTTTTGCCTAAGGCCTCACAAAGCCTAGAGCCGCCTCTGACAAGAACACAGCCTTTATGCTCGGGACTTTTGATGTTCCTCTTAGCAGGTCTTGAGTACACAAGGTACTCTTTCCTGAGTAAAGGGTAGTGATGATTTAGGAAGACCCACTGGGCCTGCAATCCTATAAGATCATGGGTTTTCAATTCCACCCACCAAAGTCTCTCTGCCATCTATTTATCCAAACGAATGATTCTCTCGGATCTTGCAGACCCCTGATTATTCATTAGAAAGTTATTTACTGCAATGCACCTCCCTGACTTCTATACAGGAAGCTTTGCAGGCAAACCAACATCGTTTTTAGGCATAGGGTCATGCAACTCACAATGGTTGACAAGAGGCTGCAGAGGTACTGTGAAAGCCTCAAAAGGTCTTTCTACAAACCAGTTACAAACTCTAATTTTCTCATCCTTTACCTAGAAGAATCATTGAATCCAATACCAAAAAATGTTATATATTGCGCACTTATTAAGCCTAATGCCCTGTACACACAGTCGGACTTTCCGACGGAATATGTGCGATCGGAGCTTGTTGTTGGAAATTCCGACCGTGTGTGGGCTCCATCGGACTTTTTCCATTGGAAGGCTACTGCATTTTAGGCAAGATCGACAGGTACACTATATTACCAAAAGTATTGGGACGCCTGCCTTTAGACGCATATTAACTTTAATGGCGTCCCAGTCTTAGTCCGTATGGTTAAAAATTGAGCTGGTCCACCCTTTGCAGCTATAACAGCTTCAACTCTACTGGGGAGGCTGTCCACAAGATTTACCAGTGTGTCTATGGGAATGTTTGACTATTTTTCCAAAAGCGCATTTGTGAGGTCAGGCACTGATGTAGGACGAGAAGGCCTGGCTCGCAGTCTCCGCTCTAATTCATCCCAAAGGTATTCTATCGGGTTGAGGTCAGAACTCTGTGCAGGCCAGTCAAGTCCCTCCACCCCAAACTTGCTAGATCGCAGACTGCAAGCCAGGCCTTCTCTCCAACATCAGTGCCTGACCTCACAAATGTGCTTCTGGAAGAATGGTCAAAAATTCCCATAGACACACTCCTAAACCTTGTGGACAGCCTTTCCAAAAGAGTTGAAGCTGTTAAAACTGCAAAGGGTGGGCCAACTTAATATTGAACCCTACGGACTAAGACTGGGATGCCATTAAAGTTCACGTGAGTGTAAAGGCAGGCGTCCCAACACTTTTGGTAATATAGTGTATATTCTGTATTTGCTGAAAATGTAAAAAAAAAGAAAAAAAATGCAGCTGCCACATTTAAGGACTGTAATCTGCACAATTTTGCAATTTTCTTCCTGGGTTTATGTAGCAAGATCCCAGGCCTCCTTCAGTCTAATGAGAACCTCCTGGGCCAGAGATAGCTGACATCCTTCTGTATGTAGTGGGTTGTGAGGCATAGTGGGTGTAAAGATTTATATATATTTTTTTTTAGCAGAGACCCTAGGGAATAAAATAGCAGTTGTTGCAATATTTTATGTCACACGGTATTTGCGCAGCGGTCTTTCAAACGCAATTTTTTAAAATAAAATACACTAATAAATAAAAAACTAAGCAGTAAAGTTAGCCCATTTTTTTTCGTCCAAAAGTTTTGATTACCTGATTTTGTATATTTAATATTTAAGATATAGTTTTTTTGTTTGTTTTTTTAAAATCTAAATTCTACATACAAGTGAACTAATTGGAGGTTTGTTTTGTTTAATAAATGTTTAAATGTAAAAAATTTCTGTATCACTTAAGGTTGCTTTCACACTGGAGCGGGCATGCGTTGACCGTAAAACGCTGCTAGTTTTAGCGGCGCTTTACCGTCATTTTAGCGGCGCTATTCGGCTGCTAGCGGGGGGCTTATAACCCAGCTAGCAGCCGAGGAAGGGGTTAAATGCGCCCCTGAAGCGCCGCTGCCGAAACGCTGTGCAGGCGCTTCGGCACGCATTTATTTCAATGGGCAGGAGTGGTGGTATACACCGCTCCAAAGATGCTGCTTGCAGGACTTTTTTTTTTAACATCCTGCCAGAGCATGGCCTCAGTGTGAAAGCACTTGGGCTTTCACACAGACTGCAGGGGAGCCGTTTTACAGGCACTTTACAGGCGCTAGTTTTAGCCCAAAAGCGCCTGAAAAATGCCCCAGTGTGAAAGGGGTCTAACTGTTAGATTTTATAAGATGAAGGGGGAAAAAAAAAAAAGAAAAGAAAAAAAATCGGCCTAATATATCAGCCCAAAAAAATCGGCATCACATATTGGCCATCGGCCACCGAGATTTCTAAATATCGGCATCGGCCAGAGAAAAACCCATATCGGTCGACCCCTATTGCTTAGTTTTATAGCCATTCATTAATTGATTTTATCTATGTTCTGGAGTTACTTATAATTCAAGTAACTGATAAAATTTCAAAATAAATTCTATTTCTACAAAAAATTATTGTATTTCATTATTTCATATTTTGTGGCCTTTGGTTATGTATGACAGAGTAGCACAAAATCTTTTTTTGTTCTATGACTGTGTGTTTGACTATCCAGTCTCTGTTGGAGGCTTAACTTGTTCCTCAATGCACTAAGCAGACTTGAATGATGTGTAATTAGGGGGAATTAGTGCAGTCTGCTTTTGTGTTAATTCCCGCCTCTAAAGCCTCGTACTACGAGGAATTTCAGCTCCTGAGCACCACCTTTTGGGCCCCTTCTGCTAATTTCGTGTTTGGTGAGCATTGAATCTGACCATGCGTGTTTGTACTTTCGACTTTTGTGTGACGGATTTATGTACTGACCATATGAAAATCTGACAACAAATCGTTGTCCGCCGAAAATTTACTAGCCTGCCATCCAACATTTGTTGGCCGAAAGTTGGACAACAATTGTCAAAAGGAGCGTACCAATGGTCAGATTTTAGGACAACAGTCTGTCAACAGACAATCCCCTGCCAACAATCGCATCGTGTGTACGAGGCTTTAGTCATAACTGCTCACTCACTGCCATAATTAATTCACCTTAATCATATACCCTTGTGTTTGGCAGAGTACTGAAAGACCACTGTCACTGGGTCAAGTAATATCTTTGCCACACTAATCAGGCCAGATGCCAGTAAAAGATATTATATGCTGCTATGATCTGAAGTGTTTATATTTATAATAAGGTTATTAACCCATATTTATACACTATACTGTATCTACAACCAGACTAAAGATGTTCCAATTTTTTAAAATGAAGACAACTTCATTGTAAACAAGAAGTCTACCAAAAAAAGTCAGACTGGATCCGATTGGTTCCGATTGGGTCAGATTGTTTAGCTCATCCTGCTTTGCTTTGTAGAGAGGGACTCAGTAAAGTTAAAGCCTATCTCCAGGTTTACTTTCACTTTATTTATTTGCACTTACAGTTAGCTTTTCAGGACAAGCTTTTAGGAATCTACTAGCTGGCAGGTGGAAATCAGGGAGAGGGTCCCTTAAGGGTTGCTCCCTCCCCTCTGGTGGAGAGCGTTCTGGGAACCCTTATAAAAGGTGGGTGGAGCAGGGGCTCAGTGTCTTCCAGCCGGGGTACTGACAAAAAAGCCAGACCTGTAGGAGGTGTTCGTGCTTTCCCCCTGTGTCAGAGAGGCTGCCTAGTGGCTTAGCCCCCCAACAACATCTAGCTCTTGGGGAGAAAGTAATTTGGGGATAGACAGTAGACTTTTGAGAGACTTATGGTCAGAAGCTGGTATTTCCATTGGCTTTCCTCTTCATCAATATTTCACAGACTGTGTTAGCAAGGTCATGTAGGGGACCAACAATACTACAAGTTACTTTATAATGATTTCATCCTACAATCTTATACCATTATTTGGATTACTGCACTGCCATTATCTAAACTGTTTTTATACCATGTTCTGGACTGTCTTGCCTTTACCCTTGCACTAATGAAGTTGAACTTCTGTGTAAATAATTGATAAAGTATTTTTTATAGTCACTGCCTTGGGAGTGAAGTGAGAGATGCGATTACTGGTGCCAACCTAGTCGGCCAGAGTCCTGGAAATGTGCGCTTGGACAAAATGTGTGAGTACTTCTGGGAACAGGGGATAACGAGGCAGAGGTTAGGAGCATGAGAAGCTTTGGCCTCTGGCCACCATCCCTGTGTGGGATAGTAACAGGTTGGGCCTTAAAACCTGTATGTTAGGCAGTAAACCAGCTACTTGTGATGGCCACATGCAAGTGGTACTGCCCATATACTACTTTAAAGGGTTAAAGTAATACTGATACATAAAAGTTTAGTGGAATGTTAAAGTGTTTGTCAACCCAAAAAAAAAAAAAAGATCCTGGACCCTTAAAATTGATCAAACAGCACAGTGCTTGTGTTGTGTAATCGACCCCCCTCTAAACTGTAAAAAAAACCTCCCCGAACCTGCCACTTCCTGTATCCCCTCTCTGTACTGACCACGAAAATCTTCCCTCTGTCATAAGCAGCTGGACTCTCTGCTCTCTTCTCTCCCCCTCACCCCCTCCTCCTTGCCTGTCAGCTCGGCCCCCTCCCGCAGAAGCCATGTCTTGGAGCTGTAAAGCGTTTTCGAGTCACGTGACCTGCCTGAAGATAGCTCTAAATAGGTATTTACAACGCTCGTTTTTAGAAATGACCTACATAGTGTGGTATGCCAGGCTCTAGTAGAGGGGCTGGCAGTGATTTAGAATTTAGAGTTAATAAACACTTTAAAACTGTAGTGTTACCCCTGGAGGAGTCACTGAATTTATTGGATCCCTCTGCCCTGCTCCAGTGATGATCCGTCTTGTACCTGGACTCAAGTAACACCAAAAAACCTGAAATTGTTTAACTGGACTTTATTGACAGGACAAGCCGTGCAATGAGAGTTGGGTTAGGCAATAAAGAACAGCATTGCAAAGACTGTACTACACATATAGCACCCTTTACAAGGTAACTATTGTTGTTCCCCAAAACCACCCATGGAATAACCAGTCCTGAAAACAGACAAGGCCAGTAGGAGGGAACAACACTTACACAATAAACAGGTGTAACTTTCCTCCACCTTGTAGAACAGTACATGAGTAAGGTCACTGATAGCAGTAGAAATACCTGCAGCAAGTGTAGTGCAGTCTGTCTAATACTGGCCCTACCTAACCACTTGGTGTAACTTAAACTTAGTCCTTCCAGTGTTGTTGCCCCTTCCTTTAATTACAGCTCACACCCCCACAATTCACACAGAGAGAAAAACAGTCCCTTCCAGCAAATATCCTTTTCAAAGCAAACCATACAACAGCAAACAGTACATCAAGAGGGCAAAAGGCCTTTCACTACACTTGTATTAGGGTAGATTCTTCCTTGACGCAGTCTGATCAGGCAATAGCTGCTCTCACATTCAGGAGAAAGAGGACAAAACTAAATTGCAGCTCCTGAGTGTAATCTGGTTAACCATGCTTTAAAGTGGTTGTAAATCTCAGACATGAAATATGAACAAAGGATATCCTTCTATAGTTTGTATTTGTCTCAGTTCAGAGCATGAAGTGTCATTTCTGTCTGCTGCCTCAGTCCTCTTCTATCAACATGAGTCACTTCTGACACGTTTACCTGACACCAAGAGATAAAAAAGTGACAGGGAAGAGACCTCCAGCAGCACACAGCCTGTGATTGACAGCAGGGCCGGTACAAGGGGTGGGCGGAAGGGGCGGATGCCCTGGGCGGATCAATTAATTGTAGGAAGGGGGCGCAGTGCTGGCAGGCAGTGTGTTCTTAAACTTCGTGGGCAACAAGTGACTATCACACTGCAGAGCTGCGCCTGCTTGCGAAGCTGTGCAGAGGCATACTAAGTAGGGGGCGGGCCGCCCGGGTACCACACACTGGGGGGGGGGTGTCAGGCCGCCCCCCCCCTCCGGGACTGAAGCGGTGGCAGTGCTGCGGATTTAGGCAGCGGCGCAGTGACAGGCACAGGCAGGGAGAGGCGATCTACATTGTAATGCAAGGGAGAGGGGGGGTGCAGGGTGGCACCGCTGCACCTACCTTCCCCTCCTCTCGCGGCCGCGGGCTGTCTGTCTGTGCGATCCCGGATGTCACACAGGCACAGCCGACCAGAGTGAAGCCGCCTCCCCCTCCTCTCTGTTTATGTGCAAAAAGGGGGAGGAGATCTGCTGAGCATGTGCCGCCGCGCTGATCTGAGGTACTGAATGGGGGGGAGCTGAACGAGGGCTACACTGAAGGGGGTGTCCTCACTGAACAGGGGGGGTGTCTGCACTGAACAGGGGGGGTGTCTGCACTGAACAGGGGGGGTGTCTGCACTGAACGGGGGGGGTGTCTGCACTGAAGGGGGGGGGGGTGTCTGCACTGAAGGGGGGGGGTGTCTGCACTGAAGGGGGGGGGTGTGTCTGCACTGAACAGGGGGGGGGGTGTCTGCACTGAACAGGGGGGTGTCTGCACTGAACAGGGGGGGTGTCTGCACTGAAGGGGGGGTGTCTGCACTGAACAGGGGGGGTGTGTCTGCACTGAACAGGGGTGTGTGTCTGCACTGAACAGTGGGGGGGTCTGCACTGAAAGGGGGGGTGTCTGCACTGAAGGGGGGCTACACTGAAGGAGTCCAGAGGTCCAGGGTGCTGTGTAATGTAAAGGGGTGCAGGGGGCTGTGTAATGTAAAGGGGTCCAGAGATGCAGGGTGTTTTGTAATGTAAAGGGGTGCAGGGGGCTGTATAATGTAAAGGGGTCCAGAGGCACAGGGTGCTGTGTAATGCAAAGGGGCCCAGAGGTGCTGTGTAATGTAAAGGGGTTCAGAGGTGCAGGGTGCTGTGTAATGTAAAGGGCTGCAGGTGGCTGTGTAATGTAAAGGGGCCCAGAGGCACAGGTGGCTGTGTAATGTAAAGAGGCCCAGAGATGCAGGGGGCTGTGTAATGTAAAGGGGCCTAGTGGTGCAGGGGGCTGTGTAATGTAAAGGGGCCCAGAGGCGCAGGTGGCTGTGTAATGTAAAGGGGCCCAGAGGCGCAGGTGGCTGTGTAATGTAAAGGGGCCCAGAGGCGCAGGTGGCTGTGTAATGTAAAGGGGCCCAGAGGCGCAGGTGGCTGTGTAATGTAAAGAGGCCCAGAGATGCAGGGGGCTGTGTAATGTAAAGGGGCCCAGTGGTGCAGGGGGCTGTGTAATGTAAAGGGGCCCAGAGGCGCAGGTGGCTGTGTAATGTAAAGGGGCCCAGTGGTGCAGGGGGCTGTGTAATGTAAAGGGGCCCAGAGGTGCAGGTGGCTGTGTAATGTAAAGGGGCCTAGAGATGCAGGGTGCTGTGTAATGTAAAGGGGTCAGTGCGGGGGATCGCTGGACTCCAGGTTAGCAGGACTGGGGGGGATGGGGTCCAATGTAAGTTCACCTTACAATTTAACCATTTGCTGAACCGCCGCAGTACATATACTGCGACGGGGCTGCAGCTACAGTATTGTATTCTTGTATTATTTTGAGTGTTTTCTGGTTTTGAAAGGACACTGACTCTTTCTTTATACGGGGGGGGGGGGGGGGGGGCGCAGTTTGCCATCTTCGCCCTGGGCACCAGATGGCCTTGTACCAGCACTGATTGACAGCCTCAGCTCTGTTCCTGTGTGCTGTGTGAAGGAGGAGGGGGGGGGGGGTGTCATCCATTCCCTCCAACAAGCTCCCAGAGCTCTACTCATTGAGATCTGCAGGGTGAAACTTCAGCTCCCCGCCTCCTGCTTTCTGAAAGTTCAGACAAGCTGAGAAAATTCAAAATTTTAAACAGCTGTAGAGAAAAGATTGCTGCAGATAAACAGGTACAACTTATGTAGGAGGATTGGTTTTATCTCTGTGTATCACCTGAGGCCAGTCACTTCACTTGGTATATTTAAGGGTTTACAAACACTTTTGGTCTACTTTTCAAGCCTGTGCCTTTTGGTTTCTGTGCAGTATGATCCTTTCTTGCAGGACAGCAGCTCAGTCCCAGCGCTTATGGTCCTACACAGCAGCATTGGAATGGTAGTACTGCACACAGTGCATGGATAAGATACAGTAGTGCAGCCTTTAAATGGTACACATTACAGCTTTTCGCGTATTTTCTCCTGGCTCCATCAGCTGCCCCAGCCTGCTAGGATGTAGCTCACCCTAGGCTCCTGACATGCTGACATTGCCCCCAAGCCTGTACACATGTGGGCAGGTGCAGTCTACTTTCTCCATGACAGGTGGCTTTCTCTGCTGTGGCACTGTTGTCAGAGAGGAAGTCAAGAGGAACAGGGTTCCTCTATGGTTTCCTGAGTCACTGGGGGAGCTATCCTATTGGATGCTGCCACATCATGTGGCTCTGGCTGCCATCTTGGGTCAGGTAGAGCCTATTTAAGGCCCTGGCTCCCAGTTTTGGCACGCATTTGTGAATGGGCAGAATAGGGAAAGGTACTCCACCTGTTAGAAACAGTATTTGCGGTAGGAGGAGGTTCTTGGTAAGGAGGGAAAGTGTAGGGTCTGTTACTCTCCTAGAAATCTTCCTGATTGGGCACAAGATGACCAGGTAGCATTCTGCCCTATTTACAAGCACTTTTAGTCCATCTGAACATCACTTTGTTGTGAACTGTGACTGCATTACTTCAATACAAGTTCTCTATTGCACCCGATTGTGTGAATTGTGGCCGAAGCACCTTGCTGCACACCACTTAATCACAGGCTCCTGGGCTAAGTGTAACTCTGGACAAGCACGTCCACTATCCCTGCAGGTCCTAGCAGATCTCATTTTCTGGTGGTGGGTGTGGCTATTTCAAAGAGAAGCAAAGACGCTGTTCACCAACCATGTGCATAACTACGTATATGAATGTGGCCTCAGCCTGCGACTCTCCAGCCACACCCCCCAAGACGCTGGCTGAGGCCACATTCATCTACATAGTTCTGCACAGGGTTGGCACCTTTTTCTTTCTTTCATAATGCTTTTACACCTTTGGTGCACCGATACCAGCTCCCTTCACTGCAACCGGCAGGGAGATCTCTGTCTCAGTCTAGAGCGCCACTGCAAGTTTCATTTGGATCATGGTGGGTGTGGCTAAACACAGCCTTAAAATCTATTCTTACACCAGTTGGGCATGTCCAGGCTGCAGTAGCAGCCATTAGAGATCCTTTCTGCACCCCCTTTCCCTGCAGCTGCCCATCAAGCAAGAAAGGGAGCAGGAGGCTTTGCAGCGAGTGAGCAATGTTCTGCTGGGTGGCTTTAAAAGACCTCGTCTATAAACAGGAATATCACCTTTAGCCCAACTATTTACAAACACTGTCTTCATATCATGTTTTCATAAATTCATATTCCGTATTTATCGGCGTATAACACACACTGGCGTATAACACGCACCCCAATTTAGGAGGGAAGTTGAAGGGAAAAAAAAAAAACTTACATTTAAATGCCCATCATTGCAGCCTTCTCAGTGCAGCCTTGCCCCAGTGCAGCCTTGTCAGTGCAGCCATGTCAGTGCAGCCATGTCAGTGCAGCCATGTCAGTGCAGCCTTGTCAGTGCAGCCTTGTCAGTGCAGCCTTCCCCAGTGTCCATTGCAGCCTTATCCCAGTGCAGCCTTGCCCCAGTGCAGCCTTGCCCCAGTGCAGCCTTGCAGCTCGCTGAGCTTCAAAATCGCCGACCGCGATTTGAAAATGGCGCCGCCGAAGAGCCGGTCCTTGGCTCTTCTCGGCGGCTCTCGTTCACTTTCGGCTCCACTCGTAGTCCCTCCCGGCTATCCGAACCTAGCCGAGTACACTCGGCTAGGTTCGGGCGGCGCTTGAGTGAAGCCGAAAGTGGCCGAGAAGAGCCGAGGACCGGCACTGTGTATTTCGGCGCCGGCGGCGCCATTTTCAAATCGCGGTCGGCGATTTTTTTGATCTTTCAGCTCAGGATCGCAGGGGATCGGCGTATAACACGCACCAGCGATTTTCCCCTGATTTTAGGGGGAAAAAAGTGCGTGTTATACGCCGATAAATACGGTAGTTACATAGATACATAGTAGGTGAGGTTGAAAAAGGACTCAAGTCCATCAAGTCCAACTTATGTGTGTGATTATATATCAGTATTACATTGTATATCCCTGTATGTTGTGGTCGTTCAGGTGCTTATTTAATAGTTTTTTGAAACTATCAATGCTCCCCGCTGAGACCACCGCTTGTGGAAGGGAATTCCACATCCTTGCCGCTCTTACAGTAAAGAACCCTCTACATAGTTTAGGGTTAAACCTCTTTTCTTCTACTTTTAATGAGTGGCCACGTGTCTTATTAAACTCCCTTCCGCGAAAAAGTTTTATCCCTATTGTGGGGTCACCAGTACAGTATTTGTATATTGAAATAATATCCCCTCTCAAGCGTCTCTTCTCCAGAGAGAATAAGTTCAGTGCTTGCAATTCCTTACAATGTTAGTTTTTCTTATGTTTTAAAAACATGTTGCATTTTCTTCTCCTACAAAAAATCTAAAAGAAAATAATTTACAGTTTATAGTGTAAACTAAACAGATGCAACCTACTGAGGTTTGTTGTCATCTGAAAAACAACAAGTAGTAAGATGTGTTTCCTGGCATGTTAGCATACCAGAAACGACCCTACAACTGTCTAGTCATTACAGTAGCCATTGAACCAAAACCAACTGACAGTTTTTCCTTCTCCTGAGACATGATACTATAGTCTTCCTAAACAGTAAGCAAAGTTAATGGTTGGATGGTCTGTCATATATAAGGCTAGATTCAAACAACGCCTCATAAAACAGAACTGGGCAACTTTATCTGCAAAAACCCCCAGCGTGATTGCTCCTTATTTTAGTCATTGGATGAAATATAGACCATGTCTTACTCAAATTGATTTTCTATTAACCAGAGTGGTCCCTCTGCTTCTAATGTTGTTTCTGTTCATCACTCACCAACTACGCTGCCTGGATTTATTAGTACAATAAACACTATCAAGCTCCATATCAATCAGTTAGTCATTTCAGCAAAAGATCTTCAGTGCTGCAGAAGGAATTCTGAAGTACAACTATTGTCAGAAAAGGTCTGATTTATTTCAAACTGATAGAAAGCTTCAGCTGCGATAAGCATATACAGTTATGGATGTGTTTTGCATAAAAAATTAATCACTTTTTTAACTGAATTCCAGTTTATACAGAAATACGTTTTTATACAATTATTAACCTGTAATTCCCTGCACAGCAATACTTATAGGGCGTACACACGGTCGGACTTTGTTCGGACATTCCGACAACAAAATCCTAGGATTTTTTCCGACGGATGTTGGCTCAAACTTGTCTTGCATACACACGGTCACACAAAGTTGTCGGAAAATCCGATCGTTCTGAACGCGGTGACGTAAAACACGTACGTCGGGACTATAAACGGGGCAGTGGCCAATAGCTTTCATCTCTTTATTTATTCTGAGCATGCGTGGCACTTTGTCCGTCGGATTTGTGTACACACGATCGGAATTTCCGACAACGGATTTTGTTGTCGGAAAATTTTATATCCTGCCCTCAAACTTTGTGTGTCGGAAAATCCGATGGAAAATGTGTGATGGTGCCTACACACGGTCGGAATTTCCGACAACAAGGTCTTATCACACATTTTCCGTCGGAAAATCCGACCGTGTGTACGGGGCATTAGACTGGGAGAGAAGGGGGAAAAGCTCTGAGCCAATCAGGTTCTGTTGCATTCATATTTGCTAATTAGAAACATGCTGATAGAAAAAGAGAGAAGAGGCCTCATTAGTCTGCTGATGTTGCATTACTGTCCAATCAGGGGAAGACAAACCATTTTTGCACGCTGTGCAATGGCCCTTTGGGATATATGGGCCCATTTATACTAGATCAGCCTTTCCCAACCTTTTCAATACAGAGGAACCCTTGAAATAACTTTCCAGTCTCAGGGAACTCCTGTTAAAAAAATATATTTACAACTCCAGATACATTAGTGCATAGCTCCCAACTGTCCCTGATTTCGAGGGACTGTCCTTGATTTGGAGCAATGTCCCTCTGTCCCTCATTCCTCTTCATTTGTCCCTCATTTTGGTCTGATCTATATAGATGTTTTTAAAATGCACTTTTTATCTATCAAAAAGTTTTTTCCAGCACTAAACCTTTCATCTGATTTCTAAATTGCTGCATTTGTAAATTCCAAAAGCCAATATAAAGGAATAGTAGTGGTAAAAAAGCAATTGTGGGTTTAACCAATCTTGTTTTTTTTGTACAATTCTCCTTTAAGGGGGCGTGGCAAGGGGTGTGTCCTATGCCTGCATGCTTTTGCTGATAGGTGTCCCTCATTCCCATCTCAAAAAGTTGGGAGGTATGTTAGTGTGATGGTCAGTGGGAAGAATGCTCCTTACACTTGTGGTCATTGGGATGAATTACCCCCTTACAGATAGCTAAAACTTTCGATGGTGTCAGTGGGAACTTATCTGAGGGGGAAATTGCTCATTTCTCAAGGAACCCCTAGCAACCTCTGGAGGAACTATAGAACTGGAGAAACCCTGTACTAGATGAAGAGTGAGTGCCAGGACCCCCTGCCGCTGTCACGCAGACCTGAAAACTGCTTACTTCAGGGCAGGTGAGAAGCTGGATTCCCTAACCATGTTCCTGGTTTGTTATATTTAGGTGGTATCAGACTTCCATTCAGACTGGGATCTATCTATCTATCTATCTATCTATCTATCTATCTATCTATCTATCTATCATGAATAGATAGATGACTACGTTTGTATTCTGTAATTTAAAAGGGCCCCAAAAATTGTTCTTGCACAGGTGACCTTTGATGACCCTCACTGTGTCCAGTCACAGGCAATGGGCTGGATATATATTGCTTAACTGCATTAAAGACCAACTACCCGGCTGTGATAAATGCGGCAGAGCTGTGTAAGGTTGGCCATACATGATACAATTTTCTTTTAGATTTACCAAAACCATATAATATGAGGTCAAACCTAAACACTTTCAATTTGTATACAGTCAGGCCGCCATTGCACTACATAGTTGAAGGTAAATCCAAAGGAAATTGAAATATGTACCCCACTGGCGCGGTAGTAATGGTAGGCGCAATATCTCCAGGACTGAAACAAACTGGATACTTAAATTGGGGTCTCATGTTCCTGGGGGTCTCAATGTGGAGTGGGACATCAACTGTTTTATTAATAACAGTTGATGTCCCCCCTACTGAACTTAAGTTGGAATACTACTTTTTTCTTTTTCTCTTTTCATTTTTTCTACTACATATATGTTTTATGCATATATAATTTTTATTTTATATTTTATTTTGATTACATACTGTGTTGAATTGTGGATGGATTAATATATTGTTCCCACTAATTTTTAATTAGGGATTATTGATTCAACATGTCTCTATATTAAGGAGTTTACTAGATATATATTATATGTTTCCTGCATTGTTCATACTGGCAGCATACAGAAGCATGTAGTCTTAAAGTTTCCTCCCCTTTTTAAACCCCCCCTTTTAAAATAGAAATGAATAAGTAAATATCAAAGACGCTATATTTTTTGGCCACAAGATGGCGATATTTTTTATATGTATCAACATGAGTGTGATATGCTTTCATTAGTGTGCGCTCTTATTGGCTAAGGAATATTTCCATCTGCCTAAATACCGTAGCTATGGTGCTCTAGGTTCTTTTTTTTTTAACAAGAAAAGGTGCTCTAGGTTCTTAAATACTTATATTTAACCAGCACCTTCGGATCATTCGAACTAACCAATGACAGTGCTTCTTTGTCCTGTCCAGGACTATTTAGGGCGTTGGCGCAGGCGTGTGGGCGTACCCCTGATGAAGTCATGTATGACGAAATGATCATCGGGATGCCACGCTCACAATGCTTTGCGAATGCATGATCTCTATCATACACTAATGTGATTTTTACTTTGTCTGGAATTCCATTTTTATCTGATTGCTCGAGTGACCCGTTTGTGGGTCATGTCGTTTTATGCAGCAGTGCATTCCCCCCTAAATAAAGCATCTTTTTTTTTGCAATATTGCGCTATTGGAGATTCTCCTTTTTTCTTTTATATCTGCCCACTTGCACTTTGACCGTAGATTGGATAGAACTATCGCCCAGTGTTTGTGCACACCATCCAGAGGTGAAGGCCCAGCATACTGGGATACCGCTCCAGGCTCCAGTTACATCTCTAACAGGTCACAGATCCAACAAGCCTTGAATGACCCCCCCTGAATAAGGTCACTGGCTTTCTGGTAAGCCTCCTATCTATCTGAGGTGGTGGTCTTACATGGTCAAGTTTTTCACTATTTATTATTTCACTATTCAGGAATGACTCACTTCACAGTGCACCAGGTACTTATTATATGAACTCAAATCACTTACTCATTTTGTGCAGTATTGATATATTGGACGTTTCTTCAATTAACTCTTGATGTGCATTTTTTTTATGTATGTGGTTCACTATCATGGATAATTTTGTTTTAATTAATAATTTAATTTTAATTAATATTATCCTAAATCTATAGCGCTGCACTTTTCTTGATTATATATATATATATATATATATATATATATATATATATATATATATATATATATATAAAGTTCAATTTTCAAAAAGAGTTCTGGACATACTGAAAAACAGGATAACAAAATTAAAAGTGCTAATAGACTGCTCCTAATATCCCTGTGCTGTGTCTAATTGCTGTTACATGGCTGAATAGTTAAATGGAATAACAGCCATACAAAATAAGTGGAAGTCTACCCAAAATGTTTTTTTTTTCTAGCTTAAAGGGTAAGCTCACCTTTTTTTTTCTAAAATTCCAGCTCCCCTATGCACCAATTAAGCATTCATGTACTTTTTTTTGCAAAAATATCAAAGCTTTCTATTAAAGTGTTTGTTAACCCCCCCCCCCCCCAAAAAAAATCATATCCTGGTCCCTTAAAGCAGATTAAACAGCACAGTGCTTGTGCTATGCAATCTGCCCCTCTCTAAACTGTTAAAAAACCTCCCTGAACCTGCCACTTCGTGTATGCCCTCTCTATACTGACCACGAAAATCATGACCACCGTGGTCAGGGTGCGTCCCTCCGTCATATGCTGCCCTGCTCTCAGCTCTCCTCTCTCCCCCCTCACCCCCTCCTTCCTGTCTGTCATCTCCCTTTCTCTGTCTGTCACCGCTCAGCCCCGCCCCCCTGCCGATATTTTTGAAAAAAAAAACCCTACAATGCCAGCCCCTTTATTAGAGGTTGGCATACCACACTGTGTAAATCATTTTAAAAAATGAGCAGTGTAAATACCGATTTTAAGGCTTTTTTCAGGCCGGTCATGTGACTCGTGTCTGCTTTACAGCTACGAGAAAGAACTTCTGCGGGAGGAGCCGAGCGGCAACGTGATCTCCCTGGCTGACATCAGAGGGAGATCACGAGTGCAAAGTGCACTTGAAATTGCACTGAAAGTGCACTTGGAAGTGCAGTCGCTGTAGATCCGAGGGGGACATGCAAGGAAAAAAAAAACAGCATTTTAGCTTGCACATGATTGGATAATAAAATCAGCAGAGCTTCCCTTTATTTCAGATCTACCCCTCAGATTTACAGTGACTGCACTTCCAAGTGCACTTTCAGTGCAATTTCAAGTGCACTTTGCACTTGTAGTGCAAAGTAGATTTGCCTTTCGTAAATAATCCCCATAGTGTGCTATGCAAGAAGGCTCTAATAGAGGGTCTGGCATAGACTTATACAAATGGGTTCACAAACACTTTAAATCTACAGTCACTTACTTTTCTTGTCCAAATCCATGTTTCCAGACGTTTCCATTTGTAATGTCTTTCTTCCTGATCAGACTTTAGGTTATGACACAGGAAGGAGTTGACCAGCTGTCCTCATTAGCAAACATCCTGCATCATCCACCTACCCATTCCCAGGTGCATGTTTTTTAAATGAAATGCAATTAATCAGTGATCACCCTTCCCACTAAATACACAATATAAAATCAGATTGCATAGTGTATGCAAGGTATTATACACCTAAAATTACTAGCTTTTAGTGCCATTAATTGTTAATGGCATACCAAACACAGAAGCAAACACACATTTTGCCATGTCAAAAAACGAGGGGCAAATGCTGCAAAATGCACAGTAAAAAACACAACCCACAAAACGCCAAAATGTCCCTATTAACTACATGTAGTGCAGCGAATTTAAATCAACAGGCTGCCTTATGCTTGTCAAAGGAAAAGCAAGTCACAAAATGTGTGCTACTACTATGCTAAATGTGAATGGGGCCTGAAAGTGAAATTTGTCCGATAACACAAGAACAATGGGGCTCCATTCACATCTGTGCATTTCCTTGCATTTCAGAAATGCGCTGCACCAAAAATCACAGTAAAAAACACAACAAGCTCCACTCGAAAAAAAAGTTCTGAAGCTTCTTTGGGGCGATTACTGCATGTAGGGCAGCCCATTCAGGTGGATGGGCTACCCTATATATGATGAGTGAAAATGCTCCAAAATGGAAATGCCCCCCCCCCCCCCCCGCTAAAAAAAAAAAAAACGCATGTGGGAATGCGAGTTCCTGCTATGCAGAGTTGTGAACGGACAGCTGAGTGTTTCTGTCCACTCCCTCCTATGTACTTGTATAAAGATGGCCATACACTATGCAATCTGATTGTGTATTTATTGAGAAGGGTGATCACTGATTGTTTGCATTTCATTTAAAAAACATCCACCAATGGATGGGTGGATGATGCAGGGTGTGTGCTAATAAGGACAGCTGGTCAACTCCTTCCTGTGTCATGACCTAAAGTCTGATCAGGAAGAAAGACATTACTAATGGAAACATCTGGAAACATGGATTAGGACAGGAAAATTAAGTGACTGTAGATTTAATGGAAAGCTTTGATATTTTTGCAAAAAAAGTACATGAATGCTATATTGGTGCATAGCGGAGCTGGAATTTAGAAAAAAAAAAAGGTGTACAAAGGTGAACTTACCCTTTAAAGAGACACTGTGCAGATGTGCAGGGGATTACAATGATGGGGCAGATGTGAAGGGGTTGCAGTGGTGGGGCAGATTTGCAGGGGGTTACAGTGGTGGGGCAGATGTGAAGGGGGTTACAGTGGTGGGGCAGATTTGCAAGGGGGGACAGTGATCTTTGGTGAGGTGCAGGAATTGGGGCTGACCTGAAGTGTGGAGTTGCAGGAATTGGGACTGATCTGAGGCGTGAGTGTAGGATGTTAATATCTCACGACTACTCAAGTAGTTTTTACTTTAGTTTAATTTACTTCTATAAAAAATACTTTTCGTGATTGAGAGTGTGAAGTTGGCTTTTTTTTTTGTTAAAAAATCGGCACACTCAATTTCTTTGAAAATATATTTCGGGACACTGTGCTCAAAAGGTTGCCTATCCCTGGAGTAGAGCATGTCCACTTTTCAAAGTGAATTTTTATAGTTTGCACTATCACTTAGCTTAGTCAGTGAGGTGCAAATTCACTTTACAAAAGAAAGCCCAATCACATGCAAAGAAGATTCAAAGGAAGTGAATTTTTGCTTTCATGTGATGATCTAGGTCAGCAGAGCTTCACGTTATTCACTAAGTTAAAGCGAAAATTCTTTTACGAAGTGAAAATGCTCTTTAAGTGATAAATCTATACTTCTTTCAAACAAACTCCGAACAAACCCCACTTTGACAGAAAGTGAATATAGAATTATCTCTTTAGGGAGATTCCTGTAATAGTATTGTCAGGGGGGAATCTCCCCAGCTATGCTAAAACAGCAATAAATACCTGACAGAAGAACTAAGTAACTGAGTAGTTTACAGGGCTTTTTTTCAGCAGGAACGCGGGGGAATGCAGTTCCGGCACCTCCAGAACGGGAATGCATGTAATGGCAAGGGGTGCTGGAGGGTCTACGGATGCTGCCTGCTGCTCTATTGTTGCTGGAGGGGATCTATTTTTGCAGAGGAACGAGGTCTATTGTTGTTGGGGAGGACTTCTGTTGCTGGTGGGGGATCTATTATTGCTGAGGGTGAGTCTTATGTTGTGGGGGGGGGGGTCAGTCGTTGCTGGGAGGGATCTACTATCCAGGGAGGGGTCTTTGTTGTTGGCTGCTGGAGGGTCTATTGATGCTGGCTGTTTAGAGTCCATTGTTGCTGGGGTGGATCTATTGCTACTGGGGTGTCCATTGCTGTTAGATCTATTTTATTGCCTTTCTTGTTGTCATTAACAAATTCCATGCAAAATACTTGGGCACCACAAAATTATACTTGGTTCTGTATTCTCTAAAAGGGGTGGTACTGGGAGGTGGATAAGAAGTAGAACCAAGGAACGGTGCTCGGAGGTGAGTAGGGGAAGAGTCCAGGGGGGATTCGGAAGGGAGGAGTTGCTGCACCTAATCTCTGAGAAAAAAGCCCTGGTTTCCACATTCGCATCATGCTGGAATCCAACAGCACCTTATCTTACCTAAAAGCTTCTTTTTATGAATCTCATTTCTAAGCTGAGCTGTAAAAACGTGAGCAATCAGCAAAGAAATTGGATCCCTTCTGCAAGTGAATATTGCAAATGAAAAGAGCAACTCCTGAGATGATTAGATTATGGTTTTCTAACTTAATTTCAAATCAATTGCTAATACAACTCTAATATTAATGAAATGGTTTGTGGCTGCAGTAAAAACATCAGATGTATGGTCTCTTCTCTTCGAAATGCTTGCTCATTATTGATTGTGAAAATAAAACAAATGCATCCATTAGCAGAGAACAATTAGCTTAGGTAGTAAAAAGCCTAAATTAGCTGGAAAAAAACCTTGTGATATTATGTTTCAGCATCTGGAAGTAACTTACTTTTTTTTTTCTTTCCATTTTGATAGACTACTTTTAAAAGCTGATCTCTGGGAAGAAGTTAAATATGCATTTTGAATATGTAAATGAAAGCTGCTTGCCTGCCAAATTGATTGTAATTCTGTGCAGCTGGTCATGTAACACCCCTCCCAAACAGCACAGCTAGACCCTTGATCTCCAATCCAGGCTCAGAACCCCCTCAACTTATTCATTGTGTAGCGTTTCCCCCCACAGAAGCCACTGGTGATGATGGGTTCTCTGTTCTGCCACAACTTTCTCAACTGCTTTATCTCCTCTGATACCCTTGGTCATGAACTGAAAACTGTTTATCCCTATGTGACCTAAAAGTTAGTGAGCTACCCCTCTAATAATGCACAGGAAATAGGCCACAAAAACTTGTTAAATGTATTAAAGCAATTGCTCCATGCATCAATGAACAAATAATTGCCCAAACTTAAGGGCACTATATCAGGTGAACAGTCATTAACCCACTAACTGTCCCTCAAAAGATGAATTCAAAGTTAAATAAAACTATCACAGGTGCAACTAGAGTCTGTAGAACTGCATCAACTAACTCAGAAGAATAGTACAGTCTATGTGTGCACACCATGAAAAAAAACCCAGCAGTAGGGGAGAGTATGCGTTCCCAATGTATGGGGTACCCCTTGAAGGTGATGGGAAGTACCTGGCACCTAACAGTTAACATTGGTCGGGTTTTGGTGGGGTACTTCTTTAGGTGGTACATGCGAATTGTCTCTTTCAGAGAGTTGGCACTGAACATAAATTAGTAGCTGAGTAAAAGTGGTCTCTAGGGTGTTAATGTTGTGTGGCTTAAGGTTAAGATGTGCAGTTCAGCTCACCCCTCTTCACAGGTGATTGATCTGGTCCCACTGGCTTGGTGATCAGGAGGTTTCAGATTTCAGATCCCAGTGGTTCAATCTCTTGGCCTGGATCTTAACACAGGGCGTAGTCTCTCAATTCCGGGTCTGTAGATGCAGTGACTCTCTCCCTAAAGCTCAGTTTCTGAAAGCAGCTCTGCAAGACTCACATGCTGGTCTGTCCTCTATTCCTGGTAGAGGTGAGTAGGCACCACAAAAGGGTCTCTTAGCTCCTCTCCTGATGGCTCTGGTCTCGACAGGCTAAGAGCACAGACCCTGACTACAGGTCTGCGCTCTCCTGGGTAGACTGGCTGAGATCTCTCCCAGTCTGCCCGGGGAAAACGGTGAAGCTCTTCTTCCCATAGTGCAGTGGCTTGTGGAAATTAAAGTCCAATTGCCATTAGCCTCTATTCACAAGTATGGTGCAGTGCCCATTTAAGGACTACAGCTCCCATGTCCCCATTTCCCATTGGCTTCTTTCTTTCCCATTCTCTATATGGATCCAACCAGCCTGCCAGCTGGGGTGGGGGGGGGGGATTTGGTGGGGAAAGTACACAGAACCCACACACAGTGCTTGTCCCTTCACATTACAGTGGTAAGGAAGACAACAGTGAGAGCTGCCTAGTGCACTTCAGTCCCTTCCTCTGCCCAGTGGCAGGGGATGGAATGAAGAGCCCCAGTCCTTCCTGTCAATGCTCATGGAGGGCTACAATGTACAGTGACCGGAAGGACTGTCACTGCCACTGGGTGTCACAAAGCCATCTAGGTGTTTGCAAACAGGAATTCTGTACAAATCTATAACAGGCTGATACTGTATGCAGCTATTCGCATGTAATTGCACAAGGAGTGATTATATGTGGTTAGGGACAGCTGAGCAACCCTGCTCACGACAATTCAGCTGTCCCTAAGCACAGGCAATTGCTCTGTGTGCAATTACATGTGAACAGCTTTGGATCGCAAGCACCTGGCCATATCCGCTGCACAAATACACTGACCTGGGCAGGGTATGACCCTTGAAGGCTTGGTCAAAAGGCCTTATGCTGCTTTTGCATTTCCATAGATTTGTATTAGGAGAGAAGCAGTTCTGAAGTGGGCATACACCTGTCTACACTGGCCCTAATAAAGTCATTCCTGTGCTCACTCTGCTCTTCCCTCCTGTCAACATGCTTACTGTGTGCATGCAACAGATCCTGATTGACTCACAGTGCTGCTGTACAGGGTATTACAGGAGGTTCATATCAAGACGTATACTTATGCTAGACAAATTTAAAGAAACGCTTGGTGGGGTATCATTTCATTTTAGGGACTGATCTTTACAATAGTGCAGCAATGTGTACAGGAGGGTGGACCAATGTAAAATTGCTATACCTTGTTTTCAGATTTAAGCCAATCTAGCATTCTGTGAAATCAGCTCCAGGCAGCAAATCGCTGGATATTTCAACTTACGACTCCTTGGGGAGATTCAATGATATTTTAGTCAAGGACCAAGCTTCTACCAGGCTTCTGCAGTACCCCATTTAAGCTCAGGTTCCTCTATGATGCTTTGATCCCCAGTTCCCAGCAAACTAGTCATCAAACCCAGCCTAAGGGAAGACTGTCGCTCCCAATGTTTAAATCCTCTCCCAGCCTGCACCACTGGCAATAAACCTCCCAGCATTTGGTCAGGGAGATATAGATATTTATAACCCAGGTGAGTGCAGATTCTGACTCTATTACCGAAGGAACTCCCC